>CM042023.1:20902500-22150833 GCA_023525975.1 Smallanthus sonchifolius
AAAGGCACCAAAGCAAATTGAGAACTACACTGATGAAAATTTTGATCTTGTTGAACGGGATCTAAAAGCTTTGGCCTCCCTCACTATGGCTCTATCACCTGTTATTGCCCATAGATTCAAAGAGTGTATTTCTGCAAAACAACTGTGGGAATCCCTGGAGAAAGTGTTTGAAGGGAATGATGATATGAAAGCAAGCAGGAAAAAGATGATTTTGTATAAGTTCAACATGTTCAATCACATTCTTGGAGAATCTCTGGAAGTGCATCTGCACAGGTTCGCTAAGTTGGTTACTAAGATGAGAGGTGCTTAGATTGAATTGAGCATTGGGGATTTGAATAGAAAGTTGCTGAATGGTCTCCCACAAAGTTGGGGCATGAATGTTATTCTACTAAAGAGAACTAAAGATTTAAATGCTATTCCTCTAAATGATTTGATTTCAATCATCAAATCATATGATCTGGATGACGAGCAAAGAAAGGTGAATCATGTGAACACTCTGAATGTAACATTTCTGATTTTCATCATGTAATCGTTTGATTTCAATAAACAAACACATTTCAGTTTCGATTCGTGTACAAACAAATTACGATGCAGTTACATATACAAACTATTCTATTACAATAACAAATTAAACAAAAACACCATTATCTCACAAGCCCCGAGGACCAAAACTGACAAAACTCAAAAACTACAAAACTAGGCAAGCACGGTCGCGCCTAGGACTAGGCACGGTCGCGCCTGCAGACCTAAGCACGGTCGCGCCTAAAGTAGGCACGGTCGCGCTGAGGAACCCACTTGACTCTGCAGAAGTCAAACCATGCCATACCCGCCGATTTTCGCGAAATTTAAAATGGAGAAAAACCGGTCTTCGCGTGTCAGACCATACTCCACTGAATTTCGTCTGAAACACGCATCAATTGTCGACCAATTTGCACAATTTATTAATCCCATTCACACTACAACCGAGTCTCGCAAATTCGTCGATATAGAGCCAGTTGCACGTTTCCTACACCCTCATTCGCATCCACACAGTCACCCAGAACTCTCACTCGACACTCATACAACCTCGGTCGTCCGATTGATCGCCGAGAAGCAAAGCCGTCGACCCGTAGCCGACTGCATTAAATTGCCCGATTTAAACAAGTAAGTAATATGTCTCTAGCTTCGTATCTACCTCTACCACGAAAGACCTATGTCAATTCGTAGTAAAAATACGCGATCGATCCGATTTTGAACCTAAAAAGTCGAAACTACACTTTTAGTCGAACTATCACTTAAACATGAAATAAATCCAATTAAACCTTATAGATAGCTTCGTAATCATCCACTAAATGAAAGCCCTAAGAATACAGAAGCGTTTATTATAAGAATCGATCGAATTGTGTCTGAAAAAGACCCGACACGGTCGCGCTCATCACTGAGCGCGGTCGTGCCTGACCAAGCACAATCGTGCCCCAGACGTGGCCCGGTCGTGCTTACCGAGCAAACAAGTCTTGACCAAAAACAAACACTAGACGCGGTCGTGCCAGATACGGACACGGTCGTGCCTTATGTCCAGACCCTCTGTAGTGACTTCTGACTCGACCACGGGCGCGCTCAGACCACCACGGTCACGCCCGGCAACGAGCGCGGTCGTGCCCTACTTGAGCACGGTCGTGCTCCTTGACCAGAAACTTTAATTTTATTATTTTCAAACTTAATTTAATATCTTTTTATTTAAACATTTCAAAACTTGTTTATAAAAATTTAAGTTATAAAATCCCAAGACCCGGGAATCATTTATATACCAAATCGCTGATTTAGAGATTTAAAACGATTAATTCCCGATAGTTCGAAACCGATGAAATCGTGAGTTTATAAAACCATTTACACAAATATATATTTTGACTTAAACAAATATTATTTATTTAAATTTATATTTAAATAAATATAAATATATATCAGTTATTTAAATTTACATTTTAAAGAATATATATATCACTACTATTTAAAATGTACTAAATAGATAAATAAAATTATTTATTTATTTATTTATTTCAAACAAACCCTAAACATACAAATCCATTTTTCGACATAAAAATAACACAAACAATGACACGCGTTATACATTTATCCAATAGGTCAAACGTAGCGACCTACAACACGCTTGGTATTTTTGTTGATCTGTGCAAACTACACTACCCAACACAAGTGAGTTACATAGCCCCTCTTTTACTCTATTTACAAACTTTTGGGGTGGAACATGCGTTCTATTTACTATGTTTACAAACTACACAATATACAATTCCACCCTACAATCATGTGTTACAATTTTGAGCTTTGTGCTTGAGTACTAGGTGTGTAGACCAACACGCAGTTTGCTATTCACGTGCAATCATTAACTATTTTATAGCCTACAGCAAACAGTGATAGATCTATTGAGTCTGACAAACCCACCCAGGTAGGGTGACTGTTACTGCCAACACGCGTTTGTTTTGCATGCTAGTTACAAAGGTTTGATTGTACTACCAGGTCACACGATGGTATCTCTCCATAAATGCCTTAATTGCCATGTTGTATGAATTGTATGCACACGACACTATATTCTATTACATGACACGAAAACCTATGTATTCTCACCAACTTTTTAGTTGACTTTGTTTTTAACCATGTTTCAGGTGACAATGTTTGAAGTATTACAAGCTGCTACATATAGGATTTGGACCTAGCAATTAATCTAAACTATTTATATTTTGTAATCGCTACATTTGGTTCTTGTATGTTATGAACTTGCTACGTGTAATGAAAATGAATGTTTAAATTATTCAAACTTTAGCAACCATGAGCTATGAACAGTCTGCACAGCTTCACACCCTGACGTTTTCCGTCGTCGGTTGGGGTGTGACAGATTGGTATCAGAGCCTTGGTTATAGGGAATTAGGTTATTAGATACCATTGACCTAGACTATAACTTTAGGACACCCAACAATGTCATGCTACCTGTTTTATGTGATACGTGCTATTTGCTATATGTCTCATGCTTTATGTGTTAGTTATTTGATACTTAAAATGTTTAGACTACATGACTTAATAAGCATACGTAAATAATAAATTAAATAAATCGTATCCATACCCGTATCCTAAGCCGCGTATCCTCCTTAACTGCTTCTATGTAATCATCGCCATAACTTGTGGAAAAACTCATACTCGTAGACACTAGTCTATCAAAAATATTTTTATATACCCGTTAAGGTTTTAGACTCTGTTAATTATTAAAGGACATGTGCAATCTGGAAGGGTGACACCTGTATTCTGGGTTTTCTGTCTAGGAAAGCATTTCATATAAATCCCAATCAACCGAGGGATCCGTATGCTTTCCTGGGAATTCCCGGGATGAGTGTTTACCTATAGGCTAAAGCACGTCTCCTTGAAAATTATATAAGTCTAATTAACCTTAATATGTCATTGTGTTCAAGTAGAAATGTGATTACTTGAAAACAATCCGAACTATGAAATAAATATGTTATTTTTCCTCCTATCCTAAATTTCAACGGATTTTTATAAATTCTCACAACATTTTTGTATCATTCTCTTTTTATAGAATGCCTCCTCGTCATAACATCAACCGCAACAACACCAACAACGCCAACAATAGCACCAGCACCAATACCAGCAATGCCAACAACAATAATACCGACCTTGCTGCTCTCCTCACTCAGCTAGTAACTCAATTAACTCAAGCCAATAACAACAACAATGGAAACGCCAGTGGTAGTGCTAATACTGGTGGTGGCAGTGGTGCCAACCCGCCACATTGTACCTTCAAGCATTTCAACTCTTGCAATCCCCTGAAATTTTATGGTACCGAAGGAGCCACGGGACTCCTTCAATGGTTCGAAAATATTGAGGGCACCTTCCTCAATAGTGACTGTCCGGACAATCTGCGTGTTCGCCATGCCACTAGTGTCTTTCAAAAACGGGCACTAACCTGGTGGAATGGGGAAAAGAGAACAAGGGGAGTAGAAGTAGCAATGGCTCTGCCATGGGATGAGCTGAAAAGGATCATGACCGAGGAATTCTGTCCTCGAAATGAGATGAAGAAACTGGAAGCGGAATTTTGGGATCTTACCCAAGATAGCGGTGAAAGCTTGGCGTACACCAACCGTTTTCACGAACTGAGCATGCTGGTACCTCACATGGTTACACCTTTGTCTAGGTGTATTGAAAAATATATCGGTGGCCTACCGAGACAAATCCAGGACACTGTTCTGGGAAGAAATCCTGCAAACCTAGAAGATGCTATTCGTCTAGCTGCCACACTGACCGATAATCACGTTAAAGCAGGTACTCTTACCAAAAAGGGGGCCAAGAAAGTTTCTGACACCACAACTCCTCCTACTCATGTCAAAGAAGTTCAAAACGAACAGTATCGAAACACCAGGAAGAGAAAGGCGAAAAATTTTGCAGTAGTCACTCCGGCCGCCCCAATTAATCAAGTTGCACCCTTGGTTCAAAATCCAGCCAAGAAAGCTTATGGAGGTACCTACCCACTCTGCAACAACTGCAACTATCATCACCCACAAACTATCCCATGTCGCATTTGCAATCATTGTGGGAAACTTGGCCATACGACCAATATCTGCCGACAAAAGGCACTTACTACTCAAGCCAACCCGGTTAATCAACCCGGAGCTAATCAAGTGGTTCCAATCAATGCAAATGGACGGGCTTGCTTTGAGTGTGGCAACCCGAACCACTTCCGAAACCAATGTCCAAAACTCATGAACAATAATCAGGGCGGAGCTCGTGGATGTGCTTTCAACATCAACGCCAATGAAGCTCAAGCCAACGATCATGTGGTCAACGGTACGTTTCTTGTAAATAAACAATTTGCATCTATACTATTTGATACCGGGGCCGATAAGAGTTTTGTGTCACTTAACTTTGAACCTTTACTTGCAAAAACACGATCCAAACTCGAGAAAACCTTCACCGTTGAAGTAGCGGATGGAAACTCCATCACTATTGACTCCATCATTTATGACTGCTCACTAGAACTCAATGGTCACACGTTTCCAGTCAACCTTATACCAATGCCGTTGGGAAGCTTTGACGTCATCATCGGCATGGACTGGTTATCTAAAAACCATGCCGAGGTCATGTGCTTTGAAAAGTACATCCGAGTACCTCTTCCACCGGGAGACATATTGAAAGTCTTTGGCGAGAAACCTTGCAAAGGACTCAAACCGATGTCATGCATAACTGCCCAGAAATACATTCAAAAGAAGTGCATGGTTTTCCTAGCTCATGTGATTCAAAAAGAAGACAAGGAGAGAAGAATAGAAGATATTCCCGTCATTCGAGAGTTTCCCGAAGTCTTTCCCGACGACTTACCCGGTCTTCCACCTGTTCGGGAAGTAAAGTTTCGAATCGATCTTATACCCGGAGCAAACCCTGTGGCTAAAGCTCCATACCGGCTTGCACCTTCCGAATTGCAAGAACTTGCAAGTCAACTTCAAGAACTCGCTGACAAAGGTTTCATACGGCCAAGTCATTCACCGTGGGGTGCACCGGTCTTGTTTGTTAAAAAGAAGGATGGTTCATTCCGCATGTGTATTGACTATCGAGAGCTCAACAAGCTTACAATCAAAAACCGCTACCCGTTACCTAGGATTGACGACCTCTTCGATCAACTCCAAGGTTCTACTTGTTTCTCGAAGATTGATCTTCGATCTGGTTATCACCAACTGCGTGTCCGAGAAGAAGATATTCCAAAGACCGCCTTCCGAACAAGATATGGTCATTACGAGTTCACGGTTATGCCTTTTGGGTTGACCAATGCACCTGCTGTCTTTATGGATCTCATGAACCGCATGTGCAAACCATACCTTGACAAATTCGTGATTGTTTTCATCGATGACATCTTGATCTATTCCAAGACTGAGGAAGAACATGAACAGCACCTTAGACTGATTTTGGATCTCCTGAGAACCGAACAATTATACGCCAAGTTATCCAAATGTGAATTCTGGCTAAAGGAGGTTCAATTTTTGGGTCATGTTGTCAATAAAAAGGGAATACATGTCGACCCTGCCAAGATCGAAGCTGTCAAGAATTGGAGTGCTCCTCAAACCCCTACCGAGGTTCGTTCGTTCCTTGGTTTAGCGGGTTATTACCGAAGATTCATTTCCAATTTCTCCAAGATTGCTGTTCCCCTCACCGCCTTGACTCATAAAGGTAAACCTTATGAATGGGGGCCGAAACAAGAAGAAGCTTTCCAAACTCTTAAACAGAAGTTATGTGATGCTCCTATTCTGACTCTTCCCGAAGGAAACGATGACCTAGTCGTCTACTGTGATGCCTCTAACCTAGGCCTTGGTTGTGTTCTCATGCAACGAGGCAAAGTAATCGCTTATGCATCGAGGCAACTCAAGATCCATGAAAAGAACTATACGACGCACGATCTGGAGCTAGGTGCAGTCATATTTGCCTTGAAGATTTGGAGACATTATCTATATGGCACAAAATGTGTGGTATTCACCGATCACAAAAGCCTCCAACACATCTTCAATCAAAAAGAACTCAACATGAGGCAACGACGTTGGGTTGTGTGACACCCAGCATTTCAGGTCAATATCCACATTTCATAAACGCACGTTCATAATTATTATTTCCTGATATTTTATTTTGACTAAGTAAAGTCAAGAAGTCTAGCAAAGAAGTTTGTTCCAAGTCTAGTAAACCGTAAAGAGTTACTAGAAAAAGTAAGCAGGATAACCCGACTTAATGCGAACGTAAATGGTTAAATAAAATAACCAGAAAAATATATATATATATATATATATATATTACACAAAATTTACGTTGAGCCAAGATTCTAATATTTTCTTCAACGAGCCATAAAATGGTTAAAAATTATAATACCGTGAAGAATCGAAACTGAATTAAATTACCCCTTTAAAACTCTAATTGATACTAATACCATAATAAATTAATATTTAAAAATTGGTTATCATTAACCCCTAAACAACTTCTTGACTTTCTTGGCCGAGAGTCAGGGGAGCCATGCTCCCACTTGCCTGATTCACTTTGATTCAGATGAAAACCATACCCTTCAAACGAAACTTCACCATTCCTTTCAAACCTTCTCTTTTCTTACGGCAAATTCCCAATTCCCTTTCAAATCGAAGTCCAGTTTTAAAGCGAAAATCACCATAATTCGGTGTCATAAGGAGAATTTCAAGTGTTCTTGAAGAAAGCTCAAAAGATTCAAGACTACTTCTCTGTTTCTCTAGAAATCACCATTCTCTGTTTGAGGTAAAAATTCAATATTATCCATTTCATTATCGTTAAAACCGTAACTAATCATACAAATCATTCAAACGCAAGTAAGATAACAAGAAAAATGTGTCAAATTCAAGATTTGAACATAAAAATATACAGGACAAATTCTGTCAATTAAAGTGCAGTAATCGAAACTAGGAGTTTCGCTACCTGCTGATCGAAACTAGGAGTTTCGATGCCGATTATTCAATCGAAACTAGGAGTTTCGATACCAGTTGTTCAATCGAAACTAGGAGTTTCGATACCTATTTACAATCGAAACTAAGTAGTTTCGATACTGATTGCCCAATCGAAACTAGGTAGTTTCGATACTATTTTTGCCAATCGAAACTAGGTAGTTTTGATACCTATTTCACTCAGTCGAAACTAGGAAGTTTCGACATCTGTTCTGTTCAATCGAAACTAAGAAAGTTTCGATACCTGTTCATCAGCCCATAAGGCTGTAACTCAAAACTATTTTCATAACAAAACAAGGTTGGAAAAACTAAAAAGATAATTAAAACAAAAGTAATCAGATCGGCTAAGTCAAGTGAACAAATTGCGTTTAAGACGAGTAGTCTTAACGTGTATGTTATCCTTGTGTAAATAGGATACGGTTAGGCGAATCTGCCGTCATTCAAATTTTTGCTAGCATTCATACTGTCGAGGTGAGTTTCACTAATCCCCCTTTTTCTAAGTTTTTGAAATGATTTGGGGTGGAAACATACTTGTAAAAGACTTTTGTGTATAAATGAATGGAACTAATGATCTGACCGTATGTATGTATTGAGGGAACAATAAAGCGCTTAAAGTCCTCGTAATAAATTAGTAACCATTAGCTATGGATTTAGCCCGGGATTATATGAATAGTACTATTGGGGGTGACGACTCCGGTCATGGTTAGTCGCGCTAACCAGGGGTCAAAATGGCCGAATGACCGCATATTGTCTTACTCGCAGAAAGGCGAGGGGAGGCACAGAAAGTTGGGGTTTGGTTACGGTCTCGTACATTACATACTATTTTGTATTCCTTGCAAGCTTACAAATGGGGTCAATAGATCGGATTAGTAATCATATTCATTGGTAATACATACAAAAGAGTTCTGATCAGGTTAAAGTGATCAGGTTTTACACAAAAGAGTTCTGATCAGGGTAAAATGATCAGGTTTTACACAAAAGAGTTCTGATCAAGGTAAAGTGATAAGGTTTTACACAAAAGAGTTCTGATCAGGGTAAAATGATCAGGTTTTACACAAAAGAGTTCTGATCAAGGTAAAGTGATCAGGTTTTACACAAAAGAGTTCTGATCAGGGTAAAGTGATCAGGTTTATCAAAAGAGTTCTGATCAGGTCAAAATGATCAGGTTTTACACAAAAGAGTTCTGATCAAGGTAAAGTGATCAGGTTTTACACAAAAGAGTTCTGATCAGGGTAAAGTGATCAGGTTTATCAAAAGAGTTCTGATCAGGTTAAAGTGATCAGGTTTTACACAAAAGAGTTCTGATCAGGGTAAAGTGATCAGGTTTATCAAAAGAGTTCTGATCAGGTTAAAATGATCAGGTTTTACACAAAAGTGTTCTGATCAGGGTAAAGTGATCAGGTTTAAAGAAAAGAATTCTGATCAGGTTAAAGTGATCAGGTTTAAACGAAAGAGTACTGATCAGGTTAAAATGATCAGGTTTAACAAAGAGTTTTGATCGGCAAAAAGATCAGATTTAAACATTGGGTTTATGATAACTCTTTATAATAACTTGTGAACTCACCAACCTCGTGTTGACAGTTTTTAGTATGTTTTCAGGAAATTGAACGTGGTCATCAGGTTAGCAATGTAGGTTACATGCATGCACGTGGATACGGCTTTTGGGAGGATTTCTCTTGTATAACTCATGGTCTTGAGTCATATTTGCGAAATCTTAAACATTTGTAAACTCAAATTGATATTTTGTAATGTAAATATTTTAAATTCAGTTATGTATCCAATTACATGTATGTGTTTGCGGTAATCATATGCTTTGAAAACCAGTGAAAGTCGCGCCTCGCGTTTCCGCCCTGGCGGGGTGTGACAGAACTTGGTATCAGAGCCATTGATTATAGCGAACTAGGTGTCTAAAACGGAACCTAGTCTATAATTAGAATGACTCACTAAAATGTTCTCATTGCATAAGCATTGTATAACCAGTCATCATGTCATGTGGATATTGTAGTCACAAGTATGTCGTCACATTCACACTCTGACCCCGTCTCTGACTCTGAATCCAACGAGGAACTTTCCGCCTCACGCCCTAAAAATCGAGTACAAGTTCGCAGCTCGACACCACCCAATGTCGCTCTGGGAGAACCGCCCATCGTCTACCGAAAGGAAAGCGGAGGACCAGTTAAGGTGCAAAGTGCTAGGAAGAAGGTTCGACTTCCGCGCAAGAGAAACCTGGCAGCCCGTGACCCGAAAGACTTGGAGACCGATGAGGAACCACCGAGGCAACGACCCTGCTACCACCCTACCGTGGGAACCATCCGTTGGATGCCTCGTACCCTGGCACGTTGGAGGGAGATGGAGAGCATCCCATCTACCTTTGAGCTTGGAGAGTCTTCTAACTCCCCAACACCCCTACCCCACACTGGGGAAGCCATAGAGCTCACTGTGCCTACCTTGGTAGCTCGCGTTCGTACGCATGAGGAGCGTCTTGATGATCTCCTAGATGATATTCGGGCACAGGGGGATGCAACCAGGCGCTTACGTCAAGGGCTCGGATCTCGAGTACAGACTCTGGAGGATAGCACTCGAGACATACAGAGTGCCACTGACTACCTCGAGTTGAGAGCTGATATGGACTGGCAGTTCACTCTCACGGTCCGAGACATGGTGGAGGCGCTGGAGGAGAGGACTTTGGCTGCAGAATTTGTGGCAAGAGCTAGCTTTGTTATGGCAGGACTAGCCATGATGATTGGGTTGTACTCCCACTTCTTCTTTTAAACCTATTATGGGCGGGTTGTGCCCATAGTACATTATGTAGTTTAAAACGTTAGTACTGATGAGGTCATGTGAACCCATCTCTTTTGTATCCTCGTCTTTTGGGAACAATGTACTATGTATGTTTTGACTATGTATGTAATGGTTTATGTCGTAATGATAGTTGTTCATGTTTGATGTTGTGGTATCCTTATGTCATGATCTATCATTATTGATATATGATGTTGTTTCTTTTTAATTGACATGTTAGAAAGAACGTCATGGCACCTAAGCGTGGGACACCCCGTAACACTACTGGTGACAACAACGAGACAATTTCCCCAAACATGGAACAACTAATAGCACAGCGAGTAGCTGCCGCTATAGAGCAGTATGAAGCAAACCGAAATAGCGGAGGAGGTGCAGGAGGTAGCGGTACCGCAGGGGGTAGCGGTACAGCAGGAGGTTCCGGAGGTAAAAAATAAATAAATAAATAAATAAGCCATAACACATAGTCATGATCCGAATTAATGACGTTATGACTTGTGATCCTGCAGATGCTCCAAATAGGAAGTGTACCTACAAGGCCTTCCTATCCTGCAAACCCCGCAGTTTTAATGGCACCGAGGGTGCAGTAGGACTAATGAGATGGATAGAACATATGGAGTCGGTGATTGATATAAGTGAATGCACCGCTGATTGCGTAGTGAAGTATTCTACCTGCACGCTCACTGATAAAGCTTTAACTTGGTGGAATACTCAAATGAAGACTTTGGGGAGAGAGACAGCGTACCAATTGTCTTGGGAAGATTTGAAAAACATGATGATTGAGGAATACTGTCCTCGGAACGAATTGCAAAAGATTGAAACTGAAATGTGGAACCTACAGATGATAGGAGATGATGTAGCGGGATACACCGACCGCTTCAATGAATTGGCACTTCTGGTACCGCATATGGTCACACCAGAACATAAGCGTGTTGAAAGGTATCTGTGGGGCCTTGCGCCTCAAATTCGTAGCATGGTAACATCATCTAATCCAATAGATGCCAAGAGTGCTATAACTTTAGCATTCAAACTAAAGGATGATGCAGTACGTAATGAATTGTTTGTGAGGAAGGAGAATGAGGAAGGTAGATCTGGGGAGAAAAGAAAATGGATGGGAAATTCAAGTAACAAATCTGGAAAACAAGAGTTTAAGAAACAAGGAACTGTGAAGGCTTTTGCAGCCAACACAGTGGAAAGAAAGGAGTATGATAGGGGCCTACCGAGATGTAAGAGGTGTGGAAATCATCATGCCGGTGTTTGCATCAAGTGTGGAAAATGCGACAAGTTTGGTCACACCACTCAAGCATGTCGAACTAACAACCGATTGGGGAAAATCAAACCGGGATGTTTTGTATGTGGTGATCTAAAACACTTCAAGAAGGATTGTCCCAAGTGGAAGAATCAGAACAACGCTCATGCACCAGGGAGGGCATTTGTGATGGGTGCAAGGGACGCACGCCAGGACCCGAATATCGTCACTGGTACGTTCCCGATAAATAATCACTATGCCTCTGTACTTTTTGATTCGGGTGCGGATATGAGCTTTGTGTTGAATGATTTTAAATCTTTACTCGGTATTAAGGCCAGCAAACTAGATCAACGTTATACAATTGAATTAGCAAATGGGAAATTAATAGAAACCGGAGAGGTCTTTAGGGGTTGTACTTTATGTTTAGAAAACCGTACATTCAGTATAGACCTTCTACCCGTCGAGTTAGGGAGTTTTGATATTGTTATTGGTATGGATTGGTTAACCAAGAATCGTGCCGAGATAGTATGCTTCGAGAAGATTGTACGTATTCCTCTACCAAGCGGAGAAATTCTTTCAATTCAAGGCGAAAGGTGTATAACGATGTTAAAAACGATAAACTGCATGAAAGCTCAAAAGTATCTACGCAAGGGTTATTGTGCATTCCTGGCTCACATCGTCGAGAAGAAACCCGAAGAACGTCGACTTGAGGACATACCAATCGTCAGAGATTATTCGGAAGTATTTCCCGAAGACTTACCAGGAATACCACCATCAAGACAAGTCGAGTTTCGGATCGACCTAGTACCAGGAGCCGCACCAGTTGCACGATCTCCGTATCGTCTAGCCCCTTCTGAGATGCAGGAACTGTCGAGCCAACTACAAGAGTTACTTGACAAAGGTTTCATAAGACCGAGTTTCTCACCATGGGGAGCTCCGGTCCTATTTGTAAAGAAAAAGGATGGAACCTTTAGAATGTGCATTGATTATCGGGAATTGAACAAGCTGACAATCAAAAATCGGTATCCTCTTCCTCGAATAGACGATTTGTTTGATCAACCTCAAGGTTCCAGTTTTTATTCTAAAATTGATCTACGATCAGGGTATCATCAACTGAAAATTCAGGAAGAAGACATACCAAAAACGGCTTTTAGGACTCGTTATGGTCACTACGAATTCCTAGTTATGCCATTTGGCTTGACTAATGCACCAGCTGTTTTCATGGATCTCATGAACCGCGTGTGCAAGCCGTACTTGGATAAATTCGTGATTGTGTTTATCGATGACATATTGATATATTCACGAACCAAGGAGGAACATGAATATCATTTGAAATTAATCTTGGAACTACTCAGGAATGAGAAGCTTTATGCTAAATTCTCTAAGTGTGAGTTTTGGATCCAAGAGGTTCACTTTCTCGGACATGTCATTAATAAGAAGGGTATCCATGTGGATCCATCCAAGATTGAAGCTATCAAAAACTGGGAAGCACCAAGAACTCCGACTGAGGTGCGTCAATTTCTGGGTTTGGCAGGATATTACAGGCGATTCATCGAGAATTTTTCAAAGATAGCCTTGCCTTTGACCACGTTAACCCAGAAGGACAAAAAGTTTGATTGGACTGTTAAACAAGAATCATCTTTTCAATTGTTGAAGCAAAAACTTTGCAGTGCACCAATCCTATCCCTTCCCGAAGGGACTGACAATTTCATTGTGTACTGTGACGCATCACACCAAGGTTTAGGATGTGTATTGATGCAGAGAGAAAAAGTCATAGCATATGCATCCAGACAACTAAAAGTGCACGAAAAGAATTATACGACCCACGACTTGGAATTGGGTGCAGTCGTGTTTGCACTCAAGATTTGGAGACATTACTTATACGGTACAAAATGTACTATATTTACAGACCACAAGAGTCTCCAGCACATCTTTAATCAGAAAGAACTTAACATGAGGCAACGTCGTTGGGTAGAACTACTGAATGATTACGACTGTGATATCAAGTATCACTCTGGTAAGGCAAACGTCGTAGCAGATGCCTTAAGTCGTAAAGAACGAGTTAAAACACTACGTGTTCGTGCCCTAGAATTGACAATTCATACGAGTCTCACGACTCAAATTCGGATGGCACAACAAGAAGCAATCAAAGAAGAAAACAGTCAGAACGAAGCTTTACGAGGAATGATAAAGCAGTTGGAACCAAAGTCAGATGACACTTTATACTTCATGAATAGAATTTGGGTGCCATGTTTTGGTAACATACGGGAGTTGGTTATGGACGAAGCCCACAAGTCCAGGTACTCCATTCACCCAGGTTCGGATAAAATGTATAAGGATCTGAAAGAATTCTACTGGTGGCCGAACATGAAAGGAGAAATTGCTATTTATGTCGGTAAATGCCTGACATGTTCAAAAGTAAAAGTAGAACATCAGAAACCGTCGGGATTGTTACAACAACCCGAGATACCTCAATGGAAATGGGAACAGATTTCCATGGATTTCATTACAAAGTTACCCAAGACGTCGAGCGGGTATGACACTATATGGGTAATCGTCGATCGTTTGACGAAATCAGCTCATTTTCTACCCATCAAAGAAACGGATAAAACCGAGAAACTTGCAAAGCTTTACATTAAGGAAATTGTGGCTAGGCATGGAATACCAATTTCTATTATCTCTGATAGAGACAGCAGATTCGTGTCTAGAATCTGGAAATCATTACAAGAAGCCATGGGCACACGTCTTGACATAAGCACGGCATATCACCCACAAACAGATGGTCAAAGTGAAAGAACTATTCAAACATTAGAGGATATGCTCCGTGCGTGTACAATTGACTTCGGTGGAAATTGGGATACTCATTTGCCACTAGCTGAATTTTCATACAATAATAGTTACCACACCAGCATCAAAGCCGCTCCGTTTGAGGCTTTGTATGGTCGAAAATGTCGTTCACCGCTTTGTTGGGCAGAAGTTGGTGACAAACATTTAACCGGTCCTGAAGTTATTCAAGAGACCACAGATAAGATTTTCAAAATCAAGGATCGTCTGAAGGCCGCCCGTGACAGACAAAAGAGTTACGCGGATAACAGACGAAGACCTTTAGAATTTCAAGTAGGAGACAAAGTCATGTTAAAGGTCTCACCTTGGAAAGGAGTTGCAAGATTTGGCAACCGTGGCAAGCTTAACCCTAGGTACGTTGGACCATTTGAAATATTGGCTAGGGTTGGCCCTGTAGCTTACAAACTCAAGTTGCCACAAGAACTAAGCAATATACATGATACGTTTCATGTATCAAATCTCAAGAAGTGTTTATCAGACGAGACGTTAATTATACCGCCTGATGAGATTCACATAGACGACAAGTTGCACTTCATTGAGGAACCTATGGAAGTCACAGATTGGAAGGTTCAGAGAACAAGACGCAGCCGTGTTAAGCTGGTCAAGGTACGTTGGAATTCAAAGCGCGGCCCCGAGTATACGTGGGAGCGGGAAGATAAAATGAAATCCAAGTACCCGTCACTGTTTACAAAAACACCAAGTCAGAGTGACAAGAACTGAATTTCGGGACGAAATTCTCTGTAACATGGGGAGAATGTGACACCCAGCATTTCAGGTCAATATCCACATTTCATAAACGCACGTTCATAATTATTATTTCCTGATATTTTATTTTGACTAAGTAAAGTCAAGAAGTCTAGCAAAGAAGTTTGTTCCAAGTCTAGTAAACCGTAAAGAGTTACTAGAAAAAGTAAGCAGGATAACCCGACTTAATGCGAACGTAAATGGTTAAATAAAATAACCAGAAAAATATATATATATATATTACACAAAATTTACGTTGAGCCAAGATTCTAATATTTTCTTCAACGAGCCATAAAATGGTTAAAAATTATAATACCGTGAAGAATCGAAACTGAATTAAATTACCCCTTTAAAACTCTAATTGATACTAATACCATAATAAATTAATATTTAAAAATTGGTTATCATTAACCCCTAAACAACTTCTTGACTTTCTTGGCCGAGAGTCAGGGGAGCCATGCTCCCACTTGCCTGATTCACTTTGATTCAGATGAAAACCATACCCTTCAAACGAAACTTCACCATTCCTTTCAAACCTTCTCTTTTCTTACGGCAAATTCCCAATTCCCTTTCAAATCGAAGTCCAGTTTTAAAGCGAAAATCACCATAATTCGGTGTCATAAGGAGAATTTCAAGTGTTCTTGAAGAAAGCTCAAAAGATTCAAGACTACTTCTCTGTTTCTCTAGAAATCACCATTCTCTGTTTAAGGTAAAAACTCAATATTATCCATTTCATTATCGTTAAAACCGTAACTAATCATACAAATCATTCAAACGCAAGTAAGATAACAAGAAAAATGTGTCAAATTCAAGATTTGAACATAAAAATATACAGGACAAATTCTGTCAATTAAAGTGCAGTAATCGAAACTAGGAGTTTCGCTACCTGCTGATCGAAACTAGGAGTTTCGATGCCGATTATTCAATCGAAACTAGGAGTTTCGATACCAGTTGTTCAATCGAAACTAGGAGTTTCGATACCTATTTACAATCGAAACTAAGTAGTTTCGATACTGATTGCCCAATCGAAACTAGGTAGTTTCGATACTATTTTTGCCAATCGAAACTAGGTAGTTTTGATACCTATTTCACTCAGTCGAAACTAGGAAGTTTCGACATCTGTTCTGTTCAATCGAAACTAAGAAAGTTTCGATACCTGTTCATCAGCCCATAAGGCTGTAACTCAGAACTATTTTCATAACAAAACAAGGTTGGAAAAACTAAAAAGATAATTAAAACAAAAGTAATCAGATCGGCTAAGTCAAGTGAACAAATTGCGTTTAAGACGAGTAGTCTTAACGTGTATGTTATCCTTGTGTAAATAGGATACGGATAGGCGAATCTGCCGTCATTCAAATTTTTGCTAGCATTCATACTGTCGAGGTGAGTTTCACTAATCCCCCTTTTTCTAAGTTTTTGAAATGATTTGGGGTGGAAACATACTTGTAAAAGACTTTTGTGTATAAATGAATGGAACTAATGATCTGACCGTATGTATGTATTGAGGGAACAATAAAGCGCTTAAAGTCCTCGTAATAAATTAGTAACCATTAGCTATGGATTTAGCCCGGGATTATATGAATAGTACTATTGGGGGTGACGCCTCCGGTCATGGTTAGTCGCGCTAACCAGGGGTCAAAATGGCCGAATGACCGCATATTGTCTTACTCGCAGAAAGGCGAGGGGAGGCATAGAAAGTTGGGGTTTGGTTACGATCTCGTACATTACATACTATTTTGTATTCCTTGCAAGCTTACAAATGGGGTCAATAGATCGGATTAGTAATCATATTCATTGGTAATACATACAAAAGAGTTCTGATCAGGTTAAAGTGATCAGGTTTTACACAAAAGAGTTCTGATCAGGGTAAAATGATCAGGTTTTACACAAAAGAGTTCTGATCAAGGTAAAGTGATCAGGTTTTACACAAAAGAGTTCTGATCAGGGTAAAATGATCAGGTTTTACACAAAAGAGTTCTGATCAAGGTAAAGTGATCAGGTTTTACACAAAAGAGTTCTGATCAGGGTAAAGTGATCAGGTTTTACACAAAAGAGTTCTGATCAGGGTAAAGTGATCAGGTTTATCAAAAGAGTTCTGATCAGGTCAAAATGATCAGGTTTTACACAAAAGAGTTCTGATCAAGGTAAAGTGATCAGGTTTTACACAAAAGAGTTCTGATCAGGGTAAAGTGATCAGGTTTATCAAAAGAGTTCTGATCAGGTTAAAGTGATCAGGTTTTACACAAAAGAGTTCTGATCAGGGTAAAGTGATCAGGTTTATCAAAAGAGTTCTGATCAGGTTAAAATGATCAGGTTTTACACAAAAGTGTTCTGATCAGGGTAAAGTGATCAGGTTTAAAGAAAAGAATTCTGATCAGGTTAAAGTGATCAGGTTTAAACGAAAGAGTACTGATCAGGTTAAAATGATCAGGTTTAACAAAGAGTTTTGATCGACAAAAAGATCAGATTTAAACATTGGGTTTATGATAACTCTTTATAATAACTTGTGAACTCACCAACCTCGTGTTGACAGTTTTAAGTATGTTTTCAGGAAATTGAACGTGGTCATCAGGTTAGCAATGTAGGTTACATGCATGCACGTGGATACGGCTTTTGGGAGGATTTCTCTTGTATAACTCATGGTCTTGAGTCATATTTGCGAAATCTTAAACATTTGTAAACTCAAATTGATATTTTGTAATGTAAATATTTTAAATTCAGTTATGTATCCAATTACATGTATGTGTTTGCGGTAATCATATGCTTTGAAAACCAGTGAAAGTCGCGCCTCGCGTTTCCGCCCTGGCGGGGTGTGACAGGTTGAACTCCTCAATGATTACGATTGCGAGATTCGTTATCATCCCGGCAAGGCTAATGTTGTAGCCGATGCGCTGAGCCGTAAAGAACGCGTCATGCTCCAAAGTGTCAAGATTCATTCCGACATTCAAACCCGTATTCTAGAAGCTCAACACGTCTCGATTACCGAGGGCAATATGTATGAGGAAATGTCGTGCGGTGCTGAATTCCAACTAGAGACTAAAAACAATGGTTTGCTTTATTTCTTGGATCGTATTTGGGTTCCCAATCGCAATGATCTCCGGGAATTCCTCATGACTGAAGCACACAAGTCTCGGTATTCTATTCATCCCGGTGCGGATAAAATGTATCACAATCTTCGACCACAATATTGGTGGCCTGGTATGAAGAAAGACATTGCACTCTATGTTGCTAAATGTCTAACCTGCTCTAAAGTTAAAGCCGAGCATCAACGTCCTTCCGGTTTACTTGAACAACCGGAAATCCCCGTGTGGAAATGGGAAAATCTAGCCATGGACTTCATTACTAAACTCCCCCGTACTTCAAACGGCTATGATAGCATTTGGGTAATCATTGACCGTCTCACAAAGTCCGCACACTTCCTGTCCATCCGTGAAGACTATCGGGTTGAGAAATTGGCCCGAATCTATATTAACGAAATTGTGAGTCGACACGGTATACCTTTGAACATAATCTCCGACAGAGATGCTCGTTTCACTTCCAGATTTTGGCAATCTCTGCAAAAGGCATTTGGCACACGATTGGATTTAAGCACAGCCTACCATCCCCAAACTGATGGTCAGACTGAACGAACAATCCAAACCCTCGAAGACATGCTGTGAGCCTGTGTCATAGATTTTGGTGGCAATTGGGATTCACACTTGTCACTTATTGAATTCTCCTACAATAACAGCTACCACACCAGCATCAACATGGCTCCATTCGAAGCCCTTTATGGTCGCAAATGCCGTTCTCCCATCTGTTGGAACGAGATTGGTGAAGCACAAATCACCGGTCCCGAGTTAATTCAGGAATCATCCGACAAAATCCTTCAAATCCGTGACAACATCCGAGTAGCGAGAAGTCGACAAAAGAGCTATGCCGACAAGCGACGAAAACCCTTGGAATTCCAAGTGGGTGACCTTGTGCTTCTCAAAGTATCCCCTTGGAAGGGTGTGATCCGCTTTGGAAAGAAAGGCAAACTAGCACCTCGTTACGTAGGCCCGTTCAAGATCCTTGAAAGAATCGGGAAAGTGGCTTACAAACTTGAGCTACCTCCAGCACTCAACAATGTTCATCCAACCTTCCACGTGTCCAACCTGAAGAAATGTCTTGCTGATGAGAACCTCCACATACCTCTTGACGACGTGCGCATTGATGAAACGATGCATTTCGTCGAGAAACCAGTGGAAATCATGGATCGTGAAATCAAGCAACTCAAGCGCAGCCGCATCCCTATAGTCAAAGTCCGTTGGGATTCAAAACGCGGTCCTGAGTTTACTTGGGAACGTGAAGACCAAATGAAACTCAAGTATCCTCACCTATTCACAAATTCTGCAACCTCAACTAGTTGAATTTCGGGACGAAATCCCCTCAACAAGGGGAGACTGTAACATTTCTGATTTTCATCATGTAATCGTTTGATTTCAATAAACAAACACATTTCAGTTTCGATTCGTGTACAAACAAACTACGATGCAGTTACATATACAAACTATTCTATTACAATAACAAATTAAACAAAAACACCATTATCTCACAAGCCCCGAGGACCAAAACTGACAAAACTCAAAAACTACAAAACTAGGCAAGCACGGTCGCGCCTAGGACTAGGCACGGTCGCGCCTGCAGACCTAAGCACGGTCACGCCTAAAGTAGGCACGGTCGCGCTGAGGAACCCACTTGACTCTTCAGAAGTCAAACCATGCCATACCCGCTGATTTTCGCGAAATTTAAAATGGAGAAAAACCGGTCTTCGCGTGTCAGACCATACTCCACTGAATTTCGTCTGAAACACGCATCAATTGTCGACCAATTTGCACAATTTATTAATCCCATTCACACTACAACCGAGTCTCGCAAATTCGTCGATATAGAGCCAGTTGCACGTTTCCTACACCCTCATTCGCATCCACACAGTCACCCAGAACTCTCACTCGACACTCATACAACCTCGGTCGTCCGATTGATCGCCGAGAAGCAAAGCCGTCGACCCGTAGCCGACTGCATTAAATTGCCCGATTTAAACAAGTAAGTAATATGTCTCTAGCTTCGTATCTACCTCTACCACGAAAGACCTATGTCAATTCGTAGTAAAAATACGTGATCGATCCGATTTTGAACCTAAAAAGTCAAAACTACACTTTTAGTCGAACTATCACTTAAACATGAAATAAATCCAATTAAACCTTATAGATAGCTTCGTAATCATCCACTAAATGAAAGCCCTAAGAATACAGAAGCGTTTATTATAAGAATCGATCGAATTGTGTCTGAAAAAGACCCGACACGGTCGCGCTCATCACTGAGCGCGGTCGTGCCTGACCAAGCACAATCGTGCCCCAGACGTGGCCCGGTCGTGCTTACCGAGCAAACAAGTCTTGACCAAAAACAAACACTAGACGCGGTCGTGCCAGATACGGACACGGTCGTGCCTTATGTCCAGACCCTCTGTAGTGACTTCTGACTCGACCACGGGCGCGCTCAGACCACCACGGTCACGCCCGGCAACGAGCGCGGTCGTGCCCTACTTGAGCACGGTCGTGCTCCTTGACCAGAAACTTTAATTTTATTATTTTCAAACTTAATTTAATATCTTTTTATTTAAACATTTCAAAACTTGTTTATAAAAATTTAAGTTATAAAATCCCAAGACCCGGGAATCATTTATATACCAAATCGCTGATTTAGAGATTTAAAACGATTAATTCCCGATAGTTCGAAACCGATGAAATCGTGAGTTTATAAAACCATTTATACAAATATATATTTTGACTTAAACAAATATTATTTATTTAAATAAATATAAATATATATTAGTTATTTAAATTTACATTTTAAAGAATATATATATCACTACTATTTAAAATGTACTAAATAGATAAATAAAATTATTTATTTATTTATTTATTTCAAACAAACCCTAAACATACAAATCCATTTTTCGACATAAAAATAACACAAACAATGACACGCGTTATACATTTATCCAATAGGTCAAACGTAGCGACCTACAACACGCTTGGTATTTTTGTTGATCTGTGCAAACTACACTACCCAACACAAGTGAGTTACATAGCCCCTCTTTTACTCTATTTACAAACTTTTGGGGTGGAACATGCGTTCTATTTACTATGTTTACAAACTACACAATATACAATTCCACCCTACAATCATGTGTTACAATTTTGAGCTTTGTGCTTGACTACTAGGTGTGTAGACCAACACGCAGTTTGCTATTCACGTGCAATCATTAACTATTTTATAGCCTACAGTAAACAGTGATAGATCTATTGAGTCTGACAAACCCACCCAGGTAGGGTGACTGTTACTGCCAACACGCGTTTGTTTTGCATGCTAGTTACAAAGGTTTGATTGTACTACCAGGTCACACGATGGTATCTCTCCATAAATGCCTTAATTGCCATGTTGTATGAATTCTATGCACACGACACTATATTCTATTACATGACACGAAAACCTATGTATTCTCACCAACTTTTTAGTTGACTTTGTTTTTAACCATGTTTCAGGTGACAATATTTGAAGTATTACAAGCTGCTACATATAGGATTTGGACCTAGCAATTAATCTAAACTATTTATATTTTGTAATCGCTACATTTGGTTCTTGTATGTTATGAACTTGCTACGTGTAATGAAAATGAATGTTTAAATTATTCAAACTTTAGCAACCATGAGCTATGAACAGTCTGCACAGCTTCACACCCCGACGTTTTCCGCCGTCGGTTGGGGTGTGACACTGAACTCTGCTGGGGCATAAACCAACAACAATGCCTTTTTGTCTAACGTGTCTCAAGGAGCATCTGGATCCAGGGAAGCTACTACTGGTCAATCTGCAACTACTAAGTCTACTGTACCAAATCAGCAAGCATTTTCTGCACATCATGCAAAGTTAATTGAAGCCAATACCTCTCCGTGCACTGGAATCATGAATTGCTATGCAACTTTTGCCTCTGGAAACCTGTCTCCTTTAGAGATACTCACAACTGAGCTCAATCAAATTCATCCTGAAGATGTGGATGACTTGGACATTTCTTGGCAATTGGCTATGGCAATTTTTAGAGCAAGGAACTTCATCAACAAAACTGGAAAGTTCAGATGGAGTGAAGATACTGGAAAGAAGATTGTGTTCAACAAGTCCAATCTTTGGTGCTACAACTGTCATGAACCAGATCACTTTGCTAGGGAATGCACTAAAATAAAGGAACAAAGGGGTAGTGATGCTGGTCAAGCTGCAGGAGGCAAGGTTGTGGATAACTCTAAAGCCCTAATCAGTCAGCATACATGTGGATATGACTGGGGAGATCAGTTAAAGGAGCTCAATCTGAATCATGCATTTATGGCTGATATTATTGAAGGGTCTTCTTTTACCTCCTCTTCTACTACTCCACCTGAGGTAACTGCTAATCTATGCTCTAAATTATGCATTGATAAGGTAAAGTTATAAAGAAAACATAATGGTGACTTAATTTTTGAAATTGAAAATCTCAAGTATCGCAAAACTAAGTTTTCCAAAACTGAAATAGCATTAAAAGAGGTGATAGAAGCAAATAAAAGGGATATATCAATGCTTAAGTCTCAACTCAGTGAGAAGTGTTGTGTGCTTACCGATGCTAAACAAGAAATTACTAAACTTACCACTGAATTAGAACAAGCAAATTTATCAAATTTTGCTGAGGCTAAATTTAAAGTGGAGTTCTTTGGTCAATCTAGTAAAGTAGTTGATATGATGGAAAATCAACCCAGAAACATGTCTAAAGGAATTGGGTACAATAACATGCCTCCTCCATTCAATTGGAACTTTACCACTGTTCCTCCCTCTGTTGAGGAACAAGTAGAGGAGTTTAAAGTGTTGCCTTTTAGAAATCTGTCAAACACTGATGAGTCCAAATCATCATCATCCTTAGCTTCAAATATTAAATGTGTGAACAACTCTAATGCTTCTATATCATGTGCAGAAAAAGTAGAAGTACAAGATTGGTCAAGTGAGGATGATGAAGTTGATGAGCCACAAGTTTGCAGTTTAAATTTGAAATCTAAAAACAATAAAAACAATGCTTTTGTCAGTTCAGTTTTTAAAGGAAACAAACCTTATGTGCGTGATTTTGTTGGTTTGAATAATTCTAGTATTAAATCATCTGCTTTGAAACATGTGAATGTGTGTAAAAGTATAGTTTTTGTAACACCTGTAGTGAATGGTAAGGTTGAAAAACATGTTTTTAAGAAACCCAAACCCGTGATCAAGCAAACGGCCTCTGTTCAAACCTCAAATGCTTCACCTAAGCATTATACAAAGCATCAGTTTTATTCTAAATATGATCATCATCATAAGAGATTTGAACAAAGCCATGCTCATCAACACAGGAAACTTGAGCAGGTCTTCAATAACAAACAGGGTGGTTCGTCTCATCAGTGGTCATACAAGTCAAGCTTTGCACCATATGCAAAGAAGCAGTCATGTTATACTTGTGGAAAATCTGGTCATTTGGCAAGAAGCTGTGTTCATCGTCCATATGTACCTTATTATGAGCAAAGTCAGAAGACTACACATAGGAAAGTCACTCACTCTAAGCCAGTGAAGGCTACACAACCCAAGGCAATGAAGAGTCAGTCATCCTATGTTAAGCCTTCTGATGGTGATTGGAATATTGCCAAGCGAAACAGACAAGCTTACTTTGAAAGACAAAAATTAAAGCAAAATAAACAAAAGGAAAAACCTAAATCTCCTATTTCAAAAGAAAGAAAAGCTTCTGTTCCACCTAAGCCTGTCTGGAAAGCTAAAGAAAAGGTTGAAGCAGCATCTAAACTTGAGTCTAACAATGATATGTGTCTGCAGGAAGTGTCATATAATGATGCTTTGGGAATACCCAGATCTACTATGGCCTGGGTACCAATTACTAATTAATCTCCCTTTTCGTACAGGAGCATCCAAGGAGGACTGTCAATAACCTTTGGTATGTTGATAGTGGTTGTTCCAGGCATATGACAAGAGACATATCTCTACTTCATGATTTGCAAAATTTTAATGGAGGTTATGTTTCCTTTGTGGGAGGTAAAGGTGGCAAAATTAGCATGAAAGGTACTGTAGTTAATGGTTCTTTAAGTTTTCATGACGTAAGCTACGTCTCTGAGCTAAATCATAGCTTGCTAAGTGTTTCCCAAATTTGTGATAAAGACTTTTCAACACATTTCACAAATAAGGAAAGCTTGATTTTAAAACCGGGTTTCATAGTGCCCGAGGAATGGATTTTGTTAAGAACACCCCGTAAGGGAAACTCTTATGTTATTGACATGAATAGTAAACCTGTTTATGAAAATACATGTCTTTTATCAAAATCAGCTGAAAAAAATGCTATGTTGTGGCATCGTCGTCTTGGTCATGTTAATCTAAAAAATCTTAATCGAATTGCAAAGGGTAATCATGTTCGTGACTTACCTATTAAAGAATTCTTTTCTATTGAGAAGTGTGTTGCATGTGCCAAAGGGAAACAACACAGGAAGCCCCATAAGTCAAAGTTGACCAATTCAATTGACTGTATTCTCCATCTACTTCATATGGATCTCTTCGGTGCAGTGAATCTTATTGTTTAGTTATTACTGATGATTACTCATGTTTTTCATGGGTTTTATTTTTGGCTAACAAAAGTGAGACTACAGAGCTTATTAAGAATTTCATCATTTTGGTGAAAAATCAAAGGGATGTGTAAGTTAAAGCTATTCAGTGCGACAGCGAAACTGAATTCAAGAATGCAGTCTTGAATCAATTCTGCACTGAAAAGGGGATAGCCAGACAATACAGTGCAGCTCGTACACCTCAACAAAACGGTGTAGTGGAGCGAAAGAATAGAACACTCATCGAGGCCGCTAGGACAATGCTATCTGAATCCAAGTTGCCTCTATTATTTTGGGCTGAGGCTGTTAACACAACTTGTTACGTGTTGAATAGGGTTCTTCTCAACAAACGTCTACAGATGACTCCGTATGAGATTCTCTACAATGAAAAGCCCAAGGTTGGATACTTCAGAGCCTTCGGATGTCCGTGTACTGTCCTACACACGGAATCCACTCCAAAGTTCAATGATAAGGCCGATGAATGCTACTTTGTGGGTTATGGGTCAAATACCACTGCCTACAGAGTTTACAACAAGGTCACTAAAGAAATCAAAGAGTCAACATATGTTGACTGGCAGGAGCAGAATCCAACTGATGCAGAATGTGGTCCAACATGGTTATTTGACTATCATTCTCTCTTTAAATCATTTAATGTTTGCACTGATGTAATTGAAGGTACTGATGATGACTCATTTGAATTGAGTGATGATAATGACGGTTCATACACCAGACCAATGCTAACTGTTGATCCACCGGAAGTTCTAAGACAAAATGCTTCATCCTCTACTCATGAGCCGGTTCCTGATGTAACAAATGTATCTGAAGGTTCACCAATAAATGCAGAGGATTCTACATCTGTAGTAAATGAAGGTACTTCTACACCTGATACCACAGATGCCTCTCAATTCCAGGAGCCGATTCCTAATGAAAGTGTAGTCGAGAAGCCGATTTTCGACACCACTTATGAACTCAATGAAGAGACTCAAGAGAATGTGACCAATCTGCCTGTAACAATTCAAGTGCCTGAAACTCCATCTCATCGGATTAATAAGGATCATCCGGTGGATAGAATTATTAGGTCTTTGACTGACGGTGTCAAGACTAGAAGCACTACTGGAGATATCAACAAATGTCTTTATTCGTGTTTCATCTCTCATATCAAACCAACGAATATAAAGATGGCTCTCCTTGAGCCTAGCTGGGTTGATGCCATGCATGAGGAGCTGAATCAGTTTCTAAAGCTCAAAGTTTGGGAATTAGTGCCATTGCCACCGGGCAAGAAAGCTATTGGCACTCATTAGGTATTCAGAAATAACCAAGTTGAAAGCAAAGTGATCATTCATAACAAAGCTCCTCTGGTAGTACAAGGGTTCTACCAGTAAGAAGGGATTGATTATGAAGAAGTGTTTGCACCGGTTGCTTGTTTGGAGCCAATCAGGATTTTCTTGGCATATGCATCTTATATGAACTTTACAGTTTATCAAATGGATGTCAAGACATCATTTATGTATGGAAAGTTTAAAGAGGATATATATGTTTGTCAACCTCCTGGGTTTGAAAATTGTGATTATCCAAATTACGTGTATAAACTAAATAAGGCTCTGTATGGCTTACATCAGGCACCTCGTGGTTGGTATGCCACTCTGACAGACCATCTACTTGCTCATGGTTACACTCGTGGTGCCATTGATCAGACTTTGTTCATTCGGAAGGTGGATGATGATCTCATTCTGGTGCAAATATATGTGGACGATATCATTTTTGTGTCCACAAATGAAGATCTGTGCATTGAATTCAGAAAGGTTATGGAAAAGAAGTTTGAGATGAGTGCCTTGGGTGAAACCCTAGATATATAAGAGACTTATCTTCCTCTTCCATCCCACATTTCCACCGGCAACATAGGGGTTTAATACGGAACACTGGTAGTTAGTTTACTCTTCTAGAAACCCTAAATATATAAGAGACTTATCTTCCTCTTCCATCCCATTTGAAACCCTAGCCACAAATACCCATGGTGTGTAGAAGAGAGAGACCGGGAAAGAGAGGAAAGAGGGCAACCGGTCCTCTCCACCGGCCGACCTCCGACAACCACCAAAAGTCCACGACAGCGATGGCGGTGGCGGAAGACGAAGGGGCGACGACCTGGGTTTCCGGGCAAAATCACTCTCCCGGTGACTACAACTAGCGACGGCGACGACGTCAGACCAAGCGGCCAAGCAACACCCCGAAGGCACCCCCTCACCTCTGTGACGTGATCTATGAAGGTAAAACCGGTCACGATCATCGGTGATGGCGATTTCCAGCCTGAGACGGTGGTTGGTGCACAGACGCCACAGGGATGGAGCCATTTCAGGCGGCGCACGACGGCGTTCTGGAAGCAGTGATCCAAGCCTTGGAGACGACGACGGTTTGTGGTGGTGGTTATTAACGAGCAGAAGCTCTTCCGATGATGCCTGATTTCTGACCAAATCATTTGCTTCTCATAACACTTCCAAAGCCTTGGAGACGACGACAGTGATTATCAATTATGTAAGTTTGCTTAATTTTGCTATGAATTGAGTGGATTTGAACCGATGAACATGATTGAATTGTGCTGACTTTGAGATTGTTGCAGATTTTGAAGATTCTGTGTGATTTATAAGAGTATTTAAGGTTCAGAATAGTGTAGTGTCAATTATGTACGTTCGCTTATTTTCTTATGATTGTAAGTGGATTTGAATTGGTGACGATGATTGAATTGTGCTGATTTGGAGATTTCGTGTGGAATTTAGAGTTCGATGGAGAATAGAGGCGATATTGAATGCGAAGGGGGGAGAGAAGATGGAGCGAAATGGATCTGCTATTGAGGATAGGGATATGACAGTTCTTCATAACTGTGATATACTTTGACCTAAACCATAAGGCAGTTACTAGTTCCTAACATGAAAGATGTGTTTTGTATTAGTAATGTTTTCAATGTCATTTTGCTAGATGAGGGTTGTTTTGTTAATTTTGTTATTATTATTTCTTTAACATTCGCCTTGATTGAAACTGCTGCAGGATCTTAGAAAATGATCTTTTTAAAGAGGATTGGAGATCAAGGAAGGATGTGCAGATATTGCAATATGTTGTCTTAAAGTGGGCACTAGTGCTTCTTATAGGATTAGCTACAGGGCTTGTGGGGTTTTTCAATAACATTGCAGTGGAAAACATTGCTGGTTTTAAGCTTCTTCCTACTGGTAATCTGATGATTAAGCAAAGGTAAGCCTAGAAATTTCTGTGAATAGATAATTTATGCTAACTGGGAATATACAGGAGGAAGCTTGGACAGCTAGACGAAGTGGGATCCTTTTGAAAACTACCAATAGTGGAAAGTCATGGAGTCGTGACAAAGCGGCTGATGATATTGCTGCCAACCTTTACTCAGTAAAGTGAGTTTTTAAGCAACTTTTTGATCTTACACATGATTTTTTACTTTTAAACTTCAAAAGATTTATCTATGTTTAATTTATGATGATCATCACCTTACCTATCTTCTGTAGGTTTATCAATGAAAGACAAGGATTCGTGTTAGGAAATGATGGAGTCTTGCTAAAGTATCTTGGATGATTTCATGGTATGCAATCTGTTAATGCTTGCTTTTTTGTTTTTACCCCCTAAATGTTGGATTTGTGGAGATGAGGACAGTGTGCTCAGATGGTAATGGAATTCCGTAAGTTCCTTTATGTGTTTTGAAATATTGTTTCTTTATAACATCATTTCTAATATGTTGTGTGTTTTTATTGTTTTGCAGGGGTGATTTTGATCTTAATAATTTTAAAGATGGTGTCATTTCTTTTGCTTTCATGGTTGGTCTTCTTATTGCATCTCCAATACTTGCATCATTGGCCAAGAGGTAACTTGTCACTTCTAAATGGGTGGAGGGGGTTAAGGATCGAACATGGGTGGGTTCTAAGGACTCCAAGATCTTTAACCACTTGGCCACTATGGTAGGAATGTTTCTATCCATCACTCTATTTTGTCTTCTTTTTTCGATTGAATTCTATAACCTATTGCAATTTGTATTTTTTTTTGGGTGTGTTGAATTCAGGTGGTATCCTCGGCTGTTGCAAGTCATGCTTGTTACAAGTGCTGCTGTTACAAGTGATGTTTGTTACAAGTGCTGCCGTTACAAGTGTTGTTTGTTGCAAGTGATGCTGTTGTAAGTGTTGCTTTTGCAAGTGCTGCTTTTGCAAGCGCTGCTTCATTTGTAGATAACTTTTGATTAGAAATTTATGTCTTTAGTATTTAAATTAAAAACTTGTGTATGGATTTTGGTTTATTATTGTTAATATCATTTGGTTTTTTTTTTGTTTTCTCATGTTTATTGCTGTTTTTATTTTACAAAAAAATTGAAAATAAAATGGCTAATTACACGAAAATGGTCACACATAAAATTACAGAATTTCATGTGTCTCTAGAAATAGTCTTTAGCCACACTTACAATAAATTCATGTGACTATATAATAGATACGGTCACGCTTACAGTAAATTCATGTGACTATATAATAGATACGACCACACTAGCAGTAAATTTATGTGGACGTTGCTACCCTTTAGCCACACTTAAAATTACAAAATTTTCTTGTGTGTCTAGAAATAGATTTTTGCCACACTTATAGTAAATTCGTGTGACTATATAATAGAAACGGTCACACTTACAGTAAATTCATGTGGCCGTTGCTAGTCTTTTAGCCACACTTAAAACTATAAAATTTTCTTGTGTGTCTAGATATAGTTTTTAGCCACACTTATTGTAAATTCACGTGACTATATAATAGAAAACGGTCACACTTACAGTAAATTCATGTGACTGTTTTCTATCCTTTAGTCACACTTATTAGGATAAAATGCTTGATTACAACTACCCTTTTGCCACAGTTTTTTTAAATGAGTGTGGCTAAAACAAATTTTTTAGTAAATTCATGTGGCTGTTGCAACCCTTTAGCCACACTTAAAATAAATTCATGTGGCCGTTGTTTTCCTTTAGCCACACTTAACAGAGGGAATGCTTGATTTAAGCAAGAAATGTTGATACCCTTTAGCCACACTTTTAAGCTGCTACGGCCACTAAAAAGCGTGTGTGGCCATATGATACCTATGATGACTCGAGCTTTGGTCACACTTGAGCTGAAAAAAAAGTGTGGCGAAAGGCCTACGGTCACACGATTTTTGTGTGGCCGTAGGCCATTTTTAACGCAGTGGGATTCAAATTTTGACTTGTATGCTTTTTCTGACAGTGACTATGGATGTTGTGAGCTTGATAGCAAATCTACAAGCGGAGGATGTCAATTTTTGGGGGATAGGCTCATCTCATGGCAGTGCAAAAAGCAACACACAGTCTCCACCTCCACTGTTGAGGCTAAATACGTTGCTGCATCGCCTTGTTGCTCACAAGTCATCCGGATGCAACACCAATTGTTGGATTACGGTTTGACTTTTCTTAGCACCGTTATTTTTTGTGATAGTGAGGCTGCCGTTATTATAGTTAAAAACCCGGTCCAACATTCCAAAACTAAGCATATTGATATCAAGGTGCATTTTATCCGAGACTGTTTTGAGAGAAATCTCAACTGTCTTGAACGTGTTGATACTGACAACAATGTTGCCGATATCTTCACAAAAGCATTTGATACATCTTGATTCAATGTGCTTGTAGAATCCTTAAAATGATTGGTTTTAAAGATTGATCAGGTCACAAAAAGATTTTTCTTTATAGTTTAAATTTGTACATTTGTTTGTCTTATTTTATTTTAAGCACAAATTTAGGGTGAGAAATAAGAAAAATACAAAAAGAGTCTGCTTTTATTTTATTAGCGTTACAAAAAAAAGGGTTCACGGTAAAGATTCAAAATACCGTGAACCTTTGAGCTCCCTGTATACGGTTTTGTATACTGTGATTCACCAGGTGACCATGAACCTTGTGCAAAGGCCGTAAACTCCTTCCTGGCCGTGAAACCCTCTTGTCTGTAAACCTCATTTTCTCGTAAACCACATGATGAACCGTAAACCCAAGGAAACCGAATATCCTTTGTTTCCCAAGAACCTTTGAATTTTATTTTAACTATTACTCATTAACTGTGGTTCTAACTTGAAAAGTTTTATGCAGATATGGACGAGATGAGATTTGTTTCTGATCACAATGTTTGTGCATTTACTCTGGATCCACCTGAGGAGTACGAGTACTTCCAATCTATGGTTGTGGGGTTGACACTTTCCCCCCATCAACTTTGCTGTTATGGAGAATCCCATCATTTATAAAAGCTTCATTCAAGAATTCTGGGGAACTGCCTCCATTCATCCATATGACAATGGAGAGGAATGCATTATTGGAAAAGTTCAGAACAAGAGAATTAGAGTTTCAGAAGCTATCATCAAAGAGGCACTACAGTTTGGTGACGAACCTGCCTATCCAACAAAGCTAGATGCATATACAGTCTCTCCTATTCTACTGACGATGGGATATGAAGGAAATTACCCTCCAGTATTCAAGAAGCTATTGAATCCCTACTGGAGATATCTTGCACATGTGTGCATGAACTGCCTATCTAGAAGAAAGGGCGGATTTGATGAATTAAATGCCAATATCTCCTTGGTTATGGTTGCCCTGACCATGAGTTGGAACTATAACTTTTCAAAGATGGTATTTGAAAAATTAAAGAGTAATCTGAAAGGGGGTAAGAAGGACATCTTTCTGATGTATCCTAGGTTTCTCCAGATCATCTTCAACAAAAATCATACGGATCTGGAACCTACTGTAGAAACACTTGACCTGCAGGCCATGGGTCCGATGATCTTCAAGTTTATGAATGTCAACAAACAGGGAAAAATAGTGTATCAAGGGCTGCATCCCCTTGAAAAATTTGGCAGATTCGCTGCCCTGGAAAATGAAGATGTTGAGGAACCAGTTGTGCAAGTTGAAGCCGAGATTGCTGAGGAGCAACAATTACCTCCTCAACCACAAGTTGAGCAACACAATGAACCACAACGACAAGAGCCGGTTGTGCCCGAGTCAGATGATGCGGAAGTTATATCTTCTTCTGACAGTGAAGGCACACCAGGAAGACCTTTAGTACCAACCAATCGGTTTGTTCGAGAAATGAAAAGCAAAAGGCGTCGAGTTGAGAATCCTCTTCTTACCTCTTCGTCTAATCAAGCTGACACTGATCCAGAGTACACACCGGATCAAGATCTTCTCTCAAGACTAAGACAACGAAGGGATACGAGAATGGTAAGAATGCCACCAACACCTACACCAACTCCAACACCTTCCTTATCCACTCAGCTACCACAATCACCACCACCCACCTCAACCCTACCTCAGTCATCATCCCAGGTGAGCCCCTTTACAGATGCTTTTGACACTAATCAATTCCTTATGTCATCAGCCGAAGCAAACAGGGCTGAGAAAATAAAGGGCAAAAGTCCTGTAGATGCTTCCACCCCCTCTCATGTGGATCAACACATTCTATAATAAAGGGTGTTTGTACTAGAATTACAAGTTGCTGCTCAAAACTCAAAGATTATGGCCTTGGAAGCAAATCAGGGATTTCTAACTGCCCTTGTGTATGATCTTAAGAAGAAATTAGAAGATCTACATGCACTGAGAAGCCAATTGATGATGATAATAACGATGATGATAATCAGGGAGGTGGAGATGCCGGGGGAAGTAACCAGGGCAATCAAAATGAAGAAAATCAAGATGATAAAATTTTTAATTTCGATTTTGAAGGAAATCTTGGTGATAATCAAAATGATGCATCTCCTGGTGACTTAGACAAAGATGAAGATACAAGCCCCGTGGATTCGTCTCATGTTGAAATGTTTGATAGCTCTTCTGATTCAGAGTTAGAGAGACTGAATCAAGACATTGATAATGAAGTCAATCTAATCAGCTCCACTACTTAAGTAAATAAATCAACAAATGCAGGAACAAAGGCAAAAAAGAAACGTCCTAAATGGATATTACCACCTGGTCCACCTACAGAAACACATGTTACAACAACTATTGATGGATACTATTCTAAAAGAGGTGACTGGTCGGGGATTGCTTCCTTGCAACTTGACGAAGAGAAGAACATGTACGTGGTGAAAAGGAAAAGTGGTCGGCTAGAATATTACAAGCATGCTAATGAGTTTAGCTCGTGGACTAAATTAGATCTTCGGGAGCTAAATGAAGCATATTTTGTCAACAGAGGAAACGTTACAATGACAAACATGTTTTATGACTTTCTTAATCGATAGTGCCTGACAAACTGTGACATCCGCCTATTTAGAATTAACCCCGTTAGTCCAAACCTGGTTAAATCCATTATTTTCTAACCTAATTGACTCATCTTAAACCTCAAGCACTATTCCTATCTATATCCAAACTCAAACACACCAAAACTTCAAGGACCAAAGTTGTAATTGCACTCCCATTCTGTTGACTGTGCTAAGTCAAAATTAAGAGTTTTAATCCTGTTGACTTTCAAAAGTCAAACCTATGTGTTCTTGAATCCAAATTCGCACCTTAACCGAAAATTGTTCGAATTCGTAACTGATATGGTTGATAATGCCAATTTCGACATCATTGAAACATTAAACATCATCATTATACGCGAATTAATTCCATTATTGTACATTCAAACCGTAACCGTTGAAACAGTCGAACTCATTGCCTAAACTTATCAATTTGATCACATAACGTTGAAATCATGAAGTCAATTCCTCTACGCACCTCATTCGTATCCCATCGAACCTGTAGCATCAATCAATTTCATCGGATACGAAGTCGAAGATGCCGGAGACCAAGCTTTCGGACTCGCGACTGGGTTTTAGTCGACCTCCATCAATCCGAGATCGAATCAGGTAGCTAAACTCACCTATAGACTCGTTTTCATATCTATTATGAAAGCCCTAATCTAATTAGGGCTTACACTATCGGATTTATCATGCTTTGATTCTAGGGCTCATGTACATTTGGGTTTAATCGAAATCCACTCTTGACTCAACGTAATATCAATTAAATTACATGATCAGACTCGCCATCCTCAACTCTTTGAAAGCCCTAACCTTTTGAAATCTTATAACATCGAATTAAACGAAACCGGAATCTAGGGTTCTTTGTGAATCAAGTTTAGTCGAACTCAACCTTAAACTCAGTTTAAATCCAATTAAACCATGTGGGTAGATTCGAAAACCCTCAATCATCAATAGCCCCATGAATTCGAACCCTTTCATTATCAGAATTAAGCAAATCGATTTTGAGTTCAAATTCTAGGGTTTCGTTTTCCGAATCAAGATTTAACAAGCCTAAACTAAATGGTTTTGCAATTTAATCTACACATACATTCGTATAACACTAATTATCAAAACCCCTATGTCTTTGGCTTCAATCGAAAACGAATTCGTTGGTTTTGGGATGGAGTTTGGTCCGTTTTCTCGTAAAGGGGTAGAACACAGGAGACTTTTAGAACAAAAACTTATAGAACCGGGTATTGGATGCGATGACCCCAACGGGCGTAGTGGTTAGTTCGATTGGCTGTGGGGGAGGAGACCCGGGTTCGAGTCCCTCCACCCTGTTTTCTTTTTAAATCATTTTTAAATCATTATTTTTAATATAAAACCAATTCCCATATTATTATTTTAATATATTAATGCGTTTTGAAACCGGAAACCACTCGTAGGCTCGGGTTTGATTTTATAACCTATTTTATAATTATTTTCCACTTTTAAAATAATATATATTTATATTATTTTCGAACCAACACTCCAAATGAAATGATAGGTTTATATTATTTTTATCCCGTGATCTCAGATAAAAATAATATATTTTCATATTATTTTTGCCACAATTATAAACGGTATGAAAACGTTTAAGATTTATAAATAATATATTTATGTATATTATTTACCTTTTTTTTTTATTTAACTTCGGATATAATAATATACTATTATTATTTTCAACTTGTGACTCAAATCTATTGGATTATTTCAAACTATTAAATAATATAATTATTTATATTATTGACCCACGTTTTATACTCAATTAAAAATAATATATTTATTATTTTTCCACGCAAACGTTTATTAATCATTCGAACTAAAAAAAATAATATATGGTATATATATTATTTTCTTAAACATTTCTGAATGACCCAAACACACAAGTATTATACATATTATTCGTAACGTTCGACACGAAATTTAGTTATGCTAATTCTATTCCGAAATCTATTTCCCGTAGACGCGTTCGTCTACCCGTTAACCCTTAGAATGTTTTAAGACGTTCTAATCTTTCGTGTCGTCGTCACAAATCCCATATGTCCCTAACTTATGTGTTTATAATTCTAGGGCATACGTAAGCCGTGCAAGCTAACACTTATGGTTCCAAATCTCTTACCTGTGTGATACTACCTACAACGCAACGCAGGTGAGTTTTCACGGCCCCTTTTACTGCTTTTAAACTGGGGGAGAAAACATGATACAAACTCTTTTGATTTTTGTACTTCATTTTATATCAATTGTTATGACTATGCGTAAACTCTATCACAAAAGTCCTCACATCGAACCGTTTAAATATGAATATAGCGAGGTATGTTGGGTAGTACTACTGGGTTTGACAAACCTCACCCGCGTTAGTCGCACTAACACGATTGGATATCGAACGGGTGCAATATTGACCTAAACGTGCACCGTGGTTGATAGACCTGGTGGGAGGCACTACAAACAGTCAGTTTACGGTTGCGAGCGTAATAGCAAACATGAACATGGGTTAGCTACTCGTTGGTATATATGTGTTGATTGTACATTAATCTGGTAAACACTTTATTACTATACTGAAACCTGTGAACTCACCAACCTTGTGTTGACACTTTTCTTACATGTTTTCTCAGGACGCTAAGCTATGGCACAGGTTGCACAATTAGGACATGCATGGAGTCCTACTGTCATTTCCTTCATTTCAAACATGATAAACAATTTACTTAATTATATTGATTGACGCTTGTTGCGTGTAACTACTTTAAATTTTATATCAACGTTTACGCTTCCGCATTAACTCTGAACTTTTATGTTATGACATTTCAAGTCCCATATAGTGTCGTTTGATGTAACTAATGACTGAGATCCTGGTTAGTCACACACCAAACGGTAAAACTCCGTTAGTGGAATTTGGGGGTGTGACATATTGGTATCAGAGACATTGGTTATAGAGAACTAGGATTTGCATACTAGACTATAACCTCACACATTAGTTACACGGCACAGACACTTATACCTGATACATATAGCACATATACATACATTGCAGTGCAGACATGTTAATACTATCCGTATCACCCTCAGTTGGCAAGGGACACATCATTTGCATTGCATCATCATTCCCAGTGACGACACTCGGGGAATCACCAGAACATCATCCACTCACGCCTGAGGGCAACGAGACGGAGCCTTCGGAGAAATCACTTACATCACCATCACCCGTGGGGCATGGTGGGCTTTCTCAGGTCCATGTTATGGACGACACTCAACACTAACGTATATCTCTTTTGGAGTTGGGATCGTTGGAGGCGAGTCCCTACTGTGATCACTAGCAACAATACGCCGAATGAAGGCAGACCGTTGCACGCATTATTTCATAATCCATTGGCACGTAGATGTCATCACTTTACCAAGCCATGGGCTCGCGTCTTTGGTCGATATTCTGTTGAGAATAGATCGAACACAAATCTGAGAACGCATTGCTCAATGCATACTCAAACCCTATCTTGACTAAGTTGAAAGGACGGCTACCTTGCTGCTTCCTATAACTTGTATTCATGAATTAGCTTCACTTCTCGAAGTCGCATTTCATTTACATGTTGGTTACATGTTCTCATTTACAATCCGCTGGATTGGACTCTCGTATTGTGTTTCAACTCGAGTGAATACTCAGATCAAACGATTCCAGACTACACATCCTGATATGAGTTCTAATTGATCAACTTATGGTTGATAACTAAGCTTTTCGATGACTTATCATATCTGACAACACTCTGTACTCATCAATACATGCTAAAGGACATTATGACACAGGACAGGGAGAACTAGGGTGAGCATGCAAAGCAAATTATCATTACGGGTGCACACGTAATAGTAATTTGAAGTGCATGTAAGTCCTGGTGAAACCTAGTGTGTGGATGAATGGTCCTAATAAGTGATTTACAGACGTAGGTTTCCACTATCTGTAGAGACTCTCATAACCCACTCAACGATTAATTGGTATCGTTAAACCTATTCAACAATTGATAGACGCGACTATCAGGTTGAAAATGTTTACGGATACACTGAATTATCATCAATGGGATCCATCAATGTTATTTTCACCCATGTAGGAGTCTTAGTGATCTTACGACTCTCATTCAAACTTAATCAATAGAACCACCTAGAGTGAAACTCTAGTAGAACCTCAGAGTAAAACCACTGACTCCAACTATGTACACAGAATTTGAGAAATTCTTTCTATGCTAACGCGTTATTCCTTACACTCCTACAATAGATCCCACTTGAACTTGTTACCTCATCCTGTGACTAATCCTTAGTCTAACTTCGAATTTTACTCCAGCATATTCAATCCTGTAAACGGATTTCTTTCTTCATGAAATGATCCCGTTGATCCAATGACATTAGGAAACGAAGATTTAACCTAACCAACCATCAGTTGAACGCAATTACTTAAACATACATTCTATCTCTTATGCTACTGGAATCTATATCTCTTTAGACTTTTCTTTCTTAAATGTGAACCTCTTCCCTTAGCCTATGCATTGGCTGACACTTGCCTTATAAACACTGGTCTCACTAGAAGTCTCAGCATGACTTCATGAATTTCATGTTGGTGCGGTCGTACTCCGATTCTATTAGCAACTAAGTACACTATAGGGATAGAAGACGGTCAAGTAATCGAAACAACTCACAATCTTAAGGCGTGTTAACTAGGATTGGCTGGTCAAAATATTGACATTGACCTTATGCCAGTTACACTCGGCAACTTCGACGTAATTGTCGGTATGGATTGGTTATCTAAGAACCAAGCCGAAATGATTTGTCATGAGCAAATTTGTTCGCCTACCTCTCCAGAGTGGAGAAACCCTCACTGTCCAAGGCGAAAAAAGTGGTGTTGTCGTGGGCATCATATCTTTCATGAAAGCATAAAAGCATATACGTAAAAGTCGTATTGTCATTCTGGCTCTCGTCGCCGAGCAGCCATATGAGGAGAAGAAGATTGACGACATACCGATCGTTCGTGATTATCCGGAATTATTTCCCAAAGACCTGCCTGGTCTTCCACCACATCGTCAAGTCGAATTCCAAATTGATCTAGCACCCGGAGCAGCGCCTATTGCTCGGGCACCCTGTAGACTTGCACCTAGTGAGTTGCCAGAGCTATCCACACAACTGCAAGAGTTGTTGGATAAAGGTTTCATTAGACCTAGCTCATCACCATGGGGAGCTCCGGTCCTATTTTTCAAGAAGAAGGACAGGACCTTCCGCATGTGCATCGACTACCGTGAACTTAATAAAGTAACCAACAAGGATCGTTATCCTTTACCTCGCATCGATGATTTGTTTGATCAACTCTATGGATCAAGCTTCTATTCCAAGATATATCTTAGATCCGGTTATCATCAACTGAGAGTTTGGGACGAGGGCATCTCAAAGACGGCATTCAGAACTAGGTAAGGTCACTACGAATTCATGGTCATGCCCTTCGGATTGACCAATGCACCCGCGACATTCATGGACCTCATGAACCGTATGTGTAAACCCTACCTCGATTAGTTCGTCATCGTTTTCATTGTTGACATCCTCATCTATTCTAAGAACAAGGAGGGACATGAGTAGCACCTACACTTAATCCTTAGATTGCTGAAACAAGAGCAATTGTATGCCAAATTCTCTACGTGCGAATTCTGGATTCGCGAAGATTCAATTCTTAGGGCATGTAGTTAACGAGAAAGGGATACATGTCGATCCATCGAAGATAGAAGCCATCAAGAATTGGTCAGCACCGTCAACTCCGACTGAGGTGCGACAATTTCTGGGATTGACTGGTTACTACCGTCGTTTCATCGAAGGATTTTCTAAGATTGCACAACCCCTTACTGCTTTGACTCAAAAGGGTAAAGCCTATATTTGGAGTGATAAACAGGAGTCAGCATTTCAACTCCTTAAACAGAAACTCTGCAGTGCACCTATACTAGCCCTTCCGGAAGGAACGGACGACTTTGTAGTATATTGTGACGCATCTATCCAGGGTTTAGGTTGTGTGTTAATGCAACGAGAAAGGGTGATCGCATACGCTTCCCGTCAATTGAAAGCTTATGAGAAAAACTACACTACCCATGACCTAGAATTGGGAGCCGTAGTTTTCGCACTTAAGATATGGAGACACTACTTGTACGGTACCAAGTGCACCATCTACACCGATCACAAGAGTCTTCAGCATATCTTCGAGCAGAAGGAGTTGAACATGCGACAACGTCGTTGGGTTGAACTTTTAAATGATTACGACTGTGCGATCCAATAACACCCGGGTAAAGCTAATGTTGTAGCTGATGCCCTGAGTCGAAAAGAAACAAAACCCAAATGAGTTCGAGCATTACAGCTTACTATTCACCCCGGATTACCTGACAGAATTCGTAGTGCTTAACTCGAAGCCCTAAAAGAAGAAAACCTACCGCTGGAAGGTACACGCGGTCTGGAAGCACAACTTGAAGTCAAATCTGACGGCATTCGATACTTTGCCGAACGAATATGGGTTCCAGTATTCGGAAACCTAAGGGAACTAGTTATGGGTGAGTCTCATAAATCTCGTTACTCTATTCATCCAGGTTCCGATAAGATGTACCATGATTTAAAGATACTATATTGGTGGCCGAAGATGAAGGCCGATATAGCCACTTATGTTAGTAAGTGTCTGACCTGCGCGAAGGTCAAAGTTGAATATCAAAAACCGTTCGGTCTCCTGCAACAACCTGAAATTCCCATGTGGAAATGGGAACAAATATCCATGGACTTCATTATCAAATTACCCCAAACCCCTACCGGATGTGATACTATATGGGTAATTGTGGATCGCCTAACAAAATCTGCTCACTTTCTAGCAATCAAAGAAACCGACAAAATGGATAAACTTACTCGTATTTACTTAAAAGAAGTAGTATCTCGGCACGGAGTGCCAATCTCTATTATTTCAGATCGCGATGCACGATTCACTTCCCGTTTCTGGCAGTCATTGCATAAAGCATTAGGCACGCGTCTAGATATGAGCACAGCATACCATCCTCAAACTGATGGCCAAACTGAACGTACTATCCAAACTCTGGAGGACATGCTACGAGCTTGTGTGATCAATTTCGGTAACACTTGGGAGTCTCACCTACCGTTGGTGGAGTTCTCCTACAACAACAGTTATCACACTAGCATCAAGGCAGCTCCATTTGAAGCACTTTATGGACGGAATGCCGTTCCCCCATTTGTTGGACCGAGGTTGGAGATAGCCAACTCACAGGTCCTGAACTTGTATTCGAAAGTTCCGAAAATATCGTTCAAATTAGAAACCGTATGGCGGCAGCTCGTGATCGTAAAAAGAGCTATGCCGACAAGCGTCGTAAACCTTTGGAATTTCAAATAGGTGACATGGTCTTACTCAAAGTCTCACCTTGAAAAGGTGTCATTCGTTTCGAAAAACGAGGCAAACTGAATCCTCGTTATGTTGGACCTTTCAAAATATTAAAGATAATCGGACCAGTCGCGTATCAACTGGACCTACCTGAAAGACTTAGTGGTGTACACAACGTCTTTCACATCTCAAATTTGAAGAAATGTCTAGCTGACGAATCTCTCGCGGTTCCTCTTGAGGAATTACACGTTGATGAACAGTTACGCTTCATCGAAGAACCTGTGGAAATTATGGATAGGGAAGTTAAAACGTTAAAGCACAGTAAGATCCCTATTGTCAGAGTTCGTTGGAACTCGAAACGCGGACCGGAATTCACGTGGGAGCGCGAGGATCAAATGATGCGCAAATATCCTAATATGTTCAAGCACTCCGCGTCAAATTCTTAAGGTACTATTTAATTTTCGGGACGAAAATTCTTTCAACTAGGGGATGATGTGACACCCCAGAAATTTTTTTTTATATTTTAATTTTCGGGACGAAAATTCTTCCAACTAGGGGATGATGTGACATCCGCCTATTTAGAATTAACCCCGTTAGTCCAAACCTGGTTAAATCCATTATTTTCTAACCTAATTGACTCATCTTAAACCTCAAGCACTATTCCTATCTATATCCAAACTCAAACACACCAAAACTTCAAGGACCAAAGTTGTAATTGCACTCCCATTCTGTTGACTGTGCTAAGTCAAAATTAAGAGTTTTAATCCTGTTGACTTTCAAAAGTCAAACCTATGTGTTCTTGAATCCAAATTCGCACCTTAACCGAAAATTGTTCGAATTCGTAACTGATATGGTTGATAATGCCAATTTCGACATCATTGAAACATTAAACATCATCATTATACGCGAATTAATTCCATTATTGTACATTCAAACCGTAACCGTTGAAACAGTCGAACTCATTGCCTAAACCTATCAATTTGATCACATAACGTTGAAATCATGAAGTCAATTCCTCTACGCACCTCATTCGTATCCCATCGAACCTGTAGCATCAATCAATTTCATCGGATACGAAGTCGAAGATGCCGGAGACCAAGCTTTCGGACTCGCGACTGGGTTTTAGTCGACCTCCATCAATCCGAGATCGAATCAGGTAGCTAAACTCACCTATAGACTCGTTTTCATATCTATTATGAAAGCCCTAATCTAATTAGGGCTTACACTATCGGATTTATCATGCTTTGATTCTAGGGCTCATGTACATTTGGGTTTAATCGAAATCCACTCTTGACTCAACGTAATATCAATTAAATTACATGATCAGACTCGCCATCCTAAACTCTTTGAAAGCCCTAACCTTTTGAAATCTTATAACATCGAATTAAACGAAACCGGAATCTAGGGTTCTTTGCGAATCAAGTTTAGTCGAACTCAACCTTAAACTCAGTTTAAATCCAATTAAACCATGTGGGTAGATTCGAAAACCCTCAATCATCAATAGCCCCATGAATTCGAACCCTTTCATTATCAGAATTAAGCAAATCGATTTTGAGTTCAAATTCTAGGGTTTTGTTTTCCGAATCAAGATTTAACAAGCCTAAACTAAATGGTTTTGCAATTTAATCTACACATACATTCGTATAACACTGATTATCAAAACCCCTATGTCTTTGGCTTCAATCGAAAACGAATTCGTTGGTTTTGGGATGGAGTTTGGTCCGTTTTCGCGTAAAGGGGTAGAACACAGGTTTGATTTTATAACCCAACGGGCGTAGTGGTTAGTTCGATTGGCTGTGGGGGAGGAGACCCGGGTTCGAGTCCCTCCACCCTGTTTTCTTTTTAAATCATTATTTTTAATATAAAACCAATTCCCATATTATTATTTTAATATATTAATGCGTTTTGAAATCGGAAACCACTCGTAGGCTCGGGTTTGATTTTATAACCTATTTTATAATTATTTTCCACTTTTAAAATAATATATATTTATATTATTTTCGAACCAACACTCCAAATGAAATGATAGGTTTATATTATTTTTATCCCGTGATCTCAGATAAAAATAATATATTTTCATATTATTTTTGCCACAATTATAAACGGTATGAAAACGTTTAAGATTTATAAATAATATATTTATGTATATTATTTACCTTTTTTTTTATTTAACTTCGGATATAATAATATATTATTCTTATTTTCAACTTGTGACTCAAATCTATTGGATTATTTCAAACTATTAAATAATATAATTATTTATATTATTGACCCACGTTTTATACTCAATTAAAAATAATATATTTATTATTTTTCCACGCAAACGTTTATTAATCATTCGAACTAAAAAAAATAATATATGGTATATATATTATTTTCTTAAACATTTCTGAATGACCCAAACACACAAGTATTATACATATTATTCGTAACGTTCGACACGAAATTTAGTTATGCTAATTCTATTCCGAAATCTATTTCCCGTAGACGCGTTCGTCTACCCGTTAACCCTTAGAATGTTTTAAGATGTTCTAATCTTTCGTGTCGTCGTCACAAATCCCATATGTCCCTAACTTATGTGTTTATAATTCTAGGGCATACGTAAGCCGTGCAGGCTAACACTTAAGGTTCCAAATCTCTTACCTGTGTGATACTACCTACAACGCAACGCAGGTGAGTTTTCACGGCCCCTTTTACTGCTTTTAAACTGGGGGAGAAAACATGATACAAACTCTTTTGATTTTTGTACTTCATTTTATATCAATTGTTATGACTATGCGTAAACTCTATCACAAAAGTCCTCACATCGAACCGTTTAAATATGAATATAGCGAGGTATGTTGGGTAGTACTACTGGGTTTGACAAACCTCACCCGCGTTAGTCGCGCTAACACGATTGGATATCGAACGGGTGCAATATTGACCTAAACGTGCACCGTGGTTGATAGACCTGGTGGGAGGCAATACAAACAGTCAGTTTACGTTTGCGAGCGTAATAGCAAACATGAACATGGGTTAGCTACTCGTTGGTATATATGTGTTGATTGTACATTAATCTGGTAAACACTTTATTACTATACTGAAACCTGTGAACTCACCAACCTTGTGTTGACACTTTTCTTACATGTTTTCTCAGGACGCTAAGCTATGGCACAGGTTGCACAATTAGGACATGCATGGAGTCCTACTGTCATTTCATTCATTTCAAACATGATAAACAATTTACTTAATTATATTGATTGACGCTTGTTGCGTGTAACTACTTTAAATTTTATATCAACGTTTACCCTTCCGCATTAACTCTGAACTTTTATGTTATGACATTTCAAGTCCCATATAGTGTCGTTTGATGTAACTAATGACTGAGATCCTGGTTAGTCACACACCAAACGGTAAAACTCCGTTAGTGAAATTTGGGGGTGTGACACAAACTTTGCCAGTATGAAGACTGCTGACTCAAAATTGAAGAAAGCAAGGGGTGTGAAGGACTCTCTTACTGGTAAAAGTGTATATAGCGTTATCTGGCCAGCAACAAAGATCACTAAGAACGTACATGTTCACAAGAAAGTACCTGTGAATTCACTGAAGGATTTCTAGTTTTGGGCTTATGATCCGGTTTCTGCTGAAGCCTTAATTGTGACAAGTACTACTGAGTTTCGAATTATAGATCCTTTTGATCTATCAAAGTTTGGGGAAGAAGACATAAATGTGTTGGCAAGGAATCAAATCAGAAGTGATCAACTGTGGGAACAACAAGCTAAAATCTTTATTGTAGCAGTTGCTGATATTGTTCGACAGAAGCTTTATGCTGGAAGTGGGAGCCACAGTGTGGATATCAATTTTTAAAGATAAGTGGACAGCGTAGTCCTAAAGGGAGATTGTAGGACCTAGAAATACGATTAAGCTTATTTTGGTATTTTGGTGTAACCGTGAACAGGGGTTCACGACTTAGGTGTACTGGACCAGCCTTAGGGGCCGAGACATGTATTGTATGGGCTTAGTTTAGTGTTGCTAAGTATATAATCTTGTTTACCCTAACCATTAGAGGTTAGCGGTTTTTGATGTTTTTCTTTGTAATCACGTTTGGTAATATTTCGTGTTTTTATCTTGAGTCCTTTGTTCTTGAATCACCCTACCTAGTAGTTTCTGTCTACTAAGTGTGAGAATTAATATCGTGTTCATATTTGTGTGTGTATTCGAAGATCCATAAGAAGATTGAGACTTACAATGTACTTCTTGCATTATAATTTAATTGGTTTATTTTACATTGTACTTCATGCCCTATAATTAATAGATGCATGTACATTTTACTTTATGTGTTTTATTTTTAATAACTTCATATTTTATATTGTATGCCATGCATTATAACTAACATATACATTTTACATTCCACTTCATGCGTTATATTTAACAAATTCATTTATATTGTATTTTATTTTTTATAACTAATAGGTGCATTGTACATTATACTTCATGCTATGTTACATGCGTTATAATTATTAGGCTCATTTTACATTTTACTTCATGCTTTATAAGTAACCGATGCATTTACACAATACCTAATGCGTGGTAATTAATGAATCGTTACATTTTACCCTTGCATAATAATAAAACGCTACACCTTTTATTTTGTAAACTGTGTTTATTATTTCGGGGTTTTTTTCCAGGTATAAATAGAATCATGCCCTCATTTTGTTTTTCAATTCCCCTCATATTCTTCTGCCTCTAAAACCTTCTCTAGGATCTTGTAAAATATGGATTTAACAACATCATCGTCTTCCTCATCATCCCCTCTCAAGGAACTATTGAGAGAGAGAACTAAGAAACAAATCGAAGAAGATGTTGTATGTATGTCATCATCATCTTCTTGTCAAGATTTTCAGTAATGTTACAGTGGGCTTGAACAACCGCGACAAGATCATAAGCTATTGATGCGTCTGACTGAAACCACTATTCTTGATTTGTCTGTTAAATCTATGATCGATGTTGACTCGAAGGATATTAACCAACTTGTTGAGCTTGTCAAGGCCATTAGTGCCTTATGTTGCTCAATGCAGTTGAAATATGATTTTCTTAAATCCTTAGATTAATTAAGTTATATTTTTTGTGTTTCTTTATCTTGAATAAAAGTATTAATTTTTGTGAAGATGATATGTTTTGAACTTAGGTCTTGTGGTGCTTTATTAATCAAGAATGCTTGTCAAAAATATCTTATTTTATGGTGTTTTGTTGTAATGCGTGATTAGTAAAGACTGTTTGGCAGATATATCAAAACGCATGAGACAGTAGCTTAAGAATAGGATTCCACTCACCGGAAACGTTCTGGTTAGAGGAGTTACGTACTGTTTCTTCCAATTCTTGTTTTTTGTGTGACTCGGTTGAAGAGGAGGTCGGTCACGTGTTCTTTGGGTGTGATTATTCAACGGCTGTATGGAATTGGCTTGGCACTTGGAGTAGTCTCTTGGATTCATCTCCTACCAATAGGTATGACTTTCTTAGTGCCATAAACACCTCCTTAATTCAGATCCAAAAAATTGAATAAACTCAAGGCGACCATTCAATACTCGACAACTTGGAAGGCTCAATTTACCTAACTGTTATGAAGGACACCTACTCGACTTTAAAAACGGCAGTGGAAATCAAGTTTTTTTTAATTGGATTAATAATAGAGAGAAACTATGTAATTTGTCTTGGTTAGATTCGTGTTCTTCTCCCTCTTATTTGTGTAACTTATAATGTTTTGTCTAACGTCTTGCTAGCCTTTTAATATATTTTCATTGTTCTAAAAAAAACCTACTATTTGACTTTTTATTTGATATTGACTGATAAAAGATCAATATGTTAAAGCAAGTGATAACATTACAAGATTTTTTGTCCGATATGACAAAGCTATACCGACGACAGAAAGTGAAATTTTGTCGGCATAGACTATACCGATGACATGTCGTCGAAACAGCCTTCATCGTGAGAACTTTGCCGGTAAAGGTAGAAAAGGTTGTCGCTGTAGCGTCGTCCACAAAGAGTAACCATATACCAATGATCTATCGTCTGTATAGCTAGGCTTCGTCCCAATAGCTTTTTCATATTAAAAAATAATAATAATAATAATAATAATAATAATAATTACCTGAAATTAGACTCTATGCCGACAACATGTCGTGTCAGTATAGGGTTGACAATAATTCAAAAAATTATAAAAAAAGAAAATATTAAATATTTCTCTTTACTTTTGCCAATGACATGTCGTAGGTGTATATATATATATATATATATATATATTATAAAATATTTCCCTTTACCTTTGCCAACCTATGCATACATATAAACAATTCATGATCGGGTCAAACAATACATACAAACACATATATACTTTATAAAAAAATAAAAATACAAACCTATATATACAAATATATACATACATACAAATAATTATGAAATCATATACATACATACAAAAACACATACAAACCTATATATACAAGCGTATACATACAAACAAAAATACATACAAATATACCTTCATATTTCTTCAAAAATCCTTCAAATGGCTATGGAGACGAGATGCTGTCGGGATAAATGCAAGAAAAACTTAATTCTTTTCAAAAATCAACTTGGTTATACCTACGTTTGGGCAAATTTAACCTAAATATCACCTATTTGGGGATACAAGTCTATGGAGTATACTTACCTTTTGTTGAAGATGAGTAGAGAGGCGGTGGAGATGGCTCACAGTGGCTCACGTAGTTGGTGGACGGCCGGATTAGGTAGAAGGAGAAGAGAATGGTAAAATAAAAAAATGGGAAAGACCAGTGACTGATCTAGGGCTCGCTGCACCCTATACCGAAAACTAGGCAAAACTCGTTTATTTAATTACCAAAGTAAAAAAAATTAAAGGAGGACTATACCGACGACATGTCGTCAGAATAGGCCCCTCGTCATTTTAGGTGGATTAAAGAAAAGGAAAAATAAAAAAATGGCAAGGATATACCGACGACATGTCGGCATAGCCAACCCAAAGGTTAGCCGGGTTACCTTTTCTTTATTCGCGCCTAAACTATACCGACAACATGTAATCGGGAAAAGGTGATTTTAAAATAATAAAAACAAAGGATGACTATACCGACGACTTGTCGTCGATAATGGTCATCCTAAGACAGTGTTTTATGCATCATATCATGTTATTTGATAATTTGTCCATTATTCAGCATTTAGGTCTTTTAGTGCTCTATGTATTCATCATTAGTACATCTAGATCATAAATTGATAATGGTCTTTACCGTTTGCCCATTTCTTTAAAATAAAACATTATTATAATTTTGCAGGTATAGACGAAATATATAAATAAAAGAATATAGGGCCATTTTGGGAAATCCAATATATATTTATTAGGGTTTCAAGACTTTTGTGTATCTAAGCTCTAAAGCTACAACTTTGACTTTTCAGTCCATCTTGGTTTTTTGAAAGTTGAAATCAGGGAGCACCAAATATATTGTGTTTTTGAGGTTCCTTTCCGGGTGGACACAGTACCCAGTATAACCCACCAACTTACTTACAAACAGATATGACATCAGTGGGAGTCTTAATAGATCTAGCAACCACCATACTCTCTCCGCAACCACATCACGCAACAAATCTATCAAACCATCCTATGAAAATAAAAAATTCCATTCACTCTCTTCACCACATGCACATATACACATAACACATACAATACATACGTGTCGGTATATATATATATATATATATATATATTAAATATACTTGCCGTCACCCTAGCTTCACAACTCTCTCAAGGTTCTTTTTGTTCATACGTGGTGTTGCAGAAATGTCACTTTTACAAATGATAAATTCTTGATAGCGTAATCATTTACTTTAAAAGAATATGGCCATACGGGTCACTATTATGATTTATGAAGAACCCAACTTGTTCTTATTCACATGTGACACTGATGTTGACCGTCATGAGGTAAAAGTGGTTAATTTATTCATGTTTTCTTGGTCTTTTTGCTTCTAAATTCCAATTTGACGACTGCATATTCTTTCAGTTCTTGATCATGTTTTCTTGGTCTTTTTGCTTCTAAATTCCAATTTAATTGCAAATACCTAAAATCAAGTTTCATATTCATGCATATGTCAAACTACAGTTTCTTAATCAAGATATAATTTATTTTATATAGATTTTAACATTTATGAAATATAAACTACTTATGTTTACAATCTATCTACTATGATGAATGATGTCTGCAGCATTGATATCATATTAACAAATAAAAAAGAAAAAGATTGAATCTAAGTGTCAGTACCTAATGCCCGGATGAAGTTTGGCATTCAAATTTCAAAGGGTGTTATTGTAATTAATGCATGCTGGCAAATAAATTATTCCTCTACTGTTCATCATGGCCCTACTGATCATATTAAGATGATCTTGGCTTAATTACTTATTTTAGATCTCCATAAAAGACCTAATTTTGGCTTCTAATTGCTTGTACAGAAAGGAGCAGATAACAAAAAATGTGACCTTGTTACATAGGGTTTAATTTGTTTGGTTGAGGTTTGCTCTTGTACTATCTACCACCTAGTGTTTTTGATAAAGAACTCAGTTTTGATTTTTCTTAATCCTAAGTAGAAATAACTGAAAAGAATTTAAAACCAACACAATTAGAGCGTTTGTGTGGGGCAAACCTTGTTGTACGTATCGTCGTGGTTTTCTTGAAGAAAACGCGCACACTCGATTTGAGAAAAAGAAAGAGCTGAGAAAAGTAAAAGTCTTTGAAATTCACCGGAAATTTTTCATTAAATTTATCTGGATTTTTTTAGAACAACTCAAGCCTCATCTAAGCTATTCCTAATTCTACTTCAAGTTGAAAGCGGGCTCTAGGGGAGCAGACATAATTTAACACACCAAGATATCATTGGGCTAAATGCCCTTAGGTATAAATTTATCTGGATATGAACATATATCAATATAAAGAATTCCATATATACAAGTAACTCTTTCAGAATTAAGTTCCCACACAAGTAATTTTTAGAAATATTTCATGTTTAAGGTATTAAACATATATCTGCAGGTTGTGATTAAAAACATGTTGATATTAAGTACATTTGAAGGTAGAAACCAGAAGACAAGTGAACTCGAATAACTTGAATATACTTGTTTCAAAATTTCACCACTAAATCTAAGATACAATCTAATTCATGGAAATGGTAGTAGTTAACATGAAAATTGGTTATATAAGTTCGAAGAACTAGTCCGATTATCGCGCTTTCTCTTTATCTAAGATCACAACACCGAAAAGAGATGATAAGAAACAAAGAATCAAAGGATCCTTTTAGAGTTCATATCACAAGTATATATTATATATCGGTAGATCGATTCCATGAATCGTTACAAACACTCAAAGGCATAAAAATTATATATGGATTAATTAATTAATTTAACAAGAATTATTACGGACTTACATCCTTACAGTATCATTCCAGCATCATCAAGAACATGGTATCCTGTATCATTTATTCAATTCCTGTCAATTACATGTTTTTTTTCCATTAATAAACTAAAACATAATATGATTAATTAATTAGAGATAATCTGAATGTGCTTAAGTAATGTACCTCTTGAGGATATTGATCAATGGACCACTACATTTAACGGATACTTGAATCTTTTGAGTCAACATAGTTATGCTGGGAGTTATACAGCAAAGAGTATGGCTTCGGAGGCTTTTGTTGGGTCAACGGTTCCCCAATTTTGACTTCATGATTACTTTCTGATTGAATCTGGTTCCCACAGCCTGATTGAAGAAAACAATAGTTTTGATCACCAAGAACATTCTTCACATCATTATTGATCTTCTTAATCCTCAATTTTTCCATTGTTCTTTCCCTAGCTCTTGATCTTGCTTCTGCTCTTAGCTGGGTTCTAGCTGCAAGATTCACTTGAAATGAAGGTTTTTGTTTTTGTGTTGTTTTCTTCTTCCTTTTGCCACCATTGATACACTTAGCTACTGGCTTCTTCTTTCTTCCATTCTTGTCAAGATAGTCTCCTTTCTCCATGAAAACTTCTTCACATTGATCAGAAAGAGTTGAAGATGAAGTGTGCTTCATTTCTTCAACCAAATCTTTGATAGCAGTCATGGATCTTGTGAACAGCCAATCAAGGGTTTTGCTTGCTTTATCAAACCCTAGCAAATCTTGAAGTCCAAAGAACTTTTTGGAAATGTCAATGGACAATCTTACCCTCCGATCTCTAGGCCCTTGGGCTGTGAAGATCTTGCTATGGCGATCTTTCTTTGAAGCTGCAACTCTCTTTCTTATGGGAGAGATCACTGAATCTGAAAGCCTCAGATGGTTATGAGTATCACAGTTTTGTAACCCTGGTTCTTTAGAAGGTGGAGGAGGTGGAACATAATCAAAAGAAGAATATTCTCCGGAGAAATTAAATGGGTGGTGGTTGAAGTAAACACCATCTTTTTCTTGACCTGAAAGAAAACCAGGAGGGAGGCCATGGATGGATGAAGGAAAAGGGTTTGAAGAACTAAACATGTTTAAGAACAAACTTTGACTCACAAAAGTTTCAAAGTTTTCAACTAAACATTCATCAAAAGTTTCAAATGAAGTAATCTGTATTATGTATCTTCTTTAGAGCCACAAATCTTGATCTATTAGGGTAAAGAATGTTGATTGTTTAACCAGGGAAACAAATGTTCATCTTTTAGGGCATAATTAAGTAAACTACTGGCACTTCCTTAAAAAGAGGAGTTTTTTTCTGGAAAAAAATGGAGTGAAGCTGTACCTTCACATGAAATATTGAATAGATACCATTTATCATTTAAAATGGGGAAAAAGAAATTATAATGGAGGAAACAAACAAAACCAAATATGGATTATTTTTGGGGAAATCTAATCAGATACCAATACCATCAACATATATATTATCTTTTCTCCTGGTCATTGGTCAAAGCCAAATGTTTATTTGTATGAAGAAAATTGTCCATCTAGGGTAATGAATATGGCATTTTATAGAGAGGGATTATACGTGCATGTATTACATAAAATATTTAAATTTTATTTGTTTAAATTCTTTATTTATCTTTTCTCCTTATTATCCTTAAGTGTTTTAAATTCTTTACGTTAGATTACCAATTCAATCCTATCCGATCCAAATCATTATCATTTATCTATAATTAATACTATTCCAGGAAATAAACAAGTGATTTTGAAGTAGTTCCGTTTTAATAAACATATATGAAGCATTTTTCATGAGATTTTTGGATGCAAACCTAATCATACATTGAAAAAAAAAGTTATTGATACCGTATAATTAAGTTTCATGAACTATTCTTTTTTGTCACGAATGATTTTGAAAGTCAACTCTTTGATGGGTTGAAATCAATGAACTCGGGCACGACCCATATAATTATTCGTTATAACTCAAACATACTTAAAATCTTGTAAGAAGAACATAACATGTTTATCTAAACGGTTAGGGTTAATCAAGTTAAAACAGGTTAAGTGATTTGCAATTAATTAAGTTATAAACCGGTAAACGAGTAGCAATAAAGTTGTAAAGGGGTTGACTTATACATTATATACATATTTTTATTATATAAATGTAAGTTTAAACGGGTTGATGAATCGATGTGTTTACTTTTTGTACAACCCGGACACTTTTTTTTAATCAAACGTGTTAAAAGATGTTAACATGAATTTTGCCTTTTCAATTAAAGTAAGAGTTAAACAAGTCAACCCGGACAAGACATTTTTAATCAAACGTGTTAAAAGATGTCAACCTGAAAACTACCTTTTTAAGGGAAAGACATGCATGACTCACAAGAACACACGGGTTGTTTCCGAAGGGATTAGGGGTTTAAGTAAGTCGCATTTCAAAAAAAAATTAAACGGGTTGAACAAGTGAACCCGAACACGAAAAAGGGTCCTAATACTTTTTGTTGTTTAAATTTTATTAAATACTATTTATGTTTCCTTTAATAGTGGTTTTACATTATCTCTACTAACAACCTCTTATTCATATAACTGTAATCAAGGGTTGAGGGTTAAGATATGGTAAAAATAGTTTTAAAAAAAAAGGTAAGAATGATTATGGGCTTGACATATGTCATTTTATTGTTTTTGAAGAGAGGTCATATCGGTCATTGTGTAATGTCAGGTCTGGTCATTGTGTTATATCAGGTCTGGTCATTGTATTTAATGTCAGGTCATTGTATCAAATATTTTTCACCACTGTGTTATATGTATTCATAATTGTGTTTTACGTTTTAGATAATTTTATTGTCAAATACGCCAGGTCATTGTGTCTAATGTCATGTCTGGTCATTGTGTTTAATGTCAGGTCATTGTGTCAAATATTTTTCATCATTGTGTTATACGTTTTAGATAATTTCATTGTCAAATAGGTCAAGTCCTTGTGTCTAATGTCAGGTTTGGTCATTATGTCTAATGTCAGGTCATTGTGTCAAATATTTTTATCATTGTGTTACATGTTAGACACGTTGACCTGACATTAGACACAATGAAAAATATTTGACATTAGACACAATGATGAAGAATATTTGACACACAATAACTTACATTAGACACAATTACCTGACATTATACACAATGACGAACAATAATCACAATGAGCTGGAAAATGTAATTTTTTTTATTTTTGTATATAACGACACTATACTTGTTTTAAAGATAAAAAAACCCTCGTTTTCATCATTGTGTTTTACATTTTAGATAATTTTGTGTTATTATTATCTCTGTTTTTATGTATTATATATGATACAGTGATGAAAAATATTTGACACAATGAACTGACATTAGACACAATGACCTGACATTAGAAAAAAATATTTGACATTAGACAAAATGATGAAAAATATTTAACACAATGAATTGACATTAGACATAATGACCTGAAATTACACAATGACGAGCAATAAACACAATGAGCTGAAAAACGTAATTTTTTTTTCATTTTTGTATATAACGATACTATACTCGTTTTAAAGATAAAAAACGCTCGTTTTTATGGTATATTTTTTTTAGAAAAATAATATCGTATGAAAAAGTTATGAACGTTTTAAAAAAGAGGGGGAACTTGATAAAAAGTCAACAAAAGTGGTCATGACTAAAATACACTTCCAACAACTTTTTCTCATACAATTCAATTTTAACCATTAAATACTTCTCAATTTGATCTATTATTTGATCTAATGGCCCTACATCATTCTCACCCTTTTTATTTTAAACTCTCTTTTTATATGAACTTTTTCCCTGTAATCAAATAATTTTTTAACATCATCTCCAATGCATCCTCTTACAAACGCCTACAAATGCGCCACGACACAGATTTTCACCCATCTTCTAAAAAAACTTATTTTCGCTCTAATGTTACACTCCCTTTCAAACACGTACTCTTTTATTTAAAAAGTAATAAAATTTATATATATATATATATATATATATATATATATATATATATATGTGTGAAAGAGAGAGGGACCCACAAGACCACATCCATTTTTTTTTGAAAGGCGAACATTGAGAGCCTCGTCCAACTCCGGCTAATATGTTGTTTTAACCGGGCCCACTTGACGTTAGAGTTGGAAAGCTTTCAAGAAAAAACCCCACCCAATACGGCCTTTTCCGGGCTTGAGGGAGATGTTAAGGGTGTCAGAGTTTGAGAGGTTTCAAGGAAAATCACCTTTTCACTCCGGCCAATACTCGAAACATGGATCGACATGGGTAAAACCCTGGTGCAATCCACCTTCTATTCCAACTTGTAGCCGGTTCCTCCAATGGTGGCATCTATCCACATACGCGTCCGGTTTTACCGCATACTTGTCCAGATCAGAGCGTTTGGAAATGCTACAAATAAAATGTCAAATATGTGATTAAATACTTCGTTTATTTTAAGATGCAAAATCTATTTCAATCATTAATAGATTTGGATTGCTTTATTTCAAAAGTGGCCAAAGATTTCAATGTACTGGATTATTCATTAAATAGAAACTTGACAAATATTTTAAATTATTTATGTTATAGATGTATTATAGCTGAGAAATAATAATAATAAGTACTAGTACTATATTAATTAAATAAGATTAGTTCATTTAAAATTTAAACCTTATAGTCAGTGTATGAGTACTATCTATTTGGTAAAGGAGGTGACCTCCAATTGCCCACCTGACAAGCCAATACACCCTCAAATGCCAAGCAATTTTAAGGTCGGGCCGTGGGTTGAGGATTATCTGATTATAGAACAACTTTCCATATTTAAACTTAAATGTTTAATTTTCGTTTCTAATTAAAAGAGTTTATTCACGAGGTTTGACACAAATAACCATTTTATTTCATTAGTTTAATTTTACTTTTTTAATCCAATAGTTTAATTTTTATTTCAAATTCAGTCCTACCCAATAACACCATCTAAAATTTCTGTTAACTTTTTATTAAAAGATCAAAATACCTTTGGACTATTTATGTTACTCAGAGAAAATAATAAAATCTATAGGACACACTTAAACAAAAAAGTTAAAAGAAAATTTGAGCATATTATAAATTACGTCCTTTAAGTATTACCCAAATTTCAAAATACGTTCTTTAACTAATAAAATTACAGAATACGTCCTTTATGTTTAAAAAAGCTTGCATGTTACGTTCTTTGGCCTAACGACAGTTAAACTTTACCGTTAAGTCTGGTCAAGTGCCTTGCATGTGAGGACGTTTTGGTATTTTTACCGTAGAAGGACTATTCCTGTAAATCCACCCACTTAAAAGGACTATTTCTGTAATTCCCTTGATTTCCCACACTGGTCTCGAATTTCCCCCTCAAAAATCCCCAATGCAATCCATTTATCATCAAAAACCATTCTTCATCTTCATCTTCTTGGTCATCATCCGTTTCAAAAGGGCACAACTTTTTTAAACATTGTCATCTCGGAACCCTAACTGAACGAGAAACCCTATACCTTTGATGAACCGCGAATCAGAACCTTCAAGAGCCGACTTGAGTTCCAATAACCCTTGAGAAACCTCCAATTTAGATTCCTTTACAAGAAGGAAAAGCTCTCGGACTGATTGGTCGACAACCGCGCGAATTTGAACTCAGGCATTGAGCAACGACGTGTATTCCCGATTCGGACTCGGGTCCAGTAAGAGCAGTAGATGATCGGAGCTTCTCAAATATGGAAATAACCAATAGAAGAACGAATCTGTTGCATCATAATCAAAATTTTGTTTTGATGGCGGTTGTGGGGGGTGATATGTAGGATTTTGTTTTGTATTTGTTTTAAGGTGGAGATGATGGGATGGTGATTGTGGTGTGGAGATGAAGATGACGACTGTTGTGGTGGTGGTTCCATGGTGGTCGCCGGAGATGTGGTGGTCGCGGGAGATGTGGTGGTGGTAGGTCTAGATCTGAGAAGGAGTGCAGATGAAGATGACAACGGTTCTGGGGTATGAAATCTAAGGTTTTGTTTTGTATTTGTTTTAAGGTGAAGATGATGGGATGGTGATGGTGGTTCTATGGTGGTGTGCAGATGAAGATGACGGCGGTTGTGGTGGTGGTTCCATGGTGGTGGTCAAGGATGTGGTGGTGGGTCAAGATCCTTTACAAAATTAGGGTTTTAAATTTATTTTTGTTGGTAAAATTTTAAATTTATTTTTGTTGGTAAAAAGAACAAAACACCCTCACATGCAAGGCATGTGACAAGACTTAACGGTAAAATTTAACAATTGTTAAGCAAAGGACGTAACGTGCAAGTTTTTTTTAAATATGAAGGATGTATTCTGTAATTTCTTTAGTTAAAGTACGTATTCTAAAATTTGGGTAATATTTAAAGGACTTAATATGTAATTTAATGAAGAAAATTTACATAAGGTTAGTGTGTTGGACTGTAATTGATATGAAAATTAAACTATTAAACTTAAAAAGTAAAATTAAAACTAATGGATAAAAATGGTTGTTTTGGTCAAACCACAGGGACTAAAACCGTATTTAACTCTTTTCTTTAAAATGTTATATTTATAACTTTTTAAGTAATTCGGTTTTCAAAACCCATAAACATATAATAAAAAGGAGGAAGAAAGAGTAAAAATGTAACATTAATTAATTTGTTAGTTTAATATTTTTTACAAGCATAATATTATTTTAAATTGCTTACAGTAAATTAAATATTACGTCCTTTAAGTATTTATTAAATTTCAATATACGTCCTTTAACTAAGAAAATTACAGTATATGTCATTTATGTTTAAAAAAGCTTGCCCGTTTTATCATTTGGATTAACGGTCGTTAATTTTTTCCGTTAAGTCAGTCATGTGCAATGCACATGAGGGTATTTGGTCTTTTTACCGTAAAAGGACTATTTCTGTAATTTTATAAATAAAAAAGTAATTAAATAACAATTCTTCTCTAATAGCCTTCTTTGTCTATTTCATTGCCATGAGTCCATGAAAACACCAACATAACCGGCGACGACCTCCACCGCCGCACAAACCCAAATCGATTTCAATCCCCCACCACACAAACCCAAACATGGAACTAATCCGGTGAAAACTCCACTAACGTAATCAAACCCAAATAGATTTCAATCTTAACAAAGGCCACACAAACCCAAATTTGGAAGTAATCTAGTGAGCAACCATTGTCATGTGTTCTCCGGTTTGTGGTGTTCTTGCCAAATAAAAAGATGAAGACGGAATCACCATCGCCATTGCTGGAACCGTCGCACACCTGTAAATCCTACAACCTTTACTCTCACATTTGTCTGTTTCATTCACTCAGAAGCTCCGGCTAGTGTAACATCACGATTAAATAGAAACAAATAAGAGGAAAGCAAGGCGGGCTTGGCCAAAGGTCGGCCCATGGGCCCGAAATAAGAAAGGGAAACCCTTTCTAATCAGCAGCCACCAACCTTCCCTTCCTCATTCATCCCGTGCGTAACTTCTAGAGAGAGGGAGACCGGCTCTAGAGAGAGAAAGCGGGGAAAGAGGCTCAAAGGCTCGAAAATCGTTTGTCTGCATCACAGCAACGCATAACAACGGAAATCAGACTCCAAGGGGTAAGCATCACCTCTAAATCTAAGTTTTTACACGTTTTGGGGTTTCGGGTTTAAGTCGCATAAACACATGATTTTTACGTATGAAACTTGAAACAAATCACATATTTGTACTCATGAATGAAAAAGGAACATTTTGAACGTAAAAAGTTCAAGGTTTGATCAACTAGAAATAATTGGCCAGATCTAGGGTTTCTGGTCGAAGAAGAAGACTGATGCATCGAAACTACTAGTTTCTTATAGGAAAATCCATCGAAACTACCTAGTTTCGATATATGCAGACCCATTGAAACTACCTAGTTTCGATATAGACCCCTGACCCGAAACTGCTAATATTTTACATAACTTACTTATCGAAACTACCATAGTTTTGACATAAACCCATGACTTGAAACCACCATAGTTTTGATATAAACCCATGACCCGAAACTACCATAGTTTCGATATGATTCACCCACAGAAACTACAGGGTTTAAGCAAAGTAATGACTAGCGTCATTTAGGAGCACTACCTTATGTGTATGACTTCATTATACAGATTGTGGGTGACCTTAGAGACGCTCAGTAGCGAGCTAAGTGTATTTCAGAAACCACTCATCAGGTGAGTTCTATATGTCCCCTATGTGCTACATGCAAATGATTTATAATATTTTGGGGCTGAAGTGTATGCATGATATGATATGAATATTATGTGCTTAGTCAACGTGTTATATGACAATACATGATGATTATAAGTATAACAAGTATGTTTTATGAATAAAGAAATATGACAAGTATGTTTATAAATAAAGAAATATGACAAGTATGTTTATGAATAAAGAAATGAAAGTATGACATAACGTATAAGAATTAAATCTTGCTTTATAGTTTATATATTGCATGTTATGAATGTATGCAAATGTTATGAACGCTTCGATGATAACGACTACTATGGTAGACGGACGATCATATGACTATTTTGTAACCGGGACATATACGTACCTTCATCATCTAGGACGTTTGAAAGGCAATAACGGACGGCCATATTCGTGTCGGACGACTGCGGTAATAAGTAGAACGGTTGCATAAATAATAGTCTGCGTGGGAAATGGATGCCTTAGTGCAGACGGGCGAATGGACAGACTACGACGGTAGGACGGTTTACGATGGACGGTCGAAGGTTTGCCGGAAGGTTTTATGATAGATGGACGGTTTCTAGTGCCGGACGGTTTACCAAATGGGCAACGACGGTAGTTCTTATGGAGTTTATCTTTGTGACTTACGCAATCATTATGACGGGTTGATCACCCATGTGTGTATGATCAAAGAATGTTCTCCCAGAAATAAGCATGTACATATCTATATATGTACTCATCATGAATGTTATATGAGAACAATAAAGCAAAGAATGTACAAATGTATATACTACATATATTTACATATATATATATATATTTATAATCATTCTAATAAGATAAAGTTTATATCTGATTGCTTTTAAATTAGAACTCACCAGCGTTAGCTGACTTTTAGTATGCACTTTAGGTACCAAGAAGAAGGGGCGTGCTAAGGCGTGAAGGCTACTCGACACACTGACATCCCAATCATTTGAGTTTATGTTAAGACACTGTTATGATATGTTATGTTATGTTAAGACTTCCGCTGCCATGTAATTGAACGATGTATCCGCTACTTTATGAATTTTTAATTTAAGTTTAGCATTGATGACTATGTTTATGAGTAAATCCAATAAGTGAGGTCATCCGGGAAAAGTGGCCTAACAGCTAGCAACTGCAAATTTCCAGCTACATGTTGTCTTCTCCGACAGCCTACTTACCAGTGACTTGTGGTCGTTGTTTTTCTTTTTCATTTAATTATTTTTTATTATAATTTGAGTAATTACATAACAATCCTTTTCCTTTAGTAAACTACAGAAATAGTCATTTTACGGTAAAAAGACCAAAATACCCTCATGTGCTTTGCACATGACATGACTTAACGGAAAAAATTAACTCTCGTTAGTCAACAAGATGAAACGTACAAGTTTTTTTAAACATAAAGGACATATACTGTAATTTCATTAGTTAAAGGACGTATACTGAAATTTGGTCAATGCTTAAAGGATATAAAATGTAATTTGTTCTAATCCTTATTATAATAAGGGTGAAAGGGGCACCCTCGGGTAAGCGTAATGGGGTTCACGGGTATTGCGGGTTCACCGCCGCCAACCATGCGGGTAGCCGTACAGGTAGTAATCAGCAGGTATATGTACCCATGAGTGAAAGAACCGAATTAGCCGTTAACTTACATGGAAGATGATGATGGCAATCTGTTTCGTAATGACTTTGACCTCTGAGTGCTTTGCCATGAAGCAGTTTTCATGAATCTAAAAGGATCGGAATTTGATCTGAACAATGCGCTTGTTTGGCTATTAGTCTCCGACTTTCTATCATGGGAAACAGATGATTTTGATGAAACTATTTTTCCACAGAAATTGATGTTTTCAAGTGAAGTGTTGTAAGAAGGATCACGACTCCATTCTTCACTGAAGAACCCTAAGAAATCTTGTTCAAACAATGAAGATGATGAGGATGAACTTTGGTTTGATTTAGAAACTTCTAGGGGACATATATTATGTAGATTTATTTTATTTATTTATTTATTATTTATGTATCTTTTTTTAATTAATCAAGTTTTTTTACTAATTTTATTTGTTTTAGTTTTCATAAAGAATTATTTAAAAAAAATTTATTTAAGTTATTAGGGTTGTGCCCCCCAACACTTTAGGTATTCTGATTGAATTTGGCTAAAAATGAGGTGACACACCCTTATTGGGTATTTTTGTTAGGGTAGTTTTTTGATGAGGGTTGTGCCCCCTTCACCCTAAATAAGTAACTAAGAGGACATGTGTTACTCTCTGGTGCCTCCTCACCCATATTTTCTCGCATCTCTCTCCTATTAAATGACAGAACACGTGTGTCATTCTCTGGTGTTTCCTCACCCTTATTTTGCTGTTTATCTCTCCTATTAAATAATAATGATATTAAAAGAAATATATTTTTAGATATTTAATATAAATTTAATTATGGATATTTATTATATCACTAACTATATTAATTTAATATGAAATTAATTATGGATAGTTATAATTTCTGACGTTACTTATCATTTTTGAAAAATAAATTTGTATTATATATAGTTATTATAACATCAAGACTGTTTTTATATTTTAATTAACTCCGTTATTTTAGACAACTAGATTACTAATTTGTTTCAATTTTTATCTATAAAATTTTTAATTTAAAATTTTGTTTATCATTAATTAAATTGTTCAATCGTTTTACAATTTCTAAATCAACATTACTAATTATTATTTAATTTTTTTTTTATTTAATTGGTGTAATACACGAGTTTTATTTAATAAATAAGTAAGCTATCACGTGTCGGTGTCATTTTATTGTCAAATTTGTACATTAATGACAAATGTCAGTGTATAACAAATCAAATCATTAATTTCTCAAAATCATCCTTGTATTTTTCAACAAAACACCTTATACTATTGGATAGTTAATAACCAAAATTTTATTTTTTTAGACTCATTCTATGTTGGTTTGTCGTTTATCATGTTGTCAACTTTTACTCATCAGATACATGTTCTTCCACGAACCGATCAATAAGATAAGTGTTAAAAAAATAAAAATATCAATTATCATAACATTTATATAGTTATCATGGTTTGTTTTCTCATCTAATTATTAGAACAAGTTATGATGGTTGATTTTTCTCTTGTAACATCTTTACAAAAGAGTTGTATGATTTTCATATCAATTGAGATTGAAAATACTTCTCCCTATCTAGGCTGGTTTATATGTTCTTTGTACGTATTACAATTTCTTTAGTAGGTCTTCCCTATTCTCCTTAGTTTAGCTGATTTGCTGAATTTGGAGTTATTATCGAGTTTTTCATAAGAGAATGACTCGTATTGGTCATTCTCCATTGTTGTACCAGCAAGCACTGGCGGATCCAGAAAAGTTTTCTTATGAGAGTCGGAAATTTTTGGGTCGGTTAACTAGCGATATATAACGCTAAAAATTTTTCATGGAGGGTGATCGGGGGGCGATTGCAAAATTTTACGGAGGACGATCGGTATTTTAACGCGCAACTAGAGACGCTCCTTTTCCTAAGTTTTAGATTACAAGTTCAATTTGCCCTTTAAGCTTATGCATATTATTTCTTCTCAAGAAAGAAATAATTGGAGACATCCACCTATTTCTCGTAGCTTCCTAAATTTCTTATATTTAATATCCCGTTAGGCCTCTATGTCTTCATTGTGGTCATCTCCTTCTTCATCATAACACAATCATCATCATCATCACCACCATCAATGTACCACACCATTAGCTCTAATGGTTTCCCAATTGGTCTCCTCCCAAGTCCAAAAAGGAACCACAAACTATAGAATAAACGCATCACTAATCGATTCGAAGTCCATTTGAACATATCGTACAATGCAAAATTGGAAACCATTCTATTGGAATTTAGTTGCGGTTCTTAGTTACCATAAAATCTCTAACCTCCCCGACATTGCCGCTAAGGATCTCCTCCTTTGGTTTTGCTAAGGTTCTCAGTGAGGTTTGTCTAATTGTGTCTTGACTTATTTGTCGACTTACCGTTTGACTAATGAGACTTGTTTTTTTCTTTATTTAACAGTGTATTCTTAAGGTCTTTTTAATTTTATTATTAAAAATAAGTTATAAAAATGGAATTATACTACTTAAAGAGAAGTGTCGGTGACAAATGACACCGACCACTTTAACCCCTCAACTTTGGTGATTTGGCAAAAATAGTCCCTCAACTTTGTAAAATGTCACTTTGATCCCCTCAAGTTTTTAAAGTTTCAAAATTACCCCTGTAGTATATATAATCTGATTTTTCCTTAATTATTTTCGTTTGTTTCCCGGTATAAATTATGTTAAAATCGGAGTCATATTCAAAATAGAATATTTTTTTTGTATCGTGGGTTATATCGACTTACGGTGTCGTGCCGGTACCGTGAAAAATTAGACCGACACCGACTGAAAAACATCTTATCTTTTATCAATGTTTCGATCTCCACAACCGAGTCGCCGTAACTTCATACGTTTCTTTTATCTATTTGACCACGTTTATTTTTGTACTTAGCCACGTTAATGTTACCGCCTCAACTGTTTAAGGTCTGCATCCCGCCGTGCAGCGCGGGGCAAAATTTATTTAACCACGTTTTTTTTGCTTAGCCACGTTAATGTCACTGCCTCAACCGTTTAAGGTCCACCTTCCTCCGCAGAGCGCGGGACAACATTTCTAGTTGATATTAATAATATTAGAAGAGAAGGTTATGATAATAGATGAATTATGAATGAGGAAGCATCAAGATGTGCATAACCGATTTTTAGATTTTATATATCCATGAGTATTTTATACTACAGTGGTTGTAATAGATAGAATACAGTAATTTATGATATGGGTAACTCTTATAACAAAACTAATGATTTTTTTGAATATAAAACGTACATATTTTGTATTTTCTTTATGCTCCGTAAGATGGAAATGTCTAGAAGATCATATACCAAACTTAAGTTTTAAATCATTATCACAAACACATTAGAAATTTCGGATTGAAAGTGCCAAATCATTAGATTTCAAGTTCAAATCAATTAAATCATTATCATAAACACTTTTATACCGTTGGTCATTTGGTGTAATGATAGCCTCAAGACTTCCCATAGTGGAGGTGTTGGGTTCGAATCGTAGCAACAGCAAATAAGGAGTCTGTGGCCAGATCAGATGGTTTACCCAGTTGGGAGGGGGTTCCTCCTGTGGTGGGCTGTCCTGGATGTTCTAGATGTTGCCCTGGAAAAACCTAATTATTCTAGAATATCTAGGTGTTGCCGTTAAAAAAAACAAACACTTTTGTGTGTGGGGGAGCACCATACTACTAAACCACTAGGTAATGAATATTTGAATTTTTATTAGGGATGATTATTTGGGGTGGTATATTGTTTGCTAGTAATTCCGAATTTCCGTTAGAATATAAAAATTTAAAAACAAAAGATATTTGTAGTGATGATGTTATATATCAACTGGACAAACTTATTTGGCAAAGTTACGATAGCCGTCAAAGAAATGATTATAAAAATGAATATAGAATCTAACATTCATGGCTGTTCAAAATGAATATAAAATTCTCCAAATTACAATAATCCAAATATTTAAAATAACTAACTAAAAATCCTCTTCACTTTCATCACATTGTTGACTTGACGGCGCATGTTTGCTGGATTTTACACCTTCTAATAGATTTATTTCTTCTTGCATCAGTTGCATTTGTTCATTCATTTGACGAATATTGCTTGAATGTCAAACAACAAATATCAAAAGAGAGGGGTGCACACTATTAATTTGTACCTTTGCAAATTGGCTAGAGCAAAATTAAGTCTACATTGTCCACAAGAAGCATGAAAATTCCAATTTGATTGCTTATGAATGCATTATGAACTCTCGCTTTATTGTTATTGATATATTAGGGATTCTAACATAAAAAGATAGTTTTAATAACGTCAAAAACCTAATTTTAATAACATCAAATACCTAGTTTTAATAACATCAAAAACCTAGTTTTATTTAAAAGGTCATGTCAAAAATAAACTAATCCAGCTTTACAACATCAATAACATCAAAATGCAAACTTTATTCTTTAAAGGTAAACTAGTCCAGCCTTACATACCATAACAAAGCATTACATACCATAACCTAGTTTTAATAACATCAAAATGCAAACATTACACATACAAATATGAACTTACCATGGGCGAGAGGGAGAGGGAGACAGAGAGAGACATGGTTGATACATATTATCATATCTTCAAACTTGATGTCAACCGGCGAGGTGGTGGTGGAATGAACACCTGAGAGTCCAAATTCTCCGAGGAGGTGGTGGAATGAACGCCGGCGAGTCCAAGTTCGTCCAAGTGGTGGGGTTTCATGCATACATATTCAAAAACGATTTTGATCAGATAAATAAACGCAGCGGAAAGTATACACGAACCGATCTAGGTCATTAACCTAGATCGCCCACCAGGAGCCAAGATGCAAACCAATAAGAAAACAAACACAATCATAGGGGGTTAGACTTTTATACCTTTCGCGAAACCGGCTGACTGATTAAGCTCAACATCTTGAGACAACGATCCAGTCACTAGGTCTGGTAACACGAATCTTCACCGGATTTGAACTCCTTCAAATCCAATCTCCAATAGCCCGCAAACACCTGCAAATCTGTAATCTGTTAGTAACACGGGTATGCGAACCTGTAAACTGAACAGAAACAGAAAACCGACAAAAAGGAGACAGAGATAGCGGTGCAAAGGGCGGCCTCTCGGTGTTGCGCGACGGCGACGGAAAGAAGTCGGGCTTCTGCTTCAGCATCGGCGTTGAGAACAGTGGCGGCGCTAGGTGGCTAGAAGGAGGGAGGTGAGAACTAGGGTTTGCAATTCTTGCCTAAACTTGATTAGTTATGCAAAAGTCTATATTTCCATCTCCTTATTGCTCTTACTTATAATCCCTTAACTTTCTCTCTAAGTTAGGGTTTTAGTTTACTAATTACAATATAATCCTTGTAATTATCATATAATTACATTTATAAATTCCATTTATCTTAATTGTTAATTAACTAACTGCTAGTTATTTATTTATAATTATATCCAATATAATTAGAACTACAATTAAAATAATATCTTAATTAATAAATATGTTCCAAACATATTTCCACCACTTTATTATTAGTCAAATTAATAATAATAATGATGTGACCAACCGATTCCGTTTGTACCCTGATAATTATTTCATAAATAAATATCTCGCCTTTTGTTATATTCGTGTAATGGACTATATTATTCGTTAATATATCCAATGATCGTAACATCGTTGCCTAAAGTGTAACCCTTTGTACGTTACCTCGTTAGCAGGATTGTCAAGTGTCGTTACTCGGGCATACGAGTCCAACACCAAGTTCTTCATTTTCGTTTTCACTATGTATCGGTAGAGAGAGATGGAGAGCATAATGAAGACAGTGTGTTGTGCTCTCTGATTTAGGGCACCGTTAAAGCGTCGTCGCCATAGGGCAAGCATACGATGTCCTCTTCATTTATCTATTTGTTGCAAAAACAAAAGATAAGTTAAAAAAAATTACCATGTGGCGACAACATGTCGCCGGGATAGGGTTTCTAAACGGCGCGTTCATTTTCACAAACCCCGCCTAAGCTATGGCGATGACATGTCATCTCTATAGGTAACAAAAACCCAAAAATCTGTAAAAGCCTTCCACGACGACATGTCGTCGCTATTTGTGGAGCTATGCCGACAACTTCTAGTCGTCACTACAGGACTCATCACCACATAATTTTTTTCTTGTAGTGTTATCCTTTCTTCGTAAATCTTTCTTCAGTTACATCTCTCTTTGTCATTTTATTGTAACCAAATAGCTAGGAGCATTAAAAGTATCAAAGGGTGAAACTAAATCGAGTATGAAATAAGGTCATTTATTATTACCTATTATCACGATCATCAAAAACCTTGATGAAGTGTATATTCTTCTTATAACTTTATTAAATGTTGTTATATTAAGCATTGTTCTACGTTCCTAATAAACAAGTTATGTTAGTTAAAAGACCCGATCATACAACCGGGTTATTTTAGATAAGAACTTGGTCAAACAAACAAGGTTATATAGCTTTCTAGTCGGACTCTCCGAGATATAACTCGAATATTTTCTAAATTATATTAACCCGTGTTTAGTAGTGAATTATCAACCTTTAATTTTTATAATGTATAAATTTACACTTATGATGGAAAATATGTATAGATGTAATCAATAAGCAAACCCAATATATATAACAACATTAGCAGTTATTTAATGACTTGATATTTCTCCGTGTAATTATACTTATAGTTAGTTATAGATATTAATATTAACTAGTAGAAGTATGTAACGTCTCGAAAATAAATGAAAAATAAATAAAGTGGAGTTCAGGAAATAAAATAGGGATCGAGGGGCGATCAAGTCTAGACACGGGGAAAGAAAGTGAACGGGCTCGTGGCATTGGGCCGAAAAAGGAGTGGAAGGGGAGGCTAAATCCCTAGCATTTCCCCCTAGTCTCATTCACCACCTTCATCTTCTACCTTGATCTAGAGAGAGAGAGCCCGAAAATCACACCCGAGACCTTCATTTTGACATGAGATCATTACTGGAGCTTCTTTGAAGATTCGGGAGGAAGAATCACGCGTAAAAAGGTAGCAAAACCATTCCAGATTCGAATTATTGTTTGGAAAAGGGGGTTTTTGGGTTTCATGGGTTTTTAATATTAAATCCGGATTTTTACGTGTATTTTGGCCTAAAAAGTAGAGATTGAAGCTAGATATAAGTTTGAACGTAAAAAGTTAGAGATTTGAATAAAAACGACGAGTTTTGGCCAAAAAGGTATGAAAAGTCCGAAATGTCCATGAATGAACCGAAAACGACTCTTCGACCGAAAAGTATTTCGGTCGAAATAGGAACAATGCGTTCTGAACGAAAAGCTAACTCGGACAAAAGAGTTTTCGGACGAAAGATGTTTTGGACGAAATGGTTTTCGGTCGAAAGGGATTTCAGCCGAAAGGGATTTCGACCGAAGGAGATTTCGGTCGAAAAGGTTTTTGGCCAAGAAGGTTTTCGGTCGGAATGTCTTAGACATAACCCGGTAATGACATATCTCGTTCATGGTTATTTAAATAGATTGAGTAGCATTCCACCAAGCCTGAAGTTCGTCGCCGAGTGAGTTTAGTTCCTTAAAAGTCAAGAATCCCTATTTACTTGTTTTTAGGGTGATATGCATACTCATGAAATGTTTGCAAAATGAAATGTTTATGAAATGACTGTTTTACTAAAGGAACAATGTTTGAAACAAGAAACGTTTGTGAAATGAAAGGTTTATGTAAGGAATGTTTATGAAACGGAATGGTTATAAAGAAATGGTTTTTAAAATAAAAAGAAAAGGGTTTATGAATGAAAGAAACGTTTTATGAAAGGAAAGCGGGCAAATGTTTTTAAGAAGTCATTACAAATCTAATATGTCGAATGAATATAATTGATGAATGAAGTCTGGGAAAGTAATTTCTAGCCTTATGGTATATTATGGGAAAGCCATAGTATCATAAGTACAACATGGGTAGTGCCTATGTGGCCTACCAATGGTATTATGGTTGTGCAATCGGGAATGGGAGTGGCGACGGTCACTCGGGATTAACGTGACCCATGAATGGTGAATGGAATCACCTTAGCGACTTACGAGTCCTAAGTGTGATGAATGAATGGAATGGAATCGACGGTACAGATTTAACTATTTCTTGTATGACTTGAATGGGATGTTAAATGGTTTTCTGAATGAATGGTGAATGTTTGAATGAATGGATAACGAATGTTAAGCCCTATTTCTATTTATAAATGATAAAACCCTAACGAATGAATGAACGATTAACCATTTTCCTAAAATGAATGAAAAACTTGAACTCACCAGCATTAGCTGACTTTTAGTATAAATGTAAGGTTAAGGATAGATTAACGTTGAATGGATGCTGCTTGGCTACTCGAAGAGTTACCCGGCGATGAGAGACTGGCATCCTTATGATTGTTTAACTGTTGAATGTTTTATGACAATGTTTTAATTTGTTGCTATTTTGAAACGATGTAATGACGTTTATTCCGCTGCTTAGTAATGTTTGCAGTTTAAGAACTATTTGTAAATGAGTAAATCCAGCACATGAGGCCTCCCAGGATTTGGGGCCTTACAATGTAACCCTACGTGTTGCGGCGGGGGGCGTTGATGCAACAGGAAACTTGTAACGCTCAGTTTATAATCAAATTTATATGTAAGCATAGATAAAAAAAAATTAGAATTTTATAACACGGGAAGGATAAATTGGTGTTATTTTATATAAAAATAAGTAAACCGTTAAGTAACTATGATTACCTGTATGTTTGTGGTTCCAATAAAATTTACGTCTAAACGTGTGAACATGTACGTCACAACAACTTATTCAAAAAACGTAACGTAAGTTAGTTTAACGAAAAGATAAAAGGGTTACACTATATGAAATCTAAAAGTAAAAATATATTATAGTAACACGTCGCAACGGTATATTCGAAAAACATGACCTAAGTTAGTTTAACGAAAAGATAAAATCGTTACACCTCATGATGAAATCTAAAAGTAAAAAAAGAAAGGAAAAATATATTATAGTTGATCCAACTATAAAAATATTTATATTTAACGCGACGCGGTTTTAAACAAAATTTATATCGAAACATCATCTCGCGACGGTATACTTTGAATTCAATAAAAAAATTATCGTTTAAAAGTTATAAACGAAAAATAAAACTTTCCAAAAAGTAATTATAAGCATTAAATAAAATAAAATTAAAAGAAAAGAGAAATGCCACATGTAAAAATTGTAAGACTCGGTTTCAACGACTTATATATTAGTATTCATCCTGCGGTCTCAATCAAATTTACGTAAAAAAACACCTATTTAAAAAAATAAAACATAGTATGACAAATATCAAAGCAAAAAAGTATGAAATTATGTATTTAAAAAATATTTAACGAAAGTGCAATTTCTATCGCTTTTCAGTTTTCATATATAAATATATCTTTAATAAATAAAAATTCTATAGGTACACATGTTATTTTGTAATTCATTCTTAACATAATTTTTTCTTATATCTCTCCTATTAAATAATAATATTAAAAAAATATATTTTTTAATATTTAAATATAAATCTAATTATGTATACTTATTATTTAATTATGGATAGATATTATATATATGAATTAACATTTATTAATTACATAAAAAAAATTAATACACAGTTGAGAAAAATGTTTTAAAATTCAACTTAACAGAATTTATAACCGTCACATCAAAATACATTATTTTAAAAACATATTTTAACGAGTGCATATGTTAACATATTACATAATATTTTATTCAACCCCGTGAAATACACGGGTTTTTAAAAACACGAATTTTTTTATTACTAAGTATATAAAATTACATTTATTCAATCAGTATAATACACGAGATTCTAACCTAGTTATATATATGCATAGATTTAGTGAAGAAATGTAAATAAAAAAATTTATGTGATGAAAGGTGGAATAAGTTTGTAATAAAGATCGAACCCCTTACCTTTAGGTTACAAAGCAAGAACTTAACTAAGGGGTTGTTTGTAGAGGTGCACAAACCGTATTTTTTTTGGATCCGTACCGGATCCGTCAAACTTGGTCAACAACCGGACACATTGGAATCGGTTCCGGATCGGATCCGGTTAAGGGAGTGGAGAGTTGGAACTTATTGGGACCGGACCGGATATATGAAACCGGACCGGACAAAAAAAACCGGTTCCATCAGATTTTTTTTTAAAAAAAACTTTTTTTAAAAATTAACAAAGATATACTATAAAATACATGTTTTATTTATTTTTTTATATTTTTTTAAGTGATTTAACAATAGTTCGTACAAAAAAAAAATACAAAAAACATAATTGAATCACAAAATATATATTATTTATTATGACTCGTTATTCGTCGTCTACTCGTCTTAGTCTTCGTAACATCGGTTTTCAATCTTCTTCGCTTGAGATACGTTGGGCTTCATCATAAGCTTGTTCTTCGTCAGAAAGTGGATTCGCCGCCCCTTGTTCTACTTCGAATTCGTGTATTTCTTGTTTAATGTCAAGCTCGCCTTCTAGTTTTGAAACATGTTGTACACGTTCGACGGCATCCAAATGGTCCTTCAAACAAATACACATCTTCATAGATTCCGATGTAAGCCTCGTTATACATATACATAGATTTAGTGAAGAAATGTAAATAAAAAAAGTTATGTGGTGAAAGGTGGAATAAATGTGTAATAAAGATCGAACCTATTACCTTTAGGTTACAAAGCAAGAACTTAACTAAAGGGTTGTTTGTAGAGGTGCACAAACCGTATTTTTTTTTTATCCGTACCGGATCCGTCAAACTTGGTCAACAACCGGACACATTGGAACCGATTCCGGATCGGATCCGGTTAAGGGAGTGGAGAGTTGGAACCTATTGGGACCTGACCGGATATATGAAACCGGACCGGACAAAAAAAACCGGTTCCATCGGATTTAAAAAAAAAACTTTTTTTAAAAATTAACAAAGATACACTATAAAATACATGTTTTATTTATTTTTTTTATATTTTTTTAAGTGATTTAATAATAGTTCGTACAAAAAAAATACAAAAAACATAATTGAATCATAAAATATATATTATTTATTATGACTCGTTATTCGTCGTCTACTCGTCTTAGTCTTCGTAACATCGGTTTTCAATCTTCTTCGCTTGAGATACGTTGGGCTTCATCATAAGTTTGTTCTTCGTCAGAAAGTGGATTCGCCGCCCCTTGTTCTACTTCGAATTCGCGTATTTCTGGTTTAATGTCAAGCTCGCCTTCTAGTTTTGCAACATGTTGTACACGTTCGGCGGCATCCAAATGGTCCTTCAAGCAAATACACATCTCCATAGATTCTTGTGTAAGCCTCGTTCTTCGAATAAATAAAACTCTGCCACTAAAAGGAAAAGTAGATTCCGAAGCTACCGTGGAAGTTTGGACGGTTAGTAGGTCACGGGCCATTGCGGCTAGAACGGGATATTGGGATTCCCTTCCTTGCCACCAACTCAATATATATCAAAGTTTTCAAACTCTTCGGATCTTAGAGTTGAAATAAAGTCGGTTGCTTGATATCTCCCAATCTCGCTACTTGGTGTGCTTCCACGAGCTCGTTTAGTATTTTCGTTTCTTAAAGTGTTAAATAAATTTAGCATCGGGTTCCTTGAACTACTAGAACTTGAAACCGAACCCATTGATTCACGTATGTTTGATGGATCACCACTTCCACCATATTTGCTTAAATAATAATCAAACATATTATTAAAAGCCGAATTGAAGTCCCTTATTGCCTTTGATTCAAAATTTGGGTCTTTCTCGAACATATTTAAATCGTCCGATATTGATCAAATTAATGTTTCAACACCGGTTACATTAATCGTTGGGTTAAAAGCGGCCGAACATGTAACAACGACCGACATTTCTGAAAAATATTTTTTAAATTTAGCTTTCATAGGTGTTACCATTTTTTCAAAAATAGTGTCGTGATATTCGAACTCTTTTAATTTATTACATATTAAGTATAATTGTTGAAGTATTAGCGAAGACGTGGGATAATAAACTCCCGATAAACATGTAGTTGCATTTTTAAAAACCTCAAGCAAATTAGTTAGTTTCTCGATCATATCCCAACTTATATTGTCAAATTTTTGTGAACAATGTGTCTTTTGGACAAGTTCATCATAGAAATGTTTTAAAGTAACTCTTTGCCTTAAGGCCGATTCAAACATTTTCCATGTCGAGTTCCATCTAGTAGGTACGTCCCAATTTGGACATAAAAAGATGGAATCCGTTTGTTGGCACAAGTTTCTATAGTTTATATATCTTTTTTTGCTTGTGCTAAAAACTTCCCGTAACATCACTTTAAAATTTTCTTTCACTTCTCTTATTTCTTGGACGTTTAGACCGTCTTCCACAACTAAGTTAATGATGTGTGCAACACATTGACTATGAAAGAAAACACCGTTACAAGGCGATTCATATTTTATATTTAATTTTTCCACCGCGTTTGTGTTATTTGAAGCGTTATCAAAAGATATTGAAAATATTTTTGGTTGAATTTTATAAGTTTGAATTACCGAGCCTAAAATATAAAATAAGTTTTCACCGGTATGTGGATATCCAAAATAATCAAACGCAAACGTACGCTTCATCATTTTCCACGACTCGAGTTGAACCCAATGTGCGGTAACGCAAAGGTACGATTCGGGTAAACCATGTGGAGCGGACCAAACGTCCGTTGTTAAGTTAATGCCGGTATTTAAATTTTCAAAACCTAAAATTAATTCTTTTTTAGCTCTTTTCCACATTTTTAAACAATCTCTTCTCAAAGTATAACGACTTACATTTGTGTAACTCGGTTGAAGCGTCTCTTGTATCATCCTCGTCAAGCGCGGATTATCAAAGTGATCAAAAGGCAATCCTTCTTGAATGACGAAATGTGTCATTCTCTCACGAACCCTCTCGACATTGTATTGCCAAACTCCTTCATCCCTACCAATTTGAGTTTGATCTTCACCTTGAGTGTGTTTTGCGTGACTACCAATATGTTTCCTCAAAGTGCTATTTCCCGCAGCACCCAAAATTTTACCACAACGATTGCAACAAGCCTTTTGCGATCAAAGATAAAGAGTTTATGTGTTCCTAATTACCTAAGACTAGCTAGGGTAAGCAGGGTGTCGAACCACGAAGAGTTAGTGGTCGGTGAAGAACAAGAACTGATTGTAAACCATGTTGCACTTAAAGGTGTTTGATTGATTGTTACTATGATTTAACATACACTTAAAATTAATAAGATTGAAATACAGAATTAAAGAGAATGAGCACAACCAAGTTTCAGTTTTAATTCACAATTAGTAATCTAGGTTCTTTACTAAGTTAGAAGATCACATAGACATAATCTTGATTATAACAATACTTGATGTACAATTGAAGGACCTTCACATGTATGACTAAACTTATAACGAACGATACCGATAAAGTTAATCTATACGAAGTGATCTCTAGCAATTGTCAATACAATGAACATATACATCAGACACACATTCAACCTTTAACGATTACACACCGATGAAGAAGAATACATGAATCAAAATAAGTCATTGCATGTTTTAACACCAAGTATTAGAAACAACCACATGAAGAAGCATCACATTTAACTAAACACAATGAACCTCGTGTCTAATTCAGAAAAGAACCCAAATTGATCTAACGAAATTATAAACCTACACCTGGTTATGATCACAAATGTTTTAGCCACACATGTTCATGCTTGATGATGATGATATGTTGCGATTATGGGAAGCACTTGATGAAGATTTGATGTTGGAATCCTTTGTCACTAAGTCTCCTTGTCTCCTCTACCTTCTCTAGCCTCCACGGATCATTTACTCTTGAAAAGTTTCAGAATACACTTAAAGAACTCCTCCAAAACCGTTCAAAACTTCTCACAACCGTCACTGGCCGTAATTTATGCCGAATGGCCGTAAATTACGCCGGGTCAATTCTAAATACGCCAAACGAGCCTTTATACGGAGGTCTTGTACGCCCAACTTTTCTTGCCTGCCGTAAATTACGCCGGGTAGGAGTAATTTACGCCCAATTAGCATTCTTCCTTCCTTTGCTTCAGTTTTTGCTTCCAGAATTCTCGATCAACATGCCCCAGTTGTGTGTGTAATCCCATGTTTGAGCCCTGCATAAATAACACACAAAATGGTAGTTTCTATGCTAGGTTTTCTATATAAATCCATCATAATATAGCATTTTTGCACCTCGGATTACCCAACACATCACATTCCCCAACATAAATCTTTTTCGTCCCGAAAAAGGCTTGCAAAGAGATCACAACTAGCATGTCAAGTTATCCACATTCATTCAAACTTAGGGGACTATTAACATACTTAAACGCAGTTGTTGATATAATGGTCCTCTTTAAGCTTATCTCTTTTAAGGTCAACCACATGCATGTGCCCATACGTTCACTTTATATTATGGCATCTAGATTCCTTATCTCAAGAAATTTAAACAACTTAAATGAGACATCACCAAGGACTGGTGATTTTCAAGTATCAACTAATACATATCATAACAGTTAACAATACATATGAATGCACCATTATGTGCAAGTGAAGTCTGTTAGACAGGAAGTCTGCTCATATCACTCTCTCAACAATTTTCAAGGTTTAGTATTTCACTCATCAATTCAATAAAATTGGGTTCCATAGGCTTGCATACAGTTTTATTTCTCCACTACAGCTTGTACTCATGCATATGTCAAATGGTCTTCTCAAGGGTTGTAACGGGGCAAGGTAAAGGGTAGGTTAGAAAGGCTCAAGTGGTTCATTAAAATAATTAAGCATGGTAATTTCAACTATATGTAAAAAAAAAAGAAAACTAACTAATATAAACATATATGTTTTTTTTCTGCATATATATAAAGAATAATTTGAGAATTCTCTTCTTGGACTGATTCATAACTTAATACTACAACTATTAGAAGTTTGCAATTTTTTTTTGCATAGGCATGAAAACTATAAACTATACATTCTATAATTTCAAAAACAAAATCTAAACTTATTACACATGCTTAATTAGGGTTCAAACTTTAAGAAGGCTTCAAATGGCTTGGCTATATAGTTAGGTTGGATCAAACGACGGATTTAACAATTAGGCTCAGCTTGGCTCACTAATTGATATATGTGCAGGTGGGGGAGACAATAGAATGGAATACTGAAAGGTTATACCTAAGTTGCCATTATCATTCATATGCAAGAATACTTGTAATCTTGAACAAACTATACGCACGTTCTAGATAGCAATTCACTTGAAAATTTCCCTCATGAAATGAATAAGACTGATTACAGATGTGACAGTCGTGTGTTGGCTGAAAATTCTCACCAGGGTTCAATAACAGACATCACTTCCACATAACAGAGCATTGCTCATGACAGCCTAGTATTATAACTGCAAGATCTAACCGATTAATTGATATGCTTTTATTTCCACACACCTTGGCAATTGTCACACAAGCTTCTATTTCTTATGATAGATAATGAAACCAATTCACTTATATTAGGATGAGGAATCAAGCACTTCAAACTCCAGCTTAGCATTTAACACATGCAATGGTGATTTCAAGAGAGATTCGCCTACCAACACACTAAAATTTAATCATACTTTAGTCCCCTATAATTATTATTCTTGTTTAAACTTTGACATGTTAGTTTCCTATCATTTCTCATGCACTAACACTCTAACTCAGGGAATCATTGATCACGTCAAAAAAATAACTTCCATCATTCTAATAATTTTTAATTTTTAATTTTTAATTTTTTTTTAATAAATACAAAGGTTTCTCCCCTTCCCCAACTTAGGGGTGCATTGTCCCAATGCACTATGAAAATTATGAGCATGGACCAAGATAACTGTAAGGATGGGAACAAGAAACAAACACAAAAGCAACTAAATAAAAAAAAATGCAAACGGGTTGCCTCCCGTGTAGCGCTGCATTTAATGTACAGCCTGACAGTACCTGATTTCTTTAAGTGGTGTCATATGTTGGTGAATCTACAATAAATTTTACCACATCCAATTGCCCTTCGGTATGGTCGACCATGGAGATGAATGGTTTTAACCGATGCCCGTTTACCACTTGCCTTTTCTTACCACCATCTTGAGCTTCAATCTCTATTTCACCAAACTTCCCAATTCTTATGATGGTGAATGGTCCCAACCATTTGCTTTTCAATTTTCCCGAAAAGAATTTGACTTTAGAGTTGTAAAGCCACTCCTTTTGTCCTTTAGCATCGTGTACCGCCTTCATTCTAGCTTTGTATGTGGAAGAACATTCATAAGCTTCATCACGTAACTCTTCAAGTTCACACAATTGCAACTTTCTCTCATGACCTGCATCATCATAATCAGCATTCAAGCTTTCACCGCCCATAAAGCACGATGTGCAATCTCAACGGGAAGATGACATCCTTTCCCATAAACCAAGCGGTAAGGAGTTGTTCCAATAGGTGTTTTAAATGCGGTCCGATATGCCACAAAGCATCATTTAACCTTAAAGACCAATCCTTTCGATCGGTTCGCACCGTTTTTGTAAAATATCCTTGATTTGCCTATTAGAAAGCTCAACTTGCCCACTTGTTTGTGGATGATAAGGAGTAGCAACACGGTGATGAACACCATACTGTTTAAGCAATTTGCCTAATTTGAAATGTTTGAAATGGGATCCACCATCACTAATGATTACCCGCGGGACTCCAAATCTAGTGAAAATGTTTTGTTGGACAAATTTGCAAACCACAGCATGATCATTTGTTTTAGTAGCGATTGCTTCAATCCATTTAGATACATAATCCACCACTACTAAAACAAATAGATTTCCAAACGAATTCGAAAATGGGCCCATGAAATCAATGCCCCAAACATCAAAAATTTCAACTACAAGAATGGGTTTCATGGGCATCTCATCTCGTTTGGAAATACCACCAACTTGTTGATATTTAGGGCATTGTTTAGCATAATTAAAGGCATCATGAAATAAACTTGGCCAAAATAGACCACATGATAGAACCCAATGACCCGTCTTCTTTCCACTAAAATGCCCACCACATGCATAAGAATGCACATGTGCCAACACACTTTGAATTTCCTCATTTGGCACACATCGATGAATGATTTGGTCCGCTCCCACCTTAAAGAGATCCGGTTCATCCCAAATGTATTGCTTTGCTTGAGCTCTCAAATGTTTCACTTGCCTAAATTGCCAAGATTCCGGTGTTTTGCCTGTAGCCAAGAAATTAACAATATGAGCATACCAAGGTAAATTAGAAACAGTAAATAAATGCTCATCGGGGAAGGATTCATTGATATCTCTTGAGTGATCCTCCTTTAGTGTCGGTATTCTTGACAAATGATCCGCTACCACATTTTCACATCCTTTCTTGTCTCTCACTTCAAAATCAAACTCTTGCAATAAAAGGATCCACCTAATCAAACGTGGCTTGGTATCCTTTTTCTCCATCAAGTATCTCACTGCACTATGGTCAAAATAAATAATCACTTTACTACCCCAAATGTATGACCGGAACTTATCAAGTGCATAAACAACTGCTAGTAATTCTTTCTCGGTTGTTGTATAATTAGGTTGAGCTTCTGAAAGAGTTTTGCTAGCATAGTAAATGGCAACTGGCTTTTTATTCACCCTTTGCCCTAGAACAGCCCCAATCGCGTGGTCACTTGCGTCACACATTATTTCAAAAGGTAATGACCAATCAGGTGATTGCAAGATAGGGGCTGCAACTAGATGTTGTTTAAGCACATTTAAAGCCTTAAGACATGCATCATCAAAGATAAATGGTGCATTTTTTATTAATAAATTGCACAATGGTTTTGAAATTGCACTAAAATCTTTGATGAAACGACGATAGAAGCCGGCATGTCCCAAGAAGGATCGAACACCCTTCACATTGGATGGTGGGGGAAGAGTAGAAATGACTTGTACTTTGGCACGATCAACTTCAATTCCTCGATGAGAAATCGCATGCCCAAGTACAATTCCTTCTTGAACCATGAAATGGCTCTTCTCCCAACTTAGCACGAGATTCGTTTCGGTGCATCGTTTTAAAACTTTTTCCAACTCATCAAGACATATCTCAAAGGAATGACCAAAAATAGAGAAGTCGTCCATGAAAATCTTCAAAGACACCCCGACCATATCGGAAAATATGCTCATCATGCACCTTTGGAAGGTGGCGGGGGCATTACACAAACCGAATGGCATCCGCCTAAATGCGAAAGTACCATACGGACATGTGAACGTTGTCTTTTGTTGATCTTCCGGATGAATTGCTATTTGGTTATACACGGAATACCCATCCAAGAAATAGTAGAACTTTTGCCCTGCAAGTTTTTCAACAATTTGATCAATAAATGGCAATGGAAAATGATCTTTAGAAGTAGTAGAATTTAACTTCCTATAATCAATACAAACCCGCCACCCGGTTACCGGCCGGGTAGTAATTTGCTCACCGTTATCCCCATGTACCACTCGAATACCTGCTTTCTTGGGAACAGTTTGGGTAGGACTCACCCACATGCTATCAGAAATTGGGTAGACAATACCCGCATCGAGCCACTTCAAAACTTCTTTCTTGACCACCTCACGCATATTTGGATTCATTCGTCTTTATGCATCTCGAGATGGCTTGACTCTCTCATCAGTGATGATCTTGTGCATCAGTATGGAAGGGCTTATCCCCTTCAAATCCGCTATGGTCCAACCAATAGCTGCCTTGTGCTTCTTCAACACCTTTAGAAGGTCATCTTCTTGATTTGTTTTCAGATTTGATGCTATGATGACCGGCAATGTTTGCTTCTCACCTAGAAATGCATACTTTAGGTGTTTGGGAAGTTCTTTCAACTCGACCTTGGGAGGTTCTTCTAGAGATGGTTTCAACTTTGAATCAATGTGATCTGGCAAACTCTCCACTTGTAGTGTCCATGGTGGTCTCCCATCTGTGATTGCCATTTCTTCAACCTTGCATTCTTCTTCCATTAACTCTTTGATTTCCTCCAACCTGTACCTGTCATACAAAAAACACTTCTCCATGGTGGTGTCTTCATCCCCTTGTGATATATGGGGAGGAACACACCCGTCAATAATGTCCGCCATGAATCATTCATTATCAACTAGAGAATTAGATGAATTGGTAAAAACATTAAACCTTAATTTCCGGTTTCCAAAAGTCATATCAACCGTCCCATTTCCACAATTGATTTGGGTATTTGCAGTTCTTAAAAACGTTCGACCCAAAATTACATTTGGTTGCCTATCCTAACAATTAGATTCATAATTAAGCACAAGAAAATCAACTGGATAGTAAAAATCTTCCACTTTGACTATAACATATGTGACCATCCCCCTAGGAAGTTTGAGAGATAAATCTGCCAACACAATGGTGGTGTTGACTCTTTGTAATGGACCAAAATCAGATTGGTCATAAAGACTTCCTGGGAGGATGCTCACACTTGCACCAAGATCTAGGAGTGCCCTATTGATTTTTAAATCACCCACTTGAATTGAAATTAAGGGTGCTCCTGGATCAGACATCTTTGGTGGAAGAGTACCAGTTAAAATGGCATTTACATGTGTGGTTACATCAAGCTTTTTGGGAAGCTTAATTTGACGTTTTTGTGTGCACAATTCTTTCAAATATTTAGCATAAGATGGAATCTGTTTAATTGCATCAAGTAAAGGTAAGTTAATTTTAACTTGTTTGAATATCTTCCACATGTCCTCGGATTGTGGGCCCTTTTTACTTGAGGATGCCTTCTTTGATGGTTCTACTAAAGCCAAAGGAAATGGTGTGGATTTGGACTCTACAACCTTCTCCTTAGCAATAATAGAATCACTTTTTCAAAACCTTTTCATTAATTGAATTTTCAAAAACTTGTTTTGTTTGGGTTTTGTTCACAATAGATTCCATCTCACTCTCAACATCTGAATCTTCCACCACACCTTCAACGAATTGTGGTGGATGATCATCACCACTTTTATAAACTTTTCCACTCCTAAGTGTACGTACCTCATTGATTTGCACATTTCTTGTGTTCTTAGAACTTGAACCATGTTGAGGATTGACCGTGGTATCATTTGGTAGTTTTCCTTGATCTCGAGTAGCCACACCCTCGGCTAATTGACCCATTTGCTTTGCTAAGGCACCAACCGTCTTGTCGGTGATCTCTTGATTTTGCACCACACCCTTCAACATTCCCATAATCTCATTGAGTTGAGATTTCACCGAATCATCATTACCTTGTGAAAAATTCCCTTCTAATTGATTTTGATTTTGGTTTTGTTGATAATTCCTTGTGAAATTTTGTTGTGATGGCCCTTGATTCGATCCACCTTGACCACCTTGATTGAAGTTGTTCTGATTGTAGAAGCCCCTTTGATAATTTCCTTGGAAATTTTGTTGACGAGGTGGTTGTTGTTGTTGACCTCCTTGATTTGCCCCTTGGAAATTTGGATTGAGTTGATTTGAGGCATTACCATACCTTAAATTAGGATGATTCCTCCAACTAGGGTTGTAGTTATTAGAATTCATATCAAACGGCTTCTTATCTCCATAGACTTGACTCACCTTTTCTTGCTTTCCTGAATTCATCATACAATTTGGTGCGGTGTGGCCAATATCTCCACAAGTTTCACAAACCTCATACACTTGGGACACATTTACTGAAGTCCCACTCATATTCTTGCAAATCATATCCAACTTATGTTCCAATGACTCAACTCGATCATTATGGACACGCTCACCTACTGATTTCACTCCTGTAGTTAACTTTACTTTCCTACTAGATGAAGCTTGAGTCTTTGATCCCTTACTTAACCTTTCCAAAAAGTTCCATTCATAATCCTCAGAATGTGTAACGAATGTACCGCCACTACTAGTGTACACAAATCTGCAGTCTTCTGGAATTAATCCATCATAAAAGATCTTGACTAACTCCCATCGAGGAGTATCATGATGAGGACATAATCTTAACATCTCTTTAAACCTTGTGAAAGCTTCATGCAATTCTTCACCAACATGTTGACTAAATGACTTAATAGTATTCCTTGCTTCACTAGTTTTGCTCATCGGATAATATTCATCTAAAAAGATTTGTTGCATTCCAACCCATGTTCTAATGCTACCCGATGGAAGTGAAGTAAACCATTGTTTAGCTTTATCTTTTAGAGAAAACTGAAAGAGATAAAGCTTGACTTCATCCGTGGTGAACCCTTGACTGCCAATAGTGCTACATATAGCAGAAAATTCCTGAAGATGGGTGTAAGGTTCATCCGATGCAAAACCTCTAAATGATGGGATGATGGCAAGATATTGAGGAAGAATCTCAAAATGTTGTCCTTGATGTTGTGGTGGTATAATCGGCGATGGATTGTTCATAATTGTAAGACGAAAATGACTATCAACTCCTCGAACATGTTGATAGTTATTGTTGTTGTATCCTTCACCATTTCCACCATTTGGTCCATCGTTGTAATTTCCATCGTTCCACTCATTATATCCTTCATTGTTGTTGTCATCATCCCACTCATTATATCCATCATTGTAATCTTCATTATTATTATTGTTATCATAATCATCATAGCCCCCATGTGGGAACTGATCTTGTGGAGCTGCCATCTTTGAAGCTTGAATTGAATGAGTATGTGAACTCGAAGACGAACTTGAACTTGATTCGTTTAAATTTACTCCTCGTGATGAAGATGTCAACCAAGCTCTATGAAGTACTCTGTTGTTTCTTGCTGTTCTTTCTATCTCAGGATCAAATGCCAACAGTGACACTCTACCAAAAAACCTTGTATGCATGCACAAAATGAATTATACCTGCACACACCCAGTGAAATAGAGAACAAACAGTAATAACACTTATGATATTTTTGGATTTTTGAATTAATGAAAACACAAATCAACTAAAGATACACACCAAGCACACAACTCCCCGGCAATGGCGCCAAAATTTGATCGGCGTCGAAGTACCGATCAAAGATAAAGAGTTTATGTGTTCCTAATTACCTAAGACTAGCTAGGGTAAGCAGGGTGTCGAACCACGAAGAGTTAGTGGTCGGTGAATAACAAGAACTGATTGTAAACCATTTTGCACTTAAAGGTGTTTGATTGATTATTACTATGATTTAACATACACTTAAAATTAATAAGATTGAAATAAAGAATTAAAGAGAATGAGCACAACCAAGTTTCAGTTTTAATTCACAATTAGTAATCTAGGTTCTTTACTAAGTTAGAAGATCACATAGACATAATCTTGATTATAACAATACTTGATGTACAATTGAAGGACCTTCACATGTATGACTAAACTTATAACGAACGATACCGATAAAGTTAATCTATACGAAGTGATCTCTAGCAATTGTCAATACAATGAACATATACATCAGACACACATTCAACCTTTAACGATTACACACCGATGAAGAAGAATACATGAATCAAAATAAGTCATTGCATGTTTTAACACCAAGTATTAGAAACAACCACATGAAGAAGCATCACATTTAACTAAACACAATGAACCTCGTGTCTAATTCAGAAAAGAACCCAAATTGAACTAACGAAATTATAAACCTACACCTGGTTATGATCACAAATGTTTTAGCCACACATGTTCATGCTTGATGATGATGATATGTTGCGATTATGGGAAGCACTTGATGAAGATTTGATGTTGGAATCCTTTGTCACTAAGTCTCCTTGTCTCCTCTACGTTCTCTAGCCTCCACGGATCATTTACTCTTGAAAAGTTTCGGAATACACTTAAAGAACTCCTCCAAAACCGTTCAAAACTTCTCACAACCGTCACTGGCCGTAATTTATGCCGAATGGTCGTAAATTACGCCGGGTCAATTCTAAATACGCCAAAAGAGCCTTTATACGGAGGTCTTGTACGCCCAACTTTTCTTGCCTGCCGTAAATTACGCCGGGTGGGAGTAATTTACGCCCAATTAGCATTCTTCCTTCCTTTGCTTCAGTTTTTGCTTCCAGAATTCTCGATCAACATGCCCCAGTTGTGTGTGTAATCCCATGTTTGAGCCCTGCATAAATAACACACAAAATGGTAGTTTCTATGCTAGGTTTTCTATATAAATCCATTCATAATATAGCATTTTTGCACCTCGGATTACCCAAGACATCAACCGTTCGACATTTCGCATAAATCGAAATAAGCCCATATCTCTTGGTTTCGGGAGCAAGGAAGTACTCTCACCACCGTGGCATCGCTAGTAGAACCACCAACCGAATTTTGAGTGCTTGCGGAAGCAGAAGCCATGAGAGCGTTTTTTTTTTGTATAAGTGGGTTTTTTTTGTGTTTTGAAAGCGTTTTTTGAGTTTTGAGGGCTAGAATGTTGTTGTGAACTAACACATACCCCCAATACCTATTTATACTTAGTTTTAAGCATCAAACACCAAAAAATACAAAAAAAGGCCATATAGCCGTTTTTTTCCCAACGGCTAGAACCGGTTCCAAAATGACCGGAAAAAAACCGGTCCCAAAATGTCCGATTTTTGTCCGATTTTTATCCGGTTCGCAAAAAACCCACTAACCGGTTCTGGATCCGCCGGTTCTGAAATGTCCAGACCGGTTCCAAAATGTCCGGTTCTAGCCAGATCCGGTTTCGGATAATCCTTCGGATCGGATCCGGATCCTTTGTGCACCTCTAGTTGTTTGGTTCATTAATAATTGAACCATTAAGAGCTCTCAATGGTTCAACATTGATTCTGTGCTGAACCATTAAGATGATGGATGAACTATAAAGAGGCTGGAAAAATCCAAAACAAACACCCCTTACCTCTGAATCGGTCAGAGGTAGCCTCTTAATGGAATAATTAAGAGACTATCAAACAGCCCCTAAGTCGGGCAAGTGAAAACTTATTTACTTTATCAATTAAATACCTATCTATTATAAAGATTTTTTTAATTAAAAATTGAGTTAACTTCACAGATAGTACATGTAGTATACGAAATTAACATGTTTGAGTACTAAGGGTTTAAAGTAATTGTTTTGGGTTTTATGCTTTCAATTTTGTAATGAGTTTGGATATTAAGGCTAAGCTCCATTAATGTTTTTGTTAAGTTTCGGGTGCAATAACTAAAATACCCTTTTCTGTTAATTTTCCTGTTAACTTCCGTCATCGTGGTGTATCAAGCTTGTTTGGATTTAAATGATTCATTGTTGGAGTATTTGAGAGATTAGAGTAGAGAAATTTGTTGAGAGATTATAGTAAAGAAAATTAATTGCGGTGTTTTAGTGTTTAGTATTAGAGTATTTAAGAAAAGAATTATAATTTTTTTTATTGTTCTCAACGGCTAGTTCCAAACGGTCTGATGACCGTTGACGCTCCAGCACCCGTGATTCAATTCATGTCCGCCAATGACTCCCCGGAGGCGATGTTGCCCAATCACGGGCATGGTGGATCACACCCCACCATCCACACGACCATTACACTCACCCTAAGAAGAGAGATATAGAGAAAAGGATGTGCAATCATAGATCTTGGGTTATAGCCTAGTCGCATTTAAGTTAACCCTTATGTTTATAGTCATAAATAGATACGATCATATGACAAAGATCAAATACAAGACTTCGGAGTTTTTTTCCAAGATAAGGTTGGAGAAAAATATTTATCAAAATTGGTGATTGTAAAATATTTATTAACATGGGTATTTTTTCCATTTATTTCTTTATTTTAACTATTTTATTATAAATCTTTTCTTATTTTGTTTATTTAATCAACTTATTATCATTTTTTATTCTTTTTTTCAATCAACTCATTATAGTTTATTTTTATTTTTTTTTAATAAAACTATTATAATTCTTTTATTTTTATTTTTTAATCAAACCATGTTAAATACAAGATATAAATAAACTTTAAAAACAAAACAAGAAACATAAAAGAAGTTAAAAAAACATTAAAATATGATGGCCTCAATATGAAATACACACAAAAATTAAAATGTCAAATGTAGTTGACTAGCTAGCGGTCTAATATCAAATACAAATTAAGAAAAAAAAATTGTCAAGACAACTTGACAGACATCAATTCTTTTAGGATTAGAAGAATAGTTTGTCCAATTAAAACTATTAAAATAAAACAAAAAAAATGTAGCTTTTCCTATTCGTTTTTACATGTTTTTTATTTTAATAATTATAGCTTTGATAATTCTTCTTTTTAGGATGAGTTGTTTTTATCACTCTTTTTAGGATGAGTTGTTTTTATCACTCAACCAGAAGAAGGCTCAGTTGTTTTTAAAAGACTTACTTCGGTAACTATAGGATGAGAAGTAATTACGGAATAAAAAAAAGTAATTATCAACTACTATATGTGGACAAAAATAATTTTAGTTATCTCAATAAGATCGCTTCAAAGTCTATAATTATTAAAATGAATATTAATAACTAGAACACGTGTTCAACTGTTCATAACCAGGTAAGATGACCCTTTAAGCATAGAAGAATTTTTGTCTAAGCGGGTCGAGTTGTTTTAACATTTTTCTTTTAATTTGTATATGATATTGAGACCGCTAGTGATTCGACTTTATTCGACATTTATTTTTGTTTGTATTTGATATCAAGACTGTTAAGTTTTAGCGTTTGTTTAGATTTATTTTATGCTTCTTGGTTCATTTTTAAAGTTTATTTTGTGATTCTTTTAGTTGTATTTAACATGGTTTGATTAAAAATAATATTAAAAGAATTATAATAAGTTAGTTAAAAAAATGAGAAAAAAGTATAACTAGTTGATTGAAGAACATAATAAAATAATGATAATAGATTGATGGATAAAAAAATAAACACAAAAAGAATAATAATAGATTAGTTAAAAATAAATAATTAATGAAAATACAATTATTTTAGTAATTTTTTTTAAATCATCTATTTTAGTAAATATTTTTTTTACCAATATTCTTTTACCAAAAAAAAAATCCAAAACTTCATACTTATTCATGTTATAATTCATTTTTAAATTGTTTGTAATCTCTTACAAATCATTGTATTTTCACTAACTTCAAAATTTACTTTTTCTCTCTCTTTTGAATTTTGTATGATTCATAGTAATTCGTTGTTAACTTTTTAATTTGATTTTCTTATTTTTTGAACGCCAAATTTTACCCATACTTTACTTTACATAAATAATTTTTTTTAACCTATCGGTATTTCATCATTATAAATTTTCGATAGATTAAACTTGTCGGTCAAAGTTTATTTTCTAGTAGTATTTAATGGATCATGTTGAACTAATTCAATACAACTTTGTTTTTGTATAAAATAGGAAAAAAAGAATTTAAAAAAAAATCACCTGATTTAAGCAATCAGAAACGACACAAACAGTATGCATAAAAGGGAGAAATTTATCGACCACTAATGTTTTTAAATCTGAAGAAAATGATGTGGACCAATTAAACCCTTGTCATTGTCGAATGTCGTTTTACACATTTTATAACATAATAAATACTTTTTATATCTTTAGCCAAACCTACACCTTCAACCGAATATATGAGTGTTGTCCACGTAGTTTGGTAAAGAACTTTGGCTTGATTAACATCTCTTAGCCGAATAGGGACCGAACCCCGAACATGAGAGTCATCTTCAAGCCATAATGTAACAATTTATAAAGCCTACTTTTTTTATCTATTTCTTTTTTATAAAGTATATTTATAAAAAAAGTGAGTCATATTCGAGCCACATTGTAACAATTTATGCCATAATGTAACAATGGGACCGAACCCCGAACATGAGAGTCATCTTCAAGCCATAATGTAACAATTTATAAAGCCTACTTTTTTTTTGACTATCATGTTGGAATAATTCTTGATTAATAAAAAAGTGAGTATTTTATATGAGTGTCTACATACTTGTATTTTATGTTTCATATTTGTGCCTATAGCAATGACGGGGTGTCGTTACTATAGTTTTTTTCATGATTTTGACCTCCTTTTGTGGTGGGAAAATTTTCCACCATAACATATATATTTTTTTCTTTTATTCTTGATTAATTAAAAAAGAAACCTAAAAGATAATTTAAGAACGATATGCCGTTGCTATAGTTGTATTGAATTAGTTCAACATGATCCATTTATAGTTGAACAAGTTGGTTGTCTATTTTACTGTTGTTATGTTGATAAATTAAAAAATTTAATGACACGTTTAATTGTTTATGTAGGAAAAGATGAAAGATGTGGCGAAGAGAATGACGGAAAGCGATTCAGGTGATTTGTCACCACTTGATGAGATTGCTGCTATGAAGGAAGTCTTAGGTGAAAGGCGTGGACATGTACAGGTATTGATCGTCGTGGGAAAAAGACAAGCTCTAGTTTATCGATTTATCCCGATCACTCACAACCACAATGTCAACAACAACTTAAAAAACAACTCCAATAACAACAACAACAACAACTCCTACAACAACATGAGGAACAAATGCGCCGCATGAAAGAAGAAATTTCAAAAACAAATAGAAGACATGCGGCGAGAATTTGGTCTAGCTATTTTAGTTTAACATGTATTAACCAATGATGTTTTGAACTATTTGAACAAATATTTTCATTTAAATATTTTGATTTTTGAGAAATTTGTTTGATATGTTTGATATTTATATTATTTGATATATATATATATATATATATATATATATATATATATATATAAAATATAATATATATATATAGGAAGTTTTAAATACAAAGGAATTTTATGGTGCGAAGGGTACGAAGTATTATGGATCATTGATCTACCAGTTCAAGGGTTGAGATGAAATGTGTGCATAGTCAACTTGTTTTTAAGCGTGAAAAGAGTCTGAAAGAGTAAAATGGATATAGCCTACAATTGTTAACTTTTTTCAAGTTCCTCTATTTTTTTAAAACACGTATAACTTTTTTATACGACATAATTTTTTTAAAAAAATTACACAATAAAATCGAGCATTTTATTCTCTTTAATTTGAGTATAGTTTGGTATACTTTTATTTAAAAAATCGACTTTTTTAAATGTCGATGTTGCTGTGAGTGATTACGTTATTACTTTTATGGTCATGCGTTTATTATACAACATGCGTGATTACGCGATTACGGTCATGTGTTACTATAAAACATATATGAATATGGTCATACGTTATTATGAACATACGTGATTATGGTCATGCGTTATTATAAAACATGCGTTATTATTACGCGGACGCATTTACCCCTCGCCCACTGAACACGTGTCGGATGTTGGTGCCTTCGTAAGCTAAAACCCCTTTGTACAATAACCGGATCCTATATATATATATATATATATATATATATATATATATATATACCCATGGAAAAAAATTAATTTGATTTCTTTTTTAATTATGGACCTATAGCAACGACATGTCTTTGTTATAGCCAAAATAATTTAATATTTTTTTTATTTATACCTATAGCAACGACATGTAGTCGCTATAGGTAAAAAAATAATCTTTTATTTTGGACCTATTACAACGATTAGTCATTGCTATAGGGTAAAAATAATTTAACTAATTTTTTTTTATTTTTACCTACAGCCACCATATGTCGTTGCTTTTGGTAAAAAATAAAAAAAAATGATAAAATGTTTTTACTTAAATTATTAAATAAAGTCTTTTTTCACCGGAGTAACAAAAAACAAATCTGTGAACTTTTATTGGATAAAACGGACAATATTGGTGGTTTGAGTGGTCGGATGTTACAGTAGTGGTTCTCATAGTTTGGTAGTTTAATTAGATCATGCATTATACAACTAATTTGGTTATTTAAAGACACAAAATTTCAGCATAAAGATTCTTAAAACTTAATTATATGAGTTAGGATAAGGTGGTGGTGGCGTGGCCACGTTTATGAAATTAGGATCAGGAAAATGAAGTGGGGGAAGTTGGTGATTAGATTGGTGTCAAGTCGATGAAATTGCAAGAAATTAAGGAGAAGAAGACTTGTTCTAATGACATGCTGCTGTTGTTTCGTACGTAAATGTCATGTCGCTTGTTGTCTTCTTATATTTCTTTGGTACACATTGATTATGAAAACAGTTGTGTTTGTTAAAATGTTAAATGGTATAATATCCAAATGAGATCTTTCGAAGAAATGAGATCGACATCTGTGAAACATTTTTTTTCAGAAATGACCGGAGTTAGGGCCATATCATAGAGGATTTGCAGGGAGATGGCTAGAATTCGCTCAACCTTGAACGATGTGATTAGAAGTTTACAAGCCTTAACCAATGGCATTTACATGTTAGCAAAGAAGTGGGTCTTGTGTACAAAATATATAGGGCCATGAGTCATAAAAACGAAGCGTGTACAAAACATATAGGGTCATGTGTCATAAAAACCTATCTTGATTCACAAAACCAGGGAAAGAAAATCCTAACTTGATTCTCGTATCATGAAAACCTATAATGTTGTCGTCTTCAAATTATATATTATGATGGCGATGGTGAGTCCAACAATTTTTTAGACTCACATTGATCATTTGATCAGGCCAATACTAAATCATGGCGTTTGAATTAGGCAGTTTAAAGGAAATACATTTAATAAGCTACTTCCCGACTACCTATCCACTAGCCCACTTATTACATCAGTTTCTAAACTACTCCCCCACTACCCCCTCCCGTCCACTAGCCACTTGTTACATTAGTTTATAAATTTACTTAAAACAATAAAAATAACATAGGTTTCAGTGAACGGAAATCTGCAACACTCAAGATTGTTCTAATATCAAGGTCAACCAGCTCCCCTATTTGTTTTGATTTCGTCTATGTATAATTTATGTGTATTTATGTAAAGGATTCCAATCAATCTGATTATCAAGTTGTTGTTCTTCGTCTAGATCAGTGCATATCCTTCCTTATGGTCTTATATACTGGTCGATTAAATTTGGTCGTTAGTTAGGGAACAACGATGCATTTTGATGGTTCTAAAATGGAAGAGAAACTTCTAATTTGTTGATTGATTTACCTTTTTACTTGGATTTTGATAAGGTCTGAAACAACAAATTGAAGACATAAAAAAAAGACTAAACCATTTTAATGTTGGAAAAGAGACATCCATGGCAACTATCGAGGAATTAAACGCTTTTATAGTTCAACTGAAGAGTGAAAAAGATGGTTTTGAGTCATAATTATAAAACATAAAAGATGAGTCAGGTGAGGTGTCGCATGTAATTCAAAAATTAGAAACTACTGAATTAGAGAAAACATAAATCGAAAAGCAGAAAGAAGATGAATTATTGGCTCTTGAGAAGAAATACTAGGAAAAGATGGACTTGCAAAAGGAATTTAAAGCAGATTTTATACCAAATGATGATATGATGTTTCTAAAAACGATATCACTCATTTAAAAATCACTTGCATACATTGGTCTATTAGATGAACTAGTTTAGGTCCCATGTCTACACACGGGGTGAAAAATATTAATATTTAAATTTATATATATATATATATATATATATATATATATATATATATATATATATATATATATTTACATGTGTAAAAATATATTACATATACTACGGATATAAACAAACTCAAAATATGTAAAAATTAATATATAATTAGGTTTCGAAAATACGTTAATTACTATTTAATGTAATTTCACTTTCAATTACTATTTGATTGAAATAAAAATTACATAATTAAATTTTAAAGTTTTCTTATAATAAGAGATAATTTAAAATAAATGTGTTGTATTAGTCTAATTAATACTTTCTTTAAATATATATTATTATTTAAATATAGAAGTGAATTAAATAAGAGAGAGAGGCGGAAAAAATGATGAGATTGAATGTGAAGATAACACGTGACACTAAAAAACCTTTATTTATTAGTATGTATAGATTACAAGATTATGAAAAACAGTAAGAAGTACATAAAGATCTTTCATCCATTGATCACATGGTAGTATGATGCAAGTAGTAAAGCTATACGTACAATCCGCTATAGCACGGGCCTTGTTTCTATTTGTCATCTCCTGAATAAGCATTTATGTGGTTTATACAACATCTTTTTCAAAAAAGTTGGTCGGCCATTAAAGAGGTTTGTTCATGGTAAAATGTGGATTTTGCCATTTATTCCTTCCTGAATTCGAAGAAAATTAGGATGAATCTTCCCATGTAAAATGGTGAATTGGTTAAAGTTCTTTGGTTAAAGTTCTTGTGTGCATGTTTCTTCTCTATTTTATACGGGTTAGGGTTACTAAAGCCCACAAGTTGGCCCATAAGCCCGATAGATGATCAAAAGTTTGAAATTAATGAAGAAAAAAGTTAAAAACGCCGTTGCCAGGGATCGAACCCGGGTCACATTCTGAAAGATATAATATAATCTATGAATGAAATCGTGGAATTTGTAACACTAAGTGTGTATGTAATAATTTTGTTAAATGTTTGGGCTGTTATTACTACATTCATGTTATGTTTTGTTGGGTGCATATGATCCGACCCTACATGACTCGAAGATTCAGGTATCGAGTTGATAGATATTCAAGCATCGTAAAAAACTAACTAGAATGGTATAATTGTTAGCATGTAGGTTTGGAAACAGATTTATTAATAGATTCAACACTTATTTAAGAATATGAGAACGAAGAGTAAAGTGGTGCATGATTTGTAAATAGTAATGAAAATAGATATAAATTGACTAGAAAAATAAAGAACTAGTACGATTTTTAAAAATAATGTTTATCTATAGCTTAATATAGGAATTAAACCGAGAATATTTTTACTCAAATTTGTCACCTTAGTGCATGTGCGATTGGAGAGGTACCACTCTTTCTCCTACACATCGGATAGCATCAAAAACCTCCCACGAACGTCATGTCACTCCTCCCCCAATTCTGATCCATCTTCGATCAGTGGCCACTGACTATCCATACTTTCTCTCTCTCTCCTTGTAACTTCTACATTGTCCGTTAACTTTTCTCCCTATTACTTTCTCGTAAGAGTCCGTCGATCTCCAAAAACTCCATTGTAGGTGCTCTTAGCATGTTGATCTATATTTTTTATATTTTAACACCTAGTTTCTAAATTTAAATAGTAAATAAGTAAAAAAAATTACTTTAAATTCTAAAATCTAAAACCCTAAAAATCTGTTGAAACCATTATACCTGTTCTAATAAAAGACTAAACATATTGTCACTTGTCATCACCACATTTAATTTCACAGGGTTTTTCCCCCAAAACCATATTTACATCCTCCATTTAATCTTTCCATATTTAGTCTCTTTTTTTTAAAAAAATTACATAAATAAAAATTATACCAAATCAATTTATCATTATTACCATTAACTCACATTTTTTTTAGTTATCATCAAAATTTAATATTTAAAAAAAATCAAGAATTAAAAAGTAGGAGATTTAAAAAAAATGAGTTTTAAATTTTGATTATTAAAAAACGAGTTTTTAAAGTTTTATTATTAAAAAAACAAGATTTTTTTAATTTTACATCTATAATTTAAAAATACTACTTTTGTATTTTAAATAAATATGTGTTAGAATAAAGTTACTAATATTTAATTAGTAGATTATATCTGGAAGCAACATTGGTTATCACAATTTTATCCCTAAAATTATGTTAACACATTCAGACAAAAGAATTTCATTTAAATTTCAAATAAGAAAAATATACAATTGTTGTATGTTTTGCAATGACCATAAATAAAAGTTTAGGGCAATCACTTTCAAATGTTGGTTTGTATTTGAAAGATCCAGTGTTAATTCATGGTCATGTTGCATTATCAAAAGTTAAAAGTAGAGATGAACTCAAACTATTAATCTTTGGTAAACGTGTAAAAGTTACCAATACCATGTCAAATGTTGTATACAATGAAATATTTTCAAATTTGTAAATCATTATTGTAAGGTTTAATTTGACGTGTAATTTAATGTATTGTAAAAAGTACACCACTTATAAAATGTATATTTTTATGTTTTTTTTATATTTTGATTACTCTCATCCATATAATATTAACATTAAATAAAATGAAAAAGTTACCAATACAATATCAAATTTGTATAAAAAAAGATGTTAAAATATTTATTAATATAATATTAATGTTTCACCCGGTGTAACACAGGGGGTTAAAGCTAGTCTTCTTATATTAGAATAAACTAGGTTAGAATCCCGTGTATTACGCGGGTTGAATAAATGTAATGTTATATACTTAGTAAAAAAAATATGTCTTTAAAACCCCGTAAAATATTACGTCACAATTATAAATTCTGTTAAGTTAATTTTTAAAATATTTTTTTAGCTGAGTATTAATTTTTTTTATATAAATGTTAATTATATTAAACTTTAGAAACCCGATATATTACATGTGTTGAATAAATGCAATGTTATATATATCCTTAATAATAAAAATTTACATATTACATATTTATGAAAAACGTTTTATAAAAAGAATTATAGAAATTATTATAATTTAATAGGAGAGAGATTCGAGAAACAAAAAATTATAAAAACAATAAAATAAATTTGTATAATTAATAGGAAAGAGAGTCGAAAAAAAAAGTTGAGAATGCATGAGAGAGTGACACGTGTACTATCAAAACCTTTATTTATTATATAGTATAGATGTGGTGTGAAGCGTGACTAATTTGAGACCAAATTTACTCTTTTCAGTTTTTTCTATGTTTTATTTTTCAACTTTTTAGTCAAATCTTTTTCCAATCTTACGACTAAATTTCATCCAGATTAATTTTTACTTGTTAAAAATACAAAATATGCAAGTTAGATTTTTTTTTTGAAAGAAGAATTTCTTTTACTCATGTCACTAGTAGGACTTGAACCCGTAACCTTCAAACCCCTTAGGTGTTTCTAAACAATACTGTAGGGGAGGTCCTTTGGAAAAATAGCTCGACGCCAGGATGATAAAAAACTTCACACCTCCCGTTCTTCATACTTTTTCAAAATGAAAAAAAAAAGAAAATTAAAAAGGTTGTCTTATTCAAAACCCCAATTATGACATCTCTTCTCTCCCACTTCACACCTCGTATACTTGGCAATCTTCACCTGTGGCTTTTTGGGTGATATATATATATATATATATATAGGGGACGGTTCCACTAATAAGTGGTTTTTCGCTAAGAAATCCTAAGAATTGGGTCAAACGAACTCCGAATGAGCTCATTCCAATGGCGTTTGAACCGTCTCATCGAACCGTAACCCGGACCCAAAAACCTAAACCCCCCCTCCACCCACACCCCAAAAACCTAAACCCTCCTCCAACCCCACTCTGAAAAACCTAAAACCACCACCCTCACCCCCAAAAACCTAAACCCCCCACCCCACCTCCCCTCCCCCAAAACCCTAAACCCACCCCAAAAAACCTAAACCCCCACCCTAAAAAAACCTAAACCATAAAATCTAAACCCTAAAAGCTAAGATGGTAGAGTTTGACAAGACGGTTCCAACGCCGCTGAAATTAGCTCAATTGGAGTTCATTTGATATCGTTTCTTAAGGTTTTTATTATTTTTTAGATTTCTTAGCAAAAAAACTACTTATTATTTGATCATCCCCCTATATATAGGGGTGGGTTGTAGAGAAAACCAATAGTTAGACGAAAACCGAGAAAACCACTAATTATCCTTTATGTTTAAATTTGTTTGCATGCTTTATAATTTTCTTTAACGAATGTCTATTTTTAACGTTAACTTCAGTCAAGTGTCCTACACATGGGAACAATATGGTCATTTCACTTTTCCATCGACTATTTTTGTAACTAACTTAAAATTTTGGGTTTAAAACAAATCCCCTCTCTCTCATCTTCCTTATATCTCTTTCTCTCTTATCTCTCACCTCTCACCGACCCTTTGCTCCTGTATCCAACAAGAAGGAAAACCCGGTGGGTTATTTGAACGGATCTTTGAGAGTTTGGAGACGTGTAATTGGGATCATTCATCTAAACCAAAAATTGATTGAGGTGGAAGCATTAGAAGATGAAATTAACTTCACTAATCAAACCCAACCTCTCTTTTGCAACCAGACCCAATAGAAGAACACAAATGAGACCAAAGAACTTAGATGAACACAAATCAAACCCATCTGAAAGAAAAGGTGCGAAAAGTGACTAGCTTTGGGGTCTTCATGTGGTGGGTTAATCCCTCATAAAGAAAGGGAATATTTTTATTAAATTTATAATTATTTTTCTTTGTTTTCATTTTTTTGAATTTAATTACACAAATGGTTTGTAGAGAGGTGAAATGACTATATTATCATAAGGCGCAGGAGCATATGACTACTTTAACATTAAAAATGAACGTATTTTAAAGAAAGGGATGAAACGTGCAAACAAATTTAACCATAAAAGACAATTTCTGTTATTTACTTAGTTTAAGGATGTTATCTGAAATTTGATAAATAATATCTAAAGGAAAAAAAATGTAACCTACTCAAATATTAATGAGCCAGCAACTTGTATCAATTTGTCAAAAACTCACACAAGTCAACTATCATTACTATTTATTAATGACCAAAATATTAATGAACCAGCAATTGATATCGATTTGCAAACTACGAACAAGAGAAGAAGAATAGTGCTAATAAGATGTAATTGGTATCAGATCATTTTTCCTTAGTAAAGGATGTTAATATAGCAAAATATTGTTATTGTAAAACACTGATTGCGGTTGATACGAAAAAGAATGGTACGAGTGTCATGTAACATCATTTGATATGTATATGCAAGACGTCACCGCATTATGGTCATGTGGATGGGGAAGAAACAATCTAAACTGAGTTTCAAGCCTCAAAGTTTAGGAGAATGGGGGTACTTTCGTTTCTCTCGCATTTAATCAAGAAAAATGTAGAAATTTTCTCACTTGGATGTTGATAATAGATAACAGACCCTTTAGTATGGTTGAAGATCACGAGGGCCATTTACGAATAAGTACAAAGTTTTTAATTTTATGTGTCACGTGGCCCATTGGGTTGATGAAGGATGTATGTTGAGGAGAAATTTTTTTAACTTCTTTCCAATACCAAATCATAAGGGTGAAACGAGAGGAAAGTTGGTTTATTTTTGTTTAAAAGCACGGAATACTGATTGAGCTTTCATAATAACAATATATAATACTTCATTGAACAATGGGGCGATAAGAATTTTAGAAAAAATCTTTAGGGTCCACATTATATAACTTATTAAAACTGTAAACTGATTAACAATATCCTATCCAATAATTTTTGACACCTGTTTATATACTTTAAATATATTTACACATCATATAAATCAAAATGAGAGTTCAACTTAGGTGGTTGGTTTCTCTTCCACAGCGGAGTGGCTAGAGTTTGAACCTTGCCACCCCTTTTATTTATTAACTATCAAATTGCAATCCAAATGTTGGTTAAATGCATACAGTGAGAGCTAGAACCCTAATTTTAAAGTGTTTGATAACACCGAAGTTGATATTTATTTACGTGACGAAACATAAAAAATGATAAATGAGGATGAAACATGTGATGTCTTATGATGGTGGAAACTTAATATAATGAAATTCCATATACTTTCTCATGTTGTTAGTTAGACATGTTTTGGGAGTTCGAATCTTCGTTATTGATAAAAACGGTCTTTTATTATAATAATCATTCCAACAAGTTTTATGTACTTTTTCATAGTTTTAGAAAAGATTTATCGTAAACTAAATCTTGCACCGGCCTTTCCACTAAACCTAAATGTTTTTACTTGCAATATTTTGGTTTTCTAACGGGATAGACTAATCTATTTTTCAAACAATCTTATGATATTCTTGTACAATAACTATATTATTAAAATCTAAATAATAAAAATTGCATTGGAAGCTTATTAAACAAGAACATTGATGACATATAGCCAAGATTTGCTTGCAACTACACAACATGCAATCTAGGTCTACCAATTGGCTAAAAATAACATTGGAAGCCTACTAAACGAAACGAACCTTTATGACATATAAACCAAGTGAGCCGAGATACTACCACCGACCAAACACGGTCTAGGTCAACCAGATGGCTCAAAAGTCCCATGTTCAAATCGCACCAATCAATTTGGAACAACATGAAAAGAAGATATGTAGTTCTAGTCATGCCAACAAAGAAGCATGACCACACATCTCTTTATAATGTAAAGCCTTCCTCTTTGCTGTTTAAGAAACTTGCCAATTCTTGTGCTTTTTAGCCTTCCTTTTGACCTTTGACTTTTCTTGAAGTTACCCATTTTATGAGTTAAATGTGAAGGATAGGGGGGAGAAAAGGGATGGTTATATATAGATAGGAAAATAAGAGGTAGTATGGTGCAAGTAGTAAAGCTATACGTACAATCCGCTACAGCATGGACCTTGTATCCATTTGTCATCTCCTGAATAAGCATTTATGTGGTTTATAAAAATCTTCTTCAAAAAAGTTGGTTGGCCATTAAAGAGGTTTGTTCATGGTAAAATGTGGATTTTGCCATTTGATTCCTTCGTGAATTCCAAGAAAATTAGGATGAATGTTTCCATGTAGATGGTGAATTTTATAAGGGTTAGGGTTACTAAAGCCCACAAATTGGCCCATAAGCCCGATAGATGATCAAAAGTGAAATTAATGAAGAAAAAGGTTAAGAACGCCGTTGCCGGGGATCAAACACGGGTCACCCGCGTGATAGGCGGGAATACTTACCACTATACTACAACGACTTGATGTTGTAACAAAATAGTTAACTGACACTAAATGACCAAAAACATTCGAAAGATATACTAAATTTATGTAATAATTTTGTTAAATGTTTGGGTTGTTATTTACTACAATCATGTTGTTTTTTGTTGGGTGCATATTTCATCAACCCAATTGTATTATAAGTTCATAACAAACTAATTATGAACTTTAAAAAAAAAGTTATTGAATAGAATTTTATTTAATAGGTTGTAAATGAAACCGGAGAATATCATCCAAGTTATGAAGAAAACAAGTTATTTCAGCAAGTTTAGTGCATCAAATAATCCATCTGTCCTGAGGGTAAAGTTAGAGTAACTTTTCTTTCAGATGGATGCCACGTAAGCTTGGTTAGTTGCTCATTTGGCAAAGGAAATATCCAAGTGAATGAAACTCTAGTGAGCATTAAATGTAACAATTATTTTAATATTAATTTTTTTAAAATAAAACATAAGTTCAAATTTCATTAAAAACATAAAATAAAAATTACATAAATAAAAAATGAAATACTAGTCATCAAGCCCATATATGCCTTGATCTCGTTTTCCCAAATTCTAATTGGAGCCATGCCTCCACCATCGTCTTGAAAACGGCCGGTTATTTGCAACAAAATATCGGTATCATTAAGGTGTTTAGATTTCACCTTGTATTGAAGCCATTAATGTAGGGTTGAAAGACCCTCGAGTGATTCTTCAAGCTAGTATCCATAAACAATTCATTAGTTGGATGTCGCTAGATCAAAGTAAAAACCTAGCTAAGAACTTTTTACATTTCCTTGTATACTTGCAAGTTTACTTGTATTCCAATTTCATAACACTTATTGAACTTCCTTTAAACCTAATTTAGTTCAAATACAACTTGTAGCCATTGTCCGATAACTAATATATTATTTATTTATTTTTCCAATGAAATGATTTTTATTATATAATTAAAAGTCAATTAATATACATTTTCCAATAATTCATTTGTAAAGATTCAGGAATTAGTTACAAGATGCATCCAGTTACGTAAAAAGAGTTACTAAGTCACATACATAAGTTGTTAATGCTGTTAACCTGGTGATCAAGATCTGACCCAAAACTCACACACAGAACCAAACGAGTTCGACACTATTATTGAATATAAAACACAATTATAATTTTTCTGAATGATAAACAAAGGAAACTAGACTCCTATTTATACTAATCTTAACTTGCCATGCAAGGCTACTATCCTAATTCAAAACAAATACGTATTTCAAATTGAAAACAACTCTAACTAATCTTGACTTAATATTGACCCATTAAGTCCTTATACTTTTAGTCTCCTCCAAACCACCCCTTCGAGACAACCGTACCTCCCTAACAAGTCCTTCATGTTTAACCAATTTACTCGTGTTGATATTGTATGTGTTTTCACACTCCCTCTCAATACCAACACACTTCATTCCAAGACTAGAGCAAAACTCCAACATTTTCTTCTTAGATAACCCCTTGGTTAGAACATCGGTCACTTGCATGTTTGTGTTGATATACGTTAGATCGATTTCACCATTCAAAACTTTCTCCCGGACAAAATGATAATGCACTTCTATATGCTTGGTTCGAGCATGGAACGTCGGGTTTTCTGCTAGTTGAATCGTCGACTTTTTATCACACCACAACTTCACTTTATACTCTACCTTCTGGTTCAAATCCTTCATCAACCGTACTAACCACACGAGTTCTTGTGCAGCAGTTTTCGAGGTCCTATACTCGGCTTCCGTTGTTGATAAGGAACGGTAGGTTGACGCTTGCTGCTCCATGACACTGGGTTGTCACCAATAAAGAACACGTATCCGGTTGTTGATCTTCTTCCATTTGGGTCACCGGCATAATCTTCATCACAGAAACCTTAGAGTTCAACTTTTAACTCCCTCTTATACGTTATACCCAGGTTACTTGTTCCTTTAAGATACCTTAGCACACTTTTAGTTGCATATAAATGAGGTCTTCGTGGCTGCTGCATAAAACGACTGAGCACTCCGACTGAGAAAGCAAGATCGGGTCTTGTTAATGTTAGGTAGATTAGGCTATCAATAATTTGTTTACACTCAGTCGGATCATCGACCTCTCTTCCTTCTTCGGTGTGCAGCTTTGCATTAGTGTCCATTGGTGTTGTTGCTGACTTTGCATCCATCATGCCAAACCTTTGCAAAAGATCACATGCATAATTTGTTTGATGCAGTACTAACCCTTGACCTGTGTATTTGATTTCTAGCCCTAGAAAATGACCCAGTTGGCCCAAGTCTTTGATCTTAAAGCGAGTGTTTAAATTTTATCTTAGCAAATTCGTCTCTTCCTTCCAATTCCTCGATATTATCAGGTCGTCAACATAGATAAGAACCATTGATATCTTTGACCCATTCCGTTTGACGAACAAACTTGCGTCAGAGGCGGTACTCGAATATCCGCTGTGTTCTAAAAATTCACCAATCTTGCCATACCAGGCTCGTGGTGATTGCTTGAGCCCATATAACGCCTTTTTCAACTTACATACGTAGCCAAGATTTGATCTTACCTCGAATCCCACCGGTTGTTCCATGTAAATGGTATGGTCTAAGTCTCCATATAAAAACGCGTTGTTTACGTCCATTTGTTCAAGGCTCCAATTTAAACTTGTTGCCAAGGCTATCAAAGACTCGTACGGTTGTTAGCTTTGCAACGGGGCTAAACGTCTCATCATAATCAAGTCCTTGTTCTTGTGAGAACCCCCGGGCTACCAAACGGGCTTTATACCTATCTATGGTTCCGTCAGCTTTTTTCTTTAACTTGAATACCCATTTACACGTTATTGGTTTTACACCTTCGGGCTTGGGAACTAATTCCCATGTCTCGTTGTTTTTCAAGGCTTCAAGTTCTTGTTTCATTGCTTTGACCCATTCCGGTTTCTTACTTGCTTCGGAATAATCTCTTGGCTCCTCGATTCCTTCTTCTGTTAACATAACATTAGCATATCTCATGTTTGGTCTCTTCTCTCGATTTGACCGTCTTAATGGTGCTGGTTCCGTTACTTCATTCACCTCGTTGTCAACAACCTGCTCTTGGACGGGTTGTTTAGTTTGAGTTTCTTCACCAGGTTCAGATACGTCTAACTTTACCCTTGATGTTTCTAAGTTTTCTTGCATTTCTTTGGAATCGGGTAGTTGTTCCTGTGCCGCAGACCACCAAGATGAGTTTTCATCGAACACGACATTCCGGGACATGTAACATCTCCGGTATTCGGATCGCAACACTTCCATCCTTTTCTTTCTTGGTCATACCCCACAAAGATGCAACGAACTGCCTTTTTATCCAGCTTGTGTCTTTGATGACTCGGTACGAATTCGTAACACACGCAGCCGAACACCTTAAAATAACTTACGTTAGGCTTGACTCTTAATAGCCGTTCATGTGGGGTGACATTATCGAGGCCTTGTTTGGGTAGTCTGTTAATGACATATGCTGTGGCCATTGATTCCGCCCAAAATATGCCCGGTACATTCTTGTCATGTGACATGCTTCCACAGACTTCAGCTAGGTGCCTATTCTTACGTTCTGATACACCGTTTTGTTGTGGTGTGTTTGGGTACGTAAGTTGTTGGCTGATCTTGCATGCTTTTAGATACTCATTGAACTCCCTTGACGTATATTCCCCGCCCTTGTCTTATCGAAGCATCTTTATTTTTGAACCCGTTATCCTCTCGGCTTCCATCTTGAAGTCTTTAAATTTAGCTAGTGCCTCTGCCTTTTCTTTCATGAATTCTACCCATACATAGCGAGAATAATCGTCGATGAATGTAATCATGTACAACATTCCTCCGAGAGATTTTTGCTTAACTTGTCCAAACACGTCTGTGTGCACAAGTTCCAGAGGTCCTTTGGTTTTCTTCTTTGATCTTTCGTAGGGCAGCTGGTGTGCCTTCCCAAACTGACACCCTGCACAAACTGAATTACTTACAACTTCAAGTTTGGGTAGTCCATTGAATACATCTTTTCTGGACATCAGGTCCAACTTATCGTATGCCACGTGACCAAATCGGAGGTGCCACAAGTCTATGCTATTATGGCTCTTTGTTCTTTTCACGTATGCTGATTCAGCAGATAACACATACATGGAGTCCTTCTTTCGTCCCTGGAAAATTGGGGTGGACTTAGTTTCAAGCTTGTCAAATACTTTGACATCGTCTGGTCCGAAAAATACGTACTTTCCTGTTTCAGTCATCTGGGGAACTGAGATCAAGTTTTTCTTCATCCCGGGAACATGGTACACGCTCTCTAGCTTCAACCCTTGACCTCCGTATTAACCTGGGAACTCAACTTCTCCAATATTTGAGATTTGGTGTCTTGAGTTATCTGCTATTACTACTACACGGCTACCTTCATATTTCTTGGCGTTTGATAGTCGCTCTTTGTCACCAGTTAAGTGATTAGAGCATCCGGAGTCAACAATCCACTCATCGAGCTTGTTGGATCGTGATTCTATTATGACCGTAAGGGCTTGGATCTCTTCAACCTGGGCTACATGTGCTTCGGCGTCCCATGCTTGTTCGCTTTCAACCGTAGCTATGTTACCTTCTTCTTGTTGTTCTTTTCTGCAGTCTTTCGCCATGTGGCCTCTACGGCCACATTTGTAACACTTATACGAGAAACGTTTCTTGTTTGCTCTTTTCTCGCCCGGGTTTTCTTCTTTGTCACCACCCTTTTTCTTATCAGACCCGTAACTTCTTTTATTTCTGTCACGGTTCTGGGTTCTACGTTGCCACGGTTTCTCCCTTGACTTCTCCGCATACAATGCTTCGGTTTCATTCTTAATTGATACTCCAGCAATTTGTTTCGCTAAGGCTTCCTGTCCCGCCAGGAGGTTTTCAAATTCTGTTAGCGAAGGTTGGGTCGGCCATCCTTGAATAGCCGCGACAAAACTTCTGTACTCCGGTTTTAATCCATGAATCATTATACGTTTCATTCTTGCATCTCCAATCTTGGATTGTTGATCAAGATCACCAATCTCTCGACATAAGTTCTTTACTTTTCAAAAGTATTGTGGTATCGTTGACTCACCTTGGGAGACATACATCAATTCACTTTCGAGCATTTGCAGCCTTGCGTCATTCTTCTTTGAGAAGAGTTCGGCAAGTGTGTCCCAGGCTTGTTTTGGGTAATCAAGATCTTGAAGATGATCAAGAACTTCTTCTTCCACCGTCGTTTTGATGATGAACATAGCCCGTCCAGCCTTCACCTGCCACTTGTTTACTGCTCCATTGATGTCGTTCACAGGTATTCGAGTTTCGTTTCCATTAACGACATTCCACAAATCCTGTCCTTGAATGTATGACTTCATACAGGTTGTCCAGGTATTATAGTTTGTGTTATTCAACTTCTTGATTCCACCGATTACTTGAAATTCAGCCATGATAATCCTTTTATCACAGTTTTCTGAGTAGCGCCTTCGACCGGATTCTTGCAGCCTTCGATCGTTCTATGGTTGAGACTTTTGATCGGAATCTTGCACTCTTCAATCAGCCTACCCACACCCACTGTCGTCCCTTTGGATCGTTATGCTCTGATACCAGTTGTTAACCTGGTGATCAGGCAAAACTCACACACAGAACCAAATGAGTTCGACACTATTATTGAATGTAAAACACAATTACAATTTTTCTGAATGATAAACAAAGGAAACTAGACTCCTATTTATACTAATCTTAACTTGCCATGCAAGGCTACTATCCCAGTTCAAAACAAATACGTATTTCAAATTGAAAACAACTCTAACTAATCTTGACTAAATATTGACCCATTAAGTCCTTATACTTTTAGTCTCCTCCAAACCACCCCTTCGAGACAACCGTACCTCCCTAACAAGTCTTTCATGTTTAACCAATTTCACTCGTGTTGATATTGTATGTGTTTTCACAAATGCTTCAATTAAGCATCCTAGATGGACAACCACATATTAATGATGAGTCTCTAACCAGCCTGAAGCGTGGTAGACTCATCGGTTTCAAAAATAAATTCTTTCAAACAAGGATAAAATAATGAAGATAATCAAATCGATGTAATAGTAAAAGGATCTCTTGGAGAGATATAGACATAATGATTGCATATATATCTGAAAATAAAGAAATGTTAATAAATTATATCATGTCTAGTAAGGTATGAAATTGAAACAAAATTGACTTCGATGATATTTTCGTATGTAAGGTATCAAGGGAGAAATGATGTGCGTCTATACATTGAACATTTTAACTTCCTACCTGGCTACCTATATGGGTCACTTGATACAAAATTTACCTGGAATTCTCTAAAATATTAAAGTTGCTAGAATAATGTAAAGTATGTTTGAAATTCTCTAAAATATTTTATTTGCTAGAATAATGTAAAGTATGTTCTCGAGAATACTATTCAATCAAACTAAACAAATGAATATATGTGCTAATCAATCTAGATTTATGTGACATAATCGTTAGTGAATATTTATTGAAAGTTATAAAAATGATTTTGTTTACCCATGCATTTTTATGAGGAGTTACAGATTTAAATATGTAGTAATTTTTGTATGAGTTGATGACTTTAATATGATTGAAACTCATGGGGAGGTTCATAAAGAAAGTAGATACTTAAAAACGAAAATTGAAACAAAAAACCTTGGAAAGATAAAATTTTGTCTCGGTTACAAATTTAACATCTTAAAGATAAAATTCTTGTGCACCAAGATAAAGATCCATAGTAAAGGAAAAAAAAACCACTACGACCTCTGATAGATGAAGAATAAATTCTTCATCAAGAAGTACCATAGTTACATACAATTAATGCATTAATGTTTTCTTACTAGCTATATATGGACTAGAAATCATTTTATTTAAATTCATCGGTAGATGTAGTTCTTGCTCTACGAGTAGGTATTATAATGGTATAAAACATATATTTACAAAAGATATGAATTAATATTTACTAACCCATCGAAAACAAGCTCAATTGGTTTTGCAAATGTTTGGTATGTGTCACATCCTCATATTTCTCAGTCTAAAATTGGATATGTATTCGCGGTCAAGAATATGTTTTTGGTTAAGTGTAACACAACCCAACTGTGAATCTTGTGATATGAAAATGATACAACATTACTCAACATAGAGAAATAAGGCATATCAAAGGTGACATAAACACACATATCTTGCCAAAGTTTTTCTTACCTCGTGATCTACAAAAGGATTGCTTGATAAGCATTTATCTAATTTGATCATGCAAAAATTTGACAAATATGCTTATTCATAAATCAACATCTACAAAAGTTTTGACCAACTTTTAGAGAAAATCGAAAGCCATCATTTAAAAGATATACATTAAAATGAGGGGGAATGACATATACATTGCACTCGTTTTCTCTTCAATAATTTTCTATCAGTGCATTTTTTTAGTAAAGTTTTTATTGAGACAACATAACTGTTGTAGAAGTATCGTTTTATTCAAAACTTGTCGTGAAATATCATATTAATATTTGTTATTTTGTAGATCAAAAGAAAATATGTGTGAGAGTATTTCTCCCTTAGAATAGTTTTATTAATTTAAAAGAAAATGATCTCTTTTATTATTAAAGTTGATAATCAAGAGAGAATGCCTAGTGGCATGTGCATACCAAAGTGGTGAGGGTTTAAGTTTCACAAGTGAATAATAGGTGAATTTTAAGAGTAGATTTAGATGATGTGTGTTTGTCATTCAAACATAAAGAAAAAAGAAAAGAGAATGTTACAAAAACAACTTGTTGCGGTTATCAATATCATTGTAACCTCGGCTCCAAGTGGTTACGTTTTTCTCATTAAATTTGTGTTTGTTGTAATGACCATCAAACACACTATATGGGTTTTCAGCGTTGAAGGAGACACTCGTTCGATAAAAGGAACAAAGATTTCCTATATGCTCTTTGTTCTTATGATAACACCCGGTTGTTAGATATATTTTATAATAATAATTATTATTGTGACTAATATTATTATTATTATTATTATTATTATTATTATTATTATTATGATTCTTATAACTATTATTATAGCTTTTATCTTTATTATCTTAATTATAATTATTACTAAAATTATAAACATAAATTTTCTTTTTTTATTGTTTAATATGATTATTATTATAACTAATAAATTCGAGTTTATAGTTCCAATATAATTAAATCAAAGGAATTTTAAAATTTCATGTGAGGGGTGAAAAATGCATATTTTTAAAATTCAACATAACAGTTTAAAAAATATTATACCTTATAACATAATAATTAAATTTCTTGACATTACCAATTTTAATATAATAAATATGTACTTTATTTAATGAGAGAATACTGAGCACCTCGTAAATGCATAAACCGTGGCATGTTTGCATGTCTTTATGGACGATCATATCGATCAATACTTTTATGAATATTCACGTTACTATTTTTTTTTCTAAGAGAAAAATTTATTAAACAGAAAAGACCCACACACAAGGAGAAACCAACCAAACCTATAAATACAATAATTACATAATTACACAAGATTGAAACCAATCTAATTCTTTCAAAGAAGGTTATTGAGATTAGACATATTCTTAAGCCATAAAATGCCAAAAGACTTTATATCCTCTACGACGCATTCTATTTTAGCCGGTTTGTTTGATAATTGAGCATCGTTCCAGGCCCTCCAAATGCACCAACAAGCAATGATGATTATGCCTTGAAAGATATCCTTGTAAGACACATCTATGAGAACCGTCGTATGGAGATCCAGCACATCTCTAACCGTGAAAGCCTAAATTGGTGGAATTTTACACCAACGACTAACATGTTGCCATACCACCGATGAATAATATTAGCAAGAAGACAAGAGATGATGCAACGTTTTCGGCATATCCCCACATAGGGGGAAAAGCAGAGAGGCTAACAGGACGTGACACTTGTTTAGAGCCGCCAAAGCTGGGAGACGCTCCAATTCCACTCTCCATCCGAAGATATTGCATTTGATGGAATCCATTTGCACCATTTAAATTTGGCAGTGCTTCCCATGTTTTGATCTTTAGCAATTAAGTCTTTGACAGACTTAGTCGTGAACCCGTTGGAGCTGTCACCTAGCCACCTCCAATCATCTTTAGCTTCTGATAGTTGCACCTGCCCCAATAAGTTATAACATTGTTACCACTCATTTCGTTCATTGTCTGATTAAATGGGCCTCTTCCATTTCTAATTCCACGTTAAGGCCTGATTAACTTGCGAATAACACTTAGAAATATAGCATTTTTTATTGCGCTCCAGAGAAAATAAGATGGGAAAACATTTTTTAATGGTTCTGGTGAGACCATGGATCAATCCGAAACCTAATTGAGTCCCCCTTGCCCAAACTTCCTTGAATCCAGTATTGCATACATTAGGGATGAGATTGGTACCGTACCGGTACTGAAAATACCTTTTTATTTCTACCGATACTCGTTACAAAATGTTCATATCAAGAGGGTATCGGTACGGTACCGGTACCGAATTTATAGAAAAGTAGGTATCGATACCGGTACCGAATCTATCGGTACGATATCGGTTCGGTACGGTACCGGCACTTAGTACCAATGCTCATCCCTAGCATACATTCCCCTGTAATTTTAAATTTAGAATCAAACCAGATGATATTATTCCAAAGCCCCGTTAAGGACTTCTTGATTGGCATATTGGACCATGTTTTTTTACTGTGATGAAACGCCGCTACCACTCTCCTCCATAAGCTTTGACTATCCTTTTCGAATCTCCAAACCATTTTGATAATAGAGCGTTATTTATGTCTTAGAGAGAGCAAATTCCTAGCCCCCAACATCTTTCCGTTTAGTCACCGTCTCACAAGCTACCCAATAAATCTTTTTCTTGTCTTCACACCCTCCATAAGTTTTGACTATCCTTTTTGAATCTCCAAACCCATTTCGATAATAGAGCGTTATTTATGTCTTGGAGAGAGCAAATTCCCAGCCCCCCAGCATCTTTCGGTTTAGTCACCGTTTCCAAATCTACACAATGAATCTTTTTCCGTTTGTTTACTTTGCTATACTTAGGTTATATGTAGTGGTTAGTGAATGTGAGCTAAAATATGGTGTAATGTAGGCGTCACGTAGATAGTGATAGTGGTCACACTCTTCACTGAGCATGTATAGTTGTTAGTGAGTGTGAGTCAAAAATAAATAATAGAATTAATGATGTGGCATGAGTTGATTGGCCCAAGTGAAAAAGTTTTAAAGCTATATGTGCTCCAACATGTATATATAGGGACGCGTTCAATACAGAACCAAATTTAATTAGAGAACTGTATAAACACTTGTACATACTGTTCAGGAAATGCTGTGAGAGAAAAAGGGAGGTGATTATGCAATTACATAACCGCTTTATATATCACATTTAAATCAATATGTACATGTGTTTATGCGGTTATCTGCTTCAAACCGGTTCATTGTTGAACCCTAACATCAATCCGATATATGTATGACAAAGCTTAATGGTGAGAAACATGAGGTTGTTGTCGTATCCTTGTACGAATCTGCAAACACAAGAAACAAATGTGCATGATTAATGATATCTTAAAAGAGGAACCTTTTTATATCATTTTATATAAAAATAAAAACATACCCTGAGACTTGGCCATCAACCAGCCATTACCTCCACTCATCGACAACTTTGTAACCTAATGATCGTGTCCACGCTTCACTTGCGGTGAAAGGAACACGCGATGAACGATGCGAAGGAGAATGGCGATGAACGTGCGAAGGGCATGAAGGAATCGTGTCAAGTAAAAGATGTATGACCAGAAGAACACGCTCACCTCGAGGTGCGTGCCTAAAGGAAAGCAAAGGAGTCATTGGAACGCGGTGGTTCTGTTCCGGTGCCAGAACCACCACGTGTCGCGAATCTCCGCGGCCGCTGACAAAAGGATGCCGGTGAAGATGGTGGCAGAGATGAGAGCCATTGAGAGGGAGTGGACGGCGGGGATAGGGCCGAGAGGAACGGTGCGGCTGTGGTAGAAAAGAAGTAGATTAAGAACCAGGGAGAGAAAGATGTAGGCGGAGATGGAGGTGAAGAGGAATGACCAGGTCAAACCCCATGATTGCGTGTGGTTCCATCGTGTCACACCCCAACTGACGGCGGAAACGTCGAGGCGGGACATGTAGACTGTTCATGAGCACAAGGTTGACTAAATTAAAATATATTAATTATTCAAAATTCATTGCATAGGTTCAAGACAAAACAAAATCAAACCAAGTATATAAAATGAAATACATAATCCTTTATTAAAATTAACTAGGTCCAAAACTTATGTGTAGCAAGTCTTGATCAAAATCACACATTAGCACCTGAAACATGAATAAAATAAGGTCAACTAAAAAGTTGGTGAGCATACACAAGTTTAATCATAAATAGTGTATAGATGTAAATAGACAAATCCTTACATAACATGATAAAATAAGGCATTTATGGGGAGCAACTATTGTGTAACCAAAGTACAATCAAACCTTTGTAACTAGCATGCAAATTGTGTTGTCGGTAACAATCACCCTAATCTGGGTGGGTTTGTCAAACTCAATAGATCTATCATTGTTAACCGTCGGCTTGAATAGTTAATGATTGCACATAAATTGCACACAAAAGTTAACACACCTAGCACTCAAACATAAAGCTCAAATTTTGCATACATGAATGTAAAGAGGATTTGTATTTGTGTAGTTTGTGTAAATGTAAGCAATTGTTTGTATAGAGTTCATGTTTCACCCCAAAAAGTGTAAAAGAGTAAAATGAGTTATGTAATACTCACCTGTATCAAAGATGTTGATAGCACAAGAGACTAGGTATCAAAGTGATCCTTGCAACTCACAACGATAACCTAGAGTGTATTGTATATGAATCTAGATTAATAATGCACACAATAGTCTATGGCCAAGTCTCGGATTGAAATGGATGTGTGTAAATTGGTGTTTAAATAAAAAGTTTAATAACAAGAATGAGGATTCAAAGTATGAATTTAGTAATATTTGACTTAGTGTTTTTATTAACATAAGTAAATAATTTAACTAAATAAATTCTTTTTGTTTATGTATTATCATAATAATGTGTCATTAAGAGTGGGGAGTAAACATATATATTTGAGAAATTATATTCATTTAAATATAATTTACTTCTAAATTAAATATTGAATATCAAAAGGGTGACAAATTTAAATAAATAAATTCTTTTTATTTATTTGTTATTAAATTAGTATGTCTTTAAAAATGTGAGAAGTGTAAATATGTATATATATATGGGAAAAACTATATTTATCTATTATGAATTTAACCCTAAATAGCTTTCATTTGTAAAATGATTTAGTTGTAACATATTAAAATGTTTTGCGTAGAATCTTTATAAAAATGATAATGAACTTATATAACTATATAATAGTTTGTAAATTAATTAGTTGTATTAAACGTTTTGTTTTTAGAGTAACAATTTTTGTTAAGGTTTAAATGATTCTGTGTTTTAAATTAAGGTTTTAAAACAATTAATTTGTAAAATAATTGTTTCTTTTTAAAATTTGTTAATTATTGTACTGAATCGATCCTAGAGGTTGTAGGTTTTATAAAATTATTTTTATAAAATAAATAGAGTATGAAAAACGTTTTTAAAAAAATAGTACAGACCACCCGGCTCGAACCCGGGTGATTTCTGTGTGAGACCAAGGCACAACCGCTAGACCAGAGGAACACTTATTGATTAGAACCGGCCAGAGAATGCAATAACACGAAAAGGACAGGGGCCGAGTTTCAGGGCAAGTACACGTGTAAAAAGGGTGGACCGGTTGTGGTTTGTGGGTTTCGAGCCGACGCCACTTGGCTCGTGGCGCAATGACTTACCAGCCGAGCCAAGTGGTTTCGCTGGTCAAGAAGGATATTGTTTTAAAAAGTAGTATAAATGGGTTAAACCCCAAAATTCGATTTACCGCTTAAAACCCATGAACCCTATATTTAAATCGGTTCAATTGGTCGTTGTACATGCAAATTGACTTAGGGCTTTTGAAATACACACGAAAACGAATCGAATGAGGCAACTATTACCTGATTTGGGTGAGTAATGAAGGAGAACGGCTGATGTATCGGGCCCAGAGTTTCTTGAGCTCGACAACATTCCCGAGAAACGATGCCAGTCGCGCAGATGGTCAGGAAGTTTGTATGTGTGCTTGCTAAGGTGAGAGAATGATTTTGATCATTCAATTCCACCGTAATCGTTCAAATTGATTCGATCTTGCAATGACAACTGTCGGTTTATTGCGTACGCGGTTTCATTTGGTTTAGTGGATGTATTGGGTCGGCATTATAGTCTGGGTACACGTGAGTCCATCACGGCATGATTTATGGGTTGAATCGGCATTCAATTTTGCGATTTTGAGTTTGAATTTGGTTCGGTTAAGTCAAACCCGTTTGGTTTCGAATTAATCCGTGAAGGTTGATGAATTGAAATGGAATTTGATTCTTTGGAGTAATCTGACATCGATTAATATACATGGGAAATCCCTAAAAGTCGATTTTACTTGATTTCGGTATTGATTTGAAGTGGAATTTAGGCGGTTGACTTTTTGGTGGTCAAAATAGGAGTAAAGGTTCAATTTCTTTGAATGGTTCAAGTTGAGGGATAGGTTCAAATGCGTGGGGTTCTACCGGAATTTGAGGGGGGTTCAATTTATTGTGAGAGGGTTCTAGACTAGATTGCATTTGATTTAAAATCCCTTTTTTTATTATTATTTGTTTTATTTTATCTTCGTTATTAGTTTTACAAAATATATGAACCTAATTATTATTTGTCTTATCATGACTATTTAATAAAGATATAAGTTTTATTTAAGTTACAAATTGTGTACAAGTTTATTAACTATATACATAATTTTATTTAATGTTTATAACCAAATGTATAAGGAAAAAACCGCTATGTTAAAATGAGGGGAAAATATTTCATGTGGTGGGTGTGGGATCGAACCGAGGTGTTTTTATTATAAATAAATTATATAATAATAATTAAAATAAAACTAGAAAATCTTGGATGTTACAGTCTCCCCATGTTAAGTGAATTTCGTCCCGAAATTTAGCTAATGGAGACTACTGAATCAGAAAGGAAGTGAGTTTGAGTTTTGATTATCGATTTGAGAAGTATGTCAGATAACAAGATTTAAGTCTAAAGCTCAAGTTAAGTATGAAAGCTATCGGTGGATTTTAGTTTCAAGAGGGTTTAGGAGCGGTCTGTCGAAGAATCTAAAGGTGAAATGCGTTACATGGAATGGGTTTGATGGGAACTTGACAATTAGGGTTGGTGTAAGATGTAGTCTAATATGCTTAAAATTGTCAGTGGGTAAAAGATTTCATAAACATTAGTCTAGGTCAAAACTTCACGTGACACGAACAACGCTACTTCCAATAATATGATAGAGTACTTATATATAGGAAGTACCATCGGCGTATCCACTATGCCCTTGTCATATCACATCAGTTTTGTTGTTACATATCATGATAAGTTTTAGGTCACAACACATGACAAAATTTACTATGTTTTCCATGCGCTGATTTTTATAATATCGTGTGCACCCGTAATTACTCAAATCATCGCATGGTCCGTATAGATCATCCCGTTGTGTGCGGGTCAAGAGGGGCACGATTTCACTCCGTTCATGTCTATTGTTTTCACATAAAAGTTGCTAAAAAGTATCAATGTCCTTAAGCAAGTCAGTTAGCAACTAAAGAGTAATAAGGTAGTATAACTTAAAGTTTCTTAGTTTACTCGTGTTTGAACAAGAATACGTCAAACCCCGAGTAGCTTCAATGTGTTATGGTTTTCAAGTTTGGGGAACAAAGTGTATGACCATTCTTTGTGTATAATGTGCTCAATCATTTGTAACAATTTCAAGCAACTTAGTTTCGCGTATAATGTAAACACACAAGTCTCATGTATGATCTAGTGTCACGTAGCTTGTAATCAAATAGGTTTCATGTGTAGCGTGAACAACTTAGCATCATGTATTTTGTAAATCAATAAGCTCTCATGTGTAAGGTAAACAACCTAGTATCCTGTGTATTGTAGGAAATGAAGTTCATGTATGGCGTTAACAACTTAGCATCATTATTTTGTAATTCAATAAGTTTCATGTCCCATGTAGTCAATCTATTATTATGTACCAAGCAAACAATTGTTATGTATCATGTATATTGCACGAAATGAATTTCACGTATAATGTTACCAACTTAGTATCATGTATTTTGTAACAAAATCAGTCTCATGTTCAAGGTGGTAAATCCAGTATTATGTGCCAAACAAACGATTGTTATGTATTATGTGATCAATTTAGTATATATATATTACAAACAACTACGTTTCATGCATTACGTAATCATTCCAGTAGAACGTGTATTGCAAAAAATCAAGTTTCATGTATTATGTAATCAGTGTAGCATGGGTATATTGAAAATAATTAAGTTTCATGTATTATGTGGTCGTGCTGGGTATATTATGAATGTGCATACGTAAGTTATTGAACTTCGTGTGTGATGTATATTAACGAGTTTTGTATGTGATCGAGTGTTGCGGAGAAACGTGTTGTTGGCGATATTGTAAAATGTGGTAGTTAGGTTCTAGCTCCTTAAATCTCATTGTGGTTTGTAGGGGTGGTTAATGTCTACGCGAAATGGGTCGTCTCTTGAAGTGACAAGTTCACTCATACATTATCGAAGGTGCAAGGTAGTGAGGAGGTCCTGAAAATATTCCGAGTAATGTGTTTGCTAATAACCGCTTTTTGTTTGTATATAGGTGGTCGTAATTTGTTCTTGTTTGTAGATAAATAAGGTAGTGAAACTAATGAGTTGGATAATCTAAATAATTGGGCAATTTATAGGAAAACTTTTTTATTAAAATTTTCAATTATTATAAGGAGAATATTTTTAGGAGAAATTAATGGCTAAACAAATAGTTGTATATTAATTTAGCCAAGATTTAGAAATAATTAATTTAACGAGAACAAGTCATATTTATCAATTTGAAATAATGTTTTTATAAAACAGGTTGTATTAAGTTTTCTTACAAGGTGAAAAGGTTTATAGAAAATTTATATTTCAGATATTATCTAAAAGCTTGATAAACTTTTTGTTTGAACAAAATAGCGAGGTTGTTAAAATCAAATAATAGGATGATTTGTTTACGAAGGAGATTGTTGGTGTGCACTAAATTGTGGTAAATGAAGAAGGTGATACTTGGAGAATCTTGATGAAAATATGATGGGTGTAACTCACACTCAACGTGTCAAATCAATGAATAATCACTTTAGATTTTGAATATATAAAATTGATTAAAAGTTGAAAATTTGAAATGTTAAACATTACTCAAAACATAGGTAAATGGTTCTCAAACTGAAAATTTAAAGACAATAAATAATGGAAAAATAAATTTGTTAATGTCTCTTGTAGCTTTCCACTAGAAGGAGAATAATTCCCAAGACGAGCACCGCTATGGTCACTCGGTTAGCCGATCTGGCTTCAGCTTTAGCTGTCTCCGTGCGATGCTCCAGTATTTCTTTTTCGAGGATGAAGATTAACTCCTTTTGGTACCCTAATTGGTTTGCTAGGCTATCCATTCTTTGTCCTTGCAAGTCGTGAATTACTCCCTGCTCCATCCTTTGCCTCTCAAATTCTGAGGTCCTTACATATTGGTGAATGTCATTGATTGGGATTCCCGTAACACTAGTGGGTGTCGTGGTATGCCTTACCCAAGGGTTAGGATGGTATAGGTCGGCTATTATATATGGGTCTCTTAATAGGGGTGGTAACTGATTGTGGAGATGGGGTGTCTAATACGGGTTTCTGGGGGCGGGTGATCCAGGTGTTTGAAGTCTTGGGCCGGTGTTCCTAATCCAATCTGCCTTTACACCAAATCTTGGTCTAGCAGCTAGGGGTGGTGGTGACCGATACACGGGTGACCCGATGTCTTCTTCCCAATCAGACTCTTCTCCGGGACGGTATACCGGGGAGGAAGGAGAGTAGGAGTCCATGTCTAGTAGGAAACAATGAAAAGGTTGTAAGTGACAATAAAATACTGGGTGTTAAATATAGGAGTTCTCATAGGTTTAGAGTTTGACTAGTCATAACACCAAGCCTTCACAACAGTATTTTAGAAATACAATTGACCTATTAGCAATGCATCCCTTAGGAGGATTCCCAGGAAAGAGGGGTGGGTCACTAGGACACACTTAAGTACCCTATCTTTACTTAGCCAGAATCCCTCATGGGCCTACACACTCTTCCAGTCATCATGTATTAATAACACTATTGTTGGGCTCATGGCCATGATGAGAATTGTTATGGACTGGGCTTTGAGGCCCGACATCGAGGCTTATATGTTGTAGTAGGTTTCTTCTTCTTGGAGGGTAAGTGGGCTTCTAGTTTATTATTAATTGGCTTTAGGCCCAATAGTTTAGATATAGATCACAAGAGGTGGTGACATTATATGTGTGAGTTTAAGGGTGCATGAAAAGCTAAGTGTGTATAAGTGTATGTTGAAACTTAGGATAGCACTTAAATGGATCAAATGGATAGCATGAATATAGCACAAAAATTTTCAGCCAGCGTGACACATAAGTCAGTAAATATTGTATCATGCAGTGTAATGATAGCATGTAGAAATATTCACATAAGAAGAAATCATGTAGCATGTAGTAGCATGGCATTATATGGGTGTCCTAAGGTTATAGTCTAGGTCAAGAGTGTCTAATAACCTAATTCCCTATAACCAAGGCTCTGATACCAATCTGTCACACCCCAACCGACGACGGAAACGTAGGGGCGGGACATGTAGACTGTTCATGAGCACAAGGTTGACTAAATTGAAATATATTAATCATTCAAAATTCATTGCATAGGTTCAATAAAACAAAATCAAACCAAGTACATAAAATGAAATACATAATCCTTTATTAAAATTAACTAGGTCCAAAACTTATGTGTAGCAAGTCTTGATCAAAATCACACATTAGCACCTGAAACATGAATAAAATAAGGTCAACTAAAAAGTTGGTAAGCATACACAAGCTTAATCATAAATAGTGTATAGATGTAAATAGACAAATCCTTACATAACATGATAAAATAAGGCATTTATGGGGAGCAACTATTGTGTAACCAAAGTACAATCAAACCTTTGTAACTAGCATGCAAATTGTGTTGTCGGTAACAATCACCCCAATCTGGGTGGGTTTGTCAAACTCAATAGATCTATCAATGTTAACCGTCGGCTTGAATAGTTAATAATTACACATAAATTGCACACAAAAGTTAACACACCTAGCACTCAAACATAAAGTTCAAATTTTGAATACATGAATGTAAAGAGGATTTGTATTTGTGTAGTTTGTGTAAATGTAAGCAATTGTTTGTATAGAGTTCATGTTTCACCCCAAAAAGTGTAAAAGAGTAAAAAGGGCTATGTAATACTCACCTGTATCAAAGATGTTGATAGCACAAGAGACTAGGTATCAAAGTGATCCTTGCAACTCACAACGTTAACCTAGAGTGTATTGTATATGAATCTAGATTAATAATGCGCACAATAGTCTATGGCCAAGTCTCGAATTGAAATTGATGTGTGTAAATTGGTGTTTAAATAAAGAGTTTAATAACAAGAATGAGGATCCAAAGTATGAATTTAGTAATATTTGACTTAGTGTTTTTATTAACATAAGTAAATAATTTAAATAAATTCTTTTTGTTTATGTATTATCATAATAATGTGTCATCAAGAGTGGGGAGTAAACATATATATTTGAGAAATTATATTCATTTAAATATAATTTACTTCTAAATTAAATATTGAATATCAAAAGGGTGACAAATTTAAATAAATAAATTCTTTTTATTTATTTGTTATTAAATTAGTATGTCTTTAAAAATGTGAGAAGTGTAAATATGTATATATATATGGGAAAAACTATATTTATCTATTATGAATTTAACCCTAAATAGCTTTCATTTGTAAAATGATTTAGTTGTAATTAAAATGTTTTGCGTAGAATATTTATAAAAATGATAATGAACTTATATAACTATATAATAGTTTGTAAATTAATTAGTTGTATTAAACGTTTTGTTTTTAGAGTAACAATTTTTGTTAAGGTTTAAATGATTCTGTGTTTTAAATTAAGGTTTTAAAACAATTAATTTGTAAAATAATTGTTTCTTTTTAAAATTTGTTAATTATTGTACTGAATCGATCCTAGAGGTTGTAGGTTTTATAAAATTATTTTTATAAAATAAATAGAGTATGAAAAACGTTTTTAAAAAAATAGTACAGACCACCCGGCTCGAACCCGGGTGATTTCTGTGTGAGACCAAGGCACAACCGCTAGACCAGAGGAACACTTATTGATTAGAACCGGCCAGAGAATGCAATAACACGAAAAGGACAGGGGCCGAGTTTCAGGGCAAGTACACGTGTAAAAAGGGTGGACCGGTTGTGGTTTGTGGGTTTCGAGCCGACGCCACTTGGCTCGTGGCGCAATGACTTACCAGGCGAGCCAAGTGGTTTCGCTGGTCAAGAAATATACTGTTTTAAAAAGTAGTATAAATGGGTTAAACCCCAAAATTCGATTTACCGCTTAAAACCCATGAACCCTAGATTTAAATCGGTTCAATTGGTCGTTGTACATGCAAATTGACTTAGGGCTTTTGAAATACACACGAAAACGAATCGAATGAGGCAACTATTACCTGATTTGGTTGAGTAATGAAGGAGAACGGCTGATGTATCGGGCCCGGAGTTTCTTGAGCTCGACAACACTCTCGAGAAACGATGCCAGTCGCGCAGATGGTCAGGAAATTTGTATGTGTGCTTGCTAAGGTGAAAAATGATTTTGATCATTCAATTCCACCGTAATCGTTCAAATTGATTCGATCTTGCAATGACAACTGTCGGTTTTATGCGTACGCGATTTCATTCGGTTTAGTGGATGTATTGGGTCGGCATTATAGTCTGGGTACACGTGAGTCCATCACGGCGTGATTTATGGTTTGAATCCGCATTCAATTTTGCGATTTTGAGTTTGAATTTGGTTCAGTTTGACTCAGAAAAGTCAAACCCGTTTGGTTTCGAATTAATCCGCGAAGGTTGATGAATTGAAATGGAATTTGATTCTTTGGAGTAATCTGACATCGATTAGTATACATGGGAAGTCCCTAAAAGTCGATTTAACTTGATTTTGGTATTGATTTGAAGTGGAATTGAGGCGGTTGACTTTTTGGTGGTCAAAATAGGAGTAAAGGTTCAATTTCTTTGAATGGTTCAAGTTGAGGGATAGGTTCAAATGCGTGGGGTTCTACCGGAATTTGAGAGGGGTTCAATTTATTGTGAGAGGGTTCAAGACTAGATTGCATTTGTTTTAAAATCACATTTTTATTATTATTTGTTTTATTTTATCTTGGTTATTAGTTTTACAAAATATATGAACCTAATTATTATTTGTCAAATCATGACTATTTAATAAAGTTATAAGTTTTATTTAAGTTACAAATTGTGTGCAAGATTATTAACTATATACATAATTTTATTTAATGTTTATAACCAAATATATAAGGAAAAAAAAACGCTATGTTAAAATGAGGGGAAAATATTTCATGTGGTGGGTGTGGGATCGAACCGAGGTGTTTTTATTATATATAAATTATATAATAATAATTAAAATAAAACCAGAAAATCTTGGATGTTACACATCGGAAATTGACGATCGATGGGTGCTCCGACAAGGAATACATTAATCTCTCTTGGATCATTTTTGTGTGACATTAAACAGAGAGATATGATTAAGATCGGAACACCGGCCGCCCAAGGTGGTTATAGCGGTGGTCGGTGGAGGTTTAGGGGTGGTTGTTTAAAGATAGTTAAAAAGGGGGTTAACGTTTGAGGTTGTCAACCGACGACCGGTACTTTAGCCGATTTGTTTGACAATTGAGCATCATTCCAGGCCCTCCAAATGCACCAACAAGTAATGATGATTGTGCCTGTATTGCAAGACCATAAACCGTGTTTTGATTAGAGAAAACAAACACCTGTATTGCACGACCATAAACCGTGTTTTGATATTTTTAACCGCTTTCCGGTGAAAGTTTGTTTTATACTCTTTTTAATCTATGTGTTTATTAAATATACATTTGATATTTTTATCAAGGAAAAAGAATGAATAGTATTATGCAAAGATAAAACATATCATAAAGTTTAAAGGACTTTGTTAATTTTTGGACGAATGTACCAAATAAAAGAACCAAGTTTATTTGTTTGTTCAAACAATTGAAGATTACTTGAGAAGTTATTTAAAGGATTGCATGTAAAATCCCGGTTCAAACGACAGTGGTATAATAGTCATTTGTTAGAGAGGGATATGAGGCAGAAAGGGCGATCGTTGAAATACTTTTGTCCGAGGGAACTTATGTACCCGACTCGTAAAATAATATTATTCGCATAATACTTTATAAGGTAAATTAAAATGTTCATTCATGTGGTTATATGTAATTTACTATGCTAGTTGGTTATGATGATTTTAAGAGATATAGAAGGCACAATTGACCCACGATCGAAGAAACTTGAAGGCAATGAGCAAAAGGCATTTTGTGGTAGCAATGTAGCATTAAGCAATGAACGGTTTTCTTATGGTTTGAGTAATGGTACAATAGTATCTTCAATGTTTTGTATGTATTTCTATTGCTCATGGTATTATTTTATAAAATCCAGACTTTTTTTTTTCGATTTTATTTGAGAATTAGAGTTAATAATATTGTTTTATTTCTTATTATAATTTTAAGGATTACTTCATATATAATATATAGGGTTTAGTGTTTCATAGAACGGGTGTGGTGAGTTGTGTCAGGTAACGGTTTATATTAGATAAACTTCTGTACTTATTTTATATTAGGAGTGTCCCTTATGTAATTTAGTTATTATTTTATCCTAGTTATGTAAATTGTTCAATTATAAATACATATCTTCATCTATTGAGGAGATCAAGCATTACAATTCATTTATGGTATCAGCCTAATTGATTGAGCTCCCCTACCTTTTCTCCTCCCCACTGATCTATTCTCCTTCCTCTTCTGCCCATCGCTCTTCTACTCCTGTCCCTGCCTTCTTCGATCAGTCCTCATGGCATACTCCTCTCAAGATCCCTTGCCTCTTGCCCACCTGCTTGCACTCAAACTAACATCCACAAATTATCTCTACTAGAAGAATCAAATGATTCCCCTCCTTACCTATCAAAATCTTCTCGATCATGTTGATGGCACTAAGACTGCTCCACCAACATTCATAACTGAGGCTGCCAAACAAGTCGCCAACCCGGCTCTTGCTTCCTGGATCGCTGCTGATCAGCGCTGCATAATCATCCTCAACGCCTCCTTAACCGAAGACGCTGCTTCAATTATTGTTGGGCGCACCACTGCTCGTGAGATATGGGTCGCTCTTGAAGCCGCTTATAGTAATTCCTCTGTTGAAAGGGTGCAGAACCTTCGTGATCAGCTTCAGTTAACGCTCAAAGGAGACAAAACTGTTGCTCAATTTGGCCGCTCGTTCAAATTCCTTTGTGATCAACTCAGCTCCATAGGGCATCCTGTTGCAGAAGCAGACCAGTTACACTGGTTTCTTTGTGGCCTAGGTCCCTCCTTTGAAACCTTTTCCACATCTGTTCGTTCCGCCGGACAAACTCCATCTCTCTCGAACTCATTGGCCAGGGCAAAAAACCATGAACTTTTCATCAAAGCGTTGCATGGACCTATTCCTCATACTGCTGCTTTCTCGGCCCAAAGCACCAGCCCATCAAGTGCGTATTCTCCCAGCCGCAGTCCATATAGGCCTCTCAATCGCCATCAGGGTTCTTTCAACAGGCCCACTGGTCCATAGCATAACCGTGTTCTAAGGCAGCCTCATTGCCAACTCTGCAGAAACTAAGGCCATTATGCCACTGCATGTCCGAAACTAGCCTCCTATGCTACTTCTACTCCATCTGATGAAACCTTGGCTCGTGCCTTTCACGCTCAATGCCATGTTACCAATCGTGGTCCGGATTGGTATATTGTTGATATCGGTGCTACCGATCCCATGACCCCTAAACCTGATCCGATGTTAAACCCTACTCCACCCAAAGGTAATGAACACTTGTTTTTTTGGTAATGGACAAGCCCTTAAAGTATTGATCGGTGTCGAAGGTACCGGTCAAAGATACAGAATTAGAGTGTCCTAATCACCTTAAACTAGTTAGGGTAAGAAGGGTGTCGAACCACGAAGAGTTTGTGGTCGGTGCTTAACTTCAATTAACAAAGTGATTTATGAAGTTGCAATGGGTCTTTCTGACCAAACACAAGCAATGGTTTAGGTGAAACTTATCAAACTCCACAAACAAGGATTATCAAGTAACAATTATGATCAATAGTAATCAAGTACCAAACAAACGATTTAGATTGTAACAATAATTAAAAAGGAATCACGCCCGGGTTTCAAGTTCACAAGTAATTAGGGATTATCACACCAACATATGAGTTCAAGCAATCAAATGGTTATCTAAATCAAATTGACCAAATCTAACCAAGAACATCAACATTCATACATCATCGGCAAATAGTGTAAAACAATATTCACGAATGAAATCGAGACAAATGTATGCAATATAGAATTAGTTTAATCAATAGATTCAACACACATCAAAGTTCATAGCAATTATCATCTAACGAGGTCAATGGTGCAAGAATTTATCGACTCCCGTGAGTTCATAACCATACTCAACACAATGATTCAAGTATTTCAAACCAAATGATTACAAGAATTGTTTCTCAAAGCTAGCACATGATAAAACCCTAAAAACTTACAAACAATCCACCCGGGAATGATTACCGGTGGATTAGCCGCTCATGGTTGTGGAATTCATCTTCAATCTTTCGAGTATCAATCTTCAATTGGATGTTAGAATCGTGTTCCTTAGCCTCCAAGAACTCCCAAAATCGCCCAAGAACTGATGTCAAAAAGAGGATTTCGAATTTGGTGAAGAAACCCCTAATTAAACACTGAAAATCGGCTATTTCACTAAAAATCCGCGTCTGAAATGTAACCAGCGTAAGCTTAAGCTGGGGGGTGTAAGCTTACTCCGTCGAGCTGAAGCTTCTGTTCAGAAAATGTTACCGGCGTAAGCTTACGCTCCTAGGGCGTAAACTTACGCCCCTAGTGTATTTTTTTTAACCAAATATTTGGATTCGGCTTCTCGAGCTACTCAAGATTCATATATTATGGGTCTCGTAACTCATTTTCTAGCTCGAGATATGTCTGTTTCAAGATTCAGCTTCCAGAACTGCCACATCAGCCTCCATCTTTTGCATAGTTTCCGATCCAAACCCTCCACTTCCTCTCTAATGCTTACAAAACACGTACTTAGCATCCAAACACCTACAAATAATAAACATATGCAAAGTAAACGCGTTCCATGCTAAATCACACATAAAAACGTATAGTTAAGCATCATAAACACCCAACGAACACCTACACATCACATCCCCACACTTGAGTTTTGCTTGCCCTCAAGCAAAGTCTTTTGCTTCAAATCCACATTTCAAAATGTCAAACAATTATTTTAACTAAACATAAGCTAAGGTCCAAGGTCATGCAAAATTCATAAGAATTATACGCTCAACAGATTTACAATCCAACAAACCATCGATGAATTTTTAAACAAAAGGAAATATTGGAACGCGCTTAACTCATATCTAGTTATGGCTTTGCATGCACACACCCCTCACAATCAATCACTCCCCTCGGTTTCATATCTGGACTAGCGATGATGTGCTAGTATTTTTCACTCAAACCCAAACAATGAACCACATTATCATAAGCTTGCATATTGATCACATCTCCTCCTACTAACACAACTAACATGCACAAATCAAAAGGTCTTTTAAGGGTTATAATGTAGGCTAGGGTTATGGGCATGGATAGTGATTTTTTAAAGTGGCTATAGGTAAGTGGAATTCAACTAATGAAGTTACAAATCAATCTAAAACTTTCAAATCTCTACTATGAGTATAAATGACCCATCAACACTAAAGTTCTTATTTTTTCAAACTATCAAATGAAACTTGGGTTAAACTGACCCAATAACATCTTTTATTGTAGCTCAAACTAATACTCAAAACCTTTGGGCAAATGTTGACCCAATACTATTTTTGTATTTCTTTTTCATTCATTTTTTTTTCTTTTTTTTCTTCTTCTTTTTTTTTTATCTCAATTGCAACCGCAACTACAACAATCTAAGTTAATTGAATTCCAATTCATGGGTTTAAAAAGAAAAGGCTAAAAATGTGAATGGGCTAACGTTATGGGTTTTGTCAACAGAAAAAGTATAGGCTCAGAATGGGCATCTAGTGGATATTAACGGGTAAAGGTATAAAAATGGCTAAAAATGAAAAGGTTTCTCCTAATGCCTTTATCATTTTTGTGCAATTAATTGGTTCAAGGTCTCAACATGTATCAATAATATGTAAGTTCTAAAATGTGAAACAAAGTGGCTAAGCACTCAAATAAGAGAATATATATATCAATTTAACTCAAAATCTCACAACATGGTGGAAAATAGGTTACCGACATGTGCATGCAAACCGCCACCTTCAATTTTGTTACTCCCAAATCCAACATTTCCAATTTTTTTTTTCATTTGTTGAAAAAACTTAATCAAGTAACTTAATGAATTAACCATGACCAAAGACCTCTACCAAACACTTTGCAAAACAATTATCAAAAAAAAAAAATTATGGTTTCCAAGATTTCCCACATCCCCACACTTGAACCTTACATTGTCCCAATGTAAATAGTTATGAAATATAAAAGTGCGGTTAGTGGGTGCCAAAACAAATCTAACACCCAAACCTCAAAAATTCAAGAAGTAGATTCTCAAACCATAAACATCAACCCAACACAATCAACCAAGTTTCAAACATAAACACACCAAAACAAACAAAAACAAAATCGTTCAATCAAAGCAACATAGATATGAGAAAGAGTACGTGGACCTGATTAGAGGCGATCATAGAGTGCCTGAACCACCACCAAAAATGGACTCGTAAGTCTTCCATGAGTCTTCCCCACACTTGAGTGTTGCGATGGTGACGAAACTAAAACACACAATACAAAACAAAATAAAGACAATCACAAGCCGGGTTGCCTCCCGGTTAGCGCTAAGTTTATTGTCCTCAGCCCGACATTACCTCCTTATGGAGGTTGAAACACAAACTCGTTTCCACTAGCTCCCCCACCACCTTGGTTGTTATCACTCCAACTCCAAGTCTCTTCTCTTGTAAATTCCACATCAAACAAATCTCCTTTATCGTTCGGATGTTGGACGTGGTCGGGTGGCTTCTTTGCGTCTTTCAACCTCTCAGTTTCCTTCAATATTGCCTTCAGCTCATCTTTCACATTAAACCTGTCAAACATAACACCTTTCTTTTTGGTGTCACCCTTATTTGCCTTGGCACGAGGATGACACACGTTAGTAGTAACTGATTTTGAACATTTATTTTCAACCGAATATGTAAATAAATTTGAAAAAATATTTATGTTCAACTTACGATTCCCAAAGGTCATGTCAACAGTGCCGTTTCGGCAATTGATTTGCGCATTTGCGGTTGCCAAAAACGGTCTTCCCAAAATCACTCGTGGCTCCTCCTTAGCAAGTGGTGCATAATCGAGCACTAAGAAATCTCCCGAATAGTAAAATTCTCCATATTGGCTCCGCTCACCATCTTCATACTCGTAATCTCCAAACCCGTTACCATTCCCAACATCTTCATTATCATCATACCCAAAGTATTCACCATCGTCATCCTCCCAACCATCGTCCTCATTGTTGTTTCTTGGTTGAGCACCAAAGATGTTTCCAGGAGGGGTTTGATTTTGTTGTGATCCCCTTCTTCCTTGGTACGCGGGATTGCTACGGATATTAACGGGTTGGTTTTTATTGATAGGTATAGATGGGGTTGGGGTTCGGTGAGGTGGAGTTGGTGGGCGGTTAGGGATAGGGCCTCTGTTTGGAGTTGGGCCACGGTTTCTTATGCTAGTTCCAGAATGACTGCTTCGACTATCCATAGGTGATGGTTCCGATGAAATAGGTTGTAAATTTTGTTGCTGGGTTCGGTTTGCCTTGCTATCCTCTCAATTTCTGGTTCAAAAACAAGCGGTGAAGTCCTCCCGGATGAACGGGTATGCATGCACTAATCTGTCACCTGCACACACAAACAAACACCACGCATAACACAAAAATAGAAAAAGATTAACCAAACAAAACAAGTAACAAAAAGTCACAAAAGTCAACTAAAATAAAACACCAAGCGCACACACTCCCCGGCAGCGGCGCCAAAATTTAATCGGTGTCGAAGGTACCGGTCAAAGATAAAGAATTAGAGTGTCCTAATCACCTTAAACTAGTTAGGGTAAGAAGGGTGTCGAACCATGAAGATTTTGTGGTCGGTGCTTAACTTCAATTAACAAAGTGATTTATGAAGTTGCAATGGGTCTTTCTGACCAAACACAAGCAATGGTTTAGGTGAAACTTATCAAACTCAACAAACAAGGATTATCAAGTAACAATTATGATCAATAGTAATCAAGTACCAAACAAACGATTTAGATTGTAACAATAATTAAAAAGGAATCACGCCCGGGTTTCAAGTTCACAAGTAATTAGGGATTATCACACCAACATATGAGTTCAAGCAATCAAATGGTTATCTAAATCAAATTGACCAAATCTAACCAAGAACATCAACATTCATACATCATCGGCAAATAGTGTAAAACAATATTCACGAATGAAATCGAGACAAATGTATGCAATATAGAATTAGATTAATCAATAGATTCAACACAAATCAAAGTTCATAGCAATTATCATCTAACGGGGTCAATGGTGCAAGAATTTATCGACTCCCGTGAGCTCATAACCATACTAAACACAATGATTCAAGTATTTCAAACCAAATGATTACAAGAATTGTTTCTCAAAGCTAGCACATGATAAAACCCTAAAAACTTACAAACAATCCACCCGGGAATGATTACCGGTGGATTAGCCGCTCATGGTTGTGGAATTCATCTTCAATCTTTCAATCTTTCGAGTATCAATCTTCAATTGGATGTTAGAATCGTGTTCCTTAGCCTCCAAGAACTCCCAAAATCGCCCAAGAACTGATGTCAAAAAGAGGATTTCGAATTTGGGGAAGAAACCCCCAATTAAACACTGAAAATTGGCTATTTCACTAAAAATCCGCGTCTGAAATATAACCAGCGTAAGCTTACGCTGGGGGCGTAAGCTTACTCCGTCGAGCTGAAGCTTCTGTTCAGAAAATGTTACCGGCGTAAGCTTACGCTCCTAGGGCGTAAGCTTACGCCCCTAGTGTTTTTTTTTAACCAAATATTTGGATTCGGCTTCTCGAGCTACCCAAGATTCATATATTATGGGTCTCGTAACTCATTTTCTAGCTCGAGATATGTCTGTTTCAAGATTCAGCATCCAGAACTTCCACATCAGCCTCCATCTTTTGCATAGTTTCCGATCCAAACCTTCTACTTCCTCTCTAATGCTTCCAAAACACGTATATAGCATCCAAACACCTACAAATCATAAACACATGCAAAATAAACGCGTTCCATGCTAAATCACACATAAAAACGTATAGTTAAGCATCATAAACACCCAACGAACACCTACACATCAAGTATCTCACACGGGTAACACAAAACTATTCGGCTCTCTTGATTTAAAAAATATATTGGTGGTTCCTAACCTCAACAAAAACCTTTTATCCTCAAGCAAACTTACTAAAGATAATAGTGTGGATGTTTTGTTCTCATATCCTTACTTTTCGATTCAGGATCGTCAAACAAAGAAGGTGCTAGCTCGGGGTTGCCATGAAGATGGCCTATATGTTCTACATAATAAGCATGAAGCTTTGGTTGCTTCATCCTCTCCTAATAAAGCTTCTTGGTTGTCGGGCTTATCCATTACTAAGTGCCTATGCCCCGAACAAACTAGCTCCTCAAAGCCTCCCGTGCATTTTCATTGGCTATACCTCTAAATATAAAGGATACCAATGTCTTGACCCATCCACCTCACGTATTTATGTTACCCGCCATGCTCGTTTTGATGAAACTTGTAACATCCATGATTTTCCGGACCTATTTTATTCTAGTTATTTCAATAATAACACAACATTTAAAACCTATAATTTTTCAAGCACATTATGTCACATGAATCATTATTTTAATCAATATTTCTATTCAAAATTTAAACCCTGCATTTACAAATATATATGTTTGTGTATTTATGTACATATACATATACATATATATATAAATATATATATATATATGGTGGATATGGAAAATGCATTCATACATTCCCATGTTCAAGAATTTAAAACTTGCATATAGTTTCATAGTTATCTAAAATTTTAAAAGTATGTACATACATGTATATTAAATTGATATATGTTAAAACTCTTGGTTTTAAATCCCTAACCATGTGAACTCTCGATTTGAACCCCCCCCCCCCCCCCCCGCCTTCTTGAAACTGACCCCTCTCTCTAATTGGACCCTCACCCAAGAACATCGACCAATTTGACTTTATAAAGTCAAAACGGTCCAAGGATCATGAAATTCAAGCCCACACCGATCCAAACTGTGTAATTGGACTTCTCACACACGAACATGTGATCAAATACCATCCACATGCCCATTTGGAAACTGCAATTCGATTGTTTAGCGTGGTCTAACTCAAATTCAAACGTGTTTGACTTCAAAGGGTCAAACCCGTATCAATTCATCATTTAATGTGTAAAATCAACGCGTAGTCACTCCCGCAAATCTCGTTCAATCAATACCCGAATGTATTCAGACCATGTACAAGACCCGATTCACTCTCAAATCGTGGAAATTGTTCGTAATTGATGGTCTCGGCTGTCATACGCCAAATCGTAATCAAATTGTACATTCAGGATAGAACCAATTCAATTAAACCACTCCCTCACCTTCGCAATCACCAGTAGAAACTTTCTAATCATTTTTGCGATTGGCATCACTCCTCTGGAATTCTTTCGAGCTTAAGAAGTCCCGAAACCTGCACTCCAGCCGTCCTCCCTCCTCGTTTCACCAAAACAGGTATTTCATGTGTCCTTGTAATCTTCTTGATCGCATGACTGTAAGCCCCATGGTCAGAGCATCGATCGTTTGTTTATCGAGCCAATTTAAAGGCTAGGGTTTCGAATTCGGGATTTTGGGAAGAAAGATCTTGAAACCTGTATGTTAAGGGTAAATATTTCCTATTCTCTATCAGTATTGCAACCTAGAGCAGCTGGTTAGAACCCATGAGTTATGAACATATGGTCGCGGGTTCTAGACCCACGCCCGGACAAATTTTTTTTAGGGGTTTCCCATATAACAGAACTCGGTCGTTGCTTGTCCATTGATTAAAACCTTGGGAAACCTACATTAGAACAATAAGAGGCCATTGGTCCAGTGGTAATCCATCTATTTCCTCACAGAACCCACCCGAGTTCGATTCTTGGCAACTCCATCTAATTTTTTTTACCCATTTTAAGCATCCAATCTTTTATCAAAAAATATTTTTATAAAACTCTTAAAACTCAGATCGTGTTATAAAGTTAAATTGTTAAACTTTCAAGGTAAATCATTTTACTTGTTAAAATCTAATAAAAACGTAGTTTATTTAATATATGTATATGTATATATTCAAAATAACAAACTACTTATTTAATTTCCTTTGGTTTGTAAATTATAACATGATTATTTTATGAATCCATTATCAATTGGTAAAGCTTTACACGAACGTTTTATAATCTAAAAAAAAACATTTTTACGCTAACATATATAATTAATTAGGGTTTAAATATATTAAATATTTACAAACATAAATTCCTAAATATATTAATATATATTTAGTTTATTGTACACTCTCTTTCGAGAAACCTTTACATAATGATAATTAAATAAAGAAAAATAGTTTTATTACACAATCTATTTTAAACTAAAACTTTAAGTCAATTATTATTTCTTTATATATAGATATACCTAGACACATACTTTGATTTAAACATTTTACTCCTAATCTTTTATTTAAAAACAAACACATAATAATTATTTTTACACGCTTCCTCTTTATGTGATTACATAAGCATCATTTGTACACAAACAAGTCCCCTCATTCAACCGACCAAACTCAGACTCAATTCCTTTATACTATAGGTTTTTCCCTCTAGTCATTTGGACACGTCATTAATACAACTATACTATTAAAACATAGGTTAACCTTGTGATTAGCTAGACGATTGGCAACAACTTGTTCGTGTGATTTCCAAGCTACATAACACCGGTGAGTTTACATAGCCCCCTTTTTATTTTGTACTTTTGGGGTGAAACATGATTTACTTTTGAAACTTTTTGCATAGACTTAAAATACAATTCAATAATATGATATTATGTGTTATGTGCTTTATGCTTGAATGCTATGAGTTAAGACTACATATACATGACTTTAGTACAATCATTAACTCCGTACAAGCCAACGGTTAACATTGATAGATCTATTGAGTCTGACAAACCCACCCGGTTAAGGTGTTTGTTACCGACTTTACATTAGGGTAACCTGCGTGTTATGCCTCAGTCACAAGGTTTGATTGTACACACTTAGTTTAACTATAGATTCTCCATAAATGCCTTATACACGTGTATCGTATGAATTGTATAAAACACTTTAAACTTGGTTATGTGTGAAAACCTATGTATGCTCACCAACTTTTTAGTTGACCTCGTTTTCATCATGTTTCAGGTACTAATGCTTGAGAATAAGTACAAGATGCTTCACTTAGGACCAATGACCTAGCATTTAATTTAAAGAGACTACTTATGTATTTCTACTTTCCTTGTATTGCTGGATTCATGATTAGTTGTGATATGAAACTGGTTGTTTAAATATTTAACCTTTAGTAAACCTTGAGCTTTTGAACAGTCTACATGTCCCGCCCCAACGTATTCCGCCGTCGGTTGGGGTGTGACAAAACTGTGTTCCCATTTGAAGGATTCTCCCATGAAAATCCCCTAACCACACTTCAGGTTACAACATTCCTTGACTCTAGCATCTCAAACCCTACCATTTCCAAAACCGCATCATCACCTGATGTAGTGCGAAGCACACATCTTTATTCCTTTGTATTCGCGCGTTTTTATATAGTTTTGCATATGTTTTTACTTCTTTTTGTTTTGTATTGAGTCTATTGTGTGTTTACAGGAGCTCGTATGAATTATCAAGTCAAATCCCGAGGAAATCGAGCACGAGAAGAAAGCCCGGAGTTTAAAGTCAAAAATGGTGAAAATCAGTCCCTCGAGGTACGCGAGGGAGGAGTGTGCATGTCTCGTGGTACGTGAGGAAACTCAAATCCGGGCCCGAATAATTTGCCCCTCACGGTACGCGAGGGGCTGGCCAACTTCTCTCGCGATACGCGAGAGGCCGTAAATCTTTGAATAGATACTTCATTTATTTTAAGATGCAAAATCTATTTCAATCATGAATAGATTTGGATTGCTTTATTTCAAAAGTGGCTAAAGATTTCAATGTACTAGATTATTCATTAAATAGAAACTTGACAAATATTTTAAATTATTTATGTTATAGATGTATTATAGCTGAGAAATAATAATAAGTACTAGTACTATATTAATTAAATAAGATTAGTTCATTTAAAATTTAAACCTTATAGTCAGTGTATGAATACTATCTATTTGGTAAAGGAGGTGACCTCCAATTGCCCACCTGACAAGCCAATACACCCTCAAATGCGAAGCAATTTTAAGGTCGGGCCGTGGGTTGAGGATTATCTGATTATAGAACAACTTTCCATATTTAAACTTAAATGCTTAATTTTCGTTTCTAATTAAAAGAATTTATTCACGGGGTTTGACACAAATAACCATTTTATTCCATTAGTTTAATTTTACTTTTTTAATCCAATACTTTAATTTTTATTTCAATTTCAGTCTAACCCAATAACACCATCTAAAATTTTTGTTAACTTTTTATTAAAAGATCAAAATACCTTTGGACTATTTATGTTACTCAGAAAAAATAATAAAATCTATAGGACACACTTAAACAAAAAAGTTACAAGAAAATTTGAGCAAATTACAAATTACGTCCTTTAAGTATTACCCAAATTTCAATATACGTTCTTTAACTAATAAAATTACAGAATACGTCCTTTATGTTTAAAAAAGCTTGCATGTTACGTTCTTTGGCCTAACGACAGTTAAACTTTATCATTAAGTCTGGTCAAGTGCCTTGCATGTGAGGACGTTTTGGTATTTTTACCGTAGAAGGAATATTCCTGTAAATCCACCCACTTAAAAGGACTATTTCTGTAATTCCCTTGATTTCCCACATTGGTCTCTAATTTCCCCCTCAAAAAGCCCCAATGCAATCCATTTATCATCAAAAACCATTCTTCATCTTCATCTTCTTGGTCATCATCCGTTTCAAAAGGACACAACTTTTTTAAACATTGTCATCTCGGAACCCTAACTGCAGAAACCCTATACCTTTGACGAACCGCGAATCAGAACCTTCAAGAGCCGACTGGAGTTCCAATAACCCCTGAGAAACCTCCAATTTAGAGTCCTTTACAAGAAGGCAAAGCTCTCGGACTGATTGGTCGACAACCGCGCGAATTTGAACTCAGTCATTGAGCAACGACGTGTATTCCCGGGTCGGACTCGGGTCCGGTAAGAGCAGTAGATGATCGGAGCTTCTCAAATATGGAAATAACCAATGGAAGAACGAATCTGTTGCCTCATAATCAAAATTCAGAATTTTGTTTTGATGGCGGTTGTGGGGGGTGGTATGTAGGATTTGTTTTGTATTTGTTTTAAGGTGGAGATGATGGGATGGTGATGGTGGTGTGCAGATGAAGATGACGACTGTTGTGGTGGTGGTTCCATGGTGGTCGTCGGAGATGTGGTGGTCACGGGAGATGTGGTAGTGGTGGGTCTAGATCTGAGAAGGAGTGTAGATAAAGATGACAGCGGTTCTAGGGGATGAAATCTAAGGTTTTGTTTTGTATTTGTTTTAAGGTGAAGATGATGGGATGGTGATGGTGGTTCTATGGTGGTGTGCAGATGAAGATGACGGCGGTTGTGGTGGTGGTTCTATGGTGGTCGTCAAGGATGTGGTGGTAGGTCAAGATCCTTTACAAAATTAGGGTTTTAAATTTATTTTTGTTGGTAAAAAGACCAAAACACCCTCACATGCAAGACATGTGACCAGACTTAACGGTAAAATTTAACATTTATTAAGCAAATGACGTAACGTGCAAGTTTTTTTTAAACATGAAGGATGTATTCTGTAATTTCCTTAGTTAAAGTACTTATTTTGAAATTTGGGTAATATTTAAAGGACTTAATTTGTAATTTGCTCAAGAAAATTTACATAAGGTTAGTGTGTTAGACTGTAATTGATATGAAAATGAAACTATTGAACTTAAAAAGTAAAATTAAAACTAATGAACAAAAATGGTTGTTTTGGTCAAACCACAGGGACTAAAACCGTATTTAACTATTTTCTTTAAAATGTTATATTTATAACTTTTTATGTAGTTCGGTTTTCAAAACCCATAAACATATAATAAAAAAGGAGGAAGAGAGAGTAAAAATGTAACATTAATTAATTTGTAAGTTGAATATTTTTTACAAGTATAATATTATTTTAAATTGCTTACAGTAAATTAAATATTACGTCCTTTAAGTATTTATTAAATTTCAGTGTACGTTCTTTAAATAAGAAAATTATTGTATATGTCATTTATGTTTAAAAAAGCTTGCCCGTTTTACCCTTTGGATTAACGATCGTTAATTTTTTCCGTTAAGTCAGTCATGTGCAATGTACATAAGTATTTGGTCTTTTTACCGTAAAAGGACTATTTTTGTAATTTTCTAAATAAAAAAGTAATTAAATAACAATTCTTTTCTAATAGCCTTCTTTGTCTATTTCATTGCCATGAGTCCATGAAAACACCACCACAACCGGCGACGACCTCCACCGCCGCACAAACCCAAATCGATTTCAATCCCCCACCACAAACCCAAACATGGAACTAATCCGGTGAAAACTCCACTAAAGGAATCAAAACCAAATAGATTTCAATCTTAACAAAGGCCACACAAACCCAAATTTGAAGTAATCTAGTGAGCAACCATTGTCATGCGTTCTCCGGTTTGTGGTGTTCTTACCAAATAAAAAGATGAAGATGGAATCACCATTGCCATTGCTGGAACCGTCGCACACCTGTAAATCCTACAACCTTTACTCTCACATTTGTCTGTTTCATTCACTCAGAAGCTCCGGCTAGTGTAACATCCAGATTAAATAGAAACAACTAAGAGGAAAGCAAGGCGGGCTTGGACAAAGGTCGGCCCATGGGCCCGAAATAAGAAAGGGAAACCCTTTCTAATCAGCAACCACTAACCTTCCCTTCCTCATTCATCCCGTGTGTAACTTCTAGAGAGAGAAAGCGGGGAAAGAGGCTTAAAGGCTTGGAAATCGTTTGTCTGCATCACAGCAACGCATAGCAACGGAAAACAGACTCCAAGGGGTAAGCATCACCTCTAAATCTAAGTTTTTACACGTTTTGGGGTTTCGGGTTTAAGTCGCATAAAGACATGATTTTTAAGTATGAAACTCGAAACAAATCACATATTTGTACTCATGAATGAAAAAGGAAGGTTTTGAACGTAAAAAGTTCAAGGCTTGATCAACTAGAAATAATTGGCCAGGTCTAGGGTTCTGGTCGTGGAAGAAGACTGATGCATCGAAACTACTAGTTTCTTATAGGCAAATCCATCGAAACTACATACTTTCGATATATGCAGACCCATTGAAACTACCTAGTTTCGATATATACCCCTGACCCGAAACTACTAAGATTTTACATAACTTACTTATCGAAATTACCATAGTTTTGACATAAACCCATGACTCGAAACCACCATAGTTTTGATATAAACCCATGACCCAAAACTACCATAGTTTCGATATGATTCACCCACCGAAACTACTGGGTTTAAGCATAGTAATGTCTAGTGTCATTTAGGAGCACTACCTTATGTGTATGACTTCATTATATAGATTGTGGGTGACCTTAGAAATGCTCAGTAACGAGCTAAGTGTATTTCAGAAACCACTCATCAGGTGAGTTCTATTTATCCCCTATGTGCAACATGCAAATGATTTATAATGTTTTGGGGCTGAAGTGTATGCATGATATGAAATGAATATTATGTGCTTAGTCAACGTGTTATATGACAATACATGATGATTATAAGTATAAAAAATATGTTTTATGAATAAAGAAATATGACAAGTATGTTTATAAATAAAGAAATATGACAAGTATGTTTATGAATAAAGAAATGAAAGTATGACATAACGTATAAGAATGAAATCTTGCTTTATAGTTTATATATTGCATGTTATGAATGTATGCAAACGTTATGGACGTTTCGATGATAACGGCTACTACGGTAGACGGACGACCATGTGATTATTTTGTAACCGGGACATATACGTACCTTCATCAGCTAGGACGTTTGAAAGGCAATAACGGACGGCCACATTCGTGCCGGACGATTGCAGTAATAAGTAGAACGGTTGCATAAATAATAGTCTGCGTTGGAAATGGATGCCTTAGGGCAGACGGGCGAATAGACAGACTACGACGGTAGGACGGTTTACGACGGACGGCCGAAGGTTTGCCAGAAGGTTTTATGATAGATGGACGGTTTCTAGTGCCGGACGGTTTACTAAATGGGCAACGACGGTAGTTCTTATAAAGTTTATCTTTGTGACTTACGCAATCATTATTATGGGTTGATCACCCATATGTGTATGACCAAAGAATGTTCTCCCAAAAATAAGCATGTACGTATCTATATATGTACTCATCATGAATGTTATATGAGAACAATAAAGCAAAGAATGTACAAATGTATATACTACATATATTTACGTATATATATAAATATATATTTATAATCATTTTAATAAGATAAAGTTTATGTCTGATTGCTTTTAAATTAGAACTTACCAACGTTAGCTCACTTTTAGTATACACTTCAGGTACCAAGAAGAAGAGGTGTGCTAAGGCGTGAAGGCTACTCGACAAACTGACATCCCAATCATTTGAGTTTATGTTAAGACAATGTTATGATATGTTATGTTATATTAAGACTTCCGTTGCCATGTAATTGAATGATGTATGCTTCCGCTACTTTATGAATTTTTAATTTAAGTTTAGCATTGATGACTATGTTTATGAGTAAATCCACTGAGTGAGGTCATCCGGGAAAAGTGGCCTTACAGCTAGCAACTGCAAATTTCCAGCTACATGTTGTCTTCTCCGACAGCCTACTTATCGGTGACTTGTGGTCGTTGTTTTTCATTTTCATTTAATTATTTTTTTATTATAATTTGAGTAATTACATAACAATCCTTTTCCTTTAGTAAACTACATAAATAGTCATTTTACGGTAAAAAGACCAAAATACCCTCATGTGCTTTGCACATGACCTGACTTTACGGAAAAAATTAACTCTCGTTAGTCAAAAAGATGAAACGTACAAGCTTTTTTAAACATAAATGACATATACTGTAATTTTATTAGTTAAAGGACGTATACTAAAATTTGGTCAATGCTTAAAGGATATAAAATGTAATTTGCTCTAATCCTTATTATAATAAGGGTGAAAGGGGCAGCCTTGGGTAAGCGTAATCGGGTTCACGGGTATTGCGGGTACACCGCCGCCAACCATGCGGGTAGCCGTACGAGTAGTAATCAGCAGGTATATGTACCCATGAGTGAAAGAACCGAATTAGCCATTAACTTACATGGAAGATGATGATGGCAATCTGTTTCGTAATGACTTTGACCTCGGAGTGCTTTGCCATGAAGCAGTTTTCATGAATCTAAAAGAATCGGAATTTGATCGGAACAATGCGCTTGTTTGGCTATTAGTCTCCGACTTTCTATCATGGGAAACAGATGATTTTGATGAAACTATTTTTCCACAGAAATTGATGTTTTCAGGTGAAGTGTTGTAAGAAGGATCACGACTCCATTCTTCACTGAAGAACCCTAAGAAATCTTGTTCAAACAATGAAGATGATGAGGATGAACTTTGGTTTGATTTGGAAACTTACAGGGGACATATATTATGTAGATTTATTTTATTTATTGTTTATTTATGTATCTTTTTTTTAATTAATCAAGTTTTTTTACTAATTTTATTTGTTTTAGTTTTCATAAAGAATTATTTAAAAAAAATTTATTTAAGTTATTAGGTTGTGCCACCAACACTTTAGGTATTATGATTGAATTTGGCTAAAAATGAGGTGACACACCCTTATTGGGTATTTTTGTTAGGGTAGTTTTTTGATGAGGGTTGTGCCCCCTTCACCCTAAATAAGTAACTAGGAGGACATGTGTTACTCTCTGGTGTCTTCTCACCCTTATTTTCTCGCATATCTCTCCTATTAAATGACGGAACACGTGTGTCATTCTCTGGTGTTTCCTCACCCTTATTTTGCTGCTTATCTCTCATATTAAATAATAATGATATTAAAAGAAATATATTTTTAGATATTTAATATAAATTTAATTATGGATATTTATTATATCACTAACTATATTAATTTAATATGAAATTAATTATGGATAGTTATAATTGCTGACGTTACTTATCATTTTCGAAAAATAAATTTGTATTATGGATAGTTATTATAACATCAAGACTGTTATTATATTTTAATTAACTCCGTTATTTTAGACAACTAGATTAATAATTTGTTTCAATTTTTATCTATAAATTTTTTAATTCAAAATTGTGTTTATCGTTAATTAAATTGTTCAATCATTTTATAATTTCTAAATTATCATTACTAATTACTATTTAATTTTTTTTCTTTATTTAACTCGTGTAATACACGAGTTTTATTTAATAAATAAGTAAGTTGTCACGTGTCACTGTCATTTTATCGTCAAATTTCTACATTAATGACAAATGTTAGTATATAACAAATCAAATCATTAATTTCTCAAAATCATCCTTGTATTTTTCAACAAAACACCTTATACTATTGGATAGTTAATAACCAAAATTTTATTTTTTTCGACTCATTCTATGTTGGTTTGTCGTTTATCATGTTGTCAACTTTTACTCATCAGATACATGTTCTTCCACGAATCGATCAATAAGATAAGTGTTAAAAAAATAAAAATATCAATTATCATAACATTTATATAGTTATCATGGTTTGTTTTCTCATCTAATTATTAGAACAAGTTATGATGGTTGATTTTTCTCTTGTAACATCTTTACAAAAGAGTTGTATGATTTTCATATCAATTGAGATTGAAAATACTTCTCCCTATCTAGACTGGTTTATATGTTCTTTGTACGTATTATAATTTCTTTAGTAGGTCTTCCCTATATTTCTTCCTATCTAGGCTGGTTTATATGTTCTTTGTACGTATTACAATTTCTTTAGTAGGTCTTCCATATTCTCCTTAGTTTAGCTGATTTGCTGAATTTGGAGTTATTATCGAGTTTTTCATAAGAGAATGACTCATATAGGTCATTCTCCATTGTTGTACCAGCAAGCACCGGTGGATCCAGAAAACTTTTCTTATGGGAGTCGGAAATTTTTGGGTCGGTTGACTAGCGATATATAACGCTAAAATTTTTTCATGGAGAGTAATCGGGAGGCGATTGCAAAATTTTACGGAGGACGATCGGGATTTTAACGCGCAACTAGAGACGCTCCTTTTCCTAAGTTTTAGATTACAAGTTCAATTTGTCCTTTAAGCTTATGCATATTATTTCTTCCCAAGAAAGAAATAATTGGAGACATCCACCTATTTCTCGTAGTTTCCTAAATTTCTTATATTTAATATCCCGTTGGGCCTCTATGTCTCATTGTGGTCATCTCCTTCTTCATCATCACACCATCATCATCACCACCATCACCACCACCATCACCACCACCACATCATTAGCTCTAATGGTTTCCCAACTGTTCTCCTCCCAAGTCCAAATAGGAACCACAAACTATAGAATAAACGCATCACTAATCGATTCGAAATCCATTTGAAACCATTCTATTGGAATTTAGTTGCGGTTCTTAGTTACCGTAAAATATCTAACCTCCCCGACATTGCCGCTAAGGATCTCCTCCTTTGGTTTTGCTAAGGTTCCCAGTGAGGTTTGTCTAATTGTGTCTTGACTTATTTGTCGACTTACCGTTTGAGTAATGAGACGTTTTTTTCTTTATTTAACAGTGTATTCTTAAGGTCTTTTTAATTTTATTATTAAAAATAAGTTATAAAAATGGAATTATACTAATTAAAGAGAAGTGTCGGTGACAAATGACACCGACCACTTTAACCCCTCAACTTTGGTGATTTGGTCCCTCAATTTTGTAAAATGTCACTTTAATCCCCTCAAGTTTTTAAAGTTTTAAAATTACACCCTGTAGTATATATAATTTGATTTTTCCTTAGTTATTTTCGTTTGTTTGTTTTATTTTTTTTAACGTCCCGGTATAAATTTTGTTAAAATCGAAGTCGTATTCAAAATAGAATATTTTTTTTGTATCGTGAGTTATATGTGCCGTGAAAAATTAGACCGACACCGACTGAAAAGCATCGGTACCGTTATATAATTATCTTTTATCAATGTTTCGATCTGCACAACCGAGTCGCCGTAACTTCATACGTTTCTTTTATCTATTTGACCATGTTTCTTTTTGTACTTAGCCACGTTAATGTCACCGCCTCAACTGTTTAACGTCTGCATCCCGCCCGGGGCAAAATTTATTTAACCATGTTTTTTTTTTGCTTAGCCACGTTAATGTCACTGCCTCAACCGTTTAAGGTCCGCCTACCGCCGCAGAGCACGGGACAATATTTCTAGTTGATATTAATAATATTAGAAGAGAAGGTTATGATAATAGATGAATTATGAATGGGGAAGCATCAAGATGTGCATAACCGATTTTTAGATTTTATATATCCATGAGTATTTTATACTACAGTGGTTGTAATAGATAGAATACAGTAATTTATGTATGGGTAACTCTTATAACAAAACTAATGATTTTTTTGAGTATAAAACGTACATATTTTGTATTTTCTTTATACTCCGTAAGATGGAAATGTCTACAAGATCATATACCAAACTTAAGTTTTAAATCATTATCACAAACACGTTAAAAATTTCGGATTGAAAGTGCCAAATCATTAGATTTCAAGTTCAAATTAATTAAATCATTATCACAAACACTTTTGTACCGTTGACCATTTGGTGTAATGATAACTTCAAGACTTCTCATAGTGGAGGTCTTGGGTTCGAATGGTAGCAACAGCAAATAAATAGTCTGTGACCAGATCAGGTGGTTTACCCAGTTATGAGGGAGCACCATACTACTAAACCAGTAGGTCATGGATATTTGAATTTTTATTAGGTATGGTTATTTGGTATGGTATATTGTTTGCTAGTAATTCCGAATTTCCGTTAGTATATAAAAATTTAAAAACAAAAGATATTTGTAGTGATGATGTTATAGATCAACTAGACAAACTTATTTGGCAAAGTTACGATAGCCGCCAAAGAAATGATTATAAAAATGAATATAGAATCTAACATTTATGGCTATTCAAAATGAATATAAAATTCTCCAAATTACAATAATCCAAATATTTAAAATAACTAACAAAAAATCCTCTTCACTTTCATCACATTGACACGGGTCTTGACTGCGCATGTTTGTTGGATTTTACGCCTTCTAATAGATTTATCTCTTCTTGTATCTGTTGCATTTGTTCATTCATTTGACGAATATTGCTTGAATGTCAAACAACAAATATCAAAAGAGAGGGGTGCACACTATTAATTTGTACCTTTGCAAATTGGCTAGAGCAAAAATTAAGTCTAAATTGTCCACAAGAAGCATGAGAATTCCAATTTGATTGCTTATGAATGCATTATGAACTCTCGCTTTATGGTTGTTGATATATTAGGGATTCTAACATAAAAACCTAGTTTTAATAACGTCAAAAACCTAATTTTAATAACATCAAATACCTAGTTTTAGTAACATCAAAAACCTAGTTTTATTTAAAAGGTCATGTCAAAAGTAAACTAATGCAGCTTTACAACATCAATAACATCAAAATGCAAACTTTATTCTTTAAAGGTAAACTAGTCCAGCCTTACATACCATAACAAAGCATTACATACCATAACCTAGTTTTAATAACATCAAAATGCAAACATTACACATACAAATATGAACTTACCATGGAAGAGAGGGAGAGGGAGAGGGAGACAGAGAGAGATATGGTTGATACATATTATCATATCTTCAAACTTGATGTCAACCGGCGAGGTGGTGGTGGAATGAACACCTGAGAGTCCAAATTCGTCGAGGTGGTGGTGGAATGAACGCCGGCGAGTCCAAGTTCGTCCAAGTGGTGGGGTTTCATGCATACAGTTTCAAAAATGATTTTGATCAGATAAATAAGCGCAGCGAAAAGTATACACCAACCGATCTAGGCCATTAACCTAGATCGCCCACCAAGATGCAAACCAATAAGAAAACAAACACAATCATAGGGGGTTAGACTTTTATACCTTTCGCGAAACCGGCTAACTGATTAAGCTCAACATCTGGAGACAACGATCTAGTCGCTAGGTCTGGTAACACAAATCTCCACCGGATTTGAACTCCTTCAAATCCAATCTCCAATAGCCCACAAAACACCCGCAAATCTGTAACCTTTTAGTAACACGGGTATGCGAACTTGTAAACTGAACAGAAACAGAAAACCGACAAAAGGGAGACAGAGACGGCGGTGCAAAGGGCGGCCTCTCGGTGTTGCGCGACGGCGGCGGAAAGAAGTCGGACTTCTGCTTTAGCATCGGCGCTGAGAAGCTGACAGTGACGGTGCTAGATGGCCGACGTCGACGGAGGTGGGAGGTCGATTGGATGGCGACGGCGGCTAGAAGGAGGGAGGTGAGAACTAGGGTTTGCAATTCTTGCCTAAACCTGATTAGTTCTATAAAAGTCTATATTTCCATCTCCTTATTGCTCTTACTTATAATCCCCTAACTTTCTGTCACACCCCAACCGACGGCGGATTATACGTCGGGGCGGACGCGGTTGTTCAAAAGTACAAGGTTGACTAATGATATTGAAATATTCCATTAATAAATTAAAGAGTTTAACATGGCAAAAATAACATATTGTTCAACAGAGAAATAAACATAAGATTAATTCTTGATGGTCTTTCTAAGTCCAAGCGTCCTACGTTTTCATAGATAAGCCTCACTCTTGTGCACCTGAAACACGTTAAGTAACTGTCAACTAAAAATAGTTGGTGAGATACAAAGGTTTTGACACCATTTTAACAAAGTCTTTTAAAAGTTTTACAATTCACCATGATTAATGTATCTAAGCATAAATGTGAGAAAAACAAGTAAGTTAAACATTGTGCACGTCAAACCTCCAACCAAGTTTAGGCATAACCCGAAGGTTACCCTTATAAGTTTCAAGTATAAGTTTTATTCAGTAACAAACACCAAGGGCTCCCCCCGAAGGGTCAATCAATCAAGGTGGATTGGTCAAATGCAATAGATCTATCTTTGTTACTATAGGCTCGGCCAAAGTTAATGAACATGCTAGAATTAAGTTTAATTTAACATACAAGTCTCAAAAGCATTCAACACAAAGAAAGCATATAATCATAGTTAAGTTTGAATTGTATAAGTCTAAAAAGTATAAACATGTTCCACCCCAAGTTTAAAAGCAAACATGAAAACAAAAAGGGGCTAAGTATACTCACCTTGTAGCGGATGTAAGAGTATCCAAACAAGGGTTATATGTAGTGTAGTTTTGAGGAAAGATATCCTCACCACAAGCCTAAACGATAAGTTTAAAGTTTAAAGTTTATTCATAGAAATTCTAGAACAAGGATTTCGAGATTTGGGATTGACTAGGGTTCTTGGTTTGGGAAGTGGGAGTAGTCGGGTTACAAAGTTTAGCTTCATAACCAATCGTTACATTTGAAGTTTAAATGAATACTCATATATCATATCAAGACTTTTAAATAGTTTTTCTCAAGTATTGAAGTTAAATAGTAAACAAGTATTTAATTGTGGGAATTACTTAGTAAGTTTTAAAAAATGTTTTAGAGAATGATACTTATAAGAGATATTAAGTTTCTTGGAGCTTTACTATTAGTGTAATTTATTAATTATCTAAGAGGGGAAATACCCATTTTTAAATAGATACATAACTTTCTAAAATAATTATCCATTTAAGAAAGTATCACAATTTATAATTTTGCTAAATAATATTTAAATTATTGACTACATTTTAAATAAGTATTAAATATACAAGTATTAATTATGTTTTATAAAACCCTTTTAATATTTTCATAAACCTTCAAGGTTACAATTATCCCATGTATTTACCAAGTAGAGTATTAAGTTTTTAAACATGTACAATTTAATAAATTTTAAAGGGAAGTATAAATGAATAAACTTTCTCTTTTTTTTATATATATAAACGAAAGTTGTAATTATCATTCAAAATTATAGATAGTCTTTGTTTATAAACCAAACTAATAATTTATAAATTATTTTCTGTCAAGTATTAAGTTTGTAACAGTTTGGGGGTTGTTTTATAGATTTTAGGAATTTAAAACTAATGTTAAACATTATATATTTTTTTTATAGTTTTTAAATTTGGTTTTTATTTGGTTGAAATGTTTTCCAATAAGGAAGACAAAAATAAAAATCGATTTTTAGTTTATATATGTTCCACATATTTTATAAAAATAAAGGGGATTTTTAAAACTGATTAAAAATGTATAAAAGAATTCGAAATCAGAAAAATGGGCGGCCGGGTTCGAACACCCGACCTGCTCCGGGTCGGGATCTGCACACACGCACCACCGCTGGACTAGGGACTTGTTTGTGTTTTAATCCGGAAAACAAAATCCTTAAACACAAACCCAAACGTCCCCCCCCCATCCGTATGAACCCTAATATTTCAATCCCCAAATTCGACTCGGATTACCCTCTGTTTATGAGATTAAACAGAGGGCTTTTGATCCTTTCACGAATTCGATCACAATGGGCACAAGTATTACCTGATTTGGTGTCGATTTGAGAGAGATTGGGTTCGGCTTGGAGTCGGCGTTCGCGACTTCAATTCCAGTCAGTGCAGCTTCGGATGGATGAAATGGGTAGTGGAGGGAGGTTAGGGATGATGTTTAGGAGCAGAGGGAGTCGCTATTTATAGCCAATTTTGGCATTAATTGCGTGAATGAGTCGAGGCGGGTGGTTGGGCCGTTCGGAGGTAATTCACACTCCACGCCAAGCATCAATCGAGGTTGATCATCATGGCGTCTTGGGGACGGGTCGCACGCGAGGGACGAGCCCGAGGTTCAGTGAACCTGGACGAAATTGTGAGTTTCACGTGAAAAGGGGCGAGAACCGGGGGTAGCGGGACTCGAACCCACGATCGATTTCTGGGCAAAAAGGGTTTGGGTGAATGACACAACAGGTCCTCGAAAGTTTAGGTGTTTAACATTTCACGTTTAAACTTGGTTTATGTTAGAGATAAGTTCCAGAAATTACGGTTTAGCCCCTATACTTTATATGATAAAATAGTTTATGGGTTTATAAATTCAAGTATTTATATTTTTATCGTCGTTTATGTCTCTCTTTTTTTACACAATAAAATTTTATAATGTTTTCATCTATTTTTTGTAGAAATATACGTATCTATGAATTGTATTTATCGAGTCTAGTAGCACGGTTAGAGATTTAGGAAGTGATACGTTTGTTGAAATTGATGAGTCTCGTCGGGTTACAATTTGAAACTGAAAATGATACATCGGGAAAAACCATGGATATTACAGTCTCCCCTACTTTAGGAAATTTCGTCCCGAAATTTAAGAGGAGCGTCCAGAGAAAATGTGCGGGTACTTGACTTTCATCTGGTCTTCACGTTCCCAAGTAAACTCTGGGCCACGCTTAGACTCCGACTACGCTTGAGCTGCTTGACTTCACGATCCATGATTTCCACGGGTTTCTCTGCAAAGTGCATAGTGTCATCAATACGTACTTCGTCGAGAGATATGTGAAGGTTCTCATCGGCAAGACATTTCTTGAGGTTAGAGATGTGGAAAGTTGGATGAACATTGCTAAGGCTTTCAGGTAGTTCAAGTTTGTAGGCCACCTTTCCTATCCTTTCGAGGATTTTAAAAGGACCCACAAAACGAGGAGCTAGCTTTCCTTTCTTTCCGAAACGAACTACTCCTTTCCAAGGTGATACTTTGAGGAGTACAAGATCACCGACTTGGAATTCTAGCGGTTTTCGTCGCTTGTCGGCATAACTCTTTTGCCGACTTCTAGCTGCTAGGAGATTATCACGAATACGATGAACTTTGTCAGATGTTTCTTGAATGAGTTCAGGTCCGGTGGTTTGTGATTCACCAATCTCGTTCCAACAAACAGGGGAACGACATTTACGACCATAAAGAGCTTCAAAGGGTGCCATGTTGATGCTTGTGTGGTAACTATTATTGTAAGAGAATTCAATCAACGGTAGGTGCGAATCCCAATTTCCACCGAAGTCAATGACGCATGCCCTAAGCATGTCCTCCAAAGTCTGTATGGTTCTTTCGGATTAACCATCGGTTTGAGGATGGTATGCTGTGCTGAGATTTAATTGTGTACCAAGAGCAGGTTGTAAGGATTGCCAGAAACGGGAAGTGAAACGACCGTCACGATCAGAGATAATGTTAAGAGGCACACCGTGGCGACTAACTATTTCATTAATGTAAATCCGAGCCAATTTTTCGACTCCTTAATCCTCACGAATAGGCAAGAAATGTGCGGACTTATTTAGTCGGTCCACGATCACCCAAATGCTATCGTGACCACGAGTGGTACGAGGTAGCTTGGTAATGAAATCCATCGCTATACACTCCCATTTCCACACGGGAATCTTTGGTTGTTCTAGAAGACCAGACGGACGTTAGTGCTCGGCTTTAACCTTGGAGCAAGTGAGGCACTTTGCTATGAATAACGCAATGTCTTTCTTCATACCGGGCCACCAGTATTGGTGACGAAGATCTTTGTGCATTTTGTCTGTACCAGGATAAACCGAATAACGGGTCTTATGAGCTTCGTTCATAATGATAGTACGAAGGTCATCACGATCAGGAACCCAGATACGGTTCAAGAAATAGAGTAGGCCGTTGGGCTTAGTCTCTAATTGAAGTTCAGCTCCGCACGCCATTTCTTCGTACATCTTCCCTTCGGTGACCGAAAGGTGTTGTGCTTCGAGGATGCGTATTTGAATATCGTTTTGAACTCTCACACAATGCAACATGGTGTGTTCCTTTCGGCTCAAAGCATCGGCTACAACATTTGCCTTTCCAGGATGATAACGAATGTCGCAGTCGTAATCATTAAGTAGTTCTACCCAACGACGTTGCCTCATGTTGAGTTCTTTTTGATTAAAAATATGCTGAAGGCTTTTGTGGTCTGTGAAAACCACACACTTTGTACCATAGAGGTAGTGTCGCCAGATTTTGAGAGTGAAGACAACTGCACCTAAATCGAGGTCGTGCGTTGTGTAATTCTTTTCATGAATTTTGAGTTGCCTTGACGCGTAAGCAATAACCTTGCCTCGTTGCATAAGGACACAACCGAGACCTTGGTTGGATGCATCACAGTAAACCACGAAATCATCGTTACCCTCAGGAAGGGTCAAGATTGGAGCGTCACAGAGCTTTTGCTTGAGAGTCTGAAAGGCTTCTTCTTGTTTTGGTCCCCACTCGTAAGGCTTTCCTTTATGGGTTAAGGCTGTGAGGGGCACCGCAACTTTCGAGAAGTTAGAAATGAAACGACGGTAGTAGCCAGCTAGGCCAAGGAATGAACGGACTTCAGTGGGGGTCTTTGGAGCTTTCCAGTTTTTCACTGCTTCTATCTTTGCAGGATCTACATGAATTCCTTTCTCATTGACTATATGACCCAAGAATTGGACTTCATTTAGCCAAAACTCACACTTAGAAAATTTGGCGAACAAGGTCTCCTTCTTTAAGAGGTCTAACACCAACCGTAGGTGTTCCTCGTGATCCTTTTTAGTTTTTGAGTAGATTAAGACGTCGTCGATGAAAAAAATTACGAATTTGTCCAGGTACGGCCTACACACACGGTTCATTAAGTCCATGAATACCGCGGGCGCATTAGTTAAGCCGAAAGGCATAACCATGAATTCATAGTGGACATATCTTGTACGAAAGGCTGTTTTTGGAATATCCTCATCATGGACACGAAGTTGATGGTAGCCAGAACGGAGGTCGATTTTGGAAAAGCATGCAGAGCCTTGAAGTTGATCAAAAAGGTTGTCAATTCTGGGCAATGGGTAACGGTTTTTGACGGTAAGCTTATTAAGCTCACGATAATCGATGCACATACGAAATGATCCATCCTTCTTCTTGACGAACAGGACAGGTGCTCCCCAAGGGGAGACGCTAGGACGAATGAACCCTTTTTCGGAAAGCTCTTGAAGTTGGCTTGCTAGCTCTTGCATTTCCGAAGGTGCAAGGCGATATGGTGATTTTGCTACAGGATTTGCTCCTGGGATGAGGTCGATCCTGAATTCAACTTGTCGTACGGGAGGAAGGCCTGGTAAGTCTTCGGGAAACTCACGGATGATAGGGATGTCTTGAATGTTCCTTCCCTTCCCTTTCTTTTCCACGACGTTAGCTAGAAATGCCATGTAATTCTTCCGTAGATACTTACGGGCTGTGGTACAAGACATGAGTTTTAGACCGTTTGATGGTTTTTCACCATAGATTTGCAACGTGCTTCCGGATGGTAAGGGAATACGGATGCATTTTTCAAAGCATATGATTTCTGCATGATGTTCGGCTAACCAATCCATGCCAATTATTACGTCGAAGCTTCCAAGATGCATCAGGATGAGATTAATCGGAAAGTCGTGATCGTTAAGGTTAAGAACGCAGTTACGGATAACCGAGTCAATAGTTACAGGATTTCCATCAGCTACTTCTACCGTAATGGATTTTTCTAATTTAGAACGGTCTTTGGCAAGCGATAACTCAAATTCCAAAGAAACGAAACTCTTATCGGCACCAGTATCAAATAAAACGGAGGCATAATGTTGATTTACTAGAAACGTACCGTTGACTACTTCTGCGTTGGCTTGGGCTTCATTAGCGTTGATGTTAAAGGCACGTCCCCGTGCTCCCGGGTTTGGGTTTGGATTTGCGAGCCTTGGGCACTGGTTACGGAAGTGGGTTGGATAACCACATCCAAAACATGCTCGACCATTTGCCAAAGCTGGTAGTGCCAGGCATTGGGACGATTTCCCTGAGCCATTGGAGGTTTGTTGGCGAAGCAAGTAGTAGACAAATGTCCATAACGGCCACAATGGGTGCACAATCGGCATGGCAAGGTGGTCGGATGATGAAACTTGCAGGTGTTACATTGGGGATGTGCTCCCCCATAGGGCTTCTTAACAGGAGCAACTTGTGCCAAAGGTGCTGCCGGTGTGACTACCGCATAGTTCCTAGCCTTTCGCTTTTTATTGAACGAGGGTTCAGTCTTAACCGTCTTGAGAGGCTCGGGAGTAAAGGTATCAACGGGCTTCTTGGAGCCCTTTTTGAATAGGGTTCCAGCCTTTACGTGATTATCCGTCAAGGTAGCAGAGAGGCGGATAGCGTCTTCCAGTGTGGCAGGGTTCCGACCCCACACCGTGTCCTAAATCTTCATCGGTAGTCCACTGATATACTTTTCGATACCTCGAGACAGATGGGTAACCATATGTGGCACTAGCAGACTTAGTTCATGAAAACGGGTTGTATACACCAGATTCTCTCCACTGTCCTGGGCAAGATCCCATAATTCAGCCTCGAGTTTCTTCATTTCATTTCTCGGGCAAAATTCTTCGATCATTAGCTCTTTGAATTCTTCCCAGGTCAGTGACATAGCAGCGTCAGCACCTCTATTTCGTTTTTCTCCGTTCCACCAGGTTAATGCCCTCTTCTGCAGGACACTTGATGCATGACGAACTCTGAGGTTATCCGGGCAGTCACTGTTTAGAAATGTGCTCTCCATGCTTTAAAACCATTGGAAGAGGCTAGTGGCTCCCTCAGTCCCAAAGAATTTGGCAGGGTTGCAGGAGTTGAAATGCTTGAAAGTGCACGGAGGGTTTGAACCTGATTGGAGAGATCCAGAGTTGGCACTGTTGCTGGCTGCTGCTTGGTTTAGTTGAGTAACTAGGGTAGGTAGGATCTCAGCCATTTGTTGAGCGATGAGGGTTGCCATGACTCTGCTTCGGCTACGACGGGGAGGCATACTATAAAATGAAAAAGTTTGGACATAAGAATAATAGGGTAAGGATCATAGGATGAGGTTATGAAGTATAAGGGTTTTAGATGGTGCCTACTCAGTTCATGTTACTAAACAGGTACCTTGACATATCAAAGGTAATTTAAATTCTCAAACGTTAGAGAAGTCGCGCATTCCTATAAGTGGACACTCATCCAAAGAATTCCCAGGAAAGCATACGGGTCTAACGGTTGATCTGGATTTGTACGAAATGCTTTCCTTGACAGAATTTCCTAGAATACAGGCATCCACCCTTCCGGTCCACACAAGTTCTCATACATTATTTGGAACTCAACTACTTTTGATGAGAGTTAGTTTAGAAACCTAAGTATATAGACTTGATGTAGTAGTAAGTTTTCCATGTATAAGTATGTGTAGAGTTTAGAGGGTAGAATAGAGGAGTGATTCCTAATAAGTACATGAGACGACTCATGTCATGGGGAATCCTAAGTTATAGTCTAGGTCATGTGTCTAATAACCTAATTCCCTATAACCAAGGCTCTGATACCAATCTGTCACACCCCAACCGACGGCGGATTATACGTCGGGGCGGACGCGGTTGTTCAAAAGCACAAGGTTGACTAATGATATTGAAATATTCCATTAATAAATTAAAGAGTTTAACATGGCAAAAATAACATATTGTTCAACAGAGAAATAAACATAAGATTAATTCTTGATGGTCTTTCTAAGTCCAAGCGTCCTACGTTTTCATAGATAAGCCTCACTCTTGTGCACCTGAAACACGTTAAGTAACTGTCAACTAAAAATAGTTGGTGAGATACAAAGGTTTTGACACCATTTTAACAAAGTCTTTTAAAAGTTTTACAATTCACCATGATTAATGTATCTAAGCATAAATGTGAGAAAAACAAGTAAGTTAAACATTGTGCACGTCAAACCTCCAACCAAGTTTAGGAATAACCCGAAGGTTACCCTTATAAGTTTCAAGTATAAGTTTTATTCAGTAACAAACACCAAGGGCTCCCCCCGAAGGGTCAATCAATCAAGGTGGATTGATCAAATGCAATAGATCTATCTTTGTTACTATAGGCTCGGCCAAAGTTAATGAACATGCTAGAATTAAGTTTAATTTAACATACAAGTCTCAAAAGCATTCAACACAAAGAAAGCATATAATCATAGTTAAGTTTGAATTGTATAAGTCTAAAAAGTATAAACATGCTCCACCCCAAGTTTAAAAGCAAAAATGAAGGGGGCTAAGTATACTCACCTTGTAGCGGATGTAAGAGTATCCAAACAAGGGTTATATGTAGTGCAGTTTTGAGGAAAGATATCCTCACCACAAGCCTAAACGATAAGTTTAAAGTTTAAAGTTTATTCATAGAAATTCTAGAACAAGGATTTCGAGATTTGGGATTGACTAGGGTTCTTGGTTTGGGAAGTGGGAGTAGTCGTGTTACAAAGTTTAGCTTCATAACCAATCGTTACATTTGACGTTTAAATGAATACTCATATATCATATCAAAACTTTTAAATAGTTTTTCTCAAGTATTGAAGTTAAATAGTAAACAAGTATTTAATTGTGAGAATTACTTAGTAAGTTTTAAAAAATGTTTTAGAGAATGATACTTATAAGAGATATTAAGTTTCTTGGAGCTTTACTATTAGTGTAATTTATTAATTATCTAAGAGGGGAAATACCCATTTTTAAATAGATACATAACTTTCTAAAATAATTATTCATTTAAGAAAGTATCACAATTTATAATTTTGCTAAATAATATTTAAATTATTGACTACATTTTAAATAAGTATTAAATATACAAGTATTAATTATGTTTTATAAAACTCTTTTAATATTTTAATAAACCTTCAAGGTTACAATTATCCCATGTATTTACCAAGTAGAGTATTTAGTTTTTAAACATGTACAATTTAATAAATTTTAAAGGGAAGTATAAATGAATAAACTTTCTCTTTTTTTTTATATATATAAACGAAAGTTGTAATTATCATTCAAAATTATAGATAGTCTTTGTTTATAAACCAAACTAATAATTTATAAATTATTTTCTGTCAAGTATTAAGTTTGTAACAGTTTGGGGTTGTTTTATAGATTTTAGGAATTTAAAACTAATGTTAAACATTATATATATTTTTTTATAGTTTTTAAATTTGGTTTTTATTTGGTTGAAATGTTTTCCAATAAGGAAGACAAAAATAAAAATCGATTTTTAGTTTATATATGTTCCAAATATTTTATAAAAATAAAGGGAATTTTTAAAACTGATTAAAAATGTATAAAAGAATTCGAAATCAGAAAAACGGGCGGCCGGGTTCGAACACCCGACCTGCTCCGGGTCGGGATCTGCACACACGCACCACCGCTGGACCAGGGACTTGTTTGTGTTTTAATCCGGAAAACAAAATCCTTAAACACAAACCCAAACGCCCCCCCCCCCCAATCCGTATGAACCCTAATATTTCAATCCCCAAATTCGACTCGGATTACCCTCTGTTTATGAGATTAAACAGAGGGCTTTTGATCCTTTCACGAATTCGATCACAATGGGCACAAGTATTACCTGATTTGGTGTCGATTTGAGAGAGATTGGGTTCGGCTTGGAGTCGGCGGTCGCGACTTCAATTCCGGTCAGTGCAGCTTCGGATGGATGAAATGGGTAGTGGAGGGAGGTTAGGGATGATGTTTAGGAGCAGAGGGAGTCGCTATTTATAGCCAATTTTGGCATTAATTGCGTGAACGAGTCGAGGCGGGTGGTTGGGCCGTTCGGAGGTAATTCACACTCCACGCCAAGCATCGATCGAGGTTGATCATCATGGCGTCTTGGGGACGGGTCGCATGCGAGGGACGAGCCCGAGGTTCAGTGAACCTGGACGAAATTGCGAGTTTCACGTGAAAAGGGGCGAGAACCGGGGGTAGCGGGACTCGAACCTAAGATCGGTTTCTGGGCAAAAAGGGTTTGGGTGAATGACACAACAGGTCCTCGAAATTTCAGGTGTTTAACATTTCACGTTTAAACTTGGTTTATGTTAGAGATAAGTTCCAGAAATTACGGTTTAGCCCCTAGACTTTATATGATAAAATAGTTTATGGGTTTATAAATTCAAGTATTTATATTTTTATCGTCGTTTATGTCTCTTTTTTTTTTTACACAATAAAATTTTATAATGTTTTCATCTATTTTTTGTAGAAATATACGTATCTATGAATTGTATTTATCGAGTCTAGTAGCACGCGTAGAGATTTAGGAAGTGATACGTTTGTTGAAATTGATGAGTCTCGTCGGGTTACAATTTGAAACTGAAAATGATACATCGGGAAAAACCATGGATATTACACTTTCTCTCCAAGTTAGGGTTTTAGTTTACTAATTACAATATAATCCTTGTAATAATCATATAATTACATTTGTAAATTCCATTTATCTTAATTGTTAATTAACTAACTGCTAGTTATTTATTTATAATTATATCCAATATAATTATAACTACAATTAAAATAATATCTTAATTAATAAATATGTTCCAAACATATTTCCACCAGTTTATTATTAGTCAAATTAATAATAATAATGATAATGATGTGACCAACCGTTTCCGTTTGTACCCTGATAATTATTTCATAAATGAATATCTCGCCTTTTGTTATATTCATGTAATGGACTATATTATTCGTTAATATATCCAATGATCGTAACATCATTGCCTAAAGTGTAACCCTTTGGATCTTACCTCGTTAACAGGATTGTCAAATGTCGTTACTCGGGCATACTAGTCCAACACCAAGTTCTTCATTTTCGTTTTCACTGTGTATCGGTAGAGAGAGATAGAGAGCATAATGAAGACAGTGTGTTGTGTTCTCTGATTTAGGGCACCGTTAAAGCGTCGTCGCCATAGGGCAAGCATACGATGTCCTCTTCATTTATCTATTTGTTGCAAAAACAAAAGATAAGTTAAAAAAAATACCCTGTGGCGACAACATTTATCTATTTGTCGCCATAGGGCAAGCATACGATGTCCTCTTCGGGATAGGGTTTCTAAACGGCGCGTTCATTTTCACAAACCCCGCGATGACATGTCATCTCTATAGGTAACAAAAACCCAAAAATCTGTAAAAACCTTCTACTACGACATGTCGTCGCTATTTGTGGAGCTATGCCGACGACTTCTAGTCGTCACTACAGGACTCGTCACCACATAATTTTTTTCTTGTAGTGTTATCCTTTCTTCGTAAATCTTTCTTCAGTTACATATCTCTTTGTCATTTTATTGTTACCAAATAGCTAGGAGCATTAAAAGTATCAAAGGGTGAAACTAAATCGAGTATGAAATAAGGTCATTTATTATTACCTATTATCACGACCATCAAAAACATTGATGAAGTGTATATTCTTCTTATAACTTTATTAAATGTTATTATATTAAGCATTGTTCTACGTTCCTAATAAACAAGTTATGTTAGTTAAAAGACCCGATCATACAACCGGGTTATTTTAGATAAGAACTTGGTCAAACAAACAAGGTTATATAGCTTTCTAGTCGGACTCTCCGAGATATAACTCGAATATTTTCTAAATTATATTAACCGGTGTTTAGTAGTGAATTACCAACCTTTAATTTTTATAATGTATAAATTTACACTTATGATGGGAAATATGTATAGATGTAACCAATAAGCAAACCCAATATATATAACAACATTAGCAGTTATTTAATGACTTGATATTTCTCCGTGTAATTATACTTATAGTTAGTTATAGATATTAATATTAACTAGTAGAAGTATGTGACATCTCGAAAATAAATGAAAAATAAATAAAGTGGAGTCCGGGAAATAAAATAGGAATCGAGGGGCGATCAACTCTAGACACGGGGAAAGAAAGTGAACGGGCTCGTGGCCTTGGGCCGAAAAAGGAGTGGAAGGGGAGGCTAAATCCCTAGCATTTCCCCCTAGTCTCATTCACCACCTTCATCTTCTACCTTGATCTAGAGAGAGAGAGAGAGCTCGGAAATCACACCCGAGACCTTCATTTTGACCCGAGATCATTACTGGAGCTTCTTTGAAGATTCGGGAGGAAGAATCACGCGTAAAAAGGTAGAAACACCTTTCCAGATTCGAATTATTGTTTTTGGGTTTCATGGGTTTTTAATATTAAGTCCGGATTTTTACGTGTATTTTGGCCTAAAAAGTAGAGATTGAAGCTAGATAGAAGTTTGGACGTAAAAAGTTAGAGATTTGAATAAAAAATGACGAGTTTTGGCCAAAAAGGTATGAAAAGTCCGAAATGTCCATGAATGAACCGAAAACGACTCTTCGACCGAAAAGTATTTCGGTCGAAATAGGAACAATGCGTTATGAATGAAAAGTTAACTCGGACAAAAGAGTTTTCTGACGAAATGGTTTTCGGTCGAAAGAGATTTCAGCCGAAAGAGATTTCGACCGAAGGAGATTTTGGTCGAAAAGGTTTTCGGCCAAGAAGGTTTTTGGTCGGAATGTCTTAGACATAACCCGGTAATGACATATCTCGTTCATGGTTGTTTAAATAGATTGAGTAGCATTCCACCAAGCCTAAAGTTCGTCGCCGAGTGAGTTTAGTTCCTTAAAAGTCAAGAATCCCTATGAAAGGTTGCAAAATGAAATGACTGTTTTACTAAAGTAACAATGTTTGAAACAAGAAACGTTTGTGAAATGAAAGGTTTATGTAAGGAATGTTTTATGAAACGGAATGGTTATAAAGAAATGGTTTTTGAAATAAAAAGAAAAGGGTTTTATGAATGAAAGAAACGTTTTATGAAAGGAAAGCGGGCAAATGTTTTTAAGAAGTCATTACAAATCTAATATGCCGAATGAATATAATTGATGAATGAAGTCTGAGAAAGTAATTTCTAGCCTTATGGTATATTATGGGAAAGCCATAGTATCATAAGTACAACAGGGGTAGTGCCTATGTGACCTACCAATGGTATTATGGTTGTGCAATCGGGATGGGAGTGGCGACGGTCACTCGGGGTTAACGTGACTCATGAATGGTGAATGGAATCACCTTAGCGACTTACGAGTCCTAAGTGTGATGAATGAATGGAATCGACGGTACAGATTTAACTATTTCTTGTATGACTTGAATGGGATGTTAAATGATTTTTCTGAATGAATGTTGAATGTTTGAATGAATGGATAACGAATGTTAAGCCCTATTTCTATTTATGAATGATAAAACCCTAACGAATGAACGAACGATTAACCATTTTCCTAAAATGAATGAAAAACTTCGCTGACTTTTAGTATAAATGTAAGGTTAAGGAGAGAGTAACGTTGAATGGATGCTGCTTGGCTACTCGAGGAATTACCCGGCGATGAGAGACTGGCATCCCTTATGATTGTTTAACTGTTGAATGTTTTATGACAATGTTTTAATTTGTTGCTATTTTGAAACGATGTAATGACGTTTATTCCGCTGCTTAGTAATGTTTGAAGTTTAAGAACTATTTATGAATGAGTAAATCTAGCACATGAGGCCTCCCGGGGTTTGGGGCCTTACAATGTAACCCTATGTGTTGCGGCGGGGGGCGTTGATGCAACGGGAAACTTGTTACGCTCAGTTTGTAATCAAATTTATGTGTAAGCATAGATAAACATATTAGAATTTCATAACACGGGAAGGCTAAATTGGCGTTATTTTATATAAAAATAAGTAAACCGTTAAGTAACTATGATTACCTGTATGTTTGTGGTTCCAATAAAATTTACGTCTAAACGTGTGAACATGTACGTCACAACAGCATATTCGAAAAACGTAATGTAAGTTAGTTTAACGAAAAGATAAAAGGGTTACACTATATGAAATCTAAAAGTAAAAATATATTATAGTAACACGTCGCAACGGTATATTCGGAAAACATGACCTAAGTTAGTTTAACGAAAAGATAAAAATGTTACACCACATGATGAAATCTAAAAGTAAAAAAAGAAAGGAAAAATATATTATAGTTGATCCAACTATAAAAAAATTTATATTAAACGCGACGCGGTTTTAAACAAAATTTATATCGAAACATCATGTCGCGACGGTATACTTTGAATTCAATAAAAAAATTATCGTTTAAAAGTTATAAACAAAAAATAATACTTTTCAAAAAGTAATTATAAGCATTAAATAAAATAAAATTAAAAGAAAAGAGAAATGCCACGTGTAAAAATTGTAAGACTCGGTTTCAACGACTTATATATTAGTATTCATCATCCTGCGGTCTCAATCAAATTTACGTAAAAAACCACCTATTTAAAAAAATAAAACATAGCATGACAAATATCAAAGCAAAAAAGTATGAAATTATGTATTTAAAAAAGATTTAACGAAAGTGCATTTTCTATCGCTTTTCAGTTTTCATATATAAATATATCTTTAATAAATAAAAATTCTATAGGACACATGTTATTTTCTGTTGCATTCTCAACATAATTTTTCCGTATATCTCTCCTATTAAATAATGATATTAAAAAAATATATTTTTAAATATTTAAATATAAATCTAATTATGTATACTTATTATTTAATTATAAATAGTTATTATATAAATGAATTTAATATGAATTAACATTTATTAATTACCTAAAAAAAATTAATACACAGTTGAGAAAAATGTTTTAAAATTTAACTTAACATAATTTATAACTGTCACATCAAAATACATTATTTTAAAGACATATTTTGACGAGAGCATATGTTAACATATTACATAATATTTTATTCAACCCCGTGTAATACACGAGTTTTTAAAAACACGAATTTTTTTATTACTAAGTATATAAAATTACATTTATTCAACCAGTATAATACACGAGATTCTAACCTAGTTATACATATGCATAGATTTAGTGAAGAAATGTAAATAAAAAATTGATGTGGTGAAAGCTGGAATAAGTGTGTAATAAAGATCGAACCCCTTACCTTTAGGTTACAAAGCAAGAACTTAACTAAGGAGTTGTTTGGTTCATTAAGAGTTGAACCATTAATTGATCTTAATGGTTCAACATTGTTTCTGTGCTGAACCATTAAGATGTTGGATGAACTATTAAGAGGATGACAAAATCTGAAACAAACACCCTTTACCTCTGAATCGGTTAGAGGTAGCCTCTTAATGGAATCATTAAGAGAATATCAAACAGCCCCTAAGTCGGGCAAGTGAAAACTTGTTTACTTTATCAGTTAAATACCTATCTATTATAAAGATTTTTTAATTAAAAATTGAGTTAACTACACAGATAGTACATGTGGTATACGAAATTAACATGTTTGAGTACTAAGGGTTTAAAGTAATAGTTTTGGGTTTTATGCTTTCAATTTTGTAATGAGTTTGGGTATTAAAGCTAAGCTCCATTAATGTTTCTGTTAAGTTTGAGGTGCAATAACTAAAATACCCTTTTTCTATTAATTTTCCTGTTAACTTTCGTCATCGTGGTGTATCAAGCTTGTTTGGATTTAAAGGATTAGAGAAATTTGTTGAGAGATTATAGTAAAGAAAATTAATTACGGTATTTTAGTGTTTAGTATTGGAGTATTTAAGAAAAGAATTATAATTTTTTTATTGTTCTCAACGGCTAGTTCCAAACGGTCTGATGACCGTTGACGCCCCAATACCTGTGATTCAATTCATGTCCGCCAATGACTCCCCGGGGGCGTTGTTGCCCAATCACGGGCATGGTAGATCACACCCCACCATCCACACGACCATTGCACTCACCCTAAGAAGAGAGATATAGAGAAAAGGATGTGCAATCATAGATCTTGGGTTATAGCCTAGTTGCATTTAAGTTAACCCTTATGTTTATAGTCCTAAATAGATATGATCATATGACAAAGATCAAATACAAGACTTCAGAGTTTTTTTCCAAGATAATGTTGGAGAAAAATATTTATCAAAATTGGTGATTGTAAAATATTTATTAACATGGGTATTTTTTTTCCATTTATTTCTTTATTTTAACTAATTTATTAGAAATCTTTTCTTATTTTGTTTATTTAATCAACTTATTATCAATTTTTTATTCTTTTTTTTTCAAGGATTATTGTATTTTAATAATCCCACCTTTTACCAATTGGCCGATAATAATCCCAACTGAGAATATTCTTACCACCGGTCCCTACTTTCAAACTATTTTTTTACATTGGACTCCTCGTTAAAAAAACTTAACGCCGTTAGAGTTTATATGACATGGACATCTGCAAACCGTCGGAAAGTCGAGCCAAGCTAGCAATGGTCTCGTGTTGGCTTTTGAAATTGGCTTTGGTGGTGTTTAACTGGTCTCGTTAAACACCACCGTTTTCTCTGTTTGGACTTTCCGGACCCACAAGACCAGTTAAACACCACTAGAGCCAATTTCAAAAGCCACCACGAGACCACTGCTAGCTTGGCTCAACTTTCCGGCGGTTTGCAGATGTCCACGTCATATAAACTCTAACGGCGTTAAGTTTTTTTAACGGGGGGTCCAATGTAAAAAAATAGTTTGAAAGTAGGGACCAGTGGTAAGAATATTCTCAGTTGGGATTATTATCGGCCAATTGGTAAAAGGTGGGATTATTAAAATCCAATAATCCTTTTTTCAATCAACTCATTATAGTTTATTTTCATTTTTTTTTTGAATAAAACTGTTATAATTATTTTATTTTTATTTTTTAATCAAACCATGTTAAATACAAGATATAAATAAACTTTAAAAACAAAACAAGAAACATAAAAGAAGTTAAAAAAAACATTAAAACATGATGGCCTCAATATGAAACACACAAAAATAAAAATGTCAAATGTAGTTGACTAGCTAGCGGTCTAATATCAAATACAAATTAAGAAAAAAAAAATTGTCAAGACAACTTGACAGACATCAATTCTTTTAGGATTAGAAGAATAGTTTGTCCAATTAAAACTATTAAAATAAAACAAAAAAATGTAGCTTTTCCTATTCGTTTTTACATGTTATTTATTTTAATAATTATAGCTTTGATAATTCTTCTTTTTAGGTATAAGTTTTTAATTGACCTTTTTTTTAACAGCAAATGCCCGAACACCCGGGATCACCCTAACAAACGGATCATCTTTTCGCCCGAAAAACAGAAGCGTGGTGACCCCGGCTCCACACCACCCAGGATGAAACCCACAACTGGGAAAATCCCCTGGCTCAACCTGAGACATTTTGTCCCAAACGAGATTCAAACTCATGACCTTCCATTTGGAAAGTCATGACGCTATCACTCAAACAGAAGGCTCAGTTGTTTTTAAAAGACTTACCAGGTAAGATGACCCTTTAAGCATAGAAGAATATTTGTCTAAGCGGGTCGAGTTATTTTAACATTTTTCTTTTAATTTGTATATGATATTGAGACCGCTAGCGATTCGACTTTATTCGACATTTATTTTTGTTTGTAATTGATATCGAGACTGTTAAGTTTTAGTGTTTGTTTAGATTTATTTTATGCTTCTTGGTTCATTTTTAAAGTTTATTATGTGATTCTTTTAGTTGTATTTAACATGGTTTGATTAAAAAATAACATTAAAAGAATTATAATAAGTTAGTTAAAAAAATGAGAAAAAAGTATAACTAGTTGATTGAAGAACAGAATAACATAATGATAATAGATTGATGGATAAAAAAATAAACAGAAAAAGAATAATAATAGATTAGTTAAAAATAAATAATTGATGAAAATACAATTATTTTAGTAATTTTTTTTAAATTATCTATTTTAGTAAATATTTTTTTCACCAACATTCTTTTAAAAAAAAATCCAAAACTTTATACTTATTCGTGTTATACTTCATTTTTAAATTGTTTGTAATCTCTTACAAATCATTGTATTTTCACTAACTTCAAAATTTACTTTTTCTCTCTCTTTTGAATTTTGTATGATTCATAGTAATTCGTTGTTAACTTTAAAATTTTCTTTCTTAATGTGATTTTCTTTTTTTTGAACCCCAAATTTTACCCATACTTACTTTACACAAATAATTTTTTTTTGACCTATCTGTATTTCATCATTATAAATTTTCAGTAGATTAAACTTGTCGGTAAAAGTTTATTTTCTAGTAGCATTTAATGGATCATGTTGAACTAATTCAATACAACTTTGTTTTTGTATAAAATAGGAAAAAAGAATTTAAAAAAAATCACCTGATTTAAGCAATCAGAAACAACACAAACAATATGCATAAAAGGGAGACATTTATCGACCACTAATGTTTTTAAAGCTGAAGAAAATGATGTGGACCAATTAAACCCTTGTCTTTGTCGAATGTCGTTTTACACATTTTATAACATATTAAATACTTTTTTGTATCTTTAGCCAAACCTACACCTTCAACCGAATATATGAGTGTTGTCCACGTAGTTTGGTAAAGAGCTTTGGCTTGATTAACATCTCTTAGCCGAATAGGGACCGAACCCCGAACATGAGAGTCATCTTTAAGCCATAATGTAACAATTTATAAAGCCTACTTTTTTTGATCTATTTCTTCTTCATAAAGTATATTTATAAAAAAGTGAGTCATCTTCAAGCCATAATGTAACAATGGGACCGAACCCCGAACATGAGAGTCATCTTCAAGCCATAATGTAACAATTTATAAAGCCTACTTTTTTTTACTCTCATGTTGGAATAATTCTTGATTAATAAAAAAGTGAGTATTTTATATGAGTGTCTAGATACTTGTATTTTATGTTTCATATTTGAACCTATAGCAACGACGGGTGTCGTTGCTATAGTTTTTTCCAGGATTTTGACCTCCTTTTGTAGTGGGAAAATTTGCCACCATAACATATTTTTTTTCTTTTCTTTTATTCTTGATTAATTAAAAAAGAAACCTAAAAGATAATTTAAGAACGATATGCCGTTGCTATAGTTGTATTGAATTAGTTCAACATGATCCATTTATAATTGAACAAGTTGGTTGTCTATTTTACTGTTGTTATGTTAATAAATTTTAGTAAAAAATTTAATGACACATTTAATTGTTTATGTAGGAAAAGATGAAAGATGTGGCGAAGAGAATGGCGGAAAGCAATTCAGGTGATTTGTCACCACTTGATGAGATTGCTGCTATGAAGGAAGTATTAGGTGAAAGGTGTGGACATATACAAGGTATTGATCGTCGTGCGAAAAATACAAGCTCTAGTTTATCGAGTTATCCCGATCACTCACAACCACATTGGCAACAACAAGTTAAAAACAACTCCAACAACAACAACAACAACAACTCCTACAACAACATGAGGAACAAATGCGCCGCATGAAAGAAGAAATTTCAAAAACAAATAGAAGACATGTGACGAGAATTTGGTCGAGGTGATAAGCTATTTTAGTTTAACGTGTATTAACTAATGATGTTTTGAACTATTTGAACAAATATTTCCATTTAAATATTTTGATTTTTGAGAAATTTATTTGATATGTTTGATATTTATATTATTTAATATATATATATATATATATAATATATATATATAGGAAGTTTTAAATACAAAGGAATTTTTTGGTGCGAAGGGTACGAAGTATTATGGATCATTGATCTACCATTTCAAGGGTTGAGATGAAATGTGTGCACAGTCAGCTTGTTTTTAAGCGTGAAAAAAGTCTGAAATAGTAAAATAGATATAGGCTACAATTGTTGACTTTTTTCAAGTTCCCCTATTTTTTTAAAACACGTATAACTTTTTTATACGACATTATTTTTTTTTTAAATACACCATAAAATCGAGCATTTTATTCTCTTTAATTTGAGTATAGTTTGGTATACTTTTATTTAAAAAAATAGACTTTTTTTAAATGTCGATGTTGCTGTGAGTGAATACGTGATTACTTTTATGGTCATGCGTTTATTATACAACATGCGTGATTATGTGTATAACATGCGTGATTATGGTCATGTGTTATTATAAAACATATGTGATTATGGTCATGCGTTACTATGAACATACGTGATTATGGTCATGCGTTATTATAAAACATGCATTATTATTACGCGGACGCATTTACCCCTCGCCCACTGAACACGTGTTGGATGTTGGTGCCTTCGTTAGAGGTGCACAAACCGGTTTTTTTCGGATCCGGATCCGGACCGGTTCGGTCAACGGTGGTCAACGGTCGGATCCGTTGGAACCGGTTCCGGATCAGATCCGGTTAAGGGAGTGGAGAGTTGGAACCTATTGGGAGCGGACCGGACCGGATTTATGGAACCGGACCGGACAAAAAAACCGGTTCCACATAAGCTTGTTCTTCGTCAGAAAGTGGATTCGCCGCCCCTTGTTCTACTTCGAATTCATGTATTTCTTGTTCAATGTCAAGCTCGCCTTCTAGTTTTGCAACATGTTGTACACGTTCGGCGGCATACAAATGGTCCTTCGAGCAAATACACATCTCCATAGATTCCGGTGTAAGTCTCGTTCTTCGAATAGATAAAACTCTGCCACTAAGAGAAAAAGCAGATTCCGAAACTACCGTGGAAGCTTGGACGGTTAGTAGGTCATGGGCCATTGCGGCTAGAACGGGATATTGGGATTACCTTCCTTGCCACCAACTCAAGATATCAAAGCTTTCAAACTTTTCGGATCTTAGAGTTGAAATAAAGTCGGTTGCTTGATATCTCCCAAGCTCGCTACATGGTGTGGTTCCACGAGCTCGTTTAGTATTTTCGTTTCTTAAAGTGTTAAATAAATTTAGCAGCGGGTTCCTTGAACTACTAGAACTTGAACTCGAACCCATTGATTCACATATGTTTGATGGATCACCACTTCCACTATATTTGCGTAAATAATAATCAAACATATTATTAAAAGCCGAATTGAAATCCCTTATTGCCTTTAATTCAAAATTTGGGTCTTCCTCGAACATATTTAAATCATTCGATATTGATCCAATTAATGTTTCAACACCGGTTACATTAATTGTTAGGTTTAAGGCGGCCGAACATGTAACAACGGCCGGCATTTCCGAAAAATATTTTTTAAATTTGCTTTCATAGGTTTTACCATTTTTTCAAAAATAGGGCCATGATATTCAAACTCTTTTAATTTATTACATATTAAGTATAATTGTTGAAGTATTAGCGAAGATGTGTGATAATAAACTCCCGATAAACATGTAGTTGCATTTTTAAAAACCTCAAGCAAATTAGTTAGTTTCTCTATCATATCCCAACTTATATTATCAAATTTTTGTGAACAACATTTCTTTTGTACAAGTTCATCATGGAAATGTTTTAAAGTAACTCTTTGCCTTAAGGCCGATTCAAACATTTTCCATGTCGAGTTTCATCTAGTAGGTACGTCCCAATTCGGACCTAAAAAGATGGAATCCGTTTGTTGGCACAAGTTTCTATAGTTTATATATCTTTTTTTGCTTGTGCTAAAAACTTCACGTAACATCACTTTAAAATTTTCTTTTACGTCTCTTATTTCTTGGACGTTTAGACCGTCTTGCACAACCAAGTTAATGATGTGTGCAACACATCGACTATGAAAGAAAACACCGTTACAAGGCGGTTCATATTTTATTTTTAATTTTTCCACCGCGTTTGTGTTATTTGAAGCGTTATCAAAAGATATTGCAAATATTTTTAGTTGAATTTTATAAGTTTGAATGACCGAGTCTAAAATATAAAATAAGTTTTCACCGGTATGTAGATATCCAAAATAATCAAACGCAATCGTACGCTTCATCATTTGCCACGACTCCGGTTGAACCAAATGTGCGGTAACGCAAAGGTACGATTCGAGTAAACCATGTGGAGCGGACCAAACGTCCGTTGTTAAGTTAATGCCGGTATTTAAATTTTTAAAACCTAAAATTAATTCTTTTTTAGCTTTTTTCCACATTTTTAAACAATCTCTTCTCAAAGTAGAACGACTTACATTTGTGTAACTCGGTTGAAGCGTCTCTTGTATCATCCTCGTCAAGCGCGGATTATCAAAGTGATCAAAAAGCAATCCTTCTTGAATGACGAAATGTGCCATTCTCTCACGAACCCTCTCGACATTGTATTGCCAAACTCCTCCATCCCTACCAATTTGAGTTTGATCTTCACCTTGAGTGTGTTTTGCGTGACTACTAATATATTTCCTCAAAGTGCTATTTCCCGCAGCACCCAAAATTTTACTACAACGTTTGCAACGAGCCTTTTGCGAACCGTTCGACATTTCGCATAAATCGAAATAAGCCCATATCTCTTGGTTTCGGGAGCAAGGAAGTACTGTCACCACCGTGACATCGCTAGTAGAACCACCAACCGAATTTTGAGTGCTTGCGGAAGCGGAAGCCATGAGAGCGTTTTTTTTTTTTTTGCGTAAAGTGAGCGTTTTTTTGCGTTTTGAGAGCGTTTTTGAGTTTTGAGAGCTAGAATGTTGTGGTGAACTAACCCATACACCCAATACCTATTTATACTAAGTTTCAAGCCTCAAAAACCAAAAAAACAAAAAAAAAAACGGCCATATTAACAGCTATATAGCCGTTTTTTTAACCCAACGGCTAGAACCGGTTAGAACCGGTTCTATTTTGTCCGGAAAAAACCGGTTCCAAAATGTCCGATTTTTGTCCGATTTTTATCCGGTCCGTCAAAAACACCTAAACCGGTTCTGGATCCGCCGGTTCTTAATAAATCCGGACCGGTTCCAAAAAAACCGGTTCTAGCCGGATCCGGTTTCGAATAATCCGTCGGATCGGATTCGGATCCGGTTCTTTTGAGCACCTCTAGCCTTCGTACGCTAAAACCCATTTGTACAATTACCGGATCCTATATATATATATACCCATGGAAAAAAAATTAATTTGATTTCTTTTTTAATTATGGACCTATAGCAACGACATGTTTTTGTTATAGCCGAAATAATTTAATAATTTTTTTTTATTTATACCTATAGCAACGACATGTAGTCGCTATAGGTAAAAAAAAATCTTTTATTTTGGACCTATTACAACGATTAGTCGTTGCTGTATGGTTAAAATAATTTAACTAATTTTTTTTTATTTTTACCTACAGCCACCATATGTCGTTGCTTTTGGTAAAAAATAAAAAAATGATAAAATGTTTTTACTTAAATTATTAAATAAAGTCTTTTTTCACCGGGGTAACAAAAAACAAATATGTGAACTCTTAGTAGATAAAACGGACAATATTGGTGGTTTGAGATGTCGGATGTTACAGTAGTGGTTCTCATAGTTTGGTAGTTTAATTAGATCATGCATTATACAACTAATTTGCTTATTTAAAGACACAAAATTCCAGCATAAAGATTCTTACAACTTAATTATATGAGTTAGGATAAGGTGGTGGTGGTGTGGCCACGTTTATGAAATTAGGATCAGGAAAATGAAGTGGGGGAAGTTGGTGATTAGATTGGTGTCAAGTCGATGAAATTGCAAGAAACTGCAAGAAATTAAGGAGAAGAAGACTTGTTCTAATCACATGTTGCTGTTGTTTCGTACGTAAATGTCATGTCGCTTGTTGTCTTCTTATATTTCTTTCGTACACATTGATTAAGAAAACAGTTGTGTTTGTTAAAATGTTAAATGGTATAACATCCAAATGAGATCTTTCGAAGAAATGAGATCGACATCTGTGAAACATTTTTTTTTCCAGAAATGACCGGAGTTAGGGCCATATCATAGAGGATTTGCAAGGAGATGGCTAGAATTCGCTCAACCTTGAACGATGTGATTAGAAGTTTACAAGCCTTAACCAATGGCATTCACATGTTAGCAAAGAAGTGGGTCTTGTGTACAAAACATATAGGGCCATGAGTCATAAAAACGAAGCGTGTACAAAATATATAGGGTCATGTGTCATAAAAACCTATCTTGATCCACAAAACCAGGGAAAGAAAATCCTAACTTGATTCTCGTATCACGAAAACCTATAATGTTGTCGTCTTCAAATTATATATTCTGATGGTGATGGTGAGTCCAACTATTTTTTAGACTCACATTGATCATTGGATCAGGCCAATACTAAATCATGGCGTTTGAATTAGGCAGTTTAAAGAAAATACATTTAATAAGCTACTCCCCGACTACCTATCCACTAGCCCACTTATTACATCAGTTTCTAAACTACTCCCCCACTACCCCCTCCCGTCCACTAGCCACTTATTACATTAGTTTATAAATTTACTTAAAACAATAAAAAGAACATAGGGTTCAGTCAACGAAGAACCCAGAGCATCCTCTAATTGATTAACCCAGAGCATCGTCTATGTATAATTTATGTGTATTTATGTAAAGGATTCCAATCGATCTGATTATCAAGTTGTTGTTCTTCGTCTAGATCAGTGCATATCCTTCCTTATGGTCTTATATACTGGTCGATTAAATTTGGTCGTTAGTTAGGGAACAACGATTCATTTTGATGGTTCTGAAACGGAAGAGAAACTTCTAATTTGTTGATTGATTTACCTTTTTACTTGGATTTTGATAAGATCTGAAACAGCAAATTGAAGACATAAAAAAAAGACTAAACCACACATCCATGACAATTATTGAGGAATTAAACGCTATTATAGTTCAACTGAAGAGTGAAAAAGATGGTTTTGAGTTATAATTATAAAACATAAAAGATGAGTCAGGTGAGGTGTCGAATCTAATTAAAAAAATTAGAAACTACTGAATTAGAGAAAACATAAATCGAAAAGCAGAAAGAAGATGAATTATTGGCTCTTGAGAAGAAATACCAGGAAAAGATGGACTTGCAAAAGGAATTTAAAACAGATTTTATACCAAATGATGATGATATGATGTTTCTAAAAACGATATCACTCATTTAAAAATCACTTGCATACATTGGTCTATTAGATGAATTACAAGATTATGAAAAACAGTAAGAAGTACATAAAGATCTTTTATCAATTGATCACATGGTAGTATGGTGCAAGTAGTAAAGCTATACGTACAATCCGCTATCGCACGGGCCTTGTATCTATTTGTCATCTCCTGAATAAGCATTTATGTGGTTTATACAACATCTTTTTCAAAAAAGTTGGTCGGCCATTAAAGAGGTTTGTTCATGGTAAAATGTGGATTTTGCCATTTATTCCTTCCTGAATTCGAAGAAAATTAGGATGAATCTTCCCATGTAAAATGGTGAATTGGTTAAAGTTCTTGTGTTCCTTCATGTTTCTTCTCTATTTTATACGGGTTAGGGTTACTAAAGCCACAAGTTGGCCCATAAGCCCGATAGATGATCAAAAGTTTGAAATTAATGAAGAAAAAAGTTAAAAACGCCGTTGCCGGGGATCGAACCCGGGTCACCCGCGTGACAGGCGGGAATACTTACCACTATACTACAACGACTTGATGTTCTATACTAAAAGTTAACCGATATTTAAATAGCCAAAAAGACCAACAAATCTCAAACGATATATGGGTTTGCTAGTTTGACAAATTAAATATTTCAATCATTACTTGATGTTAATGTGAGACATCTCTACACAAAATCGTGGCATCGATAATCAACTATAACGTTGAGAAAAATTATAAAAAAAACTAGGTTTAGAGACCAATTTTGGTGCATGATTGCACATTGTGAAAGATATAATATAATCTATGAATGAAATCGTGGAATTTGTAACACTAAGTGTGTACGTAATAATTTTGTTAAATGTTTGGGCTGTTATTACTACATTCATGTTATGTTTTGTTGGGTGCATATGATCCGACCCTACATGACTCAAAGATTCAACCGAGTTGATAGATATTCAAGCATCGTAAAAAACTGACTAGAATGGTAAATTGTTAGCATGTAGGTTTGGGAACAGATTTATTAATAGATTCAACGATTATTTAAGAATATGAGAACGAAGACTAAAGTGGTGCATGATTTGTAAATAGTAAAGAAAATAGATATAAATTTGACTAGAAAAATAAAGAACTAGTACGATTTTTAAAAATAATGTTTATCTATAGCTTAATATAGGAATTAAACCGAGAATATTTTTACTCAAATTTGTCACCTTAGTGCATGTGCGATTGGAGAGGTACCACTCTTTCTCCTACACATCGGATAGCATCAAAAACCTCCTACGAACGTCATCTCACTCCTCCCTCAATTCTGATCCATCTTCGATCAGTGGTCACTGACTATCCATACTTTCTCTCTCTCCTTGTAACTTCTATATTGTCCGTTAACTTTTCTCCCTATCTCTTTCCCGTAAGAGTCCGTCGATCTCCAAAACCTCCATTGTAGGTGCTCTTAGCATGTTGATCTATATTTTTTATATTTTAACATCTAGTTTCTAAATTTAAATAGTAAATAAGTAAAAAAAATTACTTTAAATTCTAAAATCTAAAACCCCAAAAATCTGTTGAAACCATTATCCCTATTATAATAAAAGACTAAATATATTACCACTTGTCATCATCACATTCCATTTCATAAGGTTTTTCCTCCAAAACCATATTTACATACTCCATTTAATCTTTCCATATTTAGTCTCTTTTTTATATTAAAAATTACATAAATAAAAATTATACCAAATCAATTCATCATTATTATCATTGACTCACATTTTTTTTAGTTATCATCAAAAATTAATATTTTAAAAAAATCAAGAATTAAAAAGTAGGAGATTTAAAAAAAATGAGTTTTTAAATTTTGATTATTAAAAAAATGAGTTTTTAAAATTTTATTATTAAAAAAACAAGATTTTTTTAATTTTAAATCATAAAAATAAACTTGTATTACATGATGAATTTCTATTACACAATGACCTTACTAATTACACAATGAGCTAGAAAACGTAAAACACAATGATAAATACAAATAACACAATGAACTTGTATTACACAATGACCAGACGTGATATTACACAATGAACTTGTATTACACATTGAACTTGTATTACATAATGAACTTGTATTACACATTGACCTGACTAATTACACAATGAGCTGAAAAACGTAAAAAAAAATTCGTTTTTGTTTATAACGATACTATACTCGTTTTAAAGATAAAAAAACGCTCGTTTTTATGGTGTAATTTTAAAAAAAAATAATGTCGTATGTAAAAGTTATGAACGTTTAAAATTGAGGGGGGAACTTGATAAAAAGTCAATAAAAGTGGCCAAGACTAAATTACCCCTCCAACAACTTTTTCTCCTATAATTTAATCTCAACCATTAAATCTTTTCTACAATTTAATCTAATGGACATAAATCCTTCTCACCCTTCTTACAATTAAAATCTTTTTTACCTGAACCTAATCCTATATATATATATATATATATATATATATATATATATATATATATATATATATAGGGGACGGTTCCACTAATAAATGGTTTTTCGCTAAAAAATCATAAGAAGTGGGTCAAACGAATTCCGAATGAGTTCATTTCAGCGGCGTTGGAACCGTCTCATCGAACCCTAACCCGGACCCAAAAACCTGAACCCCCCTCTACCCGCACCCCAAAAACCTAAACCCCCCTCCAACCCCACTCTGAAAAGCCTAAAACCATCACACTCACCCCCCAAAAACCTAAACCCCCCACCCCACTTCCCCCAAAAACCTAAACCCCCACCCCCATAAAAAATCTAAACCATAAAATCTAAACCCTAAAAGCTAAACCTTAAGACTAAACCATAAGTTTAAAACCCTAAAATTTAAACGTAAAATCTAAACCTTAAAAGCTAAACCCTAAAAGCTAAGATCGTAGAGTTCCACGAGACGGATCCAACGCCGCTGAAATTAACTCAATCGGAGTTCGTTTGATATCGTTTCTTAATGTTTTTGTCATTTCTTAGATTTCTTAGCGAAAAACTACTTTTTATTTGATTCTCCCCATATATATATGTGTGTGTATATATATATATATATATATATATATATATATATATATATATATATATATATATATATATATATATATATATATATATATATATATATATATATATATATATATAGGGGTGGGTTCTAGAGAAAACCAATAGTTAGGCGAAAACCGAGAAAAACACTAATTATCCTTTATGTTTAAATTTGTTTGCATGCTTTATAATTTTCCCTAACGAATATCTATTTTTAACGTTAAATTCAGTCAAGTGTCCTACACATGGGAACAATATGGTCATTTCACTTTTCCATCGACTATTTTTGTAACTAACTTAAAATTTTGGGTTTAAAACAAATCCCCTCTCTCTCATCTTCGTTATGTCTCTTTCTCTCTCATCTCTCACCGACCCTTTGCTCCTGTATCCAACAAGAAGGAAAACCCGGTGTGTTATTTGAACGGATCTTTGAGAGTTTGGAGACGTGTAATTGGGATCATTCGATCTAAACCAAAAATTGATTGAGGTGGAAGCATTAGAAGATGAAATTAACTTCACTAATCAAACCCAACCTCTCTTTTGCAACTAGACCCAATAGAAGAACACAAATGAGACCAAAGAACTTAGATGAACACAAATCAAACCCATCTGAAAGAAAAGGTGCGAAAAGTGACTAGCTTTGGGGTCTTCATGTGGTGGGTTAATCCCTCATAAAGAAAGGGAGTATTTTTATTAATTTTTTAATTATTTTTTTTGTTTTCATTTTTTTGAATTTAATTACACAAATGGTTTGTAGAAAGGTGAAATGACTATATTATCATAAGGCGCAGGAGCACATGGCTACTTTAACATTAAACTGAGTTTCAAGCCTCAAAGTTTAGGAGAATGGGGGTACTTTCGCTTCTCTCACATTTAATCAAGAAAAATGTAGAAATTTTCTCACTTTAGGGTCCACATTATATAACTTATTAAAACTGTAAACTGATTAACAATATCCTATCCAATAATTTTTTGACACCTGTTTATATACTTTAAATATATTTACACATCATATAAATCAAAATGAGAGTTCAACTTAGGTGGTTGGTTTCTCTTCCACAGCGGAGTGGTTAGAGTTTGAACCTTGCCACCCCTTTTATTTATTAACTATCAAATTGCAATCCAAATGTTGGTTAAATGCATACAGTGAGAGCTAGAACCCTAATTTTAAAGTGGTTGATAATACCGAAGTTGATATTTATTTACGTGACGAAACATAAAAAAATGATAAATGAGGATGAAACATGTGATGTCTTATGATGGTGGAAACTTAATATAATGAAATTCCATATACTTTCTCATGTTGTTAGTTAGACATGTTTCGGGAGTTCGAATCTTCGTTATTGATAAAAACGGTCTTTTATTGTAATAATCATTCCAACAAGTTAGGATATCAAAATATTTTTGAAAACCAATAATTTCAAATACATTATGAAATCTATAAAGTTTTATGTACTTTTGCATAGTTTTAGAAAAGATTTATCGTAAACTAAATCTTGCACCGGCTTTTCCACTAAACCTAAATGTTTTTACTTGCAATATTTTGGTTTTCTAACGGGATAGACTAATCTATTTTTCAAACAATCTTATGATATTCTTGTACAATAACTATATTATTAAAATCTAAATAATAAAAATTGCATTGGAAGCTTATTAAACAAGAACATTGATGACATATAGCCAAGATTTGCTTGCAACTACACAACATGCAATCTAGGTCTACCAATTGGCTTACATCACTCAAAAATAACATTGGAAGCCTACTAAACGAAACGAACCTTGATGACATATAAACCAAGTGAGCCGAGATACTACCACCGACCAAACACGGTCTAGGTCAACCAGATGGCTCAAAAGTCCCATGTTCAAATCGCACCAATCGATTTGGAACAACATGAAAAGAAGATGTGTAGTTCTAGTCATGCCAACAAAGAAGCATGACCACACATCTCTTTATAATGTAAAGCCTTCCTCTTTGCTGTTTAAGAAACTTGCCAATTCTTGTGCTTTTTAGCCTTCCTTTTGACCTTTGACTTTTCTTGAAGTTACCCATTTTATGAGTTAAATGTAAAGGATAGGGGGGAGAAAAGGGATTGTTATATATAGATACGAAAATTAGAGGTAGTATGGTGCAAGTAGTAAAGCTATACGTACAATCCGCTATAGCATGGACCTTGTATCCATTTGTCATCTCCTGAATAAGCATTTATGTGGTTTATAAAACATCTTCTTCAAAAAAGTTGGTGGGCCATTAAAGAGGTTTGTTCATGGTAAAATGTGGATTTTGCCATTTGATTCCTTCTTGAATTCGAAGAAAATTAGGATGAATGTTTCCATGTAGATGGTGAATTTTATAAGGGTTAGGGTTACTAAAGCCCACAAATTGGCCCATAAGCCCGATAGATGATCAAAAGTGAAATTAATGAAGAAAAAAGTTAAGAACGCCGTTGCCGGGGATCGAACCCGGGTCACCCGCGTGACAGCCGGAAATACTTACCACTATACTACAACGACTTGATGTTGTAACAAAATAGTTAACTGACACTAAATGACCAAAAACATTCGAAAGATATACTAAATTTATGTTATAATTTTGTTAAATGTTTGGGTTGTTATTTACTACAATCATGTTGTTTTTTGTTGAGTGCATATTTCATTAACCCAATTGTATTATAAGTTCATAACAAACTAATTATGAACTTTAAAAAAAAGTTATCGAATAGAATTTTATTTAATAGGTTGTAAATGAAACCGGAGAATATCATCGAAGTTATGAAGAAAACAAGTTATTTCAGCAAGTTTAATGCATCAAATAATCCATCTGTCCTGAGTGTAAAGTTAGAGTAACTTTTCTGTCACATGGATGCCACGTAAGCTTGGTTGGTTGCTCATTTGGCAAGAGAAATACCCAAGTGAATGAAACTCTAGTGAGCATTAAATGCAACAATTATTTTAATATTAATTTTTTTAAAAATAAAACATAAGTTCAAATTTCATTAAAAACATAAAATAAAAATTACATAAATAAAAAATGAAAAAACTAGTCATCAAGCCCATATATGCCTTGATCTCGTTTTCCCAAATTCTAATTGGAGCCATGCCTCCACCATCGTCTTGAAAACGGCCGGTTATTTGCAACAAAATATCGGTATCATTAAGGTGTTTAGATTTCACCTTGTATTGAAGCCATTAATGTAGGGTTGAAAGACCCTCGAGTGATTCTTCAAGCTAGTATCCATAAACAATTCATTAGTTGGATGTCGCTAGATCAAAGTAAAAACCTAGCTAAGAACTTTTTACATTTCCTTGTATACTTGCAAGTTTACTTGTATTCCAAGGAAATTTCATAACACTTATTGAACTTCCTTTAAACCTAATTTAGTTCAAATACAACTTGTAGCCATTGTCCGATAACTAATATATTATTTATTTATTTTTCCAATGAAATGATTTTTATTATATAATTAAAAGTCAATTAATATACATTTTCCAATAATTCATTTGTAAAGATTCAGGAATTAGTTACAAGATGCATCCAGTAACGTAAAAAGAGTTACTAAGTCACATACATAAGTTGTTAATGCTGTTAACCTGGTGATCAAGATCTTACCCAAAACTCACACACTTCCAAACGAGTTCGACACTATTATTGAATATAAAACACCATTATAATTTTTTCTGAATGATAAACAAAGGAAACTAGACTCCTATTTATACTAATCTTAACTTGCCATGCAAGGCTACTATCCTAATTCAAAACAAATACGTATTTCAAATTGAAAACAACTCTAACTAATCTTGACTTAATATTGACCCATTAAGTCCTTATACTTTTAGTCTCCTCCAAACCACCCCTTCGAGACAACCGTACCTCCCTAACAAGTCCTTCATGTTTAACCAATTTCACTCGTGTTGATATTGTATGTGTTTTCACACTCCCTTTCAATACCAACACACTTCATTCCAAGACTAGAGCAAAACTCCAACATTTTCTTCTTTGATAACCCCTTGGTTAGAACATCGGCCACTTGCATGTTTGTGTTGATATACGTTAGATCGATTTCACCATTCAAAACTTTCTCCCAGACGAAGTGATAATGCACTTCTATATGCTTGGTTCGAGCATGGAACGTCGGGTTTTCTGCTAGTTGAATCGTCGACTTTTTATCACACCACAACTTCACTTTATACTCTACCTTCTGGTTCAAATCCTTTATCAACCTTACTAACCACACGAGTTCTTGTGCAGCAGTTTCTGAGGCCCTATACTTGGCTTCCGTTGTTGATAAGGAAACGGTAGGTTGACGCTTGCTGCTCCATGACACTAGGTTGTCACCAATAAAGAACACGTATCGGGTTGTTGATCTTCTTCCATTCGGGTCACTGGCATAATCGGCATCACATAAACCTTGGAGTTCAACTTTTGACTCCCTCTTATACGTTATACCCAGGTTACTTGTTCCTTTAACATACCTCAGAACTCTTTTAGCTACATACAGATGAGGTCTTCGTGGTTGCTGCATAAAACGACTGAGCACTCCGACTGAGAAAGCAAGATCGGGTCTTGTTAATGTTAGGTAGATTAGGCTACCAATAATTTGTCTATACTCAGTTAGATCATCGACCTCTCTTCCTTCTTCGGTGTGCAGCTTTGCATTAGTGTCCATTGGTGTTGTTGCTGACTTTGCATCCATCATGCCAAACCTTTGCAAAAGATCACATGCATATTTTGTTTGATGCAGTACTAACCCTTGACCAGTGTATTTGATTTCTAGCCCTAGAAAATGACCCAGTTGGCCCAAGTCTTTGATCTTAAAGCGAGTGTTTAAATTTTGTCCTAGCAAATTCGTCTCTTCCTTCCAATTCCCCGATATTATTAGGTCGTCAACATAGATAAGAACCATTGCTATCTTAGACCCATTTCGTTTGACGAACAAACTTGCATCAGAGGCGGTACTCGAATATCCGTTGTAATATCCAGGGTTTTTCCCGATGTATCATTTTCAATTTCAAATTGTAACCTGATGAAACTCATCCATTTCAATAAACGTATCACTTCCTAAACCTCTACGCGTGCTATTAGACTCGATAAATACAATTTATAGATACGTATATTCTACAAAAAAAAATAGATGAAAACATTATAAATTTGTATTATGTAAAAAAAAAAAGAAATGATGATAATAAAATATAAATACTTGAACTTATAAACCCATAAACTATTTTATCATTTAAAGTCTAGGGGTTAAACCGTAATTTCTGGAACTCATCTTTAACATAAACCAAGTTTAAACGTAAAATGTTAAACACCTGAAACTTCGAGGGCCTGTTGTGGCTTTTCCCCAAACATCATTTGTCCAGAACCGGTCATGGGTTCGAAACCCACAACCCCCGATTTTTAACCCATTTCGACCGAAATCATGATACAGTCCAGGTTCACCGAACCTCGGGCTCATGCTCGCGCATGCGACCCGTCCCCAAGACGCCATGATGATAAACTTCGACCGAGGCTTTGCGTGGAGTGTGAATTAACTCCGATCGGTCCAACCACCGCCCTCGACCCGTTCGCGCATTAAATGCCAAAATTGGCTATAAATATCGACCCCCATACACCAACAACATCATCCCTAACCTCCCTCCACTACCTAACTCGTCGATCCGGAGCTACATTGCCGGATTTGAAATCGCGACCGGCGACTCCAAGCCCAGACCCAATCTCCCTCAAATCGACACCAAATCAGGTAATACTTGAGTCTATTGTGATCGAATTCGTGAAAGGATCAAAAGCCCTCTGTTTAATCTCATAAACAGAGGGTAATCTGAGTCGAATTTAGGGATTGAAATGTTAGGGTTCATACGGATTGGGGGGAACGTTTGGGTTTGTGTTTAAGAATTTCGTTTTCCAGAATTAAACATAATGAAGCCCCTGGTCTGGTGGCTTGTGTGTGTGTGCAAGGCCTGACCCGGAGCAGGTCGGGTGTTCGAATCCGGCCGGCCGTTTTTTTATTTCGAATTCTTTTATACACTTTTAATTAGTTTTAAAAATTCCTTTTATTTTTATAAAATCTGTTATGTTTTTATAAACTTAAAACTGATCTTTATTTACACTTTTGTTTCCAGAAAACATTTTTATTAATAAAAAGAAAGGAAACTTAGCTAAAACTTATTGAATCTTTAAGGATTTTTATAAAACTCATGAAATAACTCCAAATTATGTTATGGAATTAGAGAACTTATTATTTCTTGCATATGATAAATAATATATGTTGTGATAAGCTTTAATATTATTTATAAACTTATAAATTAATCTAAAAATTTATATAAATGTTATAAAATCCGAAAAATCTATAAAAAAAATGCTACTACTTTAAAAATCAGAAATCAATACATTTTTACACTTTTATGAAATTAAAGTTAATCAAAGAGAATATAATTTTAATTGTTTAAAACACTAGAATACTCATTAAACTTAAAAAAAAAACCTTACATGTATTTTAAATAAAGCATAAACTTATTTGAGAAACCATTGTTATGAACTTATAAAATGAGGTGCAAATAGTTAGAAACTTTTAAACCATCTAAATATTAGAAGAATACTTACAAATTATTTTATGCTTAAACACTTTAAATAATTTCAATTGATTTCGTAAATCATTTATTTTCAAGACAACCTTTTTAAATAGTTATTATTCATACTCAATAACTATTTATTTATTTAGGATAATCACCCGTTAATCTTTAATGATAATTCTCTTAGATAACCATTATTTTAAATAATTATATAGAACCTTGTGAATAATTGTTTACTAACCTTAATACTTATTTATCCATTACTCAAATTATATTTTATAAAACTAGTTAAAGCATAGTTAACTAAAACTTACTATCACTTAAACTTTATAGCACAATCATCCCCGTCTTCCCATTTGGAACCCTAGTCAATCCTATATTTTGAATCCTTGTCCTAAATCCTATGATCGATCCTTAAACTTTATACTTGTCATTTAGGCTTGTAGTGAGGATAACTTTCCTCAAGGCTTCATTACATTTAACCCTTGTTGGATACTCTTACATCCTTCACAAGGTGAGTATACTTAGCCCCTTTTGTTTTGTTTTTGTTTTATAAACTTGGGGTGGAACATGTTCAAACTTTTTAGACTTATACAATTCAAACTTAACTATGTTTACATGTCTTCTATGTGTTATATGCTTTGAGACTTGCATGCTTAAATTAAACTTAAAACTAGCATGTTCATTAACTTTGGCCGAGCATATAGTAACAGTGATAGATCTATTGTATTTGACCAATCCACCTTGATTGATTGACCCTTCGGGGGGAGCCCTTGGTGATTGTTACTGAAACTTATACTTGAAATGTCACACCCCAACCGGGCGGCGGAACACGTCGGAGTATGACCCGAGTTGTGACCAGATTGCTCGTAGCACTTGGAACTATTAAAATTTCATAATTTTATTCAATAATATTAAAAGTGCCTCAAAGGCTACAAATAGTTCAAATAAACAAGACAAAACATAGTTCCAAACAAGATAAAATCAGATTTCAAATTTCTAAGTCCAAGCCTAAGTGTTGAACATAAATCAAGCGTTGCTTGAACTTGGTGCACCTGAAACATGTTTAAAATAAGAGTTATCAACAAAATGAATTGTTGGTGAGCAATCATGGTAGATATAGATATAGTAGTTTAGATAAAGTACAAATTCCATGCTAAGACAAGTAATACATTATAGTCTTATTGTATATACACACAGTCCAAATTAAACCTTCCTTTTAAGATTTATCCAATTCAGATTGTCCAACATATAGTTAACAGTTTTTCAGTTTCAGAATTCATTACATGCATCCTAGATCAAAGAAATGCATGGGGTAGCTAACCCACATGGTACCACTAATTCCATTCATAGGCTGTCGAAACAGTTAATAATATGAACTAGTGTAATCAACAAATAAGCCACATAATGCAATTAAACAAGTCTAACATAAGGGAATTTGTTTCAAGTTGTGAGATTTGTCAATAGTGTAAGTGTAATTATATAGGAACATGTTTCACCCCAAAAGTGATAAAATGTATAAAGAGGGGCATGAAAACTCACATTGGATTTGTAGGTAGTTTCCAAGCTAAGTTTGATCCAAAGATATAATCCAAAGTAGGTCACAATTAACCTATTATAGTTGTAGTTTAGTCATTTAGTTTAAAGGAATAAGCTAAGGTTCGTTCGTGTTCTCGAATTTGGGAATTTAGGGTTTTGGAAAGTTTAAGGTTTGAAAAGTAATTTGGTTATAGTTTAAGGTGTGTAAGTATTTAAATTACTAAATTATTATGTTAATAAACATATTATTTTTAGTCGAAATAATAAATACGAGTAAATAATGTGACTAATTATATTATTTATTAGTTTCAAATGTTCCAAAAACGGTATGAAACAAAATATAAACATATATTATTTAATAATAAAAGTCACGGGTTAAAAATAATAAAACATATTATTTTTATCCAAAGTTATAGTTTTGAAAATAATATAAATATATTATTTTTATTTGATAATAACATAAATATATTATTTATAAAAGTGGGTATATTAATAAAAATAAGTTAATAAATTCATACCCGAGTCTACGGGTCGTTTCCCGGGTTAAAACACATTTATATATAATAATATTAATTAATAAAACATTTTCTATTAATTAAATATGACCAGAAAAAGTCCCAAAAATAATATGCAGGAGACCGGTCTCGAACCCGGGTCTCCTGCCTACGAGTCACGCGAGTTACCAGTACGCCCGCTAGGGTCATCGCGTTAAGAATCTGATTAGAATTGATTTTAACAACCAATTCAAGTGGGTTCCCCTCCCACATGCATGCGGCTCGAAAACCCAGCCCCAACCTACGCGAATTCGATCACGATTGGTCTTGGAATCACAGAGGTTTTGTTAATCGGGGTCTAGCGAAACTGAGGCAGGTTTTAATTTGAAAAAAAACAACAAGGTTTGGGTCGTTTAATCCCGAGTTCGAGCCTCGAAACCCTAGATATGAACACTAATCCAATTTAGAAGATTCCGATATTAAATCTTGTTGAAATCATGGGGTTTTTATATATTGAGTCATTACGAATCTGTGGATGTTGGTTAATTGGATTGAAAATGTGTTTAAGATCAAAAACCTCAAAACGGTTTATGAACAAACCCTAGTTATAGGATTTGGTATAAATCGATGATATGAGATTGAATTAAGAGGGGGTTTTCAAAGAGTCGATCATTGCGAAGCTTTTGATGTGAATTAATTGAATTATAAACGTGTTTAGACCAGAGCTCTATTAAACCGGTTTGTGATGAACCCTAGATATGGGATCGAGTTCAATTCGATGTTATACGATCGAATTGACAGAGGGCTTTCCATTTGGGAATGAAAACGAAGCTATAGGAATAGGAATTTACCAGAATAGAGCTCGAATTGGTAGTCCCCGACTAAAACAGGTGCCGATGATGAAGAACTTGATCTCCGGCGGCCTTGACTGCTTCTCCGACAATTGTTGTGTGTGCAAAAGCTTCTACGATGTTCGTGTGGCGTGCGCAGTGTGCTCGATTGTGAGATTACTATATCAATTTGCCGAATTTGATTATCAAACAAGAACGTGACGACGGTTCGGCTTGAATTCGCATTATTAGGATTAATTCGAATCAATGTCGGGTTTAATTGTGTTAATGATGGACGTTTATGGCTTCAACGTGCGAATTCAGTTACAAAATCGATCTCAAATCGGTTATGGAATTCGAATTCGATCATTGTGGTACGGTTTGACTATCAAAAGTCAAACCAAATCAAGAATGAGAAAAAGTCAGGTTTAGTCCCTGTAGTTTCAGGTTTGTGAGTTTGCAAGAATGACAGGATTGGTCCTTAGGGTTTAGAATTTGTTAGTTAGGTTAAGTAGGGTTTTTTTTTTGTTAATTAATTTGATATATTTTGATATTTAAATGTATAAATTATATTTAAATTATAAAAGAATTGTTTATTTCTATAAAAATGATATAAAATGACGTATTTTTATAAAACTTCATTTTAAAAATATTTATTTAATTAAACTTTATTTATTTGATTTATTTAGGAATAAATCTTATTATTTCTTAAAAATTCATAATAATTTTATAAAAATCATTTTAATTTATATAATTTGTGTTTTAATTGAATAAAACACAATTAAGATTTTCCAAATTAAATAAGTACAATTTTTTTGTTTACACTTAGATAATTTATGAGATTTATTTTATATAGTTTAGGGACTTTATTCAAATACCATGAATATTAGCCCTAATACATAGTTTGAGTATGGTTTTTAGCCACATAGTTTAAGAAATTCATTTAAGAATTTTCACATATTATTAAATATGGATAATTAGGATTTACAATAAATGCCAAATGGCCGGAAATTGTAAACGGAAAAGTACAGATATTACATGAAACTTATAAGGGTAACCTTCGGGTTATGCCTAAACTTGGTTGGAGGTTTGACGTGCACAATGTTTAACTTGCTTGATTCTCACATTTATACTTAGATACATTAATCATAGTGAGTTGTAAAACTTTTAAAGACTTTTGTTAAACAGTGTCAAAACCTTCGTATCTCACCAACTATTTTTAGTTGACGGTTACTTAACATGTTTCAGGTGCACAAGAGTGAAGCTTATCTATGAAAAAGTAGGATGCTTGGACTTAGAAAGATCATCAAGAATTAATCTTATGTTTACTTTTCTGTTGAACAATGTGTTATTTTTGCTATGTTAAACTCTTTAAATCATTAATGAAATATTTCAATATTATTAGTCAACCTTGTGCTTTTGAACAACCGTGTCCGCCCCGACGTATAATCCGCCGTCGGTTGGGGTGTGACATCCGTTGTGTTCTAAAATTCACCAATCATGCCATACGAGGCTCGTGGTGATTGCTTGAGCCCATATATAACCTTTTTCAACTTACATACGTAGCCAAGATTTGATCTTACCTCGAATCCCACCGGTTGTTCCATGTAAATGGTATGGTCTAAGTCTCCATATAAAAACGCGTTCTTTACGTCCATTTGTTCAAGGCTCCAATTTAAACTTGTTGCCAAGGATATCAAGACTCGTACGATTGTTAGCTTTGCAACGGGGCTAAACGTCTCATCATAATCGAGTCCTTGTTCTTGTGAGAACCCCCGGGCTACCAAACGGGCTTTATACATATCTATGGTTCTGTCAGCCTTTTTCTTTAACTTGAATACCCATTTACACGTTATTGGTTTTACACCTTCGGGCTTGGGAACTAATTCCCATGTCTTGTTGTTTTTCAAGGCTTCAAGTTCTTATTTCATTGCTTCTACCCATTTCGGTTTCTTACTTGCTTCGGAATAATCTCTTGGCTCCTCGATTCCTTCTTCTGTTAACACAACATTAGCATATCTCATGTTTGGTCTCTTCTCTCGATTTGATTGTCTTAATGGTGCTGGTTCCGTTACTTCATTCACCTCGTTGTCAACAACCTACTCTTGGACAGGTTGTTCAGTTTGAGTTTCTTCACCAGGTTTAGATACGTCTAACTTTACCCTTGATGTTTCTAAGTTTTCTTGCAGTTCTTTGGAATCGGGTAGTTGTTCCTGTGCTGCAGACCACCAAGATGAGTTTTCATTGAACACGGCATTTCGGGACATGTAACATCTCCCGGTATTTGGATCGCAACACTTCTATCCTTTTCTTTCTTGGTCATACCCCACAAAGATGCAACGAACTGCCTTTTTATCCAGCTTGTGTCGTTGATGACTCGGCACGAATACGTAACACACGCAGCCGAAAACTTTAAAATTACTTACATTAGGCTTGACTCTTAATAGCCGTTCATGTGGGGTGACATTATCGAGGCCTTGTTTGGGTAGTCTGTTAATGACATATGCTGCAGTGGCCATTGATTCTGCCCAAAATCTGCCCGATACATTCTTGTCGTCTGACATGCTTCCACATACTTCGGCTAGGTGCCTATTCTTACGTTCCGATACACTGTTTTGTTGTTGTGTGTTTGGGCACGTAAGTTGTCGGCTGATCTTGCATGCTTTTAGATACCCATTGAACTCCCTTGACGTATATTCCCTGCCATTGTCTGATCGGAGCATCTTTATTTTTTAACCCGTCATCCTCTCGGCTTCCATCTTGAAGTCTTTAAATTTAGCTAGTGCCTCTGCCTTTTCTTTCATGAATTCTACCCATTCATGCCGAGAATAATCGTCGATGAATGTAATCATGTACTGTATTCCTCCGAGAGATTTTTTCTTGACTGGTCCAAACACGTCTGTGTGCACGAGTTCCAGAGGTCCTTTGGTTTTCTGCTTTGATCTTTCGTAGGGCAGCTGGTGTGCCTTCCCAAACTGACACCCTGGATAAACTGAATTACTTACAACTTCAAGTTTGGGTAGTCCATTGACTACATCTTTTCTGGACATCAGGTCCAACTTATCGTATGCCACGTGACCAAATCGGAGGTGCCACAAGTCCATGCTATTATGGCTCTTTGTTCTTTTTCACGTATGCTGATTCAGCAGATAACACATACACAGAGTCCTTCTTTCGTCCATGGAAAATTGGGGTGGACTTAGTTTCAAGCTTGTCAAATACTTTGACATCGTCTGGTCCAAAAAGTACGTACTTTCATGTTTCAGTCATCTGGGGAACTGAGATCAAGTTTTTCTTCATTCCGGGAACATGGTACACGCTCTCTAGCTTCAGCCCTTGACCTCCGTATTGACCTGGGAACTCAACTTCTCCAATATTTGAGATTTGGTGTCTTGAGTTATCTGCTATTACTACTACACGACTAGTTTCATATTTCTTGGTGTTTGATAGTCGCTCTTTGTGACCGGTTAAGTGACTAGAGCATCCGGAGTCAACAATCCACTCATCGAGCTTGTTGGATCGTGATTCTATTGTGACTGTAAGGGCTTGGATCTCTTCAACCTGGGCTACATGTGCTTCGGCGTCCCATGCTTGTTCGTTTTCAACCGTAGTTATGTTACCTTCTTCTTATTGTTCTTTTCTGCAGCCTTTCGCCATGTGGCCTCTACGGCCATAGTTGTAACACTTATACGGGAAACGTTTCTTGTTTGCTCTTTTCTCTCCCGGTTTTTCTTCTTTATCACCACCCTTTTTCTTATCAGATCCGTAACTTCTTTTATTTCTGTCACGGTTCTGGGTTCTGCTTTGCCACGTTTTCTCCATTGACTTCTCCGCATATAATGCTTCGGTTTCAATCTTAATTGATACTCCAGCAATTTGTTTCGCTAAGGCTTCCTGTCCCGCCAAGAGGTTTTCAAATTCTGTTAGCGAAGGTTGGGTCAACCATCCTTGAATAGCCGTGACAAAACTTCTGTACTCCGGTTTCAATTCGTGAATCATTATACGTTTCATTCTTGCATCTCCAATCTTGGATTGTTGATCAAGATCACCAATCTCTCGTCATAAGTTCTTTACTTTTGGAAAGTATTGTGGTATCGTTGACTCACCTTGGGAGACAGACATCAATTCACTTTCGAGCATTTGCAGCCTTGCGTCATTCTTCTTTGAGAAGAGTTCTGCAACTGTGTCCCAGGCTTGTTTTGGGTAATCAAGATCTTGAAGATGATCAATAACTTCTTCTTCCACCGTCGTTTTGATGATGAACATAGCCCGTCCAGCCTTCACCTGCCACTTGTTTACTGCTCCATTGATGTCGTTCACAGGTATTCGAGTTTCGTTTCCATTAACGACATTCCACAAATCCTGTCCTTGAAGGTATGACTTCAAACAGGTTGTCCATGTATTATAGTTTGTGTTATTCAACTTCTTGATTCCACCGATTACTTGAAATTCAGCCATGATAATCCTTTTATCACATTTTTCTTAGCAGCGCCTTCGACCGGATTCTTGAAGCCTTCGACCGGATTCCTGCAGCCTTCGATCGTTCTATGGTTGATACTTTTGATCGGAATCTTGCACTCTTCGATCAGCTTACCCACACCCACTGCCGTCCCTTTGGATCGTTATGCTCTGATACCAGTTGTTAACCTGGTGATCAAGATCTAACCCAAAACTCACCCACAGAACCAAACGAGTTCGACACTATTATTGAATGTAAAACACAATTACAATTTTTCTGAATGATAAACAAAGGAAACTAGACTCCTATTTATACTAATCTTAACTTGCCATGCAAGGCTACTATCCTAATTCAAAACAAATACGTATTTCAAATTGAAAACAACTCTAACTAATCTTGGCTTAATATTGACCCATTAAGTCCTTATACTTTTAGTCTCCTCCAAACCACCCCTTCGAGACAACCGTACCTCCCTAACAAGTCCTTCATGTTTAACCAATTTCACTCGTGTTGATATTGTATGTGGTTTCATAAATGCTTCAATTAAGCATCCTAGATGGACAACCACATATTAATGATGAGTCTCTAACAAGCCTAAAGCGTGGTAGACTCATCGGTTTCAAAAATAAATTCTTTCAAACAAGGAGAAAATAATGAAGATAATCAAATCGATGTAATAGTAAAAGGATCTCTTGGAGAGATATAAACATAATGGTTGCATATATATCTGAAAATAAAGAGATGTTAATAAATTATATCATGTCTAGTAAGGTATGGAATTGAAATAAAATTGACGTCGATGATACTTTCGTATGTAAAGGGAGAAATGATGTGCGTCTATACATTGAACATTTTAACTTCCTACCTGGCTACCTATATGGGTCACTTGATACAAAATTTGCCTGAAATTCTCTAAAATATTTAATTTGCTAGAATAATGTAAAGTATGTTTGAAATTCTCTAAAATATTTAATTTGCTAGAATAATGTAAAGCGTGTTCTCGAGAATACTATTCAATCAAACTAAACAAATCAATATATGTGCTAATCAATCTAGATGTATGTGACATAATCGTTAGTGAATATTTATTGGAAGAATGTTATAAAAATGATTTTGTTTACCCATGCATTTTTATGAGGAGATACAGATTTAAATATGTAGTAATTTTTGTATGAATTGATGACTTTAATATGATTGAAACTCATGGGGGAGCTTCATAAAGAAAGTAGATACTTAAAAACGAAAATTGAAAAAAAAAACCTTGGAAAGATAAAATTTTGTCTCGGTTACAAATTTAACATCTTAATGATAAAATTCTTGTGCACCAAGATAAAGATCCATAGTTAAGGAAAAAAAACCATTACGACCTCTGACAGACTTCATCAAGAAGTACCATAGTTACGTACAATTAATGCATTAATGTTTTCTTACTAGCTATATACTACTAGAAATCATTTTATTTAAATTCATCGGTAAGATGTAGTTCTTGCTCTACGAGTAGGTATTATAATGGTATAAAATATATATTTACAAAAGATATGAATTAATATTTACTAACCCATCGAAAATAAGCTCAATTGATTTTGCAAATGTTTGGTATGTGTCACATCCTCATATTTCTCAGTCTAAAATTGGATATGTATTCGCCAGGGAAGCTGGTCGAGAATATGTGTTTGGTTAAGAAGTGTAACACAACCCAACTGTGAATCTTGTGATGTGAAAATGATACAGCATTACTCAACATAGAGAAATAAGGCACATCAAAGATGACATAAACACACATATCTTGCCAAAGTTTTTCTTACCTCGTGATCTACAAAAGGATTGCTTGATAAGCATTTATCTAATTTGATCATGCAAAAATTTGACAAATATGCTTATTCATAAATCAACGTCTACAAAAGTTTTGACCAACTTTTAGAGAAAATCGAAAGCCGTCACTTAAAAGATATACATTAAAATGAGGGGGAATGACATATACATTGCACTCGTTTTCTCTTCAATAATTTTCTATCAGTGCATTTTTTTATTAAAGTTTTTATTGAGGCAACATAAATGTTGTAGAAGTATCGTTTTATTCAAAACCTGTCGTGAAATATCATAGTGGTGGTTGTTTAAAGATAGTTAAAAAGGGGGTTAACGTTTGAGTTGTGGTTGTTTAAAGATAGTTAAAAAAGTGGTCGATGGAGGTTTAGGGGTGGTTGTTTAAAGATAGTTAAAAAGGGGGTTAACGTTTGAGGTTGTCAACCGACGACCGGTACTTTAGCCGGTTTGTTTGACAATTGAGCATCGTTCCAGGCCCTCCAAATGCACCAACAAGAAATGACGATTATGCCTTGAAAGATATCCTTGTAAGCAACATCTATGGGAACCGTCGTATGGAGATTCAGCACATCTCTAACCGTGAAAGCCTAAATTGGTGGAATTTTACACCAACGACTAACATGTTGCCATACCACCGATGAATAATATTAGCAAGAAGACAAGAGATGATGCAACGTTTTCAGCATATCCCCACATAGGGGGCAAAGCAGAGAGGCTAACAGGACGTGACACTTGTTTAGAGCCGCCAAAGCTGGGAGACGCTCCGGTTCCACTCTCCATATGAAGATATTGCATTTGATGGAATCCATTTGCACCATTTAAATTTGGCAGTGCTTCCCATGTTTTGATCTTTAGCAATTAAGTCTTTGACAGACTTAGTCGTGAACCCGTTGGAGCTGTCACCTAGCCACCTCCAATCATCTTTAGCTTCTGATACTTGCACCTGCCCCCAATAAGTTACAACATTGTTACCACTCATTTCGTTCGTTGTCTGATTAAGTGGGCCTCTTCCATTTCTAATTCCACGTTAAGGCCTGATTAACTTGCGAATAACATTCAGAAATATAGCATTTTTTATTGCGCTCCAGATGGGAAAACATTTTTTAATGGTTCCGGTGAGACCATGGATCAATCCGAAACCTAATTGAGTCCCCCCTGCCCAAACTTCCTTGAATCCAGTATTGCATACATTAAGGATGAGATTGGTAACGTACCGGTACTGAAAATACCTTTTTTTGTACCGATACTCGTTACAAAATGTTGATATCAAGATGGTATCGGTACGGTACCGGTACCGAATTTATAGAAAAGTGGATATCGATACCGGTACCGAATCTATCGGTTCGGTACAGTACCGGCACTTAATATAACACATAGGTAGCATGTAGGTAATAATGAATGTAAGCACAAGAGTTATCAAGTAGTGTGACACATAAACTATTAAGTATTGTAGCATGTATTGAAATTACTTAGGATAACATGTAAAAATATTCACACAAGTATTAATCATGTAACCATATAGTAGCATGGCATACTGTGGGTGTCCTAAGGTTATAGTCTAGGTCAAAAGTGTCTAATAACCTAATTCCCTATAACTAAGGCTCTGATACCAATCTGTCACACCCCAACCGACGGCGGAATACGTCGGGGCGGGACATGTAGACTGTTCAAAAGCTCAAGGTTTACTAAAGTTTAAATATTTAAACAATCAACTTCATATCATAAATAAACATGAATCCAACAATACAAGAAAAATAGAAATACATAAATAGTTTCTTTAAATTAGATTCTAGGTCCTCGGTCCTAAGTGAAGCAACTTGTACTTATTCTCAAGCAATAGTACCTGAAACATGATGAAAACAAGGTCAACTAAAAAGTTGGTGAGCATACATAGGTTTTGACACACAATCAAGTTTAAAGTGTTTTATACAATTCATACGATACACGTGTATAAGACATTTATGGAGAATCTATAGTTAAACTAAGTGTGTACAATCAAACCTTGTCACTGAGGCATAACACACAGGTTACCCTAATGTAAAGTCGGTAACAAACACTCTAACCGGGTGGGTTTTTCAGACACAATAGATCCATCAATGTTAACCGTTGGCTTGTACGGAGTTAATGATTGTACTAATGTCATGTATATGTAGTCTTAACTCGTAGCATTCAAGCATAAAGCACGTAACACATAATATCATATTGTTGAATTGTATTTCAATCTATGCAAAAGTTTCAAAAAGTAAATCATATTTCACCCCAAAAGTACAAAATAAAAAGGGGGCTATGTAAACTCACTTGTATTATTGGTGTGGATAGCACGAGCAAAATGTAGCAAAAGTTGTTCTTTTGCAAATCACGAAGTTAACCTAGAGTGTAATGTATGAACTTAAATTAATAATATGTATAAGGTCTAAACAAGATCTAAGGTTTTACGGGATTAAGTGTAGGGACTTGCACATAGGTGTTTTGTGTTGTTTCTTGTAAGGGATGTGTTTGTATTTGATATAGGAATTTTGATGAAAACTGTAAGTTCAAAGTGTATGGTTTTAATAATAAATGACTTAGGGTTTAACTTGAATAATTAACTAAATTAAATAAATAATTTCTTTTTATTTATTTAAAAATATAGTGTGGGATTATTCAAATATAATTTAAATAAATAAATTCATTTTATTTATTTATGAAAATGTGTCCCAATATCGTGCAATATTAGTATATATAATTAAGAAATTATTTTAATTATGATTTAAACTGTAAGTGGATTGTAAATGTAAAAATAAATGAAAAAAAAATTCATTTATTTATTTATCATTAAACATAGTATGTTCTTTCAAGAAATATGAAAAATATAAATATATATTTATATTTAGAAGGGTTTTATTTGTTTAAATAGGGTTTTAAACCCTCATATATGTAATTTAATAGAAAATTATTTATAAGATTTGATTATAACAAGGATAGTGTATTTTTATAAAACCTTAATATAATTTTTATAAAAATTAGGTAGTATAAGAGTTTTAATTAAAACTAATGATTTCAATTTACATAAATTTATTTATATTGTTAATGTGGTTTTGAAATCATTTAAATTGTGAAAATAATATTTCTAATTCTAAAATTTGATTATTTTTGCACAATTTAGTTTCAAATGGAATTTGGTTTTATAAAATAATTTTTATTAAATGAAAAAGGTTGTAAAAACGGTTTTTAAATTGTTTGGGGTTTGCCCGGATCGAATCCGGGTCTCCCCGGTGGAAGCAACAAGTGTTAACCACTGGACCAGGGGTGTATCCCTGAAAAAGGGTTTATTCGATTTGGATTTAACACTCAATCGCGAAGTATTCGGATCTGGTATTATTATTTGGCAAAAAGGGCGCGGTCGGTGGGTTTAGAACCCGCGACCAAGTGTTTACGGGTCGCGCGTCTTAACCGGGGGGACTGGGCAGAGGTCTTGATTGATACCCACCCGTTAAGAATTAAATAAACAAATCCAAACTGATCATCCCCATTCCAAAAACTGAAACCCAATTCCCTATTTCAATCCCAAATCGATCATCGACCGCTTTAATTAACGAAAGGAGTTTAGGGTTTTTGATAAGAAATGGATTACGAACTAAATGTTGTAATTTAATTTGGTTTTCGCGTTCGTTTGATGTGCGCTTGACCGATTCAAAGGAACGAACCCTAGATCGTTCTTGAGCCGAAATTAGATTAGAATTCGATTGTAATAAGGCTCGGAATCATGGGGCTTTTGAATTGGGTATTAAAACGAGTTTAAACAACATATGAATTACCTGGAATGATGGTGTATGGAGAACGAACGGCTAATGATCCAAACTCAGTGTTTTTCGATCCTGTCAGCGCTTCAGCGGCGGAATGCAGGAGTCGTGAGAGGTTAGGAAGTTTGAAATAAGGTTTACGAAGGTGCGAGGGTATCTTAATCGGATTGATTTCTCGGTAACAGCCCGAATCAATTTGCTTTGACAGAAACCAGCTGTCAGCGTGATTCACGCATGGATTCATTTGATTAAGGACGAATTGGGTCACGAATTCGGTTTGTATACATGCAATACATGGCCGAGCGTGATTTGCGGCCCTAAACATGATCTAATTTATCGATTTGAAAGTTAATTCGATTTGGTTTGACTATGAGAAGTCAAACTGTTTTGAGTTTCAAATTTGGCCGTGACATTAATTGGGTCTGGATTTGGTCGATGTTAGCTTAGGTATACGTGGAATGTCCAAAACAGTTGGAATTGATCGACGAAATTCTGGAATTGCAAGTATAATAGGGTTGTTTGACTTCAAAAGTCAAAATAGGTCGATGTGGTCAAAGATCCAATTTGTGATAAAAGAGGTTCAAGGTTGAGGGTTCAAATGGCTAAGGAGGGATTTCTTTGTTTCAAAAAGTCCTGGACTTGAGATTTGGTTATAATATATATATATATATATATATATATATATATATATATATATATATATATATATATATATATATATATATATATAAGTTTGTAAACTAACACATTATTGATTTTATTTTTAACCTATTTTATATGAAAATTTCATTTTATAATATTACTAACTATATAAAAGGTTAATATATCTATATAAAGAAATGTTAATACGTGGCTTGAAGCTCGTAATTATAACCAAAATATACATGGGTTACATGTATAATAGTAACTTATTTATTTTTGAAAGGTTGAAAATCGGATGTGACATAGGGGGTTGAGCAAGTACGGGTTTTGAAATGAAGTGTCATAAAAAAAAAAGATAAAAATTTCACCGAAAAAATCATGGATGTTACAGTCTCCCCATGTTAAAGGAATTTCGTCCCAAAATTTAACTAGTGGAGACTAATGAATCAGGAAGGAGATGGGTTCTGACGGTTGGTTTAAGAAGTATAACAGGTGGCAAGACACGGGTTCTGACAGTCAAGGTTGGATAGGAATGTCGATAATGAATTTAGTTTTTGAAATGAATTGAAGGAGTAAAATTGATGAATAATATCTTGGTTTGTAAGGATGGAATGTATTTGGTGGGCGCTTGATGATTAGGGTTTGTTTGAGATCGTAGTCTAATATGCTCAAAATTGTTAGTGGATCGGAGATTTCGTAACCATTGGTCTAGGTCAAACTTCACGCGACACGAACAACGCTACTTCCGATAATATGACAGAGCACTTATTTATAGGAAGTACCATCGGCGTATCCACCATGTCCTTGTCATATCACATTAGTTTATTTGTTATATATCACGATAGTTTTTAGGTCATAACACACGACATAATTTACTATGTTTTCCCTGCGCTGATTTTTATAATTACGTGTGCACCCGTAATTACTCGAATCATCGCATGGTCCGCATGGTCCGTATAGATCCTTCCGTTGTGTGCGGGGCAAGGTGGCACGAATTCACTTAGTTCATGTCTATTGTTTTCACATATGAGTTGCTAATAAGTAACTATGTCCCTAAATAGGCAGGTCAGTTAGCAACTAAAGAGTAATAAGGTAGTATAACTTAAAGTTCCATAGTTTACTCGTGTTTGAATAAGAATACGTCAAACCTGTGTAGCTTCAATGTGTTATGGTTTTAAACTTTGGTGAACAAAGTGTATGACCATGCCTTGTGTATAATGTGGTCAATCAGTTGCAACAATTGTAAGCAATTTAGTTTCGTGTATCATGTAACACCCAAGTTTCATGCATGGTCTAATGTCATATAGCTTGTAATCAAATAGGTTTCATGTGTAACGTGAACAACCTAGCATCATGTATATGATAAGAAGTGAATTTCATGTATGATGTTAACAACTTAGTATCATGTATTTTGTAAACAAATAAGCTTTCATGTATAATGTAAACAATTTAGTATATTGTATAATGTGCACAATTTGGTATCATGTACTTTCTAAACAATAAGTTTCATGTATTATGTGATCAATCCAGTAGAATGTGTATTGCAATTAAACAAGTTTCATGGATTATGTGATCAGTGTAATATTATGTATATTGAAAACAACTAAGTTCCATGTATTATGTGATCGTGTCGTGTAATTTGTGAACGTGCATACGTAAGTTATTGAATTTCATGTGTGATGTATACTAACAAATTTTGTATTTGATCGAGTGTTGCGGATAGGCGTGTTGTTTGGCGTTCATGTATAATGTGGTAGTTAGGTTCTAGCTCTTTAAATTTCGTTGAGATTGATGGGGATGGTTAACGTCTATGCGGTATGGATCACCTCTTGAAGCGGCAAGTGAAAGATAACGAGGAGATTTTAAAAACACTCAGGAAAATATGTTTACAAATAACTGATCTTTGTTTGAAAATAGGAAATTGTAAATTGTTCTTGGTTATAAATATATAAAGTAGTGAAAGTATTGAGTTAAATAATTTAAATAAATAGACAATCTATGGGAAAATCCTTTTCATTAAATTTTCAATTATTATAAGGAGAATATTTTAAAGAGTAATTATTGGCTAAACTGTAATTGTATATTAATTTAGTCAGGGTTTTAGAAGTAATTATTTTAATGAGGAAAATCATAATTATTTATCAATTTGAAATATTTAAAAAAAAAAAAATAGGTTGTATTAAAAAAATAGGTTGTATTAAGTTCCCTTACAAGGTGAAAAATGTTTATGGAAAAATGTATATTTCCGATACTCTCTAAAAGTTTGATAAACGTTTGGTTTGAAAATAACGAGTTTGTTTAAATCTAATATGATGAGTTGTTTACGAAGGAGATTGTCGGTGGTGTACTAAATCGTATTGAATGAAGAAGGTGATACTCGAGAAATTTTGACGAAAATATTATGGGTGTAATTCACACTCAACGTGTCAAATCAATGAATAATAACTTTAGGGTTGGAATATATAAAATTGATTAAATTCTGAAATGTTAAACATTACTCAAAATATAAGGAAATGGTTCTCAAACTGAAAATTTAAAGACAATAAAAAAAATTCTGTTAACGTCTCTTGTAGCTTTCCACTAGAAGGAGGATAATTCCCAAGACGAGCACCGCTATGGTCACTCGGGTAGCCGATCTGGCTTCAGCTTTAGCTGTCTCCGTGCGATTCTCCAATATTTCTTTTTCGAGGATGGAGATTAACTCCTTTTGGTACCCTAATTGGTTTTCTAGGCTATTCATTCTTTGTCCTTGCAAGTCGTGCATTACCCCATGCTCCATCCTTTGCCTCTCAAATTCTGAGGTCCTTACAAATTGGTGAATGTCATTGGTTGGAATTCCCATAACACTATTGGGTGCCATGGTATGCCTTACCCAAGGGTTAGGATGGTACGGGTCAGGCATTAGGTATGGGACTCTTAGTGGGGGTGGTAACTGATTGTGGAGATGGGGTGTCAGATACGGGTTCCTGGGTGGGGATGATCCAGATGCTCGAAGTCTTGGGCCAGTGTTCCTTATCCAATCTGCCCTTACATCAAGCCTTGGTCTAGCAGCCGGGGGTGTTGGTGACCGATACACGGGTGTCCCGATGTCTTCTTCCCAATCAGACTCTGCTCCAAGATGCCATAACATTAATTGGGTCTGAATTTGGTCGATGTTAGCTTAGGTATACGTGGGATGTCCAAAACAGTTGGAATTGATCGACGAAAGTCTGGAATTGCAAGTATAATAGGGTTGTTTGACTTCAAAAGTCAAAATAGGTCGATGTGGTCAAAGATCCAATTTGTGATAAAAGAGGTTCAAGGTTGAGAGTTCAAATGGCTAAGGGGGGATTTCTTTGTTTCAAAAAGTCCTAGACTTGAGATTTGGTTATAATATATATATATATATATTTATAAAGTTTGTAAACTAACACATTATTGATTTTATTTTTAACCTATTTTATATGAAAATTTTATTTTATAATATTACTAACTATATAAAAAGTTAATATATCTATATAAAGAAATGTTAATACGTGGCTTGAAGCTTGTAATTATAACCAAAATATACATGGGTTACATGTATAATAGTAACTAATTTATTTTTGAAAGGTTGAAAATCGGATGTGACATAGGGGGTTGACCAAGTACGGGTTTTGAAATGAAGTGTCATAAAAAAAATAAAAAAATAAGATAAAAATTTCACCGGAAAAATCATGGATGTTACAGATTGGACCAAGTTTTTTTACTGTGATGAAACGCCGCTACCACTCTCCTCCGTAAGCTTTGACTATCCTTTTCGAATCACCAAACCCATTTCGATAATAGAGCGTTATTTATGTCTTAAAGAGAGCAAATTTCCAGCCCCCAGCATCTTTCGGTTTAGTCACCGTCTCCCAAGCTACCCAATGAATCATTTTCTTGTCTTCACACCCTCCATTAGTTTTGACTATCCTTTTTTAATCTCCAAACCCATTTCGATAATAGAGCGTTATTTATGTCTTGGAGAGAGCAAATTCCCAGCCCCCCAGCATCTTTCGGTTTAGTCACTGTTTCCCAATCTACGCAATGAATCTTTTTACGTGTGTTCACTTTGCTATACTTAAGTTATATGTAGTGGTTAGTGAATGTGAGCTAAAATATGGTGTCGTGTAGGCGTCACATAGATAGTGATAGTGATCACACTCATACTCACACTCACTGAGCATGTATAGTTGTTAGTGAGTGTGAGTCAAAAATAAATAATAGAATTAATGATGTGGCATGAGTTGATTGGCCCAAGTGAAAAAGTTTTAATGATATATGTGCTCCAACATGTATATATAGGGACGCGTTCAATACAGAAACTAATTTAATTAGAGAACTGCATAAACACTTGAACATACTGTTCATGAAATGCTGTGAGAGAAAAGGGAGGTGATTATGCAATTACATAACCGCTTTATATATCACATTTAAATCAATATGTACATGTGTTTATGTGGTTATCTGCTTCAAACCGGTTCATTGTTGAACCCTAACATCAATCCGATATATGTATGACAAAGCTTAATGGTGAGAAACGTGAGGTTGTTGTCGTATCCTTGTACGAATCTGCAAACACAAGAAACAAATGTGCATGATTAATGATATCTTAAAAGAGGAACCTTTTTATATCATTTTATATAAAAATAAAAACATACCCTGAGACTTGGCCATCAACCAGCCATTGCCTCCACTCATCAACAACTTTGTAACCAAATGATCGTGTCCATGCTTCACTTCCAGTGAAAGGAACACGCGATGAACGATGCGAAGGAGAATGGCGATGAACGTGCGAAGGGCATGAAGGAATCGTGTCAAGTAAAAGATGTATGACCGCGTGCCTAAAGGAAAGCAAAGGAGTCATTGGAACGCGGTGGTTCTGTTCCGGTGCCAGAACCACCATGTGTCGCGAATCTCCGCGGCCGCTGACAAAAGGATGCCGGTGAAGATGGTGGCAGAGATGAGAGCCATTGAGAGGGAGTGGACGACGGGGATAGGGCCGAGAGGAACGGTGCGGCTGTGGTTGAAAAGAAGTAGATTAAGAATCAGGGAGAGAAAGATGTAGGCGGAGATGGAGGTGAAGAGGAATGACCAGGTTGAACCCCATGATTGCGTGTGGTTCCATCGGAAATTGACGATCGATGGGTGCTCCGACAAGTAATACATTAATCTCTCTTGGATCATTTTTGTGTGACATTAAACAGAGAGATATGATTAAGATCGGAACACCGGCCGCCCACGGTGGTTATAGCGGTGGTCGGTGGAGGTTTAGGGGTGGTTGTTTAAAGATAGTTAAAAAGGGGGTTAACGTTTGAGGTTGTCAACCGACGACCGGTATTTATTCCGATTGTCAAATGGTCAAAGTAGTAAAATATTGTAGATAATTATCCCTAAAGTTTTTTTCTATTATTGTAGTCTTTTAATCTTATATATCCATTTTATTTTACGAAAGAGCCTTTGGTTTAGCGGTACCTTAAAGTGTAAAATGGTGTCCTTCCATTTAAGGTCGATGATTCGAGTGCCACATTGGATAATGGTATAGAATTGGGACTAGATTGGATTGCCGTTAAAAAATATATAGATCCCTTTTACTACAATTTAATAAATATATAAGTAACTTTCGATAGAAATCATAAATAGTCTCAGAGTATATGGTTTCACCATTTAATAATCTACTTAAAAAATCAAAATATCTTCGTGTTAGATATTTTATTTTCTAACCAATAAAATTGCACCATTTAGGTAAATTGTTCATTAGAGAAAACAAACACCTGTATTGCACGACCATAAACCGTGTTTTGATTTTTTTAACCGCTTTCCAGTGAAAGTTTGTTTTATACTCTTTTTAATCTATGTGTTTATTAAATATACATTTGATATTTTTATCAAGGAAAAAGAATGAATAGTATTATGCAAAGATAAAACATATCATAAAGTTTGTATGAAAGGACTTTGTTAATTTTTGGACGAATGTACCGAATAAAAGAACCAAGTTTATTTGTTTGTTCAAACAATTGAAGATTACTTGAGAAGTTATTTAAAGGATTGCATGTAAAATCCCGGTTCAAACGACAGTGGTATAATAGTCATTTGTTAGAGAGGGATATGAGGCAGAAAGGGCGATCGTTGAAATACTTTTGTCCGAGGGAACTTATGTACCCGACTCGTAAAATAATATTATTCGCATAATACTTTATAAGGTAAATTAAAATGTTCATTCATGTGGTTATATGTAATTTACTATGCTAGTTGGTTATGATGATTTTAAGAGATATAGAAGGCACAATTGACCCACGATCGAAGAAACTTGAAGGCAATGAGCAAAAGGCATTTTGTGGTAGCAATGTAGCATTAAGCAATGAACGGTTGTCTTCAATGTTTTGTATGTATTTCTATTGCTCATGGTATTATTTTATAAAATCCAGACTTTTTTTTTCGATTTTATTTGAGAATTAGATTTAATAATATTGTTTTATTTCTTATTTTAATTTTAAGGATTACTTCATATATAATATATAGGGTTTAGTGTTTCATAGAACGGGTGTGGTGGGTTTTGTCAGGTAACGGTTTATATTAGATAAACTTCTGTACTTATTTTATATTAGGAGTGTCCCTTATGTAATTTAGTTATTATTTTATCGTAGTTATGTAAATTGTTCAATTATAAATACATATCTCCATCTATTGAGGAGATCAAGCATTACAATTCATTCATGGTATCAGCCTAATTAGTTGAGCTCCCCTACCTTTTCTCCTCCCCACTGATCTTTTCTCCTCCCTCTTCTGCCCATCGCTCTTCTGCTCCTGTCCCTGCCTTCTTCGATCAGTCCTCATGGCATCCTCCTCTCAATTATTGTTGGGCGCACCACTGCTCGTGAGATATGGGTCGCTCTTGAAGCCGCTTATAGTAATTCCTCTGTTGAAAGGGTGCAGAACCTTCGTGATCAGCTTCATTTAACGCTAAAAGGAGACAAAACTGTTGCGCAATTTGGCCGCTCGTTCAAATTCCTTTGTGATCAACTCAGCGCCATAAGGCATCCTGTTGTAGCAGCAGACCAGTTAAACTGGTTTCTTTGTGGCCTAGGTCCCTCCTTTGAAACCTTCTCCACATATGTTCGTTCCGCCGGACAAACTCCATCTCTCTCGGACTTATTGGCCACGGCAAAAAACCATGAACTTTTCATCAAAGCATTGCATGGACCTATTCCTCATACTGTTGCTTTCTCGGCCCAAAGCACCAGCCCATCAGGTGTGTATTCTCCCAGCCGCAGTCCATATAGGCCTCCCAATCGCCATCAGGGTTCTTTCAACCGGCCCACTGGTCCATAGCATAACCGTGTTCGAAGGCAGCCTCATTGCCAATTCTGCAGAAACCAAGGCCATTATGCCACTACATGTCCGAAACTAGCCTCTTATGCTACTGCTACTCCATCTGATGAAACCTTGGCTCGTGCCTTTCACGCTCAATGCCATGTTACCAATCGTGGTCCGGATTGGTATGTTGTTGATACCGGTGCTACCGATCACATGTCCCCTAAACCCGATGTTAAACCCTACTCCACCCAAAGGTAATGAGCACGTGTTTTTTGGTAATGGACAAGCCCTTAAAGTATCTCACACGGGTACACAAAACTATTCGGCTCTCTTGATTTAAAAAATATATTGGTGGTTCCTAACCTCAACAAAAACCTTTTAAAATATATTGGTGGTTCCTAACCTCAACAAAAACCTTTTATCCTTAAGCAAACTTACTAAATATAACAGTGTGGATGTTTTGTTCTCATATCCTTACTTTTCAATTCAGGATCGTCAAACAAAGAAGGTGCTAGCTCGGGGTTGCCATGAAGATGGCCTATATGTTCTACATAATAAGCATGAAGCTTTGGTTGCTTCATCTTCTCCTAATAAAGCTTCTTGGTTGTCGGTTTTATCCATTACTACGTGCCTATGCCCCGAACAAACTAGCTCCTCAAAGCCTCCCGTGCATTTTCATTGGCAATACCTCTAAATAAAAAGAATACCAATGTCTTGACCCATCCACCTCACATATTTATGTAACCCGCCATGCTCGTTTTGATGAAACTGTGTTCCCATTTGAAGGATTCTCCCATGAAAATCCCCCAACCACACTTCAAGTTACAACATTCCTTGATTCTAGCATCTCAAACCCTACCATTACCAAAACTGCATCATCACCTGATGTAGTGCGAAGCACACATTTTTATTCCTTTGTATTCGTGCATTTTTATATAGTTTTGTATATGTTTTTACTTGTTTTTGTTTCGTATTGAGTCTATTGTGTGTTTACACGAGCTCGTATGAATTATCAAGTCAAATCCCGAGGAAATCGAGCACGAGAAGAAAGCCCGGAGTTTAATGTCAAAAATGGTGAAAATCAGTCCCTCGCGGTACGCGGGGGAGGAGTGTGCATGTCTCGTGGTACGTGAGGAAACTCAAATCCTGGCCCGACTAATTTGTCCCTCGCGGTACGCGAGGGGCTGGCCAACTTCTTTCGCGATACGCGAGAGGCCGTAAATCCATGAAAAAACCCTAAATTGCAAATTAAAAGAACCTGAGTGCCATTAGGTCCGGAGTTCGAGTCTTTAGCCGTCGGGAGCAAGTTCTAGGGCGATTTTGGGTGTTGGAAGCTAATTAGAGTCAAAGTTTGGAGCTTTTGGATCCGAGGTGGTTAGAGATAGCTTTTTCGGGTTCTAATTCTCTTTCGTTTGTTCTTGATTTGTTTCATTGAAACCATTACTATGTCTACTACTTCTGTTTTGAATGTTTAAGCATGTGTGTTGGCTTGATCTTTGATACTGCCTAGGTCATATGATGATTGCTTGTTAAAGATTCAGTTTTTATCGATTCTTGGATTCAATTGAATGGATTAATGATTTTGTAAATAATCTCATGTTTATTTCTATGATGTTTCTGCATGTTTAGATCTGATGTATGATTGATTATAAGTTCCGTATGCTATTCGTGAATGTCTTTCAGTTTGAATAGCGTATCTAGATCATAGACTGTGTGTTTGTGGTCGTTTGTGTGGTCTGCTAGACGTAGTAACCATAGGAGCTGTAGTTGAGAGTTAAATAGATTTGAGTGTTCATCTTATCTCAATACCCGAGAAGTGAGAGATAATCGGTTACTCTTCGTATTAGGATTCTAAGTGAAATCTGTCTGAGAGGAAGTTTCCCTTAGGTGTTCTAGTATTTGTTACTAATCCAAGTCATAGTTGTTATCCTGATATTACCCTGTGGATCTTTGATGTATTGTGGACAGTGAGACTGAAAGGTGATCTGTCTTCTGGGTACATTTTCATTGTTGGAGAGACTGAAAGGTAATCCGACTATCTGGTGAGTTTAGTACTTCTTTAGAGTTTGTTAGTTGGTGACACCCTAAGAGTGATTAGGAATCCACTAGGTGGTCTAGAGTTGTCATCCTTAGAAACCCAGATCCACCATGTGTCCATAACCGGTAGAAGTTGAGCTTTACAAGTAGGATTCCGACCTAGGTAGTAAGTGTTCTTCTCATTCCTTGTATTTCCCTGAGTTCTTTGTCTGGATAGTTAGAGTCGATCATTAGTTCTGCATTTGTTAGTATAATCAGTAGTGTAGAAAACCCCTAAGGACTCAAAGTCTAGTTTAGCTGTCCAGTGTCTTTAGGGTTCGATAATCCGGTTAACCATTAAGATGTGCTACACTCGATAAGTACACTTGGCTGTCAGTGCGTTTTAGTTCATAGGTACTCCGTTTATTACTTATGAGTCTAGGTTAGGTTTATTTGTTAGTTTTTATAGGCCGTCTGGGCGACATCAAGTTTTTGGCGCCGTTGTCGGGGACACTTGGCAATAGCAACATTAGCTTTGACTAGTTATTTGTGTGATTTTTTATGGTTTGTTTTCTTTATTTTATTTGTGAGTCTTAATTTTGTGTCTTTGTCCTATCTGCTACTTGTGTGTCCTATCTGAGTGTCTAACATAGGATCGAGTCTTTCTGTGTTTTAGTCCTTATTCAATTTCTTTTGATTTTTGTGTGTTAGTTTATGCACCACACTCGTTCACAGGGATCACCACTGTAATCTGCTTTCTTAGAGCCCGAACGAGAGCTTCACGAGCGCACCCACAACTTCCGAGAACGTTTGAAAGAGTTGTGCAAAAACCATGTACGTTCTACTAGCCCAGTTCATTTTCCTAATATGGGGGACGCTGACCCACCAGCGAGACGTACCGTACACCAGAGAGCCAGTGATGGGGCCACCAGGGCGCGATCTTTGATACGCAATCTACCTGCATCTTTTTCCATTCTCGCTCTCTAGGCATGCTTCCACTTGCCTTGACACCCTCCCTGACAACTCCATCACCACTTGAGAGGATCTTCAAGCCAAGTTCCTTAAAAAGTACTATCCACCTTCTAGGGCTGCTCGCCTTAGGGACCAAATCCATTCCTTTTGGATGGACCCTGCCGAGCCTTATCACATGGCCTAGGAGCGGTTCAACGCGCTGTTGAGCTGATGTCCCCATCATGGTCTTTCTGACTGGGCGATTGTGGAGAAGTTCTATAATGGCCTCTGATATGCCCTAAATTATACATGTTTTGGATGCATAATAATGCCCATATTATGGTACTAATTGATTAAAAGCCTTGCAATTGATACTTAAAACGTTAATATTTCACAATTGCAGGTTATTCGGTGTTCCAAGATAAACTGAGCAAAAACCAGCCTAAAACATGAAGAAATCAAGCTTTTGGAGGACCAAACCCGAGCATTGACCCCCAAGAAGTCAAACCAGGACAAACTAAGTCAACCACTAGCTAAAAGATGAGCCTGGGGAGCAGACAGAGGGATGCACGACCGTGCATCCTTTTGCACGGTTGTGCAAATTCTGTTTGGCCTCCCAAGACTCTGGTACACTGTCTTTTGTACCCTGTTTGATTCCCGAGGTGTTTGCACGCCCGTGCAATGCAATGCACGACCGTGCATTGCTCATTTTGAGGCCTATAAATATATGGCTTGAGTTCTTCATTGAGGCATCCCTTACACACCCCAAGAACACACCAGAGAAAGCTTATTTCATAGTTAGAGTGTAGTAGTAGTGAGTAGAGGGGCTCTTCCTCCTTGTTCCGCAATAGGGGAGCCTACGAAACTTAGCGTTATGCTAGTTAGTATGGCCATTCGTGGCTAGACTCTTTGTATTTCTATGGTGAAGATAAAGTTTGGTGCATGTTAATGATTAACGTATTAATCCAAGTGATGTGTTTATATCTTTAATCATTCGTCCTTAAAACCACCATTTTGGTGGGCTTTTTTTTTTTTTGTCTAAATCCGTCTTTATACTTGTGAGTGTTCTTGATTTTAAAGTGTAAGATCGTAAAGCCTTTTTAATCAAACTTCTTTTGAAACTTGTACGTCTTTATACAAGCAAAGATTGATAAGCCAAGGCTTGGTCAACACTATTAAGGTCGTACGTCTTTATACGAACTTCTTATGCGACCAAGAATTGGTGAACTCATGTTGGGAACGGTACGTCTTTATACTTGGTCCCATTGTTACCCCGCCTCCCGGTGAGCAAAATATGATAACCTATTTAACTCTGATACAAAACATTTTACGTTCGATGTCTTAAACCAACCCGGAGATGACCATTCGAAGGGTTGAGGGTAACTGTTGTCCTTAACGGGATGCACTACCACTTTTTAAAGATTTTAATTTGCAACTCAAATGTCGTGAGGACGAGACTCTAGCGGTGACCCGGGTCACAAGTTTGTAGTAGTCATATCACTGGATTAATCAACTTAACATTATCACGTATCAAGCGGATTTGAATCCCGAAGCAATACTCTCCGTGACCTGATCATCTCCGAGATATTTACTTTTCTGCTATTTACTATTCTGTTTGTTACATTTATGTTACACACATCACGCACGTTCTTACTTTTATGTTATTTACTTTATCATTATTTACTTTTCTGTCATTTACTATTCTGCTTCATAAGCACACAAAACCCACTTATCTAATAATCCGGCTAAACGATAACAAAAGTTGAGTATTGGAACTCGACCGTGTCCATTGGTTCGATACTTGGTTCTTACCTAGACTATATTACGCTGTGATATGTACACTTGCCTATTGTGTGTGTTTTAAGTTAAAGTAATTATCATTTTATAAATTTAAAACCTGATCTCGTGAAACCATAATCTCTAAATATTATTATATAATATATAGCTACATCAAACAGAACGCATCAGCCTCACCTTCGAGAAGCAGCAAATGTTCAACACAGCTGCGGGAGGCCATATCATGGATAAACTGGAGCCTGCTAAATGCGAGGATATGTTTGAGAGCTTCGCTCTCGCTGGGCAGCGGCGGCCATCTACTAGGACTTTCATTCCTAGTGCTATCGCACCCGCCTATTCTCCTAGAGGTGTACATCATGTCAACCCTGATACTAGCGTGGCTGCTGCACTCGCAGCGATGGCGAATGAGATCAAAAAGCTAAAGTTGAGTGCTCAAAGGTGTGAGGTGTGCAGGGGAGGCCACGACACCAGAGACTGTCCCGTCAGTCAGTAGGAGTAGGTGAACTTTGCGGGCAACCAGAACCGAGGGTACAATAATTATAACAATTCTTTTGGCTCAGGATGGAGATCTAGAAACAACCCGTCCGGGTTTAATGCCGGCCCGAATCAGTATGGAAGAGACGAAGCATGAGCTAGTTCTGGGAGCAGTTCTAGGGATAAGAAGATAGAAGAGATGCTAAAGAATCAGACTCAGAAGCTCGCTATAAGGGGACTCAGCAGCGATTGGACGCGCATTACACCTTATTGAAGAATCAACATTCTGCATTCCAGGATCTGTAGCGCACGGTAGGAGACATCACTAAGAGCTTGAAGGATAGACAGGGAGGTCCGTTTTCAGGCCCTAATGCTTCAGTGATGGCCGTGTCGACTAAGAGTCGAAGAGTTGAGGAGAAGGAGCAACCACCGGTAGAGGAGGAGGAACCGGTGGAAGAGGAGATAGTGATGGAGAAGCCTCCCTAGAAGGCTGAAAAGAAAGTTGAGGAGAAGAAAGGGGTGGAGATGAAAACCCCCGAGATTGACCTTAGCCGTGTTCCCTACCCAGCGCGCTTGCTGCCACATAAATATGCTAGGGAATACGGTAATTTCCTTGATATGTTCAAACAGCTTAATGTCAATCTCCCATTCATAGAGGTCCTCCAGCATATGCCTAAGTATGGCAAGTTCCTAAAAGATCTTCTGTCCAACAAGAAGAAGCTGGAGGAAGTTTCTAAAGTCTCAATTAGTGATGTTCTGCGGTGGTTCAGAACAAACTGCCAGAGGAACTGGCAGATCTGGGTCGCTTCATGATCCTGTGTCTGCTTGGCGGTTTGTCCTTGAACCACGCGTTGGCTGACCTGGGTGCTAGCATCAACTTGATGCCTTATTCAATCTATAAGCAGCTAGACCTAGGAGACCCTGAGCCGACGCGCATGAGCATATCCTTGGCTGATCGATCAGTCAAGTATCCGCGGGGAGTGGTGGAGAACTTGTTGGTGAAGGTAAATAAATTCGTTTTCCCCGCGGATTTCATGATTTTGATATGGAGGCAGATGATCGAGTTCCACTCATCTTAGGACGCCCTTTCTTGCGAACCGCCAAGGCATTGATCGATGTCTTTGATAGTACGATCATACTTCGTGTAGGGGACGAGCACGTCAGATGTGATGTCACACAGTCGGTGAGAGGTTCCAAGGATCAGGGCGCGTTGGTTTGTTTTGTTGATAGCTTCACATCGTTCATGGATGAATCACAGGATGCTGGCCGGGGAGGGAATGCAGACGGAGAATCCCCGCTTGATGAGGATGAAGAAGTAGTGGATACTGTTACTGATACACTGATTCCTACTGTAAAGGAAGTCTCCCACAGTATTGTTCATCACATTCTGTCGCATGAAAAGATGAGGAAGATAGATTGGAGAGCCCGCTTTGCTGAGATCGAGGCTAGGATGGTAGAGGAGCCTGAGATAGTTGAGGTACAGGAGCCAGAGACTATAATGGGCGACGCAGTCCCACCTCTGGTTCAACAGGAGATTAGGACCAAGCCCTCAACTGAGGATGAGCATACGGAGGACGAGTTTGAGAGTGAGATTGTAGAGTCTACACCTGAGAGTGATAGTGATAGAGGAGGAATGATAGAGGATATTCCGGATTGGCTTGCGGAGTTTGAAAAGAAGTTGGTAGAGTCTTCGTTTTTAGGTGATGATTGCAGTTTGAGTGAGATATTAGCACAAGTAGGGTTGTTAATCTGTGAGTTACCCAAGGTGGAGAGAACCCGAGAGTTGAGTGATGTTCGTGATTTAGGGGTAGTACAAAACCCAAGTGTGTGGATGTTTAAGAATGACAGCTTGCTGAAGTACTTGAACCAGGTTATCTTCGGACCTGGTAGGTTTAAGTTGTGGTGGAAGGATCTAATTGATAAATGTAATAGATGTTCAATGCTTGTTAGTGATTTGGTGCTGAAGAGAGCTGGAAAGCCGCGTCATATGATTGCGGTTCCGTTTAGGATCAAGGAGAAGCCTCCTGATAGGTTCATTTGAGTCTCGGGCAAGTGCCCGGGTGTAGAGTTTGTGCGAGTTTTTTTTTCTTGGTTTACTTGCGTGTCATTTTTGTGCTTTTCGGTATGTGTGTTTTGTTTGTGTGTGTCTTTTAGGGATTCACGCTTGATTCGGTGAGGAAAATCACCAGGAACGAAGTTCCAGGTATGTTTACATTGGGTTTTATCGTTGGAACGAGTTTTAAGGGAATTGGGTGAAAGAAGTTTTCAGGGGTCAAAATTTTTCTAAGTATAAAAACCCTGTTAACTTTATGTTACCAACAGCCCCTCGCGGTACGCGAAGCCCCATAGTTCTCTCGCGGTACGCGACGAACAAGAATTGTGGCCGGCTTATGTTCCATCTCTTCGCGGTACGCGAGGATTGGTTCTTTGTCTCTCGCGGTACGCGAGGGACTTCTGGTCTTGTTTTTTTCCTTTGTTTCCCATGGCTTCCAAAATCCGTCACCACCACTACTCATCATCCTTCATAACCATCATCCACCATCATCTTTCATCATCCATCACCATACTCTACCACCATCCATTACTATATCATCCATCATCTCACTATAATACCGTATCATATCATTCACCACCTACCACCACCATGTGAAACTTAAGAATCGTTCATGACTAATGTTTAACCTTGCTTTGGCATTCATGTCTATGTGTTTGCCACCCATCGAGTATGCATCCCTGCTATCTATCTTGAGTCTTAGTGAGGCAATCGAGTCTTTTATTTTACTTTGAGTCTGTAACTTGTGTCAGTTTAATGCTGTGGGTTTGTTTGAGGTTTACTGTACAGGTATTGATCGCTCCGCTCATAGTCAATCTCCATTCGGGCGGGGTCGATTAGGATCTGATCTTGTTTATCTTGTAAAGCCAACCCGACAGTCGATTGTGCAACCGCAACCGAAATGTTATACGGTGCACACGTGGAAGATCAAAGCTGGACATTTCAGCGATACATTACCAGCTAAGTTTTCCCGTTCTATTTTTGTTTTTATTTTATGCGAGTCTCGGTTCACATTGGGGACAATGTTTATTTCAAGTGTGGGGATGGGACTTCGTCTAGTGAGTCTAGTGTCTAGGTTTGTTCTTTTATAAAAATACAAAAAAAAAAATTAAAATTTTTGAAAAAATGTCCCCTGAAATCAATGTTTTCAAACATAAATGGAAAATGATAGTACAACTGGATCTACGTGTTGAGTTTTAAATGAATAAATAATTGAAAACGCGTTTAATTAGTGATGTTTTGGTAGATCCAGCCAGCTAGTAGAGCTTAAATAGCCTGTTTGTGTTGATTAGGAACATAAATGATTTAAAATCATGATATCTTGTGGGTACTCATCTTAGGGTAATCGGTAATATTGAAATTGTCAACATAGGGTGATAGGTACCACGTTAAGTTAAAATTTAGAAGTTTTGATATTTCTTGGCACACCATTCTCTTTTTATGATAATAAATCCGAGTTTCGGTGGCGGCCGCATCCATATTCCATATACTTGAGCTTATTTAATTAGAAATCTAAGTCTCGCCTACGTGTCACACGTCGGGTTCCAGCCTGACTGAAACACCACTGGGTTAGATTCTTATGCCTTATTGTTTAGACTGTAGTATATGTGTTACCTTCTGGGATAGTGACTTGGTTGAAACGCCTGTAGACGAAAGTTCATTTACTTAATTTAATGCTCATAGTTCATCCGTTCTTTCATTGATCATCTTAATTTCTAAAAACCTGTAAATTTTAGTTTAACGTGGTGTATGAAATCTATATGGTTTAATACGTGCCTAGACATGACCGTGTGACGGGATTAGGTAGAGCTGTAGCTTTTGAGTGTGAGTCTCATAGATTGATTTATATGCTTGGTAATATGAATTAGAACACATAACGGGGGCTTGAAAGTTGGTGGTTGGGTTTAATCGGATAGAAATACCGATTGTTGCTTTTTAACACGTGAGTATGTTTTGCTAATAGAATTATTAAAGTTGTTAAGCTATGTCCAATTATGATTCCATTGCAGACTTTTTCGAGAACGAAAAAAGGTTAAGTGTGGGGATGTTTGATGTAGTGCGAAGCACACATCTTTATTCCTTTGTATTAGTGCGTTTTTATAAAGTTTTGTATATGTTTTTACTTGTTTTGTTTCGTATTGAGTCTATTATGTGTTTACAGGAGCTCGTAGGAATTATTAAGTCAAATCCCGAGGAAATCGAGAGCCCGGAATTTAAAGTCAAAAATGGTGAAAATCAGTCACTCGCGGTAGGCGAGGGAGGAGTGTGCATGTCTCGTGGTACGCAAGGAAACTAAAATCCGGGCCCGACTAATTTGTCCCTCGCGGTACGCGAGGGGCTGGCCAACTTCTCTCGCGGTACGCGAGAGGCCGTAAATCCATGAAAAAGCCCTAAATTACGAATTAAAAGAATTTGAGTGCCATTAGGTCTGGAGTTCGAGTCTTTAGCCGCCGGGAGCAAGTTCTAGGGCGATTTTGGGTGTTGGAAGCTAATTAGAGTCAAAGTTTGGAGCTTTTGGATCCGAGGTGGTTAGAGATAGCTTTTTCGGGTTCTAATTCTCTTTCGTTTGTTCTTGATTTGTTTGATTGAAACCATTACTATGTCTACTACTTCTGTTTTGAATGTTTTAAGCATGTGTGTTGGCTAGATCTTTGGTACTGCCTAGGTCATTGTTTTGACCAAAAATTACACAAGATAATCAAGTGATCAAATTAGTAATGTGAGGTAGTGTGCTTGTTAAAAATGCAAAGTTATTAACGGAAAAGTAAAGCTTGACACGATGATGTACGAGGAAAGCCCTTAATCCCTAAGGATTTCCGGCATAAAACCTCGGGAAGTGACTGAAAGTCACTTGCCTCCTAGTCTTATATAAATTGATGAAAAAAGTACAAGTATGGCAGCAATTGATCGAAATCTAAGTGTTACAGAGCTCTTTAGGAGTGTTTTTTTGTTGTGAATGTCGTGAATTGTGTCTCCTAATCGATCAAGCTGCTGGATAAATACAAAAAGGAAGAACAAACTATCCGAGAATCCCGGAGCTTTTTTTAGGTCTTCAAATATGACCGTTGTAGACTCTTTCCCGCATCTTTCACACGTTTTTCCTAACTCCTTGACCGATTCTTCAGGGATGAGGTTGACACCACACATTCTACCTGCGAATAAATCAAGATGGGAGAAGGATACAACAGTTAGCGTTATAAATTTTAAGGATCCCGAAACCTGTCAGAATACTGAAGACTTCCAGAGACTCAGGATCCCTAGTCATAAAAACGACCCCTAACAATTGTCCCCAAATTTAACAGTTGTCAGCTTAATCGACATTTGTAAAATTTTAAAATTCAAACGATAAATTGATGATAAGGTTTAGATAGGACTCTTCCTGGGTTCCAATGCGAAATGACCGTTGCTTCTACAGGATATAATCATAATCCTTCACGCTTCTCTCACTTGGATCTTCTCAAAGCTAATCAGGTAAAGCTTTTTACTCCCAATCTTCGGTTTCTTTCTAACCTTTAAGCTTTTTGTTTGTGTAGCACCCAAATTTGCTGAATTAATTCCTGCGAGAAGTGACACAGATAAAAGAGTCGAGGCTTTGTTAAAGATACATGCTGCAGAGATGTCCTTTTCTTGTTGAATCAACCATTAGTGAAGCTAGCTTTGACACGCAATACTCTGAGTCTAACATGTCTTCAGGTAAAGAACAATTTATATCTGTATTATTACATACTATGATCCTGATCTGCTCTAATCTTTTGTAGGAATCCCGAATTCAAGCTCTTAATTCGCCTTGTCTGATCTTGATAGCCTTATATCTCGGGATGGTGAGAAACAAGCTAACCAGGGAAATTATGGTGATAAAGACAAGGCCTGAGTCCTGTGTTTTTTATGATCTTGGTGAATGAACTCTTTATTTTTCATGTTTGTGGTTGCTGAACAAATTTTTTTTTTTCTTTGAGGATCCCGGTTTGGGATAGACAATTTCAACTCTTGACTGATGGTCCGTGATTCAGGTGGATGGGTCCAGCTTTTGGATGAAGCCTGAATTACTAATTTTCCTGCACTCTCAATATTAGTAAATAACTTATGACTATGTGTAATATCCCACATCGGTTGAGGGGGAGAACGAAGCCTTCCTTATAAGGGGGTGGATACCTTCTCTATCAAGACGCGTTTTGCCTGGGCGAGCAACTCGTCGGGTGAAAACAAAACCGTGAGTTCCTGGATGGGCAACCCATCGGGAGCAAAGCGGACAATATCTTGGTATGGTTTTCTTGGGTTGTTATAGATGGTATTAGAGCCAGGGGCCGGACTGTTGTGCTAGCGAGGACGCTGGGATCCGTTTGTAATATCCCACATCGGTTGAGGGGGAGAACGAAGCCTTCCTTATAAGGGGTGGATACCTTCTCTATCAAGACGCGTTTTGCCTGGGTGAGCAACTTGTCGGGTGAAAACAAAACCGTGAGTCCCTGGATAGGCAACCCATCGGGGGCAAAGCGGACAATATCTTGGTACCGTTTGCTTGGGCTGTTACACTATGTGACATGATTGTTATGTGTTTGACATGTTTTTGATATATTTTTAGAAAACAAGGATCCTTAGGAAATTAAGCCTTATGATACATGGAAAAATAGATTTAGGTATCTTTTTGGGATACCGGATCCTTTATGAACATTTGTAAATAATTTCTTAGTTTTAAACTTCGGTTTATGAAAACATACCTTGTTTATGATAAATAGTTTGAAAAAATACCAGTTACAAACATACCATGACTTAGTAATCAAATATTTCGAGTCTACCCAAATTTGAAAATTAATAAGCAATACCTTCATTGAGAATTAGGCTAGGTAGATATACATACCAGACAACGATAGGGAGTCCAAACAGACTCAAATATTGATAAGTTTTAGTTGTCCCTTGTGTATAGATGTCAAATAAACTGTTTGCTTAGTAATTGTACCTCAGGATTCTCAGGGGTTTCCCCAATCCGCTTGAGTGTTAGGATTTTGAGTTATTAACTTGGGACATGCCAACGTAGTGGGTTGTACCCGTAGTGACATGTAAATGCCAATAACCTTTGGTTAACATGTCAATGTTAAACTGCTTGGGTCATGCCCGGCTGTATAACACGTCCGTGTTACTCCGTTGATAATATTCGTAAGGTCCCACATATAGCCAACAGTGATGAAATTATCAGCCACTGTTACATGGACTGGTCGCACCACCTTGAACTATACTTGGATATCGTGCGCTCCTAGCGGGGTGTAGAAATCCAATCTACTTAGAAAGGTCAAAGCCGTTTAAACCTTTGAAGGGATTTTGAATACCTTAGAGTTAGGAGAGATGACCAATCTCTATCTTCTGTCAGGATCCTTGAGGATCCTTACTGCAAAACATGAAACCTTGGTGAAGTTGGGTGTTAGCCTAGCTAACACCCTTCCGACGCTCAAGTCAGCATCTTTATAAAGGAGTAATAAAAATGAAAATAATTGAGAAGAGAAGTCATACCAGTTTAAGTTAGAATTTAAGTTCTAACTTACATATAATAGGCTTTGAGATGCATAGCATTCCAGGATCTTGGCAGAATATCTCCTTCCATAGTAGCCAACCAATATGCACCCTTGCCTGCTTCTGAGTCGATCAAGTATGGGCCTGCAATAGACTTTCTATACAATATATTGTGCAATATTATAAAACGAGATACTCTCATTCGAAAAGCCTTGTGATTCTTTTCACCATTTGGGATCTCACCATCCTGAAAATATTTTTTGATGGGTAAAATCCAGGATCCTTGACTAGGTTCAAGATCCCGAATATCTGCTTCTTCTTCAATGTTGGATACTTCATTTATCTTCTCAATTGTTGTGTAATATTGAAAATTTTGAATTCCACAGATAATTGCTTAACTATTGTGAGATATATGGCCAACCTCTCACCCTTTATAGCATACGAGCCATTGAAATGGTTAGCAATTAATAGTGAATCTACATATACCTGGAGATACCTGATCTTGAGATCCCTGGCTAATTGTAATCCTGCTATCAGCACCTCATATTCCGCTTCATTATTGGTGCCTGGAACTCATAGCTTATAGATTGGGGTATTATGTCCCATTGTGGCGATTTTAATATGATGCCTAGACCTGTTCCTCTAACATTTGATGCACCGTCAGTGAATAAAGTCTACTTATCCTTGGATTCTTCTAATTGTTGAACTTCAAGGTCTGCCTCGGGTTGAATATCATTACTGAAATCAGCCACAAAATCTGTAAGTGTCTGAAACGTAATTGTTGTTCTTGGTTCATATATGAGGTCATAGGCGCTGAGCTTGACTGACCACTTAGCCATTCTTCCTGACATCTCTGGTTTTCTTAAGACACAATAGTATACCAGATGCTGCTGGACTTCGTGATCCTTGACAAGGACGACACTTACTGAATTTTCGGATACCGCTAAGTATAGGAATAACGGCTCACCGTCTTCTGGGTTCATCAGTAGAGGAGCTGTTGACAAGTATTCCTTTAATGATTGGAGTGCTTGTTCATGCCTCTCTTCCCATTCGAACATCTTGTTCTTTTTAGGATGTCGTAGAACTTTTTGCATCTTTCTGAGGATCTTGATATGAATCTGTTGAGCGTTGCAACTCTTCCAGTTAATCTTTGGACATCCTTGGTGTTTCTGGGGATTTCAGATTGATGATCACTTTGATTTGCTCTGGACTGGCCTCTATTCCTCTCTTGGTCACCATATAGCCTAAGAACTTTCCTGCCCCCACTCCAAAGTGGCATTTGGAAGGGTTCAGCTTCATATTATATTTGTCCAGGATATCAAATGCTTCTCTAAGATCCTTGAGATAATCCTCAGCTTTCTTTGACTTCACCACCATGTCGTCTATGTATACCTCCATGGTGTCCCTTATCTTGTCTTTAAACATCATGTTCACCAACCTTTGGTACGTAGCACCTGCATTTTTTAAACCAAAAGGCATAGCAATATAACAATAGATACATGTTGGAGTCTTGAAGGCAGTATCCTCCTGGCCTGAGGGTTCCATTTGGATCTGTTGGAATCCTGATGAAGCATCCATGAATGTTAGCATTTCGTGGCCTGCTGTGGCGTCGACCATAGAGTCAATGTGTGGTAGTGGAAAAGGATCTTTCGGGCATGCTTTGTTCGAGTCAGTGAAGTCTACACAGACTCTCCATTTCCCATTTTTTTTCTAGACCACCACCGCATTAGCTAGCCACCTTGGGAATTTCACTTCCCTTATTATTCATGTCTTTAGTAGTCTTTCGACCTCTTCTTGGATAACTATGTTCCTCTCTGGTGCAAATTTTCTTCTTTTTTGATGTATTGGGCTGAAACTGTTATCAACACCTAATTTATGTGTAATAATATCTTTAGAGATACCTGTCATGTCTTCATGTTGCCAAGCGAAGGTTGAGGTTCTGCTTCTTAGTAATTCCATAAGATCTTGCTCAATATCCTTGGGGATATTGGTTCCAACAAGCACCTTGACATCAGGATCCTCTATGCTTTAGGATACTTCTTTAACATCCTGCTCTTTGGTTTCCAAGACGTCTCGGGCTTGTTTCTTTAATTTATATGCTTGTCTGGTTTTGGCGGAGGCTTTCATTGAAGAAGTATAACAGTTTTTTGCCTCCTGCTGGTCACTGTTGATCTTCACTACCCCCAGGGGGTCGGCATCTTGACACATTGGTGATATGTTGAGGGTACTGCCCCCATGTCATGAATCCACAGTCTCCCTAGAATAATATTATAGCAAGACAAAGAATCAATAACACAAAATTTATGTATAACATTTACCGCTTCGATGTACATCCGTAGTTTTATCTCGCCGACTGTGTTTTTAACTTCTCCGCTGAATCCCACCAACACTGAAGATTTTGAGATAATTTCAGAATCGGGATCCCCATTCTCTTCAGGACTTCATGCTGAATGATGTTTACTGAACTCCCTCCATCTATCAGGATTCTGCGGATGAAGTGGTTGGCAATGTAAAGAGTGATGACTAAGCCGTCATTATGAGGATCCTGTACGCCATCTATGTCCCCTTCGTCGAACGATATCACCTTTTGATCAGTCACGGTTGAGGTCCGGGTAGGTCTGTATTATTTTTTTGTCTTGGCTTCCTTTTCATGTCTTGTTGCTGCAGAATAGGAAGCACCGCAGATATCAGAACCACCAGAAATAAAGTTTATTACCTTGGCATCATTAGGTGGGGATGCCGCTCATCTTGGGGTAGCATCAGGATTCTGATTATTTTCTTTTTTTCTGCCCAAGAGTTCCTTCAGGTGGCTCTTGCTAAGAAGATAACTTATTTCTTTCCTAACAGCAATATGATCCTCAGTCATGTGCCCGAAGTCCTTATGATAGACACACCATTTGGATTTTTCCTTCCATCCGGATCCCTTGTCAGTTTTCGTGGGCCATCTGGCCTTGTTCCCAAGATCCTGCATAGCATACATGAGTCCTGAAACATCAACAGAAAAAGAATAGTCAATCAGTTTAGGATAATTTTCTTCTTCCTCATCGTTCTTCACAGCGTTGACTCTGTGATTATCAGCTTTCGAGTAAGGTTTTGATCTATGAGTCTTGAAAGATGATGATTCAGATTTCCTGCTAGGATAATCATAATTGGAAGGTGCATTAATATTTTTTTGGATCTTCTCGTCATCTTCGAGTCTTATGAACCTTAGTGCCCGATTTCTGACTTCATCAAGATTCCTACAAGGATTCATGACAAGGTCTTCGTAAAATTGGGAGTCTTTTTTCAATCCTATCTTGAATGCCTGGACAGTAGTGGCTACGTCAAGATTCGGGATATCCAGGGACTCCCGGTCGAACTTGCTGACATACCCCCGAAGGGATTCTCCGCTATTCTTAGTTATCCTGCATAAGTCACTTGTTAACCTTTCAAACGTTCTGCTGCAAGAGAATTGACTATTAAATAAGTTGATTAAATGAGCAAATGAAGTAATAGAATAAGGTGGAACATTCAGTAGCCATTTTAAGGCCGATCCTGTTAAAGTAGAGCTGAAGCCCTTGCATAAGTAGGCTTCCTTTAGGTCTAAAAGAATGGGGTTAATTTCCATTCTTTCCCTGTACTGCGCGAAATGCTCCTCAAGATCTGTAGTTCCATCATATAGCTTCATATTAGGAGTTTGGAAGCGCTTGGGGATTTCGGCGTCACAAATTGGTGGAGCGAATATGGAGATCCTATGGCTGCTAGAGGACATCTCCGGTATCGGTTGGACTACGCCTGGTACGCTGGTGATCATTTCTCTTAACTTCTTTAACTCCTTAGCCATGGACGGAGTGATTCCTGTATCCTGCACAAATTCGTTAGTATTTGAAAATTGATTGAATGTGTTACCGTTCTCAGGATTTCGGAACGATCATCCCTGAGTAACTCCGAGATCCTGATTTGTCGTAACTCTAACAACCGGGGTAGGGCCAATTGCAGTGATTGCCATTTGCATGGGAAGAAAGTCTCCCTTATGGATTCCTGAGGATCCTGAATAATTAAAATCCAAAACCCTTGGTTGCAGCGAGGTCGTCACGTCCACTGGCTTCTTTGATTCTTTGACCTTCTCAATCTCCCGAAACATCATTTGGTTAGTCTTCCTCTGTTTTTCCATTTTTTGTTTCATCTTCGAGAACAGATCGAGGATATCATTGTTAGATACGATCACAGGTCCACCAGCAGGTATTCCGGATCCCGAAAAACCCGCAGAAGTAGTTTTCTTCGGAAGGTTAACATTCTTCTGGAATGGAGGAGGAGGAAGAGGGTTGTTCACCCCAGAGCTTGAAGATGGAGTTGAAACAGAAACCATTTTGGATTGTGACGACATTTTTGAAATCAGTTTGAAAAAATAACGATTGAATGGAAACTTTAGTAACAATTTTAAGATGAAAAGCACCACTTGCCCCACGGTGAGAGCCAAATTGTTTTGACAAAAAATTACAGAACATAATAAAGTGATCAAATTAGTATTGTGTGGTTGCTTGATAAAAATGCAAAGTTATGAACGAAAAAGTAAAGCTTGACACGATTATGTACGGGGAAAGCTCTTAATCCCTAAGGACTGTCGACATAAAACCTCGGGAAGTGACTAAAAGTCACTTGCCTCCTAGTCTTATGAAAATTGATGAAAAAAGTACAAGTATAGCAGCAATTGATCGAAATCTATGTGTTACAGAGCTCTTTGCGAGTGTTTTTTTGTTGTGAATGACGTGAAAGTGTCTTCTAATCAATCAAGCTGTTGGATAAATACAAAAAAGGAATAAGAAACTATTCGAGAATCCCGAAGTTTTTCTAGGTCTTCAAATATGACCGTTGTAGACTCTTTCCCGCATCTTTCACACGTTTTACCGCATTAACTTGGTACATTTAAAATCTGATTTATCACGAAAGGACAGATGACCCATATACACCAAATCTTTCGGGTCGGGTCTGAATTTTGCTACCAATCTTCATGTTCATCGAACCGTCCATGATCCACCCGCGTCTACGCCCAATTTTCTTGACCCCATTTGCAATCAAAACCGAATCAAATACGGAAACACCCAAACACACTCACAAAACTATTTTCTGTTGACTCTCCATTTCTCTCTCCCAATATTCGCAAACCCTAATCACTCCATTCGATCCACCTGCACAGGTAACTGATCAATCACTTGTTTTATCTCATCCTTTTGTTGTTCTTGACGATCTATAGCATATTTTACTCAATTTCTTATTGAATTCGTAAACACATCAGATTCAATTTGACTTCTCATTCCTGGATCATATGCTATATGTTGCTTGTTCTTAATTATCTAATAGATTTAGTAAAATCACGATTTGATTCTGTTATTTGAGTAATTTCATACGGTTAATTAGAAATCATTGACTTCTGCTCATGCTACCATCAAAAGTCAATTTCATAATTCATATTGTAAATTAAGAATGATATACGGAGGAAGCAGCTAGGGTTTTATTATTAGATGAAAAGAATACACTGGATAACATTGAAAATAAACCCTATGTGCTAACACATATAATCTAGAGGTGCACAAATCGGTTTTTCAAACCGAAACCGGTTTGGTCAACAAAAGTCAAAACCGGTACCGGTTCGGTTTGAAACCAGTTTGAGAGGGGCTTTTACCAGTTTCAAACCAGTTTTTGAGAGGTTTTGGATTGGTTCGGTTCGGTTTCAAACCGGTTTCAGTCTATAGGTTTAAAAATTGGTTTCAAACCGGCGGTTTGAACCGGTTTAACAATCGGTTTGGATCGGTTTGAGATCCCAAACCAGTTTTTTTGTGCAACTCTACATATACTGTTCTTATTTGTTTATATGTTAAAAGCAGGGATAAACTGGTCAATTTTATGTAAAAATATGTCAAGTAATGTTAGTGAATCAAGAATGAGGTTTCCAGAAAGTTCTGCTTCTTCATCTAGGGACACTGGCAGCAATGATGCAGGTGATTTTGAATGCAATATCTGCTTTGAATTAGCAGAAGACCCTATTGTCACTCTTTGTGGTCATCTGTTCTGCTGGTCATGTCTTTACAAATGGCTGCACATTCACTCCCAATCCCAAGAATGTCCTGTTTGTAAAGCCCTAATAGAAGAGGAGAAACTGATCCCTCTATATGGCAGGGGAAAGACCCAAACTGACCCGCGATCAAAACCCGTTTCCGATCCTGACATTCCACACAGGCCCGCTGGACAACGACCCGCAACTGCCCCTGCTCCTGATACTAACAGCTTTCCAAATTTCGGGTTTGGAGGGTTTGCGCCTATGGCGTCTGCAAGATTTGGTAATTTTGCAGTTTCTAGTGGTATAGGTGGATTGTTCCCGTCTTTACTTAATAATAATGGTCATGGGTTCCATAACCCGTTACAGTATGGCCCGCGACATGGTTATGGGCCGAGGTTTTCTGGGGGGTTTCACGGGGGTCATCATGTTCATGGTTATTTCCATCCGAGGCGAGGGCATCAAGAGAATAGCCTTCTCTCGACGTTTCTTATAATGTTCGCGGTCTTTTTGGTGCTTATGTTGATCTTGTAAATTGATGATCATAATGTTGGAATTTGACTAAATTAGGTCTTGGTTATGGTGGGCCTCATGTTGATGATAGTGTGATCATATGATACTTTGTAATTGTACTTTATAATGGTTCTACATTTGTTGGAGATGTGGAATGGTCATGTCCTCTTTGGTTAATGAAGTGTGGAGCTTAACTTAAAGCTGCTTTTGAGGTACATCTACAGTCTATTTTAACCATTTAATGCTACATAGTTATCATTTTCTTAAAATTCATTTAAGTTATGAGGGTAGCTCAACTCATTCAATCTCTATATTTAAAGCTCGAGCTCGACTCGTGAGTGTCTTTTCAAACTCGGGTTCGGTTCGTTTATTATTTATTACTTGTTTTATTTACTTACATGTATAATTAATTTTACGTATATTTATAATTATAATATTTATATATATAACATAATGCATATTATCTAGTTATTTTTATCATAATTTTGTATATATTAATTGTTGTCATGTAAATATATATTTATTATATTAAATACAAATATATAAATAATAGGTTTGTTTAGGCTAACGAGTCAAGTCAAGCTCGATATATGAAGCCCAAGCTCAAGCTCGTTTATTAAATAAGCTCCAATATAGGCTCGATGACTCGCTTCAAGCAGAGCGAACTAATTTCAAGTATATTATGAACGGCTCAACTCATTTACAAATCTAATACGTTATTCCGTTTGATGGCTAAAAAGTGAATAAAGTTAATCGGTGGCTTAAAGTTGACTAAACCCAAGTTTTGAGGATAAACAGGTGAGTTATGTAACATAGGAAAACTTATTTGTGAAAGAATTAAGTATGACTTGGTCAATAATTGTCCCTCAATTGCATTACAAAGAATTTATTCCACGGGAGAAAATTTAGAGAGAGAAAGCTTAAACGTATAGAGAGAAAGTAAGGTGTTGAATGTTCTTGCCAATGTTGAAGCATGATAGTGTATTAGCTTAATCTCTAACTCACTACAAGTGTTAGTGAGGATTAAAGATCTCACTTGGTAAGTAATTCTTATGACAGCTGATCTTTCTGTATACTTATGGTAAAAACTTCTATGTTTTGTTGATGTTTTTTTTACTAGATATTTGCTGTCTATTGCATTCATGTTTGTATGTTTTACGAGTCAGGGGTCTCTCTAGTGCAACCTCTCTAACCCATGGGATAGAGGTAAGGTTTGACGTAATCCCATCCTCTCCAGACTCTACTCTTTGAGTTGGATTTTTGTTGGGTATGTATGCACTTGGTAAGTAATTCCTCTCCTTCAATGTTCTTAAATTTTTAAGCGAGTTTTATAATCTAATTAATTAAAATCGGTTTTTAGACTAAATTGTAACATCTCTTAAGACCAGTGGCGTACCCACATAATTGGGATGGGTGTCGCCCGACCATATGAAAAAAAATTTGTTTGTTATATGTGCAATATAATGCCGAGCGACCCCCATGAAATTTTGACACCGACCACCATGAATTTTTTTTGACCAAAACGACACCCAAAAAAAGTAATTTAAAACTTTAAAATTTTATAAATATAAACCTATTTTAAATTAATTAGTTAATTAGTCATACCCATTAATAAGTTTTATAAACAATTAAGCTTACTAGGCCACTAACCATTTAACCAAATAACCTTTTACCCTAAGCCCATCTAATCCCTTCTAAACTAGAGGTGCACAAAAAAACCAGAACCGGACCCGCCCAAATACCCGAAACCGAAACCGGTTCTTGAATACCAGGAACCGGTTACATAGGGTATGGTTTTCAACCAAGAACCGGATCCTGAACAGGAACCAGAACCGATTTCTTTCTAATACCCGGTTTTCCGGAACCAATCATACCCGGAACCGGTTTTTGAGAATACCCGAAATGTGCACCTCGAACCCCAAAACCATACCCGGTTCTGGAAACAAGCTAGTTTTTCTTATATAAATATTTATGTTTTATGACTTTAAGTTTTAAACATTTATCTATTTTGTAACATTTTAGGTTTTAATGTTATTAGACTTTTTTAAGTTAGTTATTTATATGTTTAATTAATGTATTTATATGTTTAACTAAGTTTTTTGAATACCCGGAAATAGGTTCTTGAAATACCCGCCTTGAATACCCGGAACCGCGTACATAGGGTATGGTTTTTCAACCAAGAACCGGACCCGGAACCGGAACCTGTTCCTTCTAATACCCGGTTTTCCGAAACCGTTAATACCCGAAACTGGTTCTTGAGAATACCCGAAATGTGCACCTCTATTCTAAACAATTAACCGGCCTTATCATACCATCCCCCTCTTCATCGGTTGTGATTTAGTGAAACAGAAACAAACGACTGTTGACTTAGAAGTGTCGCCCCTAACCTAATCGAAAATCACCTATCACAACCGTCTGCGAGAGTCAGGTTGTGTGTCAGAGTGTTATCCCTCCGCTCTCTCAAATCTTGTACCAAAAGACCAAACAACCTCAATTTATGTATTTGTTGAACCTTTTCTCTAATAAATTAAGTATTTTTTTGAACTTTTACTATAAATTTTACTTTATTATTTGATTATTTGCTATATTATTTATTAGAATATTAGATCATTGACATCCAAACATCGAAAAAAGTTCGATGACCCGATATTTGGCAAAAAAGTTTTAATGACCCGACCCGAAAAAGAAAATATCCTTTTATAGTCATCTGAACAACGGAAATTTTCGACACCCATAAAAAAAATTTCTAGGTCCACAACTGTTTAAGACTAGATTTGCTATATTAGATCTTTTTAACATGCCTCAAGAAATGAACATTCATGGTGAAATGGAATTTGCATGTCAAGGTTTTTCATAAAAATGAGTCACTTTCACCGAGTTGTGCAATATGGGGTTTTTAATTTTTATTAGAGTAAACTACGGTTTTAGTCCCTGAGGTTTGGTCCAATTCTCGCTTTTAGTCCATTAGTTCTAATTTCACCATTTTAATCATTATGGTTTCATTTTTGTTTCAATTAAAACCAGATGGCTAACACCGTCAAAGTTTTCTGTTAAGTTTTATGCGAAAAGACAAAAAGGCCATTATGGCCCACCACCATTATTTTTCTTCTTCATAAAACCCTAAAATCCACCTCCACATCGACCCTAAATATCCGACCACCACACCACCTTCGTTTTTCCGGCTAGGCAACCACTAACACCCATCTATGTTCACTACACCACCACCAACAACCCACAATCAGGTCGGATTGTGAAGAAATGGGGGCCACCACACCACCTTCGTATTTCCGGCCAGGCCACCACCAACACCCATCTTTGTTCACTACACCACTACCAATAGCCCACAATCAGGCCGAATTGTGAAGAAAGGGGCAGCGGTGACCCAAAATCAAACCGCCGTTACGAATCTATACAAAACCCTAAAAATCCATATCCTCCATTGCCACCACCCACCTCCATGGGTTCTCTCTCTACTGTCGTTCAAGTGATGGGTTTGATCCCATCGATTCAGTTTCCCCTAATTTAATCCCGTCGATTCAAACTGTCGTCACGAATCTATACAAAACCACCCTCTCCTCCGGCACCCATCACCTGACCACCGTCACCTGGTGCCGGACCTCCATCACCCAAGGCCTCCAGATAAACTCCGGCGAAGACCCCACCGCGGTACTATGTTGTTATCATGGTTAATTTCGAACTATGGTGGTGGTGTGGGGTGGTGGAGACTGCAGGTGGAGACTGAAACCTCACACACACAACAGAAGCACGATGACATCGGAGCTGTGGTGGAGAGTGCAGGTCGCCGGCGATGGGGGAGGAGAGTTAGAGAGAGAGAGAGAGACTAAGGGTAGAGAGAGAGCAGATAGAGGGGAGAAGGAGAGCTAGAAATATATATAGGGAATGAATCATTTAAGAACTTCTAAATATTTTGAGAACTCGCGAGAACTCGTCAAAAATCCAATCAAAACCATTTTTTTTTGTTTTTACTTGTTTTATTGTTAGAATACAACATAAAAAAATGAATTTATATATGTAAATTTACATGTCTTCATATATTAAAAAAACATATACACTTGTGTAAGTTTTACCACTTTCACATGTGTAAGTGTTTATCATTTACACATGTATATAAATTTTTTTAAGGATAATTTAGAGAGAAGAAATGAATTAATTGAAAAGATAAATCATTTTTATGTTATATTTTAATAATAAAGATAGTGAAAACAAAAAAATGGTTTTAATTGGTTTTTTGACGAGTTCTCGCGAGTTCTCAAGTATTTATGAGTTCTCATTTGAACCTAACCCTATATATATATATATATATATATATATATATATATATATATATATATATATATATATATATATATATGTGTGTGTGTGTGTGTGTGTGTGTGTGTGTGTGTGTGTGTGTGTGTGTGTGTGTATGGTAGGGTTCTAGAGAAAACCAAGAGTTAGTCGAAAACCAACGTTTGACCATTAATTGAATTGATCAATGGATGAGATTAATCAGTGGATTAATCATAAGTTTTACTGATTAATTTTAATGGTTCGGGGGTAATTTAGGTATATCAACACTTTTTAATTAGGGAATCCCTTGAAAATCTTACTCTCTCACTCCTCTCACTTTTTTTTCATTTATCCTTTTTTTTTCTATAAACAATCAAAGACTTAGTAACAAGCAATCAACAGATAAAATATTTTTCAGAATTTTTTGATACGTTTAATATGCGTTTACGTATGTGTAAACAAATTTACATAAGTGTTTAGGTATATGTAAACAGGTTACAGGTGTGTTTACATATATGTAAACAATAAACTATAATGAAAAAGAAGAAACTAACACTCAAATTACTTAATTGGTATAATAACACGTGTATACGTATATGTAAACAAGTTAAAAATGTGTTTACGTATATGTAAACGATAAACAATAACGAAAAACAAGAAACCCGTAAACGAATTATGTAACTGATATATGTAAACATGTGACTACTTATGTGTAAACATATGGGTTTACGTATATGTAATCCATTGACTTGAAATTGAAAGTCCAAGACATACTTCAACACATGTGTTTACGTATATGTAAACATGTGTTTAAGAGTTGTACACCTTGTTAAACATGTGTTTACGTATATGTAAACAAATCTGGAATTGAAATTGAAATCCAAATCAACGACACAACACAACATCCGCTCTAATCCACCGGTTGTTTGGAATCCGAATTCCTCCTCGACCTTGTTGAGCAACGACAAAAACACCGGAAGGCTAGGGATCCGGCTGATGGGGTGCCGCTTCGGAATTCTCCGACGTTGTTGTTGAACCTGGGACGGTGGACTGATCCTAATGATGAGAACCAACTATAGGGTGCCTGGATTTTATGGTGTATTTTTTTAAAATAAGGTCGTATGAAAAAGTTATGTACGTTTAAAAAAAGGTGGGGGAATTTGAAAAAAAATCAACAATTGTGGGTTTTCCAAGAATGTCCCTCAACCCTTTATTTTTTCTACACTTAAATCTCTACACTTGATCATCCAATTGAATGGATAAGATTGTTTCTTAAGCTTCTTAGCCAAATTGCACTTCTTAGGGGAACCATCCCCTATATATATATATATATATATATATATATATATATATATATATATATATATATATATATATATATATATATATATATATATATTGTAAGGCTCCAATCCAGGCATCCTATAGTTGGTTCTCATCACTAGGTATCCTCTTTTAAAAGTACTTAATTTACTTAACAAACATACAGCGGAAGTTTTTATAAAAGAATAATTACTATTTAATGTCGTTATCTTCATTAAGTTTACTTCACGAATGAATGCACACCGATTCGAGTAGCTCTGCTCCTAAGCCAAGATACGCAGACCCCAAAGCTCACATGCAACGCAATCTAACGTACACACAAAGTCAGCTACAATGAGTGAGTTCTAAGTTTAATTTAAATAAAAGTCATCTCGTCTCTATTTTTAATTAACTTCACTCAACACCCTTCGATCCTTATAAAATAGTTTAATAAGTTATTATCATATAGATAACCCCTGTTATCTCATGACATCCCAAAACGTTCACCCCCTAGACTCATCCCACAAACATAATCCACTAAACCTCGTCGACATGGATCAATCTTGCTACACAATTTACTTGTTATTTACCACTCGTATTAACTCGAAAACCTGGTTAACACAACAAATCCCTAGACAATGACTTACTCAGCCTTGACCAAGGCTCTCATAACTCAACTAACACAAAAATTGTAAACACCGCATCACAATCCAGACACAACAGTCAATCTAACTCTACTCGCCTCATTAATATCATCTACACATCACCATAATATCATTTTACACATCAGAAAGATAACTCGACTCATGCATGCAGTTTAACACATATATGCGCACACAAACACATACCTCGTCACTACACCCTCGTCAGGGCGTTCGACACACCTCGAGCTCATCATTAACCTGCTCAATATTGTCACCTTTGGTGACTTCTCGAAGGACTTCGTCCTTCACAATCCCATTTGTCGTGTCATAAAGACAACGATGCAAACACAACACAAATATAAAACACATAACATCACTCTTCATTTACATGACACATTAACTACACATGCACCCCGCACGTATCACAAGGATAACATATCCTACTCACACACATAAGCGTTTAGCTTATATCCTTACTCACCCCGACTAGCCCTTAACACGACATACATCAATAACTCACTTAACCCTAACTCACATAATTACAATGACACCTCGTAAACTCTCCAAAACATTAATGAAGGATTTAGTTCATAAAACACCTTGGGTTAAACCCAAAACTCGTAACTCATTTAATATAGTAAACACCTTTTGCATGTATGTACGATAGCCCCTAAAACAGTAAAACGTTTAAAAGTAGGGGATTAGAAACTTACCGGTTATGCTGAGTCTCAGTCCCTGATCTGTAACTCGTTCGCTCCTGCTCGAAACCCGAACCTGTCAACGGATGATCCATGGTCAGGGTAAGTTCCAATCGTACGTTGAACAATGTATGACAATAATAATAAAATCCCGACACTCCTCTTGTATTTCCTGAACCGGGTTCCTTGCATGCAAGAACCCTACCCTCCTCGTTTACCAATACTACTCTCATGGGGCCGTCATGACGCGTTTAGAAGCCGAATGTTCAACTGGGTTCCCATGCATACCTGATCATGCACAACTCTAGCCTCGAATTGCACGAACCCGAGTTGAATCCCCCATGCACAGACGTAACCCATGACAAGCGCAACCGTCCCGACTCTTAATTCTTCCCCCGTCCTTTCGCCGCTCATCATCTCCGTACTCGCTAGCCGGCCGACGTCCAGAGTTACCCTCATGCTCCACCGCCTTCTTCCCCGGTTGAAACCCTAGTCGCTCAACACCAAGCGTCATCACCACGCACCTCGTCGTCCTCCGCTTGACGCCTCACAACGCTCCCACGGCTGCCTCCTCACCCGTTCCCATAGCTCCCGTTGCGCACCACCAACGTCCATGTCTCCCCGCACGTCGGAACAGTACCATTTCCATCCTCATCGCTCACTGCTGTGAGAAACCACCACGACCAGCCCCGGCGTCCTCCTCGTCCTCGTGCTCAGCAGACGGCCATCACCACTACCTCGTCGCCTACGACTTCCGATGTCAGCAGCCTTCACCGTCCCCACCATCGTACGACACCACCAGCATCCACCACCCCTCTCGTCTCTAACTCCGACCACCTCACCCCATAATCAAACCTTAGTCGGGTTTCTAGGCAAAACGGAAACAGATTGCAAAAAGAATGTTAATAGCGGGTTACCTTGCGCTAGTTGAAGTTGCCTCCGCTCGATACCGTCGTAGAACCACCTCTTCCGACCTATTTCCTTATCGCGTGCCTTCCTCCATGCCGTCGTATGCTCCTAGGCCGATTATGGCCTAGGGTTTGCGATTAATTAGCTTATAAACCCTTCGATATTTCATTTCGGGTCCCTCCGAATCCGTTTGACGCGTTTCTATCTCAAATCCTTGAAATAACGGCTATCCGGGTCCTCTAACTGTGATAACCCAGCTTTACGTGAAACTTCTATAATCCAAGTTGTTTAAAAGAGACCTCGATCCCTCATTAATTCGATCCATTAGTTAAATAAATTTTCGGGATGTTACATATATTTTGTTTTTTATTTTCTTTTTTTATTATTAGGGGCATTTTAGTCTTTTTATAAAAAGTTAACAAATTTTTTTTAAAATTGTTAGCCATCTAGCTTTAACTAAAACAAAAATAAAACCACAATGACTAAAATAGTGAAATTAGAACTAGTGTACTAAAAGCGATAATTAGATCAAACCTCAGATATTAAAAGCGTAGTTTACTCTTTTATTATATGACACACACTTGGTAATTGTTGATTTTGAGTAGGTTTGAGTTAAAAAGTCAAATCTACGAATTGTTGATCAAGTTGGCCAATTAGTGGTTTAGGAATTTTCCAAATGGTTATTAAAAAACTTTTAAATCAATGGACATTAACTAGTGAATAAGATCTGAAATTAACATTGAGCGATCAAACATGTCAAAAAAATAAAAATAAAATAAAATAAAAATAAATAAATAAAAAAAATACAAGAATGTGATATTAAGTATATCTTTATAATAATAAATAAAAATCTTATAGGGACACATGTTACTTTTTGGTGCATCCTCAACATGTTTTTCTCGCATCTTTCTCATATTAAATAATGATATTAAATTAATATACTTTTAAATATATAATATAAATTTAATTATAGATACTTATTATTTTAATATGGATAGTTATTATATCATTTACCAAATAAATTTAATATGAATTAACATCTATCAATTACATAAAATAAATTAATACCCAGTTGAAAAAATGTTTTAAAAATTAATTTAATAGAATTTATAACTATCACATCAAAGTATAATTTTTAAAAACATATTTTGATAAGTTTATGTGTTAACAGATTACATTATATTTTATTCAACCATTGTAATATACAAGATTCTAACCTAGTATACACACACACAAAAGCCAAGGGTTGATGAGTGTTGTGAAGAGCAATGTTTTGAAACCCGGACCGGACCGGCCGGTCGGACCGGGAACCGTGACCTCCACCGGTCCGGTTACATGCTCTGAGACCGTTTGCTGGTTGAACCGGGCGGTCCAAGCGATTCAGCGGTCGAACCGCGAACCGGTGGTCGAACCGGGTAGTTTAATTTTTTTATTTTTTTTATTTTTTTTATCCTATAGTCTTTCTACTTACTTCTATTTACAATTTTAACCCAATTTGGCTCTTTCCTTTTAACTTATACGCTGCCACAGGTCCTCCAAAACCCTAATCAAAATTAAAATTGAAGATTCAAAAGAATTAAAATTCCTACAGACCTACAACCCTCGTTCTTGATTCAAAATTGTTTAAATGGTTGTATATGTAGTATTTGGAATTTTTTATATTTTTCTATATATTTTTATGAATATTTATATTATTTATTGCGTCATCCGGTTCTTGAATCCGGTCCGACCGGTCCGACCAGTGAACCTCTAAGACGTCCGGTTCGTTGTCCGGTCCGGTTCTGAAAACATTGGTGAAGAGTAAATCGTGAGTCAATTAGAGCTATCACTGTATTTCCCCATTTTTTTTTATTTTCATAATTAGCTTATATATATATATATATATATATATAAATCCAGTTGAGTTGAGAAAACTCATGAAAACCATGTAAAACAATAAATCAAAAGGGCGAAGCCACTAAACAAAGGGGGCAGCGCCCCTAGTTAGCAGGGTCCTAGGGGCGGCATCCCCTAGTGGGGTACAAGGGGCAACACCCCTGGCTGGGGTTAAGCTGCCATGCCAGCTTGAAGATTTTTTTATTTTCATGTTTTATTATGCATCTGAAAATGATTCTGGAAGTAAAAACTGTTAAAGGATGGTTCTCTGGACCAGTTGGTCATGCTGACCATTTTACTAATCCGGAGTAGGTTTGTTTCTCTGGAGTAGGTTTGCTCCTCCGGATTAAGTTTGCTCCTCGATACTAAATTGCCTATCCGGAGTAGATTTTTCCCCCGTAGTACATTTTCACTCCAAAGTAGAATGATTTAGCAGTTATGGATTGGCGGTTGTGGCTGTTTTCAGCCAATAACCGTCATGACGTTCCATTGCATTTGTTTATCCCATATATTCATGTGAATTTGGTCAGTATCAAACACACAAAATTCCTATCAGACTTTCACATATTCGTTCTTGAATCTCTAATTCTTATCCGATTGAATTTTGTGTATACCACGGAAATAATTCAATCTGAAAGTGAACCATACGCGATTCTTCGAGAATTCAGACAATTACAAATACAAGAATCACCTAGGATTCCTACATTTACAAAGATTGTAAAATGATAGAATTGTCATACTTGAACCATAGGTTGCTGTAGAAATTTGGGAAGTTGCTGCAGGATTGGTAGTGAGGATATGACTTAACGTAATCCAATTTTAAATGAGAGCAATCATCTAAATTGGATGTTAAAATAGAAAAAAGTGATTTTTGTACTAATGTAAAATTTTGCTTATCCAGCTTTTTGGGGCTGAAATTTTTGTTAATATACTTTTATAAGGCTAGACCTGATTAAGATTGTTATAGTTTACACAACAAACTAGTATATTTTACGTGAATTCTTTAGTAAACTAGAGTGAATACTATACTTAGAATGCGATTTTAAACATTAGTCTTGAAATTACATGATTTTTAAAAGTCATGAAAATGACAAGAGGCACGGTAGCCTTACAACGGGTCACTATATGACTACAATGAAAGCTAAATATTTGTCCCGTCCACTATGTGTTTACATTGATCCTATAGTGAAACCTTTAAACGCTGCCAATTTATACTTACGATGGGTTCATCATAAGCTTACAATGGACCAATATTACGTTTTTCAAAAATGTTCTATAAGTTTTTTTTAAAATAATTTTTAGGTTATTATTTCTATGGTATAACCCCTAGGTATTCACTTGCAATCCGTAATCGTTGACGTATAATGTTAGGTGACCAAAAGATAAAAGCTAAGGAAGATAACTAGTGTGATAAAAAAAACTAAGGCTGAGGATTAGTACGATGAAGCCTGATGACGTGGGAGGATTCATATTCCATTACCCTCCCCTAATCAAAAGAATTAAAGACTTGAAGATTATGCCAGGAGAGGACTCCGCCAGAACCAAGGTTATCGCATAATCGTTATAACAACATGCGGCGCCCACCTTGGGGCACGCTTCGATCTAGTCACTTGAAAAGCGTCTCACTCTCTAATCTACTCGTTTTAATTGTTTATTCTTTTGAGCGAAGGGAAATGCCTTGTGAAGACCAACCGGTTTTAGAAGAACTACCGCACACACTCTCCGGAGGATGTGGTGGAAATATCGGATATGATGGAACTTACACCCGAAGGGGTTAGGGAACATTTTCCCAAGCTGCAACAGCTGTTGAATGACCATATTCGAAGAGAAAGAATGAAGGGGGTAGCGGTAAGACTCTTATGAGGAAGAAGCAGGTGGTGCTGCTAGCAGCACCCCATCCCAGCAGATAGGACAACAAATTCAGCAGCTGAACATCTCCAAACCCAATACGACGGCCTCCGGCCAGCTGGGAGTGACCCCCCAGGTCCGTGTCCACACCAATCATGGGAACAATGTCACAAGGTTCGTCCAAACCCTTACGGGAGCGGTACGATGATGACGGCTATTACGGTAGACGGACGACCATGAGACTATTATATAGACAATATGTTAAAGTCTAGAAAGGTAGACTAAATACGGACTACTATGGTAGGACGGAGACCCTTAATCGAAGCACAATTGCATATATAGTTCGTATGGGAAACGGATGCCTTAGGGCAATCGGGTGAAAGGACGGACTACAACGGTAGACACGGTATGACGGATGGCCAAAGGTTTCCGGATGGTAATGAAGGACCGTAATGAATGACAACCTACGACGGTAGGACGGAGCATCTGTTTTTGTGACTTACGCAATCATTGGCAGGCTGATCACCCATATGTGTATGACGAATGAATGTTTAATGAAGGAAAATGTTAAAACTATATATATATATATATATATATATATATATATATATAAATGTGTACGTACGAATGAATGATGTATACCTAATTGCTTTAAACTAGAATTTACCAGCGTTAGCTGACTTTTATTATGCATTTCAGGTAACATGAAGAAGGGACGAGCAAGAGCGTGAAGGCTACCTGGCACGAGACTGACATCATGTTCTTTGATTTACGTTAAGACAATGTTTTCTTGTTAAATGTTAAGACTTCTGCTGTTATGTAACTGAATGATTGCACGTTTCTAGACTTTAACATATCGTCCACACCAAACATCTCCAACTTTCTCGGGAGCAGCCAAGGTGGAACAATGGTCTATGCTAGTGTGGTGAAAAATCTTCGTCCAAACCCTTACGGGAGCGACACGTGTCTGGTACAACGATACCCGAGGAAAGCGTCGACAGCTTTGAAGACCTCAACAAAAGCTTCCTAACCAATTTCATGAAACAACGAAATTGTGTTAAGGATCCTATCTCCCTCCACTACATCAGGCAGAAAGATGACGAACTCCTCGAAGATTTCATGGAAAGATACAAAAAGGAGAGTCTCCGTGTGGGAACGCCACAGAGAGGATGAGAGTCTCAGGTTTTGTCCACGGCATTTGCCCAAAACAGTTGTGTGAAGAAATGGGTAAACACCCTCCCAAGACAATGGAAGAGGCTATGGAGATGGCTGAAGCTTTTCTACGAGGAAAAGAAGCTTTATAGGCACGAGAAGGTCGTTTGAAAACTGATGGAGGGAAACCATCTTCCCCATCGAGGTACCACTCCATGTCGTCTTACGTAGATCAAAGAATAGGAGGATACCGATCCGACAATCGATGAAGGTATGATGAAACTCCCTACTCCCGACCTGAGAAACGGGAGAGGACCCCTGAAAGGTCCCGAGGAATCCAGTTCACAGAGCTGACCAAGACCCCTAGAAAGATCCTAGCTACTAAGGAAGCCCGTTTTACTTTTAAACCTTCAAGACCAATGTCCTAACCAGGAAAGGATCAGTCCAAATACTGCAAGTTCCACGGGGACAAAGGCCACCACACCAACGACTGCTTCCACTTGAAGAAACAAATCAAAGACGTTGTCATGTCACGAGAGTTGGCTCATCTCCTCAAGAACATCAGGGATAAAAAGAAGCGGCTCGTAAGACCGAGCATAAGTAAGCGGCTCTTGGAGCATGCCAAAAACAACATCATCATAAGATGAATCCAGAAGGACAGGTAGGTCAAGAGGACCTAATGAATCATGAGCAGGCATCTCGAAGGGTACAACAGACTTTTTCACCCAAAAGAAGTTTTCCTTTCAAGGTTTAAGAGAGGGTTTGGTACGATTTATACTGTGAGGACTCCCATCTTTCAACATCTCAATAGTGAGCCAATCGCCGTTGCGTGCGAGACGAAAAAATTGGTGAAACATGGGAACAGAAGGTGTGACACCATAGGCACGACACATCATTTCAAAATGGGTGATTTTGCTAATGCCATAAGGCGCCAATTGATAAACTTGGAGCCCCAAGGACTTGATTACTTGCAGGAAAAACAAGGTGAATGACAATAGAAGGTTTGAAAATTCAAAGTAGGCGGTGTACAGACCCATATACCCAACCGGCGGACTACTGATCACCTCATCGTCCGACGGGAGTACCGGACCAAACTCATCTCCAATGCCGTAACGAGAGCAATGCTCGGCCAAGGACCAGCGATTGAGTTTCGAGTAGTGCAGATGCATATCATGCTTACCCCCCCATGACGATATAAACCGAAACGAAATAAACAATCGAGAGGATATTGGTAGGGGTGTTCAAAAATATCCGAATCCGAAACCGAACCCGAATTATCCGAAAATCCGAATCCGAACTATCCGAAAATTCGGATATCCGAATTTTCAGATTCGGATATTGATTTTGAAAATTTTCGGATAGTTCGGATATCCGAAATATATTTTCTGTTATTTTTATTATTTTTATTATTTAATTAAAACCCTAAGTATATATTACTTCTTTCATATTCTTCATTTCATCAGCCACGATTCGTCGCCCCCTCCTTCTTCTACCTCAGCCATCGACCTCCTCAGCCGCCGCCTCTTCCGTCATCGGCCTCAGCCGCCGCCTCTTCCGCCATCGGCCTCAGCCGCCATCGACCTCAGCCCTCGCCTCTTCCGCCATCGACACGTCTCTTTCGACCGGTTCAAGGTTTTTTCGAGTGTTCCGGCGATTGAAACAAGGTAATATAAGATTTTTTCCGAATTTCTTAGATTTACAGAATTTCCTTTTCAATTTGAAAGTTAGTAATGTTTGATTTGCTATGGCTGTGGATGGAAAGTTGTTAATACCGGAGGCAAAAGTTCTATATTTAGATTTCATAATGTGCCAACTAGCTTGCAAAAGTTCAGACTTCATAATGGTGGATTCCTGGGAGGTTTGCCTCTGTCTCCCTCTCTCACTCACACACACAAAGTGGTTAAAAATCGAAAATCATCAAGAGTGGTAAAAGAATTTCATGTGGTGCCAAAGTGGTTAAAAATCGAAAATCAAAAATCACACAAGTAGAATGCATCTTTGTATATATTTTTTTGTCAATGTTCACTGATGCAGAAATATTATTTGTTTAGGCAAAACAAAGATCATTTCAACGATCATTGACTGTGTTGTCAAGAATTAGGAGCTTCTTTTGTGATAATGGGCTGATACCTAATGGTATGCTAGGTTTGTTTGTTCCTTAATTTGCCAAAATAGCCAATAATATGATTTATGTGATAATGGGCTGATACCTAATGGTATGCTAGGTTTAAATTAGTTTCTTTCCTTCCTCGTTATTTAAATAATGAGGTTGTAACAGTTAATGAGGTTGTAACAGTTAATGATGCCATTGACAGCTTTTAATGTTTTGTTTTTATATCTTTGGTTTAGTACTAATCAAGTGGAATTTGAGTAGAAGAAGCTTTAAGGTTGAAAACTCTCTAATTTTGTTTATGCAATTGTAGCATTTTTTAAGGTTGTGCTTGTTTGTGGCTCTGATCTACTAGAATCTTTTTGCATTCCTGGAGCTTGAATCTTTTTATAAATTTCAGGTGATGACTATCGTGAGAGATTATGGTATTGTTTGCATCCGCAGAGAAGGTCAAGACATTGATAAAATCATCTCAAATGATGAAATCTTGACAGAATACAAGGTAAGGTAATGGAGCTTGGCTCGTGAGTAGTTTTTCAAGCTTGGCTAGTTTATTATTCATTACTATTATTTTGTTTATATATTTATAAATTTAGATGTACTGGAGGCAAAAGTCTTGTTTTGGATTGTGTTTTGAACTTGTTTATTTACCTTTGCATTTGTTTGGATTGTTATTTTTTTAGTTTGAAACTTTGTATTTGTTGGGATTTGAACAGGTTTATTTCTTAAAAATTCAAACAAAATTTTGCCAATTTTTTTCCCAGATTTCGGATATCCGGTTTACTATCCGAATGGATATCCGAAATTTCGGATATCCGAATTTCGGATATCTGAAATTTCGGATACGGATTCGGATAGTGAAATCCACTATCCGAAATTTTCGGATATCCGGTTTTGAACACCCCTAGATATTGGAGTAAAAACTAACATGTAAATCGAAGCACAGATCAGCGAAGATGAAAGAAATAAGGAAAAATAATGAAGGGTGTAGATATTTTGAATTTAAATAAAGAAACCGTTCGAAAACCGTGCGGTGATGGGAAGTTTGAAAGATACCTGCCATAGGCGGCGAGTAGGTCATGACACCCTGGCGCATCCTTAACTACAGAATGGACAAAAGCGTATGAAGAAGTCCAACCCATCAGTGAAGGCTTCTCTAATACCAGATGTCCCGTCTCCACTACTAAAAGTCCGGCCCATCAGTGACGGTGTCTCAACTAAAAGCCCGTACTGGGGGTTGATGACGTGGGAGGATTCATATCCCATTACCCTCCCCTAATCAAAAGAATTAAAGACTTGAAGATTATGCCAGGAGAGGACTCTGGCAGAACCAAGGGATCCTCGACACCCCGAAATAACAGAAGGATAAGGCCTCTCCTCCCGGTGAACAAGTAATATGACAACACAATAACCGAGGGGCATCTTGTTCATATAAACCAAATCCTGAAGAATGAGGCAAAAGAGACTTTGACCTAGTAAGAAAGACAAAAAGGAATGGTAGCTGTCTGCAGAGGGAGAAGTCAACTTATTACCTGATTGAGGATATTTAGAAGAGTGAGAACTCTGAGATGGAGAAAGTCCCCAGAGGAACTTCCTCTTCTGGATAAGTCACGGGACTAACTAGGAAGAAGTGGAACCCGTTGAAGACACTATAAATACGGACCTCGGGCTTCATTCAAAGACAATCCAGATTCAAGGCTTCAACCCACTCGACAACTTTATCCTCTCCTACCTACTCCTCCTTGTATTCACTTACTTCTCCTTGTAATTGGCTACCTTTCCCATATTCACTCGTGTGTATCCAATCTTGTAATCATACCATTTAGCCTTGAAACTCCCAAGGATAAGTTAGTTATTATATTAATTAAACATACTTAATCCCTATCGCATAATCATTGTAGCAACAAAGCCCAAACTCGTGAGTTTAAATGTTTGGATGGGTAATGTAATTGAGTTTGAGGTAGTGTAACAATCTACACACTACAAAACTATAATTATCATTGACTTGCAAATTTTTATTAATTCTGCTATTTAAGTTATTTATATTCTAACATGGTTTTAAAAGTTAATATCTTTTTAAATAAGTTTATTAAAAATGGTGTTAGAATTAGAAGTATTTTTTAACATGTATTTTAGACACTTTTAATATCTTTATGATAATGTCACAACCTCAATCTTAACCATGGAAAAAGCTTGATCAATAATCCATGTTTACCTCTCACAATTCTAAAAATAAACAAATTCTTATTTGAACCTTTATATAAAACGTAGCGTAATTAGCCATAGCTGCAATGCTGCATAGCCCCTCCGAAAATCGGCCCACTTATAAAATCCCACATAATATGTCCTTCAAAGCCCAAAGGCCCATTACCATTCATCCGCGAGTTCTGTGCGAGTGTACTAACAGGCCATTAGGAATTTAACCGTAGCATTATAAAACGATTAACGAAGTTTGTCTCTTTCATATCAGAGGGGAGGGAGTGGTCTTGGTAGTGGGACGGGAGAGCTGAGGTGGCGGCTGGTTCACTCGCGACAGGTAACGGAACACCGCTCCACCTGCCTTCGTGAGCGGCACGAGAGAGAAGCTCCATCACCCGAGTCACGCATGCAGTAGAGGAGAGTTAGCCACTAAAATTTAACGGATTTATTTTTATAGAAAAAATTAATTTAATTGTTTTCACCTATAAATATCTAACCATTTAACTTATTTTTCACAACCAATTCTTCTCAAATTCTCTCATACATTTCTCAATATTTTCAACTTTTCATCCAAAAAAAAAATGGATTCTTCATCCAACCCGAAACGTGTATCAAAAGCTTGATCCAACGCCACAAACATCTACCGGATAACATCTCTCCAGAATGCTACAAATGAAGGAGGAAATTGCAAAACGCTGGGATTGGGAGTAATTTTTTAGTTATTAATTTGTTTGAAATGTTTTTGTGCATTTTTTGAATTTTAGTGAAATCTAACTTTTATTTAATTTTAGTTTTTTTATAAATTTTAATAAATTTAATTACATTTTAATTCATTTTTAATTTACGTTAAAAATTAATTTAAATCTTGGATGGTGAATGAGTAGAGTCACTCGAATTAGGAGCGTTTCAACCTTTGAATGATAGTAGAATGAGAGTGATGCGACACCGACGTGGAAAAGATAGATAGTGAATGAATGGAATCACTCTAATGACAACTCACTCCCCTATATAGATCTTTATTATAAGTAATAAATAATTTTATCTGTCACGTGTAAACTTCTAGTAAAGTCTAGATTTTTGTTTACCGACTCTCTTTCATGTTAAACAACTTTATCTCTTATTAGATAATAATGATTTTTAAATAATTAAATATCTAAATTTTATTATAATATTTTATTAAAACTTACTAAATCATAAGAATATTTCAATTATCTCTTATCTTAAAATGTAATTTTATAATTATTAAATATTTATTATTTATTTATAATACTTAGTTATTCATTATTTGTTATTTATATTTCTTAAATCTTTATTATTTCCTATTTCATTAATGGCTGATAAAATCCAACATACAAATCTTCATAAAAACTGTTGGTTTACAATAAGTTAAATTTATTAAACTCGTGTAATATACGGGTTTCTGACCTAGTATTTGATAAAACCAAATATTCTTCAATAATGATACAAAGAAAATCTTATGAACTGGAATATACTATTTGTTTATTTAAGAAGAAAGAAGTTTTGACAACACAATGATATTTGTTATAAAGGTATTAAGTATCCTTTGTTATTGTGTTAACCCAAAATAACTCCGTAAAAATTGAACGAATCATTATTTTTTGTTGCGAACAACTTTATTACACTAATATAACGTCATGTTCTTTCTTGTATTTTCGTAAATTCGCAAGTGTAAGGTGAGTTTACACCCGGTGTAAGTTTTTTTTAGCTAAATATTTATTTTTCCGGAAAAATTTACACTAGTGTAAACTCCCTTACACTTGCGAATTTACAAAAATGCAAAAAATAACATGACGTTATATTAGTGTAATAATGTTATTCAAAACTGATAAGATAAAACCTTAAAAATTTAATCGATTTTTATGGGGTTTTTTTGGGTTAACACACTAAAAAAGGGTTTTGAAAAGATCCCAATCCTAAGTATATATATGTACAATAGTTGGGTATTTTTTTTTTATCAAAGTTATATAAAACTAAATATTAACATTTTAACATCTTAGATAATAACATATCGTAAGTGAACATGACCGATGACGGTTTAGTAAAAAATGTCTGGCTTGAAACATTATCGACCTTTTTTAGACGCTTTGGATGTGGACCAGATGACATATTTGAGAACATGCTATGAGGTAGTACCTCCTAACAGAGATGCACAAAACATTTTCAAACGCCAAACCGGTTTGGGTTTAGTCAATAAAAGTTAAAATTACTTTTTGGTCAAATCGGTTCGGGTTGAAACCGATTCTTCAGGGGGTTTTGACCAGTTGATTCAGTTCAGGTTTGACCTTCAAATCGGTTTTAGTGCCTATAGGTTTACAAACAAGTTTCACCCAAGCGGGCTTTGTTTTCGGCGGGGAACGATTTCTAAATCGATTTTTTTATTCACCTCTACCTCCTAAGAAGTCATCACCTGAGTAACGTTTTTTTTTCCTTACTAAATTTATCTGTATATTAAATAATCTAAATTACAACTTTAAACTGCAAACATTACACACGATATTTTTGTTATGTTTTATGAGGTTAACCAAACCAACTGAACTTGTGAATCTGTCCCGTCATGGTAACTGAAAATTGTAACATGTGTTCCGCTTGGTTGATCATAAGTCATTGGATTTTTGAAGGATGAAATACCTTTTACATGTTTAATGATTTGTGATGTATAAAAAAGTGAGTTGGATGAAACATAATTGAAGTAAAAGCGCATTGTTGTTATGTCACTGTCCCATTCTAAAATATGCCGGTTGATCAAAATGGAATAAAATTGACCTTTTTTTTAGTTTGAACTATTTATCGTACTTGTGTATGATGAGAATCACCACTACGAAAACATAGATGTGTCCCTCATAAAATTCGGTTTTCTAAAATTACGGGTTATATGACATCTTCGTGCGCTTAGGAATGTAACATGCCCTGATTTGTTGCTAAAGAACAGGGTTACAAGTATGAGAATTACTACTACGATTTGTTGCTCAGAAATATAGCTATCATGACACACACACACACATATTGATTCTAATACCGTTTTTGTAAGTTATATATCAACCGCGACATGTTAAATAATGAGATCCTTTATCAACAACTATTACAACTATATTACATGACATTCAAATATCTTGATAGGGTATATGTTTTTCTCTAATTAAATTGACAAGTATTTAAATATGACATAGTTTCTTTAAGTTAGTAGAAAAACATGTATTTTTAATAAAAAATATTTTTTTAAGAATAATATAGAAACTTGCTATTTGAGAAAACAAGAATATTTAAAAAAAAATTATAAAAAATGAAATAGAAACAGATTCCTTCATAAAACCGGAACCAAGTTATACTATGAAATTAAGGATTTGTTTCTACAACCGGATTTATATTATATATCTCACCAATTTTACTCAGGATATATAATTAAAATAACACATTTATAGTAGTAAATATAGAGAAACATAACAAGTTAAATAGAAGCTTTGAACTGATAGCTCTATAATATAATATGCAGGTGTTAATACACATGTCATAACTAATTAATATGCAGGAGCTCACAACTTATCTGCGACCTTAAAACCAAAGAAATTATATTTTTGGAATATGTATGAAGTAAATATTAAAGCCTAGATAGGTATGAATAATGATAATAAGCAGCCATGCATGCCCTTTCTTCTTCATCACAGCCTGTCAGTTATCGATCATCGTGTCGCACCTTTTGGACCACATTTACCCTCGTGCCCACGGCCACCCTTTGCCGGCCCTTTCTCCTCCCCGATATCTATATGTATGTATGCTATCACCATACACAGGGGCGGATCTAGGTGAAGGGGGGGGGGGGGGGGGTGCACAGGAACCCCCCGAGTTTCGGAATTTTAGTGTAACGGTAGGTAAAAAAACTGGGGTGAACCCCCTAAAATAGTATAGGGTGAACCCCCTTACAAAAAAAAACCGACCTGAATCGAATTTTTTTTACTTCCGACCCTATAAAATTGGAGTATCTAAAAATAGTGAACCCCCTGAAAAAAAATCCTAGATCCGCCACTGACCATACATGCATGTGTGTTTCTACATACATGCATGCATGTATATGCTCTATCTAGGACCACTTGGCAGATATACCTGTATACAGTTTTCTTTTATATTATCTCGTGAAATTTGAGATTTACATACTTTTCGTGTAAGATGATGTGATCGATCAATAAAAACTTTTTAATTGGCTGACACTTCATCCGTATAACTTATAGGCTTCATTTATATTATGGGATATTATCCATCAAATTACAAGGTGGGAAGCAAATTTTATTGTCATCAGGCGTCCTTTTGTGGGATTTTTCTTATAGAACAATATATATATATATATATATATATATATATATATATATATATATATATATATATAGGGGAGGGATCAAGAGAAAACCACAAAGTTAGGCGAAAACCAAGAAAACCACATCATTTTAGGCAATTTTTTTATTTACGTATACGTATCCAAAAACAATTTTTTTGATTTACGTATACGTAACCGCAATTTTTTTGTTTTATGTTTACGTATACGTAACACTATGTGTAAAAATGTTTTTTGGTAAAAATGTTTAATATTTCATTGATACTCTTATAAATAAATAAAAATAAACTAAAACAAAAAATAAAAATTATTATATGATTGGGTAAAATTGATTTTTTTAGTGGTTTTCTTGGTTTTCGCCTAACTTGTGGTTTTCTCTGGAACCCTCCCCTATATATATATATATATATATATATATATATATATATATATATAGTGGTGAGTTCAATAAAAAACTCATTTTCATGAGAAAACCAAAAAACTCCTCATTAAAGGTGTTGCATATGTGTAGTACACCCAAAAGCCTAACCCCCACCCAAAAACCTAAACCCCCCACTCCACCCCAACTCAAAAACCTAAACCCCCCACCCCACCCCCACCCCCACCCCCACCCAAAAACTTAAACCCACCCCACCCACCCCCAAAAACCTAAACCCTCCACCCACCCCACCCTCTCAAAAACCTAACCTAAAAGCTAAACTAAACCCAAAAGCTAACCCTACTACACATATGTAGTAGGGCGCTGGTTTTTTTTTTTTTTGAAGAGAATGACGTAAGGAACAAGGTCTCCGAATCGGTTTTTTAGTTTTTAATTTATATTTTGAGTTATGATTTTTTTTATTATTTTTTTTACCTTTAATAAATAGTGTTTTGATTTTCTCATTAACAATTAGTTTTCTTATGATCCTTCCCCTATACATATACATATACATATACATATACATATACATATACATATACAGGGGAGGGTTATACTAAAAAAGACTTTTTTTCTAAGATGCCTAAAAAGGACATGGTTTTTTAAATTTTAGACATGGTGTTCTTCAATTTTTAAATATGTTCACATAAATTAAACAAAAACAGCATAACTAAAATGAAAGAACACCATGTCTAAAATCTTCTTTTTAGGCTTCTTAGGAAAAAAATCCTTTTTAGTATAACCCTCCCCATATATATATATATATATATATATATATATATATATATATATATATATATATAGTCCCTGGAGTTTGAGTTAAGTTAATTAGGTTTACTTTAACTGGGTTTGATTAACGGAGTTAACCCTAAATTGCCGGATGTCACAACTAGAGTCGTCATTGATGCTGCCATTGGGCTGTTAGAGTAAGCGACAGAAGCTGAATTGGCCATTGGGATTTTACTGTGTTTAAGAGTTTTGACTTCCATATCCATGATTTCTACCGGTTCTTCAATGAACCGTAATTGTTCATCGAATTGTAGTTCCTCAATAGGAACGACGAGTGTCTCTTCTGCTAGACATTTCTTTAAGTTCGAGACATGAAAGACGTCGTGTACACCACTAAGTCTTTCAGGTAGGTCCAGTTGATACGCTACTGGGCCAATTCTCGTCACTATCTTGAACGGTCCAACGTAACGAGGGTTCAGCTTGCCTCGTTTCCCGAAGTGAATCACACCTTTCTAAGGTGAGACTTTTAGTAGGACCATGTCGCCTACTTGAAACTCTAACGGTTTATGACGTTTATCGGCATAGCTCTTTTGACGATCATGAGCTTTCGCCATACGGTTTCTAATTTGAACGATCTTTTCAGATGTTTCGAATACAAGTTCAGGACCCGTAAGTTGGCTATCCCCAACTTTAACCCAACAGATAGGAGATCGGCATTTACGTCCGTACAATGCCTCAAATGGTGCTGCCTTGATACTAGTGTGATAACTGTTATTGTAGGAGAACTCCACTAAGGGCAAGTGAAATTCCCAACTGTTTACGTAATCAATCACACAAGCTAGTAGCATGTCTTTTAGGGTTTGGATGGTACGTTCCGTTTGACCATCGGTTTGTGGATGATATGTTGTACTCATGTCTAGACGTGTGCCTAGGGCTTTTTGCAATGATTGCCAAAACCGTAAGGTGAATCGAGCGTCTCGATCTGAAATGATAGAAATTGGCACTCCATGCCGAGAGACTACTTCCTTTAAGTAAATACGAGTGAGTTTTTCCATTTTGTCGGTCTCTTTGATTGCAAGGAAATGAGCAGATTTTGTCAAGCGATCTACGATCACCTAGATGGTGTCGCATCCGCTAGGAGTTCGGGGTAGTTTAGTGATAAAGTCCATGGAAATTTGCTCCCATTTCCACTATGGAATATCTGGTTGTTGGAGTAAGCCAGAAGGCTTTTGGTATTCCACTTTGACCTTTGCGCAAGTCAGGAACTTGCTCACATAGGTGGCTATAAAAGCTTTCATCTTCGGCCACCAATATAGCACCTTAAGGTCGTGGTACATCTTGTCAGAACCTGGATGGATAGAGTATCGAGATTTGTGAGCTTCATCCATAACCTGTTCTTTTAAGTTCCCATACACTGGAACCCATATTCGCTCTGCCAGGTAGCGAATGCCATCTGATTTGACGTCCAGTTGTTCTTCCATACCGCGTGTGGCTTCCAGCGGTAGGTTTTCCTCTTTAAGGGATTCGAGTTGAGCACTTCGTATTTTGTTAGGTAATCTGGTGTGAATAGTAAGTTGTAATGCTCGAACTCGTTTGGGTTTGGTTTCCTTACGGCTTAGGGCATCGGCTACCACATTAGCCTTACCCGGATGGTATCTGATTGCACAGTCATAGTCGTTTAAGAGTTCGACCCAACGACGCTGTTACATGTTCAACTCTTTCTGTTCAAAGATATGTTGAAGACTCTCTTGATCGGCGTAAATAATGCACTTGGTACCGTACAAGTAGTGTCTCCATCTCTTTAGTGCAAATACCACGGCTCCCAACTCTAAGTTATGAGTCGTGTAGTTTTTCTCATGGATTTTCAGTTGACGAGAAGCATATGCGATCACTTTCTCGCGTTGCATCAGTATACAACCAAAACCTTGAATGGATGCATCGCAATATACCACAAAATCATCTGTTCCCTCCGGAAGAGATAGGATGGGTGCACTGTAGAAATTTTGTTTAAGAAGTTGGAACGCTGACTCCTGGATGTCACCCCAGTTATAGGGTTTACCCTTTTGAGTTAGAGCAGTGAGGGGTTGGGAAATCTTGGAAAATCCTTCAATGAAACGACAGTAATAGCCAGCCAATCCCAGAAATTGTCGCACCTCAGTCGGAGTTGTCTGTGCCGCCCAATCTTTGATGGATACTATTTTAGATGGATCGACATGTATTCCTTTCTCGTTGACTACATTCCCTACGAATTGCACCTCGCGAATCTAAAATTCGCACTTGGAAAATTTTGTCATACAATTGCTCTTGTTTTAGCAATTCTAGAATCAAACGCATGTGTTCCCCATGTTCATCCCTATTCTTAGAATAGATGGGGATGTCATCAATGAAGACGATGACGAACTGGTCAAGATAGGGTTTACACACATGGTTCATAAGATCTATTAACACTACGGGTGCGTTGGTCAGTCCGAATGGCATGACCATGAATTCGTAGTGACCATACCTAGTTCTGAATGAAGTCCTTGAGATGTCTTTGTCTCGGACTCTCAACTGATGATAACCGGATCTAAGACTGATCTTTGAATAGAAGTTTGATCCTTGGAGTTGATCAAACAGATCATCTATGCGGGGTGGAGGATATCAGTTCTTGATCGTTACTTTGTTTAGCTCACAGTAATCGATGCACATGCGAAAAGTCCCATCCTTCTTCTTGACAAACAGGACTGGAGTTCCCCTTGGCGATGAGCTAGGTTTAATGAAACTTTTATCCAACAACTCTTTTAGTTGTGTAGATAGTTCTTGCAATTCACTGGGTACAAGTCTGTAGGGTGCCCGAGCGATAGGCGCTGCTCCGGGTGCAAGATCAATTTGGAATTCAACTTGACGATGTAGTGGAAGACCAGGTAAGTATTCGGGAATACTTTCTGATAATCATGAACGATCGGGATGTCGTCAATCCTCTTCTCCTCAGATGGATGCTCGGCGACGAGAGCCAAAATGGTAGAATGACCCTTAGGTAGACACTTTTGCGCTTTCATGAAGGATATGATGCCTATGGCTGCACCACTCCTTTTGACTTAGACAGAAAAGGTTTCTCCACTTGGGAGAGGAAGGCGAACAATTTCTCACAACAGATAATCTCGGCTTGGATCTTAAATAACCAATCCATTCCGACAGTTATGTCAAAACTGCCGAGTGTGACTGGTATTAGGTCAATGTCAAGCTTATGACTAGTCAATCCTTGCTTACATCCTCTAAGAATGTGAGTTGCTTCGATTATTTGACCGTCCACTATTTCTATAGTGTACTTAGTTCCTAATGGAGTTGGAGTACGACCGCACTAATATGAAATTTGTGAGGTCACTGAAATAACTGGATATGCTGGGGGTATAAATCAAATTAGACTGAGGACTAGTCACAGGATAAGGTAATAGGGTCAAATGGAATTTATTGCTGAAGTTTAAGGAATAACGCGTTAGCAGGAAAGAATTTCTCAAATTCTGCTCACATAGTTGGAGTCGGTGGTTTACCATGAGGTTTTACCAGACTTTCAATTGAGTTGGTTTCATTGATCAAGTCTGGATGAGAGTCTTAAGTTCACTAAGACTCTTACATGAGTGAAATAAAATGATGGATCCTATTGATGATAGTTTAGTGTAACATCTTCAACCTGATAGTCGCGTCTATCAACTGTTGAACATGTTTAACGATATTAACTTATCGTTGAGCGAGTTACGTGAATTTCTACTGACAGTGGAAACTTAAGTCTGCAAATCACTGATTAGGACCATTTATCCAAACACTAGGTTTCACCAGGACTTACATGCACCTCAAATTACTATTACGTGTGCACCCGTAATGATAATTTGCTTTGCATGCTCACCCTAATTCTCCCTGTCTCGTGTCAAAATGTCCATCGGTTTATTACTGAGTTCAGAGTGTGTTAGAGATGATAATTCATTGAAAGGTTTAGTCATCAACCACAAGTTGATCAATTAGGACTTATGTCACGATGAGTAGTCGGGAATAGTTCAATCTGAGTATTCACTCGAGTTGAAACACAATACGAGAGTCCAATACAGTGCATTATAGATGGGAACATGCACATGAAACTAACATGTACACGAAATGCGGCGTCACGATGTGAAACTAGTTCATGGATATGTGTTACTGGAAAAAGGTAAAGTAGCCGTCCTTCCAACTGAGTCAGGGTAGGGTTTGAGTATGCAATGAGCAAGGCGTTCTCAACCTTGTGGTCAATCTTTCTTCAACAGAATATCAACCAAAGCGCGAGCCCATGGCTCGGGAAGGTGATGACATCTATGTGTCAATGAATTTTTACCATAATACGTGCAACGGTTTGCCTCTACACGGTGTACCTCAAGCAAGGTCCACGGGTTCGGGCTTGAAGTAGGGTAAAACTAGTGAGATGGGAGTATTGTTGCTAGTGGGTGTAGGGGGGACTCGCCTCCGACGAACCCAACTCCCAAAGAGATATGTGACAGTGCTGGGTGTCGTCCCTAACACGGTCCTGGGAAGGCCCACCCCTCCCGATTATGTCATCGATAGGCTCAAGCCGTTGTCATCTTCGGCTCTTATGGTGTTACAAGGGTGCAGATGATGGTGGTGTGAGTAACTCATCCAAAGTCTCTGTCTTGCTGCCCTCGGACGGGAGTGGATGTTGTTCTGATGATTCATCAAGTGTCGCCACTGGGAGTGGTGATGCAATGCGAATGACGTGTTCCTCGTCAGTAGATGGTGATATGAATGATGTCAACATGATTGCAATGCAATGTAGGTAAGGATACCATGTGATCATGTATGAGTGTCTGTGTCATGTAACTAATTCATGTGTGCGGTTATAGTCTAGTATGCAATCCTAGTTCGTTATAACCAATGGCACTGATACCAATCTGTCACACCCCCAAATTCCACTAACGGAGTTTTACCATTTTGGAAGGTGACAAACCAGGATCTCAGACATCAGTTACTTCAAACGACACTATATGGGACTTAAAATGTCATAAAATAAAATATCAGAGTAAATGTGTGGAAGCGTTTAAACAAAAGTAAATGCGTAAAACAACGCGCCCAAGTTTGAGAAATAGCATAAACATAAATAGTTAGACATGAGATGATAATAGTCAAATAACACCATGCATGCCTTAACGTGATCCTGCATATCGACCTGAGAAAACATGTAAGAAAACGAGTCAACACTAGGTTGGTGAGTTCACAGGTTTCAATCATTTGAAATAAAGTGTTCGCAGGTTATGTACATCTAATATGCATATCTATAGGTAGCTAACCTATGTTCATGTTTTACTAAAGCGCTCACAACCGAAGTTGACTGATGTGTTTGTTTGTTTCCTTTCAACCAGGTCTATCAACTCTGACTAATATGATTAGGTCAATATTACACCCGTTCGACCTCCAATCAAACTAGACGACTAACCCGGGTGGGGTTTGTCAAACCCAGTATTACTACCAAACATTACCTCGCTAAATCCATACTAACGGTCCGATGTGTGTATAAGGACTTTCAATGATAGTTTTACGCTTAGCCTCAACAGTGATATCATATGAAGTACAGTAACCCAAAATAGTTTGACATGTTCTCTCCCCTAAACAAAAACAGTAAATGGGGCCGTGAAACTCACCTGAGTTGAGTAGTGGTAGATTCACACAAGAATGAGATTGGGACCACGAGTGTTAGCCTGCAACGATTTACATATGCCCTAGAATTATACACATAACAATTATGGATACAATGGAATTTGTGACGACGACACGGAAGATTTGAACGTCTTGAAACATTCTAGGATCAATGAGTAGACAAACTTGTCAACTGGAATAAGGATTTCTTAATATAATAATTAAGATAAATATGTTTCGTGTCGAACGTTTCTAACTACGAATATAATATTATTTAATAAACATTCGCGCGTTTGTACCATTTAATAATGGTCTAGGAAAATAATAAAGATTATTATATTATTTTAAACATAGAGAAATCACACGATAATTAATTGTTACAAAAATAATAAAACTATTATTTTATTCGAGAATATAAACGTGCGTAAATAATATAAATAATTATATTATTTATTAATTTGAAACGTCTCATAATGTTTATAAACGTGACGAAATAATATTTAAATATATATATATTACTTTTAATTGGGGTCACGGGTTAAAAATAATATTAATATATTATTTTATAAGTGGGTAAATATAATAATTATGAGTTCCAAACCAAACACGAGCCTACGGGTGGTTTCCGGGCTCAAAACATTTTAATATATTATTATAATTATATAGGGTATTGGTTTTATATTAAAATAATAACTAAAAAATAGTTTAAAAAGAAATGGGGGTGGAGGGACTCGAACCCGGGTGTCCTCCCCCGAAGCCAAACGACCTAACCACTCCTACCCGCTAGGGAATCGCAAACAAACCCGGTTCTAAATGGTTTTAATCAATAACCCCCGTGAGCCCCCTTCCCGAATACACGCACGATCGCGTCCAGCCCAAAACCATCGATTTCGTTAATGATCGTTCAATTGGCTGTTTGCGAAATCGTGTGCAAGTTTAATTTGAAAAATATAAATTCTGGGATTGTTTTATTTAGGATTAAAAGGCCATAACCCTAGATTATGAACACAGATTTGATTTGATCCATTTAGGAAATGAAAACGTTTGAAATCAGAGGGCTTTTATTGCATAGGTTGATACGAGTCTAGCCAGGTATATTTATTTGATTTACAAAGTAGCTAGGATCGAAATCTCCAAATCGTATTATGAGCAAACCCTAATTACTGAATCATATTCAATCCGATGCTATTAGGTTAAATTAGCATAGGGCTTTCATTTGACAGGTGGTTACGAATCTAGTGGTATAGGTTAATTGGGTTTAAACAGGTTCCAAAGTAGAGTTCAATTAAATCGTTTTCTTAAGAACCCTAGATTCTGGGTTTTGACCCAATCGATGATATGAGTCCCAATTGGAATAGGGCTCTCGTATAATTGACCCAAACGAAGCTAAGGGTGAGATGAATACCAGAATAGGTGTTGAATTGATTTAGATCGACTAGAAAAGGTTTCGGCTGTGAACGACTTGATCTGCGGTGACTCCTGTTGCTATTCCGATCGAATTGAAGTGTGTAACAGGTTCTGTGGAGTTCAAGTAAGATGCGTAGGTGATTCAATTGTGATTTTAACATACGAAATGATCAAATTTGATCACTCTCGATGGTACGGTCGACGGTTATGCTTTGATTACTCATAACTGGGTTTAATTAGCTATAAAATCGATGATTAAAGCTTTAATGGTGACGTGATTACCATTAACGTGGGAATTCAATTACAATTCAATCAGAAATCGATCATAGAGTTCGAATTTAGATTAAGGCTGCGAGTTTGACTTTCTAAAGTCAAACAGAAATTGACTTTTGGGTAAATACAGAAACAGTCCCCGTGGTTTTATGCATTTTAGGTTTATAAGGTTGGCAGAATCAGTCCCTGTGGTTAGAGATGAGTTAAGAATATGGTTAGTTGACTTTCAAAGGTTAAATATTGGATTTTGACTTTACAAGGTCAAATAGTATTGGATTTAGGCTAATTACATAATTAGTCCTTGTAGTTAGGGTTTAAAAAATGGAAGAAATAGTCCCTGGAGTTTGAGTTAAGTTAATTAGGTTAACTTTAACTGGGTTTGGTTAACGGAGTTAACCCTAAATTGCTGGATGTCACAACTAGAGTCGTCGTTGATGCTGCCATTGGGTTGTTAGTGTCACACCCCCGCCAAGGCGGAAACACGAGGGGCGACGAAATTGAATCATTACACATGGAATAAAGAAAGTACTAAGGAATTTATTGAAAAACCGATAGTCATTACATCAAGTTTAATTCAAATAAAGCAAATAACCAAATAGTTTCATTTTCAATTTAAGTCTATGCTAGGTCCACTAAGCCTTATCCTTGAATCATAGCGTGAGCACGACAGCAAACTAGTTTCCATTACCTGAAAAACATGCTAAAATAGGTCAACTAAAAAGTTGGTGAGAACATAGGATTTGATAGATATAATACAATAGGTAACCAGAAACAATCATAAACAAGTTTCAAATTCCAAGTAATTTAAACTATCATACATGAGTTCACAACCAACCCTAGTGATCGATAACTCTCCCGCCCAACACCTTGTCAGGGTGTTAGACTATAGTATAAGTGTCAAGAATGCAGTTTCTGAACACCCAGCTCCTTCCAAGTTGATCAGAATCCACAACTTGAAGGACGCTCGGAATTGATTGGCATGCATCAACCCGAGAACTGAATGAGCTAGTCAGGCCAATAGATCTATTTACGTACTCCCGTGGCTTCCCCGAAGTTAATGGTTGTGTAGTTTTAGAAATAAGAGAGACTTTGTAGTAAAAATGACATTTGCAACATGTATAAATCAGTTTAATGTTTCTAGATTTAGAAGTTTGTTAATGAATGCAAAGTATAGTTTTGACTCAAGACTTGGTTTCAGTTTTGATATAAGAGCATGTTTTCCACCCCAAAATAGAAAGTAAAAAGGGGCTATGAACTCACCTTGCAGCAGGTGGGATTGATCTTGATTGCTAAAGTAACTTGGTTTAGAAGATGCCTAAATAAGTTCGAGTTTGAGTTAGTTTACAGAATCGTGGAAAGATGAGGGGTTGTTTTGTAATTAGAGGAAAGTAGTTGTCGTATACTAGAGTGGTTATCGTACTAGAGTAGTACCTCCAACAGCAAAGTTCCCAGGAAAGAGTTGGCCGGATCAGAACCCCGTCTTTCCTAGCCAGAACCTTACTATTTGTCAGATAGCTACATACCAGTTTGAAGTTTACTCTATTTGTACACTTTAACCGAGTTTAGAATGTGTCCGGTAAGTTTGGAAAAAGATAAGGATTAAAGTGTAACATACATTTAATAAGGATCGAAATAAATAAGTTGAATAATAGAGGGTTTTAATAGAAAATTAAGTGCTATAGTAAAAGCATAATTCTAGATGTAAAATGAAAATAAGAAAATCAAGTTTTTTAATTAAAGCGTTTGAACCAGTTTTAAAGAGTTTATAAAATCTATTTTGTAATTCTTGTGATTTAAAGAAGAAAACGAAATCTTTAAATAATGTTTAGTAATATATAAATAGTTTCCCGTTTAAATAACGTTATTAGTTTTAAATAAAAACATAACTTTAAATTTTTAAATGAATAAACGATTCCTCGCGACATCTTTTATATAAAAATATACACAATCCTTTATATTTATTAAAAAAAATACATAATTTATTTATGCTATTTAAAGGAAAGGAATACCTTTTATTTATTTATTTTCTTTTCCTTTTATAACCAATATATATAATAATTTGGAAATTTGAAAATTCTAAAGAATAGGTTTAATAATATTTATTTGCTCAAAACATAATGATATAATGATATATGTATTCATGAATGTATGGTGTGTGCAAGTGCTTAAAACCAAAACAGAAAAAAATGTGGTCCATGGGTTTCGAACCCATGACCTTGGTTTGAATTTCAAATGTTTTAACTACTAGACCAAGGGACCAATTTTGTTATGTTTTAGAAAAATAAAATATTAGAACTTGATTTTTGTTTGCTCATCATCTTCCCAACACCATACAGACGTGAACCAGACTCCACATCTAAACCCTAAAATCGATTTGAGGATGAAAGCAGTAAGGGAGATGCGCGATTAATATGAAAACGAGTACCTGGAGTCGTAAACCACACGGATTAGAGCCAATTTGACAACGATTCTACGTCGGGGAGGAGGCGTGCGTCGCTCAGAACAGGAAGGAAAAGAACAGATTTTTTTTGGTAGCTTCGTATAAGGAATCGACGTGGGTATTTATAGTGTGAGTAGCTCCACCATAAACGCATTAACAGTTGCGATTTGAATGAAAATCGAGGATTTTGAAGCTTGAACTATCATGGTTACGGGTTTCAAATTTGGGTTTCAAAATTCAAAAATTGATAATGATTTTCGTAAATTTCTCGTTCCTTTCGGTTGATAAGGTTTAGAGACGTGTTTAGAAGGTTTTAAAACATTCAGATTTTGATGGATTTGAACGATTGGATGCTTATGGAAATGATTTTGAGTTTTCGAAAGTCAAAGTTTGTGTTCCAGGGTCCAAACCGTAAGAAGGAGGGTTCAAATGATTTTGAGGGGGTTCAAACCTAAGATAAGGGTTCAAGGTCTATTTTTAAAATTCCCTTATTAAATAAACAATCATTTAATTTTAATTAAACTCTTAAATTTTTATAAATGTGACTAATCAATAAAATATTGATGTAATTAATTATTAGGAATTAGAATTAACTTGATATATTAAATAAGACGAGGCAAAACGAGGCTTGTACATTAAGTCGAAGCAGGATTAAACGAACTAGAATCATACAATTTCTAGAGATGTCACAGTCTCCCCTAGTTAGAAGAATTTCGTCCCGAAATTCCACTAGTAAAGTCTGTGCTAGCATGAAAAAGGTGAGGGTACTTGAGCTTCATCTGGTCTTCACGTTACCAGGTGAACTCATGACCTCGCTTAGAGTTCCATCTGACTTTAACTACCGGAATGCGACTTTGCCTTAGCCTTTTGACATCACGATCCATGATCTCAACTGGTTTTTCAACAAAGCGTAACTTGTCGTCAATCTGAATCTCATCCAAGGGGATAGGTAAAGGGTCATCGGCTAAGCACTTCTTAAGATTAGACACATGGAAGTGTCATGGATACCGCTGAGTCCTTGAGGTAGTCAAAGTTTGTAGGCAACTGGACCAATCCTTTCCAGGATCTCGAATGGCCCAACATACCTAGGTGCAAGTTTACCCTTCTTCCCGAAACGGACAACTCCTTTCCAGGGGGAAACTTTAAGTAAGAATCTGTCACCGATTTGAAACTCGAGGGGCTTTCTTCGATTATCAGCGTAACTTTTCTTACGATCTCGGGCGGCCTTGAGTCTCTCTTGAATCTTGAACACTTTGTCTGAGGTTTCTTGAATGAGCTCGGGACCAGTTATCTGATTATCACCAATTTCAGTCCAACACACAGGTGATCGGCATTTCCTTCCGTACAAGGCTTCGAAAGGTGCACACTTGATGCTGGTGTGATAACTATTATTGTACGAGAACTCAATGAGAGGTAAGTGTGTGTCCCAGTTTCCACCAAAGTCGATTACACAAGCTCTTAGCATGTCCTCTAGGGTTTGTATGGTCCTTTCGTTTTGGCCATCGGTTTGAGGGTGATAAGCCGTGCTAAGATCCACACGTGTCCCTAAGGATTTCTGTAGGGATTTCCAGAATCTGGATATGAAGCGACTATCATGGTAAGAAATGATGGATACGGGTACACCATGACGAGTAATAACTTCGTTCATGTAGAGCTTGGCTAGTTTTTCCATTTTGTAGTCCTCACGGATAGGGAGGAAATGAGCAGACTTAGTTAAACGATCGACTATGACCCAGATTGAGTCGTGTCCGCTAGAGGTTCTAGGGAGTTTGGTGATGAAATCCATGCCAATTTGCTCCCATTTCCATTGAGGGATTTCAGGTTGCTGGAGTAATCATGAGGGTTTCTGGTGCTCAGCTTTGACTTTCAGACAAGTAAGACACTTCCCAACGTACAGAGCTATGTCTTTCTTCATTCCGGGCCACCAATAAAAATCTCGAAGGTCTTGGTACATTTTATCGGAACCAGGATGAACTGAGTAGTGGGACTTGTGGGCTTCATCCAAAATGAGTCCTCTAAGGTTATTAAAACTGGGAATCCATATTCGGTCCATAAAGTAGAGAACTTCATCGGACTTGGGCTCTAATTGATTTTCAGATATGCTTGCGAGTTCAGTCTTCAAATCAGTCCTGACAAGAGCTTGTCTTTGGGCTTGAAGGATTTGGGCTTGAAGGCTAGTTTGAACAATCATTCCCAATGCACGAATGCGTGAGGGTTTGATTCTTTCCTTCCGGCTGAGTGCTTCTGCTACTACATTTGCTTTACCAGGGTGGTAACGGATCTCGCAATCATAGTCACTCAGTAGTTCAACCCAACGTCTTTGTCTCATGTTGAGTTCCTTCTGGTCAAAGATATGCTGTAGGCTCTTGTGATCTGTATAAATAACACACTTGGTACCGTACAAGTAGTGTCTCCAAATTTTTAGAGCAAATACCACAGCACCTAACTCAAGATCATGAGTGGTGTAGTTCTTTTCATGCACCTTGAGCTGTCTAGACGCATAGGCAATGACTTTATCTCGTTGCATGAGTACGCAACTGAGACCTTGGTTGGAAGCGTCGCAATATACGACAAAGTCGTCGTTGCCATCGGGAAAGGTTAGGATAGGTGCATTGCATAACTTCTCTTTCAGCAGCTGGAACGCGTCTTCTTGTTTCTGTTCCCAAATGAAAGGTTTGTTTTTCTGAGTCAAGGAAGTGAGTGGCAGAGCAATTCTCGAGAAATTCGAGATGAACCTTCGATAGTACCCTGCTAAACCCAGAAAAGAACGGATCTCTGAAGGGGTTTTAGGTGCATTCCAGTTCTTTACTGCTTCAATCTTGGATGGGTCGACATGCATACCCTTGTTGTTGATAACATGACCCAGGAATTGAACTTCTCTTAGCCAGAATTCACATTTAGAGAATTTAGCATAGAGTTGTTCCTTTTTGAGAAGTTCTAGGATAAGTTTTAGGTGTTTCTCGTGATCTGCTTTGGTTCGTGAATAGATCAAGATGTCATCAATGAAGACAATGACGAATTGGTCTAGGTAATGCCTACAGACACGATTCATGAGGTCCATGAATACTGCGGGTGCGTTTGTTAACCCAAAGGGCATGACCACGAACTCGTAGTGTCCATAGCGGGTTCGGAAAGCGGTTTTAGGGATGTCTTCTTCTAGAACTCTGAGTTGGTGATATCCAGATCGGAGATCAATCTTTGAAAAGCAAGTGGCTCCTTGTAGTTGGTCAAACAGATCATCAATTCTCGGAAGTGGATACCGATTCTTGACGGTCAGTTTGTTCAACTCTCTATAGTCGATACACATGTGAAACGAACCATCTTTCTTCTTGACAAACAGGATTGGAGCTCCCCAGGGTGAGAAGCTTGGTCGAATAAATCCTTTGTCGAGAAGTTCTTGTAGCTGGGTGGATAGTTCCTTCATCTCAGATGGGGCTAAACGGTAGGGTGATTTGGCAATAGGGGTTGCTCCGGGTACAAGGTCAATCCGGAACTCAACTTTTCGGATCGGAGGTAATCCGGGCAAATCATCAGGGAACACTTCTGGGTAGTCTTTGATAATGGGAACATCTTGTATCTTCTTTCCCTCAGATTTCTTCTCGACTATATGAGCTAAGAAAGCCACAGTATCATGCTTTTTAAGATAGCTACGAGCCTTCATACATGAAACAATCTTCAGGTTTTTACCGGGTTTCTCTCCATGAATGTTTAGAGTATCACCAGATGCTAGAGGGATACGAACCACTTTGTCGGCACAAATGATTTCGGCATGATTGTTGGATAGCCAGTCCATTCCAACAACTACGTCGAAGCTTCCGAGTTCCATGGGGATAAGATCAATAGGGAAGGAGTGATCTTCGAGTGTTAGTGAACAACCTCGGACAACAGTATGAGCACGAATCAGTTTACCGTTAGCTAACTCAATAGTATAAGCAGAATCTAGCTTAGTAGGTCTCAAATTAAGCATGGGCTCGAAATCAGTGGAGACAAAACTTTTGTCCGCACCGGTATCGAACAAAATAGAAACAAAATGATTGTCTAAGAGAAATGTACCCGTGACAACGGCTGGATCTTGACGAGCTTCAGGTGCTCCAATAACGAAAGCTCGACCATTTGCCGCTGGAGTGTTGTTGTTATTGCCTCGGTTCAACCTAGGAAAACGGTCTCTAAAGTGATCCAGACCACCACACTCGTAACAAGCCCTGGCAGTGTTGTTCCCAGGGGCAACGGTTGCCACAACAACATTGTTGGCATTAGCTGCGGCAGGAGACTCTTTGCAGAAACGGTTCGTGTGGCCAAGTTTGCCGCATTTGTTGCATTTGCGACACTCACCATGGTGGTGAAATGGGCATCGGGGGCACTTGGGTAGGTTACCGGTGTAGGGCTTCCGATCAGTGGACTGAGGGGTTGGAGCAACTGCATTCACTGGTATAGCTGGAGTTGCCATAGCAAAGTTCTTAGCTGTCTTTTGCTTCTTAGCTGGTCTCTTACTATAGTCCTCCTTAGCTTTCTTTGATCCTTTTCTTGATAGCACCCCTGACTTGACCAGATCATCAGTTAAAGAGGCAGACAGAAGAATTGCAGCCTAGAGGGTAGCAGGAGAAGCTGACATAGTGTGGCCTCTAACTTGAGGGACCAATCCTCCAATATAACGGTCTATCATGCGACTCAGGGGAGTTACCATGTGTGGCACGAGAGTGCATAATTCATGGAACCGAGTAGTGTATTCCATGTGTTCACCTCCATCCATAACATGGTTCCAGAATTCAACTTCAATCTTTTAGAGTTCATTCTTCGGGTAGAACTCAGAGATCATTAACTCCTTAAAGTCGTTCCAAGGCATAGCCAGAGCAGGCTCCCTTTCTCTAGTTCTCACCTGGGCGTTCCACCAAGTAAGGGCTCTTTTCTGGAAGGCACTGGAAGCATATTTGACCTTCAGATTTTCGGGGCAATCACACATGTTAAGGGTGGACTCCATCTTTTCAAACCACTGAAGCAGACCAGTGGCACCTTCACTGCCGAAGAACTCAACATGCTTGCAGGCTAGAAAAGTCTTGTATGAGGCATTGTTGATGTTGCCACCTGTAGTCCCAGCATTGCGGAGTGCTTCACTCACTTGAGTGACCATACCGGGTAAGACATTAGCAAGTTGGTTGGTGCTGATGGTAGCAGTTTCATTAACTTGGGTGGTGTCACGTCGAGGAGGCATTCTAGCGAAGATCCAAATGAATGGCAATGTTAGATATGACAAGATAAGATGACAAATGATAGATAGAATTATAAAGCAACTAAAGATAGAATTTCATTCATAATTAAATAGTTCCAAATTACAAACGAGGAAAGATAGATACATAATGTCTAGAACTTGAACATAAATTGGAAAATAAAATGACTAATCAAACTCCGGGTCCATATGATAGATGCTAGAAAGATGTGTTTTAGCCTATAAGCGATACTCACATCAAAGATTCCCAGGAAGATATGACGGGTCCAGGAGGGATTTATACACCACATCTTTCCTAGACAGAATCTTTAATGTACAGGTACCTACTCTTCCAGATTACACATGTTCCTATCATCCACCATTAGGGCACTTAGTTTTGATGAGAGTAATTAAGGAATCGTCTCAGCACCGTCTTCTACTTGTCGTATTTTCGGGGGTCGGCTAGCAGAAGAGCGGGTAGCTCCAATTCTTCTTTTCTTGAAGCTGATCTCGGGAAGTATATGATTGATCATTCGGGTGATAAGGACAATCTCTGGGCGATAGGGGCTCGTTGCATCGGATCGCAGCTCAGGGTCTTCCATGTCTCGGGCTAGTTGGCTCCAATTGATTGAGCTAACTAATTTTCCAAAAGAGGGTAGTTCTGAACTATCGCGTGTATTGCCGGAAACGTCAGCAGAATAGGACGACATGTCTAGAAGAGAAAAGTTAGCGCGTTAGTACATGTGTGCATGAAATTTCTAATGTGGGGGATTCCTAGGGTTATAGTCTAGGTCTTATGCTATGTGGCCTAATTCTCTATAACCAAGTCTCTGATACCAATCTGTCACACCCCCGCCAAGGCGGAAACACGAGGGGCGACGAAATTGAATCATTACACATGGAATAAAGAAAGTACTAAGGAATTTATTGAAAAACCGATAGTCATTACATCAAGTTTAATTCAAATAAAGCAAATAACCAAATAGTTTCATTTTCAATTTAAGTCTATGCTAGGTCCACTAAGCCTTATCCTTGAATCCTAGCGTGAGCACGACAGCAAACTAGTTTCCATTACCTGAAAAACATGCTAAAATAGGTCAACTAAAAAGTTGGTGAGAACATAAGATTTGATAGATATAATACAATAGGTAACCAGAAACAATCATAAACAAGTTTCAAATTCCAAGTAATTTAAACTATCATACATGAGTTCACAACCAACCCTAGTGATCGATAGCTCTCCCGCCCAACACCTTGTCAGGGTGTTAGACTATAGTATAAGTGTCAAGAATGCAGTTTCTGAACACCCAGCTCCTTCCAAGTTGATCAGAATCCACAACTTGAAGGACGCTCGGAATTGATTGGCATGCATCAACCCGAGAACTGAATGAGCTAGTCAGGCCAATAGATCTATTTACGTACTCCCGTGGCTTCCCCGAAGTTAATGGTTGTGTAGTTTTAGAAATAAGAGAGACTTTGTAGTAAAAATGAAATTTGCAACATGTATAAATCAGTTTAATGTTACTAGAATTAGAAGTTTGTTAATGAATGCAAAGTATGGTTTTGACTCATGACTTGGTTTCAGTTTTGATATAAGAGCATGTTTTCCACCCCAAAATAGAAAGTAAAAAGGGGCTATGAACTCACCTTGCAGCAGGTGGGATTGATCTTGATTGCTGAAGTAACTTGGATTAGAAGATGCCTAAATAAGTTCGAGTTTGAGTTAGTTTACAGAATCGTGGAAAGATGAGGGGTTGTTTTGTAATTAGAGGAAAGTAGTTGTCGTATACTAGAGTGGTTATCGTACTAGAGTAGTACCTCCAACAGCAAAGTTCCCAGGAAAGAGTTGGCCGGATCAGAACCCCGTCTTTCCTAGCCAGAACCTTACTATTTGTCAGATAGCTACATACCAGTTTGAAGTTTACTCTATTTGTACACTTTAACCGAGTTTAGGATGTGTCCGGTAAGTTTGGGAAAAGATAAGGATTAAAGTGTAACATACATTTAATAAGGATCGAAATAAATAAGTTGAATAATAGAGGGTTTTAATAGAAAATTAAGTGCTATAGTAAAAGCATAATTCTAGATGTAAAATGAAAATAAGAAAATCAAGTTTTTTAATTAAAGCGTTTGAACCAGTTTTAAAGAGTTTATACAATCTATTTTGTAATTCTTGTGATTTAAAGAAGAAAACGAAATCTTTAAATAATGTTTAGTAATATATAAATAGTTTCCCGTTTAAATAACGTTATTAATTTTAAATAAAAACATAACTTTAAATTTTTAAATGAATAAACGATTCCTCGCGACATCTTTTATATAAAAATATACACAATCCTTTATATTTATTTAAAAAAATACATAATTTATTTATGCTATTTAAAGGAAAGGAATACCTTTTATTTATTTATTTTCTTTTTCTTTTATAACCAATATATATAATAATTTGGAAATTTGAAAATTCTAAAGAATAGGTTTAATAATATTTATTTGCTCAAAACATAATGATATAATGATATATGTATTCATGAATGTATGGTGTGTGCAAGTGCTTAAAACCAAAACAGAAAAAAATGTGGTCAATGGGTTTCGAACCCATGACCTTGGTTTGAATTTCAAATGTTTTAACCACTAGACCAAGGGACCAATTTTGTTATGTTTTAGAAAAATAAAATATTAGAACTTGATTTTTGTTTGCTCATCATCTTCCCAACACCATACAGACGTGAACCAGACTCCACATCTAAACCCTAAAATCGATTTGACGATGAAAGCAGTAAGGGAGATGCGCGATTAACATGAAAATGAGTACCTGGAGTCGTAAACCACACGGATTAGAGCCAATTTGACAACGATTCTGCGTCGGGGAGGAGGCGTGCGTCGCTCAGAACAGGAAGGAAAAGAACAGATTTTTTTTGGTAGCTTCGTATAAGGAATCGACGTGGGTATTTATAGTGTGAGTAGCTCCACCATAAACGCATTAACAGTTGCGATTTGAACGAAAATCGAAGATTTTGAAGCTTGAACTATCATGGTTACGGGTTTCAAATTTGGGTTTCAAAATTCAAAAATTGATAATGATTTCCGTAAATTTCTCGTTCCTTTCGATTGATATGGCTTAGAGACGTGTTTAGAAGGTTTTAAAACATTCAGATTTTGATGGATTTGAACGATTGGATGCTTATGGAAATGATTTTGACTTTTCAAAAGTCAAAGTTTGTGTTCCAGGGTCCAAACCGTAAGAAGGAGGGTTCAAATGATTTTGAGGGGGTTCAAACCTAATATAAGGGTTCAAGGTCTATTTTTAAAATTCCCTTATTAAATAAACAATCATTTAATTTTAATTAAACTCTTAAATTTTTATAAATGTGACTAATCAATAAAATATTGATGTAATTAATTATTAGGAATTAGAATTAACTTGATATATTAAATAAGACGAGGCAAAACGAGGCTTGTACATTAAGTCGAAGCAGGATTACACGAACTAGAATCATACAATTTCTAGAGATGTCACAGTTAGAGTAAGCGACAGAAGCTGAATTGGCCACTGGGCTGTCAGAATTAGCGACAAAAGCTTCAGAACTGGTCGCTGAGGCTGGTGACAAATCTGAATTTTCGTCACTGATGTTGTTGCTCCCCATAGGCTTCGGTTACAACTTGCCCAACCCCGGTGTCAATAATCTCATTCCAATCAACCCAAAATAGACCTAGTGCAAGCTCCGTTTCTTCGGTAATTTTTCTCGAATTAGGCCAAACCTACGCCTTATTCTCGTAAAAAACCACATCACGAGGCACCAATATTTTCCGAGTTGTTAGATCATATAAGCCATACGCCTTGAACCCAGATTCGGTTCCAAGATATATCAGTCTCCTCGACGATCGTCGAGTTTCTTGAGTTGAGTTCCCACTATCTTCGCATAAGCAACATACCCGAATACTTTGAGAAAACCAATATTCGACTTCTTCCATTTAAGTTTCTCGTACAGGCTTATCTCTTCCAATGCACGTGTCGGAACCCGAATTTTAATAAATGTTGCGTGTCAAACCGCTTTACCCCATAAATAAATCGGGACTCTTTTTGCCTTTAATAAATACTTCCAAACAAACTGTGAGTAATACAAAATGTACTTGTTACCCGTTATTGTTTGAGGGGTAATTGACCCGCATAAATACTTATTAATCAATTCTAGGGCACGAGTCGGCCTAAAAGTGTAACACCCGAAAATTCAAAAAAAAAGAATAATAAAGGGGGGGGGGTGTAGAGGTTTGAAGTGGAGGGACTAGTTAGGTAACTTGAAGAAACAACCCTACATAGCCCCTAGACCAGTCCCTTTGCCAAAAAATTTGTCATTTCCCCTCACCTTAACCGAAAACTTGGGAGAGATTTGGAGAAGTTCTCGGCTGGGAGGTTTTGAAGAATCGAGTTGAGTATTGAGATACTATTTGTTCTCTCTGCTGTTGAGGGTAATTGGGAGAAGCAGGAGCTGGAATTCTATGTGTTTTTGAGGTAAGAAACCGACCTAAACCTCTTCCTTTGTTCTTGAGGTTTTTTGGGGGGGGTTTCAATCCAAAAAGGTTGGGGTTTGACGTGTAGAATCAGATAAAGGTTTTAGATTTATCACTATAGATGTTATATAAACGTTAACGTATAAAGTTTCAAGCTTGATATCTATCCATGCAAAACTAGGGTTAAAACTAAGGTTTTGGGTATGAATTGATAGTTCTCGGCCTAGTTCTCGGGACTAGTTCTCGAGGGAGCGTATGCCGAGAACTTCCAAGTTCTCGTGTAGGATACTTGGCCGAAAACCTCTGAAGTTCTCGTATCTAAGATTGAACCAAGAACTCCCCAATTTCTCGGGTATGCCTGCGAGAACTTCCATGTTCTCGGTATTTGAAGTTGTTTGAATGCGTTGTATGTGAAGATAATCCTTAGGATGTGTACGTACAGTTTAGAAGTTCTTTTAGAGACATTTGATCGTGCTTATCTCAGGTGAGTTCTAGATGTCCCTTTTTATGAAAGTTTTACGATGTTTTGGGACCAATCACATGCTTACGAAATGTTTATCAAAATGAACAGTTATAAATGGAATTATGAAAAGTTTTGCCTTGAATGTTTACGAAAGGTTTTGAGTGAAATATGTTTTAATAAAACATACAATGCTTTAACTAAATGGTTTTACGAATGAACGAATGCTATAATGTAAGTCGAATCTACCAACGGTTCGTTCGAGATATAATGTGATTAATGGAACCGTGCCTAGGTTAGGAATCTAGATGAGACTAGGCGTCCTAGACACGAAGATTTGTTATACCTATACAGGGGCCTTTGTGCCTAGCAAACAATTGTACAATTGGACGACGAGATTAGCTATCCTGTAAATGTCGTGTGGATGCACACGAGTTATGTTACTATCACGGTGGGGCGTGATTATATCTAGGTTAGGATTCCGGATGAGACCGGACATCCTAGACAAACACCGGGCCTCGATTAATCTCAAGTAATGCCTAAAGGAATTGAAAGTTACGAAAAGGCGCATATTTGACACGAGTAGAATATGATTACTGTTATTGCATGTATGTACGATTTTATTTATGATTGACGAATGTTATGTCTTGGAAAATGTTTTGGTTATGTTTGTTTATTTAAAATTAGAACTCACCAGCGTTAGCTAACTTTTAGCATGCCTTCAAGTTAAGTGTTTGTGTTTTAGACAATGGATGAAGAGCTTATGCCAAGATATTATCCAAGAGATGACACAGGCATCCCGCTTATTTATTTTATGAATATTGGTGTTTAAAACAATGCTTCTGCTATGTTTATGACAATTTATAATACGAATGATGATTCTGCTGCTTTTATTCTATATCGAAGTTTAATTCACTATGTGTTTATAAGTAAATCCAACAAGTGAAGTTACCCGGGTTTGGGGCCTTACAAAAAGTCACTGAGTATGGAACCGGTTTCCTCGTTTGCTTTCATGCTAAACAAGATTCACATATCTTGTTTTCAATAGTAATCCGATGTATTCCCACAACCATATCCTTCCTCACCATGAGCTTCAACGACTCGAAGTTCAAGTGACCAAGTCTCGCGTGCCACAACCAACTTGATTCTTCAATATGACTTTGCAAACAAACCGATTTACTAACATTCAACTTTATATGATAAAGACGATTTGTGGTTCAATTCACCTTCATCAACAACTTTTCCCGACTATCATACATCGTCAAATAATCGTTTTTCATAAGGATATCGCACCCATGCTTTGTGGCTTGACAAAGACTAATCATGTTGCCTTTTAGACTTGGTATATAAGAAATAGCCGTTAGTAATCGTTGTTTCCCGATTTTCCCTTCAAACAAAATCAAACATTTCCCACAAAGATCAACGTAAGAACTATCCTCGAATTTGACCTTCCCGGTAACTTGGTTGTTAAATTCAGAAAAGAGACAACTTACCCGTCATGTGATTGCTAGCACCGTTATCCAAGTATCACACGTATTCTTTTTTGGATTGGTAGTTACTAGTTAACACTTTTCCTTCGTTTAGGACCACGCCTCTTGTACACATTGCACCACAAAAAAGGTAGTGTCTGGGGTCTCTTTTCCTTTAGCTAAGTTTGCTTCATCATGGAGTTTCTTTTTTCTGTTGGGGTAGTTTGAGACAAAGTGTCCAAACTTATCAAATCGGTAACACCGGACCTTTGAGAGGTCCCGGTTTGTTCCCTTCTATTCACGGTTTTCCAGATTCGTAGCGTTCTCTTGGTGATCACGATTTTGAAACGACTCGTGACCCCCTCGTCCTTGCCCCCCACGTATGCGACCTCCACGAATGGAGTCTCGGTTTGTGTATCATTTATGGGAGCTCGAAGATTTAGATTCGTGAAACATGAGCTTACCTTGGGTCTTGATTTGTAAGTCTTCATCCCTAAACAGTTCCTCGTATGCTTTCAACCGTCCCACAACATCTTCAAACCCGATAGTATTGAGATCCAAGACCTGTTCAATAGATGCCACAATGTGAATGTAATTGTTCCGTGGAAGACTTTTAAGGAACTTTTTCACTATAGTTTGACTCATCAATCATCTCACTCAAACCTGCCAATTTGGATGCAATTCCCAAAAGTTCTCTTACGAACTCGTCTATTGTTTCAGTCTCCTTCATCCTTAGTCCATCAAACTCATAACTAAGGGTTTGCAATCTCGCCTCCTTCACCCTATCGCCCCCAGGTTACGTGTCTTGATCGCTCCCCAAATCTCCTTGGCCATTTTAAGGTTACCCACTTATAAGATTGTAGTCTTCAGGATGGATTGACACAACAACGCAATCGCCACGTTGTTCTTGTTGGCTTCAACTATACCCGGATCTATGGTGTCCCAAACCTTATACATGTTCAATATCACCTTCATACGTATTGCCCATACCATATAGTTGGTAGAGGTAAGCATGGGACATTGGAATGCATTCGGGTTCACGCTCCCATCGCTTGTCTTCAGAATTTCCATATCACCCATGTCCTTCGGTTTCCTCTGGTACATAACCAGTGTATATGAGTTTTGTTCTAGCCTTGTGAAACCCTAGTCGCGATACCACCGATTCGTAACACCCAAAAAATCAAACGGATTTTAAACTTTTTAAATACGACGCGGAAGCGGTCTCATATACAATATTTAACGTATCCACACGTTTTAGGTTTACAAACACGAATTAAACTACAATATTTCCCACAAAAGTAGTTTAATCAAAGGTTAATAATCAACAAGTTATCCACAACTTGTAACGACTCCAATAAATTGTAAAACGTCAAAATCCAATTTTGAGAATCCAATATCCACCTTAGGCGAGACCCGAGATCACCACAGAGCTTTTTCTACATTCAAAACAACAATTTGAATGGTTAGTAAAGATAAGTAGTCTTAGGGACCTCTCCACAAGTCCCCACAAAGATTACCAAGTCCGTAGACTCCCCCCTTTCATTGGTAAAACCCAAGAAAAGTCATTTTTTAAAATACAAATTTCTGTCATAGTACCATGTTCCCCTGAAGCCTGAACACAACTGTGTTCAGATGAACACAACCGTGTTCATATTCAGCTCTAGAAAAGAAAAAAAGGTTGCTGTCATGGATGTGTTCAGATGAACACAACCATGTTCCCTGACAACACCTTCCATTCTCACCATTTTTACAATTTTTTTGTATATAACAAGTATCTATCGTGTATTTACTTGTTTTTCGACCACACATTAACTAACATTTATTTGTTAGTTTATCCACCCCAATATGAGCACTGTAACACCTTAGGCGAATCCCACATCGGCCGTGCACAAGAGAGATCCTTGGTTCATAAGGAATGCCCTGCCTCTTAAATCAACAACGCGTTTTGGGGCTTAATGTAGTGGATGAGAGGAGAACTCCACAGTTAAGCGTGCTCGGGTGGGAGTAATCCAGGGATGGGTGACCCCCTGGAAAGTTTTCACCCGGGCAACCAAAAACAAATCCGTGAGCTCTTAGTGGGCAAAGCAGACAATATTGTTGGTACGAGGGGCAGGATGTTACAAATGGTATCAGAGCCAGGTTGTGTCGTTCGGGATGGTGGGGAAAACCTCAGCGATCACGGTTGAGTCCCCGGGGGTGTTCAGAAGGACACCTTAGGCGAATCCCACATCCCTGAATTGGATAGTGGGGCAAACCTCATCGAGGACGATGAGTCCAAAAGGGGGGGGGTGATTGTAACACCTTAGGCGAATCCTACATCGGCCGTGCACAAGAGAGATCCTTGGTTCATAAGGAATGCCCAGCCTCTTAAATCAACAACGCGTTTTGGGGCTTAATGTAGTGGATGAGAGGAGAACTCCACAGTTAAGCGTGCTCGGGTGAGAGTAATCCAGGGATGGGTGACCCATTGGGAAGTTTTCACCCGGGCAACCAAAAACAAATCCGTGTGCTCTTAGTGGGCAAAGCGGACAATATTGTTGGTACGAGGGGCCGGATGTTACAAGCACCACTACTCGTTTTCCATTCCGACCCGTTTGCATCTTTGTGCAATACGACACAAATATAACATGTATGACAACAACACACACATACATGTTTACTCCCACCCATTTATCACCTTTTAGTTGGCTTACAACGCCTTGGTGCGAGAACCACAACTCGTCTTACCCATACTTGAACTATTTGACTCAAATTCCACCCTTTGAAGTATTTCACACTTCTTATTGGGTTTATGACCTCTTGGTGTGAGTACCACAACTCGTCTTACCCGTACTTGGAGTATTTGACTCCAAGTCCACCCTTTGAAGTATCGACACTTCTAAACACCAATTCACCAAATTATCACATTTTGTTTGACTAAATTTCCACATAGTCAACTACATCAATTTAAACCACATGTGCATACTACCTTGACTTTTACCACATAAGTTATTACACCAAATTCAAACCACATTATACACACAAATTTGACTTTTACCACACAAGTCAAATTACACCAAATTCACCACATTTACATATTAGTTTGACAATTTGCCACATAAGCCAAATTACACATATTTACCACATTTACACAATCAAGTTTGACTATTAACCACATAGTCTAATTACACCAATTTTAACATAATAGTTTGACCTTATATATCTAAATTCAAATTACACCAATTTTACCATTATCCACAAGGGTTTGACTTATACCACATTAAGTCAATTTAATCCAATTCTACCACATACTACATTCAAGTTTGACTAATAACCACATAGTCAAGATCAACATACAACATGTAAATAGAAATTAACACATAATCTACTTACATGTAATTACTTATCTACTACTAAGTAAGTGCAAAGCACTTACCTTTGCTAATGAATATTCCAAACGGTCTTCAAAGCTAACATCTTTAATGCCTTGATCACCTAAATTATTCAAACCACATTCCACATGTTTTTAGTAATCTAAATTACTCTAATACATTCATCAAATGAAGTTTAACTCCCACACATGATCTTATAATCTTTACTATCATCTAATCTTGGTTTATTAAGCTCCATACAAGCTTTTAACCATTAACAAACCAATTCTACCCATTTTGACCCGTTAAGGATTTCAACCAATTTCCACAATTTCATCAATTCATGAATCACTAAATCAATTGGGCTTTCTACTTGAAAGTGTGTTTATATAACACCATAAACACTTACCAACACTCAATTCACCATTTAAACACCTAAATTGCAAAACCCCCAATTTAGGTTCTAAGAACCGTAATTTTCAAAACCCCCAATTTGGTGAATTTAACATGAATTGATTACTCCTCTAGCTTTAGTAATGCTAGATTATCAATTCTAATCAACATTTAATCCACCACCACCCCCAATTTTCGTCCATTTAGGGTTCATCCACCCAACCCTTTCAAGAACAAGGTTTTTAGTGGAGGATTTATGAAAAGGAGATGATACTTACTTGTTTTATGAAGGAATTAAGCAAACCAATCCTTCAATCTAAGCAAGCAACTCCAAAATATTGAGTTCTTGTTTAATCCACTCTTCTCATCCTTTTCTTCTAAAAATCATGACACAAACACACTAATGTGTGTGCGTGTCTCCACCCCACCTACACATAATTCTGATTATGTAAATCTTCAAGTCCAGTCCCTCAACTTGCAATTTTGACTCCTTGTTCCAAAACTACATGATTCCACCATATAAAACAAACCCTCAACTTTGTTTTATTTAATTACACCCCTACAATATAATAAGTATATTATAGGATGAAACCCGAAAGTTGGTTCGTTACAAATCACACCACAAGTATTAGATCACGAAAACCAATACCACCCAACCAAACGGTATTCGAAACCATTTACCATTTAGTAATTCAATTATCGGCATATGAATACTCAATTGGTAGTTAAGATGACACCATCTTTCAACTAATGGTAATTAATCATCTAGTTTCCTCCAAATCGAAGAAGAAACTAACAACTCAATCCGACACAATCGGTACAGTTGTACTATGTTGTATCACACATTTCTTGAACCAAAGTTCTCCGACCACTCGGAAGAGTAGGTTCACTTTTGGTATTTGTCCTTAACCCGTAGGCAAGTGAGACACTTATATCCACACACTAGATTGTGCCTCATTTAATCCACAGCCACCAAAAGTTAAACTCTGAAACAACCATACAATAACCCACGAGACTTTTAAGTCTCAATCATCACCCATGAAGTACAAGGACTTCAAGAACACCAATGAAGTTCGAGGACTTCAATTCAAACTTCTAACGCTCGCCCACATATAGATTCATCAATTCCCTTTCCAAGTTCTCTATTTTAATTTCTACAATCAAGCTCACACTTGACAAGGAAAAAGCGCGATAATCCTACCTCGTTGCATAAAGACATAACCGAGTCTAATGCACGAGGTACCAAGACTTCCGGTAAGGCATACAGTCTCCCCATGGAAGGACACGTCAAATGTCAAACCCAAAACCCCTTTCATAATCCAACACCCTGATTATCTCAACGACTTTAGCGTAAGTCATCCTTTGAGATTCAAGGATCTCAATCTTACAATCCCCATTTGAAGTTCGAATACTTCATTTTCATTCATCGGTCATGAAATTCTAAGACTTCAAACACAACATATGAAGTTCTAGGACTCCAACACCATATACCCCTTGATTACATCAATCATTGCAGGGTCAACATATAAGTCAGAGAATTCACCGCCTTATCTAATAATTGATTTCCACTAAAGTCAAAATGGCACACCAAAACATTCTAAAAAAGGCCTATCCTTTCAGGGAATTTCAGAAAACTCCCAATGATAATGACCTTTAACGACTTTGCTTCGAAGATAGAAACGACTATCATCGAATAAACGACCACCGTATTAGCATACATGGGTCCACACACCTTTCACATTGATCCACACAAACCGCGTAACTTCTAATAAGTCAGAAATTTACATTCGTAATCACATAGTATTTATATCAGAACTGATACCATTCATGTGATAACATCCACCTCTACCTTTAATATTGAACTAGGACTTAGACACCTGTTCAAACCCGAAAATTGTACGTATACATTCTCCATTCTTCTTTTCCTCAAGAGAACGGTTACACCCCCAAGAAGTGACTTTCGGGTATAGAACCCTTATGAACTTCTTCACGACTGGAACATCAAGTATTCCATTGCTCCGGTTGGTGTCAATGGCATGAGCTAGACATACACCAATTCATGAGCCACGTGTTTCACCGTCTCTAGGCGAGAACAGATCGACACATCACCCTTCAGTCATACACGAACTTGGTATGGTTACTAAATAACCACACAATTTCCACTACAATCGTAGAACTCCATTCCATGATTGTTTCACCCACATCCTTCGATTATGCAGTAGTCAACTTTATGAATCTGCAATGTTGATCGCCTCCGAATCCACCGATTCACATAGATTCTCATTCGAAAAATACACCAAAAGACTTCAGTCTCGTCATTGGTAGCTAGAAAAGTTCGGCTAGAATATTGGCTTGCTTGAAGCCACCACTAATTCCTCTTTACACCCCCACCAGCTTCTCGAGTTTGATCTCCTTGCATCATATAATAATCAACTCCACTAGATTTGTACATCATGTAGGAGAATCCACTCTAAAAGTCAACCGATAGCATCGAGAAAGTCGATATATCTTCATTCTTTTCGATACTCCAAGATTTGGGCAAGACCACACATAGTAATATGACATGCCCATAATCCTTTGATTAATCCACTGATCTAACATACGTGAAGAAAACACCTAATTTGCAAGATCCACAACGGCTTGTGGTCAAAACTAACTCAAGAACGTCTCTTGAGTTCACCATGATGTATTATCTTCATGCCTTTAAGCCTTTCTCCCTACGGAGAAATCCCAACCAATTATCCGTCATTTTCCAGAGTCGAATCTCCGCGAGTAGTACTCCATCCACCCATCACAATGGATCGCTTCAAAGCCATTACCATTATAGTGATTTATTGTTTGTTAACCAACGAACAAACTCCCACTATTTTACTCCTTTGGCTCGTACACCACGAACCCCTTGTGAAGACAAGGTTTTCTTCCTCCACGTATTCAACTACGTTTGAACCCCCCGCCCGTAAGGCTTCATGCGGTTCTTCAAAATACTGCCTCAATGAGCTCCTATCTTCATTGAAGGAAAATTGACACAACTTCACAGATAGATTTAGCCATCCCCCACTAGAATGTTGCTTTCCATTTATCCGGACTAATCCCAAGCTCATCCCCATCCTCGAGGTGATACACCAATAGACTCTTTCATATGTGAGTCTTTAAATAAACTTCCATCTATAAATTTCGCCCACTAAATTATGTTTTACACCCCAGTCATCCCCGACTGTGTAGTAACAAGTTTGTAGGTGTTCTACCTACTTATAGGCCTCTAGTCTTACTCTATAAGGCACTACCTCTTTCTATGTGTATATTAATTACCCCCGCGAAATCATCTATGCTCAAACACATAATACATAATATACACATATAACCACCTTCACTTACTCATTGTCGGTGTTCATCATCATATGGTTATCATGAAGGTATTCGCACATGTTACATTACGAATCACACTTGCCAGGCATGATTGATAATGTACTATGCCCAATTACATTCACTATATCCATATAACGAATCCCTTAACAACTTTTGGCACAATTAGTTCACATTGGACACCAATTAAAACATCCAATATCATAATCAATATTAACCTTGCCCCTTAAGCTCCGTGTCTCGGTCATGCCATCATTGGATTCTCATTTCTCTGACCATATCAAGAGCATTATAGGTTTGAGTTTGGTGTCTCGCACACCAAATACCTCAAAGCATTGCTCTGATACCAAATTGTAACACCCAAAAATTCAAACTGATTTTAAACTTTTTAAATACGACGCGGAAGCGGTCCCATATACAACATTTAACGTATCCACACGTTTTAGGTTTACAAACCCGAATTAAACTACATTATTTCCCACAAAAGTAGTTTAATCAAAGGTTAATAATCAACAAGTTATCCACAACATGTAACGACTCCAAATAAATTATAAAACGTCAAAAATCCAATTTTGAGAATCCAATATCCACCTTAGGCGAGACCCGAGATCACCACGGAGCTTTTCCTACATTCAAAACAAAAATTTGAATATGGTTAGTAAAGATAAGTAGTCTTAGGGACCTCTCTACAAGTCCACACGATGATTACCAAGTCCGTAGACTCTCCCCCTTTCATTGGTAAAACCCAAGAAAAGTCATTTTTAAAAATACAAATTTCTGTCATGGTAGTGTTCAGATGAACACTACCATGTTCCCCTAAAGCCTGAACACAACTATGTTTAGATGAAAACAACCGTGTTCGTATTCAGCTCTAGAAAAGAAACAAGGTTGATGTCATGGCTGTGTTCAGATGAACACAACCATGTTCCCTGACAGCACCTACCATTCTCACCATTTTTACAATTATTTTGTATATAAGAAGTATCTATCGTGTATTTACTTGTTTTTCGACCACACATTAACTACCACATTAACTAACATCTATTTGTTAGTTTATCCACCCCCAATATGAGCACCACTACTCGGTTTCCATTCCGACCCATTCCGACCCGTTTGCATCTTTGTGCAATAAGACACCAATATAACATGTATGACAACAATACACACACATGTTTACTCCCACCCATTTATCACCTTTTAGTTGGCTTACAATGCCTTGGTGCGAGAAACATAAATCGTCTTACCCATAGTTGAAGTATTTGACTCCAATTCCACCCTTTGAAGTATTCCACCCTTTGAAGTATTCCACATTTCTTATTGGGTTTACGACCTCTTGGTGCGAGTACCACAACTCGTCTTACCCGTACTTGGAGTATTTGACTCCAAGTCCACCCTTTGAAGTATTCCACACTTCTTATTGGGTGTACGACCTCTTGGTGCGAGTACCACAACTCGTCTTACCCGTACTTGGAGTATTTGACTCCAAGTACACCCTTTGAAGTATCCACACTTCTAAACACCAATTCACCAAATTATCACATTTTGTTTGACTAAATTTCCACATAGTCAACTACATCAATTTAAACTACATGTGCATACTACCTTTACTTTTACCACATAACTCATTACACCAAATTCAAACCACATTTCGCACACAAATTTGACTTTTACCACATAAGTCAAATTACACCAAATTCACCACATTTACATATTAGTTTGACTATTTAATACATAAGCCAAATTACACATATTTACCACATTTACACAATCAAGTTTGACTATTAACCACATAGTCTAATTACACCAATTTTAACATAATAGTTTGACCTAACACATCTAAAGTCAAATTACACCAATTTTACCATTATCCACAATGGTTTGATTTATACCACATTAAGTTAATTTAATCCAATTCTACCACATACTACATTCAAGTTTAACTAATAACCACATAGTCAAGATCAACATACAACATGTAAATAGAAATTAACACATAATTTACTTACATGTAACTACTTATCTACTACTAAGTAAGTGCAAAGCACTTATCAATGAATATTCCAAACGGTCTTCAAAGCTAACATCTTTAATGCCCTAATCACCTAAACATTCCACATGTTTTTAGTAATCTAAATTACTCCAATACATTCACCAAATGAATTTTAACTCCCACGCAAGATCTTATGATCTTTACTATCATCTAATCTTTGTTTATTATGCTCCATACAAGCTTTTTACCATTAACAAACCAATTCTACCCATTTTGACCCGTTAAGGATTTCACCCAATTTCCACAATTTCATAAATTCATGAATCACTAAATCATTTGGGTTTTCTACTTGAAAATGTGTTTTTATAACATCATAAACACTTACCCACACTCAATTCACAATTTAAACACCTAAATTGCAAAACCCCCAAATTTGGGTTCCAAGAACCCTTATTTTCAAAACCACCAATTTGGGTTCCAAGAACCCTAATTTTCAAAAACTATTTGAGTTTTAAAAAAATTAATGAAACTATAATTTTACAAAAAAAAGTGTAACGAACCAAATTTAAGGTTTATAAAATAATATGAAAATCAAATTATATGGGGGTGTGATTAAATAAAGGAAAGTTGGAGGTTTTAGTTGCAAATAATTGGTTTTGACCAAACTTGTGGTATAAGGGGTCAAAATTGAGAGATGAAGGACTAAATTTGTAAATAAGGCATTTTGCCTTGTTTGGTGGAAATAAAAAAAAGGCTGACACACACATATGTGTTGGTGTCTTGCAAAATTTAGAGGTAAGAAGGAGACAGAGATGGGTCTTATTCAAGAATGAAATCTGAAGATTTGCATGCTTGGATTGAAGGATTTGGTTAGCACCTCTCCTTCCAATCATCAAATATGTTCTGTGTCAATTCCTAAATCCACCATTGTTAATGTTCTTGAGGTTTTTGGAGAAAAAAGAAATTGTGGCTGCATTGGGTGGATTTGATGAAAGATAACTTGAAATAACTTATTATCTAGCTTGTCTAATGTTGATTAGTGGTTATTAACATCCAATTTGTTGATTTCAAAATTAGGGTTCTTGAGGTGAAAATTGGGGGTTTTCAATTTGATGAAGTTAAATGATGAATTGGTGGTTGATAAGTGTTTATGGTGTTAATAAACACATTTTTAGTAAAATCCCTCAATCAATTTGTTGAATCAAGAACCTTGGAGAATTGGATGAAATTGGATAAAACCTTAACGGGTAAAAATTTGTTGGTTGTTATCTAGAAAGGTTGAAAGCTTGTATGAATCTAATTAAACCAAGTTAGTTATTGGTGAAGATCATGAGATCTTGGGTGGGTGTTAAACTATAATTTATGAATGTTTTATGGTAATCTAGATTACTAAAACATGTGAAATGATTAGGTGATCAAGGCGAGTAACGTGATAGCTTTGAAGAACGGTTGGAATCTTCATTAGCCAAGGTAAGTGCTTTGAGCTTACTTAGTAGTAGATAAGTAGTAGTTACATGTAAATATTTGTGTTATTAATTATATTTATGTGTTGTATGTCGATTTTGACTTATGTGGTAAATGGTCAAATTAAAGTATGAATGTGGTAGTATTGTTGTAGTTGACATAATGAGGAATTTAGTCAAACTAATGAATGACACTTAGTAAAAGTGGTGTAGTTGAACTATTTGGAATATAGTCAAACTAATGTGGTGATTTGTTGTAAATTGACTTAGTGTGGTAGTCAAACCATTATGGATAATGGTGAAATTGATATAAATTGACTTAATGTGGTATAAGTCAAACCATTTTGGATAATGGAAAAATTGGTGTAATTTGACTTTAGATGTATAAGGTCAAACTATTATGTTGAAATTGGTGTGATTAGACTATATGGTTAATAGTCAAACTTGATTGTGCATATATGGTAAATAGGTGTAATTTGACTTATGTGGTAAATAGTAAAACTAATATGTAAATGTGGTGAATTTGGTGCAATTTGACTTATGTGGTAAAAGTCAAATTTGTGTGCATAATGTGCTTTGAATTTGGTGTAATGACTTATGTGGTAAAAGTCAAGGTAGTATGCACATTGTGGCTTAAAATTTTGGTGTAAAGACTTATGTGGTAAAAGTCAAACTTATGCATAATGTTGTTGAAATTAGCGTAATGACTTATGTGGTAAATTCAAGCTTGTATGCATAATGTAGTTTAAATTGATGTATTTGACTATGTGGTATAAAGTCAACAAAATGTGATAAAATGGTGAAATGATATATAAGAAATGTGGAATACTTCAAAGGATGGACTTGGAGTTAAATAGTCCAAGTACGGGTAAGACGAGTTGTGATACTCGCACAGAGGGGTCGTAAACCCAATAAGAAGTGTGGAATACTTCAAAGGGTGGACTTGGAGTCAAATACCTCAAGTACGGGTAAGACGAGTTGTGGTTCTCGCACCGAAGCGTTCTTAGCCAACTAAAAGGTGATAAATGGGTGGGAGTAAACATGTGTGTGTGTGTCTTGTTGTTATACATGTTATATTGATGTCGTATTGCACAAAGATACAAACAGGTCGGAATGGAAGACGAGTAGTGGTGCTCGTGTTGGGGTGGATAAACTAACAAATTAATGTTAGTTAATGTTGTAGACATTGTGTGGTTGAAAAACAAGTAAATATATGTTAGATACTTGTTATATGCAAAAATTATAGAAATGGTGAGAATAGTAGATGCTGTCAGGGAACATGGTTGTGTTCATCTGAACACTACCATGACAGAAACCTTGTATTTTCCTGGTGCTGAAAGGGAACAGGACCGTGTTCAGATGAACACCTGAACACTACCATGACAGAAATTTCTAGTTTAAAAATATGACTTTTTCTTGGGTTTTACTCAATAGGGGACTTGTGGAGACGTCCCTAGGGCTACTTATCTATACTAACCATATACAAATTGATGTTTTGTATGTAGGAAAGCTCTGAAGTGATTCTCGGGTCTCGCATCATGTGGATTGTAAATGATTTTGTTAACCTTCTCGTGGGGAGTCTTTACAAACTATTTGGGGTCGTAACAAGTTGTGGTTAAATTGTTTTATTAACCTTTTATTAAACTACTTTTGGGAGAAATATTGTAGTTTAATTCATGTTTGTGAAACTAAAACGTGTGGATACGTTAAATGTTGTATTTTGGACCGCTTCCGCGTCATATTTAAAAAGTTTAAATTGGTTCGAATTTTTGGGTATTACAACTTGGTATCCGAGCGATGGTTTGAGGGATTTGGTATGCAAGACACCAAACTCAAACCTATAATGCTATTGATATGGTCAGAGAAATGAGAATCCAATTATGGCATGACCGAGACACGAAGCTTAAGGGGCAAGGTTAGTATTGATTATGATGTTGTATGTTTTAATTGGTGTCCAATGTGAACTAATTATGTCGAAAGTTGTTAAGGGATTCGTGATATGGAGATAGTGAATGTAATTGGGCATATTGCATTATCAATTATGCCTGGCCAGTTTGATTATTAATGTAACATGTGCGAATACCTTCATGATAACCATATGATGATAAACACCGACAATGAGTAAGTGAAGGTGGTTATATGTGTATATGTATATATTATGTCTTTGTTCATAGATGATTATGCAGGGGTAATTAATATACACATAGAAAGAAGTATAGCCTTATATAGTAAGAATAGAGGCCTATAAGTAGGTAGAACACATACAAACTTATTACTTCACGGTCAGGGATGACTGGGGGGAATCATAACTTAGTGGACGGAATTTGAAGATAGAAGTTGATTTAAACACTCACAATTGAAGGAGTCTAGGTGGGTATCACCTCGAGGATGGAGATGAACTTTGGTTAGTTGGGAGAAATGGAAAGCAACATTCTAGTGGATGATGTATAAAGCTTTCTGTGATATCATGTTAATTTTCCTTCAAGGAAGATAGGAGCTCATTGAGGCGGTACTTTGAAGAACCGCATGAAGCCTTAAGAGCGGGATGATCAAACATAGTCGAATACGTGGAGGAAGGAGACTTTTTCTTCACAATGGGTTGGTGGTAGGCTAGCCAAAGAAGTAAATTGGTTGGAGTTTAATTCGTTGATTAATCAACAATACATCACTATAATGGTATTGGCTTTGAAGCAATCCATTGTGATGGGCGGATGGAGTACTACTCGCGGAGAGTCGACTCCGAAAAATGGTGGATATTAGACTGGGAGTTCTCAATTTGGAGAAAGGCTTAAAGGCATGAAGATAGCGCAACGCGGTGAATTCAAGAGACGTTCTTGAACTAGCTTTGTTCACAAGTCGTTGTGGATCTTGCAACTGGGAGTTTCTTCACGTGCGTTAGACCAGGTGAGATTATTCCAAGGATTATAGACATGTCGTATGACTAAGTGTGGTCTTGCCTAAATCTTGGAGTATCGGAGGGATGAATATAGATCGGATTTCTCAATGCTATTGGTTGACTTATAGAGTGGATTCTCCTTCAAGGAAATCAAACTCGGGAAACTAGTAGGGTGTGAGGAGGAAATAGTGGGGGCTTCAAGAAAGCCAAATATTCTAGTCGAGCTAGAAATCCCTTTAGAAAGGCAACACTTGTTGTTGCCATATGTGTGGAAGTTACATAGGTGGAATGATGGGACACACTACTCCATAGTGTTCTAGTCCTAATCATGTGTGCTACAGTGGTTACAAGTCGGGACACATTCGAAGTGAACGTCCCGAGCTTAAAGCACGCGAATGAAAGGGGGAGAAAAGAGAAATTTTAAGGCTGTCAAGCCAAATATTTCTAACTACCAAAGACGAGGCTGAAGTCTTTTGGCATAAGTGTTGGATTAGATTATATGTGAATCGGTGGATTCGGAGGTGATCAACATTGCGGATTTCATAATGTTGACAAATGTGTGAGTTAATAATCGTAAGATGTGGGTGAAACAATCCCATAGAATGGAGTCCTAAGATTGTAGTGGAAATTGTGGGGTTACTTAGTAACCATATCGATGCCGTGTATGACTAAAGGGTGATGCGTCGACCCGTTCTCACATAGAGACGGTGAAACACGTGGTGCATGAATTGGTGTATGCCTGGCTTATGCCATTGACACCAACCGGAGCAATGGAATACTTGATGTTCCAGTCGTGAAGAAGTTCATAAGGGTTCTATACCCGAATGTCACTTCTTGGGGTGTAACCGTTCTCTTGAGGAAAAGAAGAATGGAAGAATGTATGCGTATGTTAATTATCGGGATTGAACAGGTGCCTAAGTCCTAGTTCAACATAAAGGTAGAGGTGGACGTTATCCCATGAATGGAATCATTTTCTTTATGAATACTATGGGATTGCGAATGTAACATTCTGGCTTATTAGAAGTTACACGGTTTATGTGGATCAATGTGAAAGATGTGTAGACCCATGTATGCTAATACAGTGGTCGTTTATTCGATGATAGTCATTTTTATCTTCGAAGTAAGTCGTTCAAACTCATTATCTTAGTGAGTTTTCTGAAATTCCCTGAAAGGAGAGGTCGTTCTTCAGAATGATTTGGTGAGCCATTTTGGCTTTAGGTGGAAATCCATTTTTGGATAAGGCGGTGAATTCTAAAACTTACATGCTGATCCGACAATGATTGAAGTAATCAAGGGGTATATGGTGATTGGAGTCCTAGAACATCATAGTGGCGTTTGAAGTCTTAAAACTTCACAACCAGTGATTGAAAATGAAGTCTTCGAACTTCAAGGGGAAAATTTGGATAGGGAAGTGATGAATCTATATGTGGGAGAGCGTTAGAAGTTTGAATTGAAGTCCTTAAACTTCATCGGTGATCTTGAAGTCCTTGTACTTCATGGGTGATGACCGAGACTTAAAAGTCTCGTGGGTTATTGTATGGTTATTTTGGAGTTTAACTTTTGGTGGCTGCGGATGAAAAGAGTCACAATCTAATGTGTGGTTATAAGTGTCTCACTTGCCTACGGGTAAGGCCGAATACCAAAAGTGAACCTACTCTTCCGAGTGATCGAAGAACTTTGGTTCAAGAAGTGTGTGATGTGACATGATACATCTGTACCTATTGAGTCGGATTGAGGTGTTAGTTTCTACCTCGATTAGGAGGAAACTAGGTGACTAATTACCATTAGTTGAAAAATGGTGTCATCTTATCTACCATTTTAGTGTTCATTTTCGATTGAATGAATTACTAAATGGTGAACGATGTCGAATACCGTTTGGTTGGGTGATTTTGGTTGTCGTGAAACTAAGAACCATGGTGTGATTCAAGGCGTAGCGTGAAATCTTGTATATTGAGTGAGATTGAAAAATCCGCTCAAAGTAGATAGAAAACCCTAAGTAGATTTAGGGAAGAGGTGTATTGAATTTCCTATGGGGGCATTGGCGATACAAAAGTTTCCTTTATAAAGGAGGTGTATCAGGTTTAGAAACGTGGGAGGCCAAGTCCCCGTTTTGTTGAACCGATCAAGCTTCACTTTAGTTTGATAAGTGGTATGTCGTTAGGAGTTAGTCGGGGGATCGTGTAGACTCCATGTTACATTCCTCGTGATTTATCCACGAAAATACGCAGTGAGAGAAGTGGATGTTGCTTCTCTTAGCGGTGTTGAAGTGGATATTAAATGTTCATCTAGAGGAATCGGTGACTATCTTAGATAGAAAGGTGAAACGCTTGCGGTAAAAGCGGATTAACCAAGTGTTGGTTCAGCAAGATCATTAGATAAGGGGCGGAAAACTACTCGGGAATCTGAGGATAGATACTCAAGTGATACCCTAATCTTTTGGTGGATCAGGTTTCGGGGACGAAACCTAAAATTAGAGGGTGTGATTTGTAATGAAGCAAATTTCAGATTTATAAAATAATATGGAAATCAAATTATATGGGGGTGTGATTAAATAAAGGAAAGTTGGAGGTTTTAGTTGCAAATAATTGGTTTTGACCAAACTTGTGGTATAAGGGGTCAAAATTGAGAGATGAAGGACTAAATGTGTAAATAAGGCATTTTGCCTTGTTTGGTGGAGATAAAAAAAACGCAGACATACACATATGTGTGGGTGTCTTGTGAAATTTAGAGGAAAGAAGGAGAGAGAGATGGATCTTGATCAAGAATGAAATCTGAAGATTTGCATGCTTGGATTGAAGGATTTGGTGAGCACCTTTCCTTCCAATCATTAAGTATGTTCTGTGTCAATTCCTAATTCCACCATTGTTAGTGTTCTTGAAGTTTTTGGAGAAAAACGGAATTAGGGCTGCATTGGGTGGATTTGATGAAGATAACTTGAAATAACCTGTTATCTAGCTTGTCTAATGTTGATTAGTGGTTATTAACATCCAATTTATTGATTTCAAAATTAGGGTTCTTGAGGTGAAAATTGAGTGTTTTCAATTTGATGAAGTTAAATGATGAATTGGTGGCTGATAAGTGTTTATGGTGTTAATAAACACATTTTTAGTAAAAACACTCAATCAATTTGTTGAATAAAGAACCTTGGAGAATTGGATGAATTTGGATAAAACCTTAACGGGTCAAAATGGATTGGTTGTTATCTAGAAAGGTTGAAAGCTTGTATGAAGCTAATTAAACCAAGTTAGTTATTGGTGAAGATCATGAGATCTTGGGTGGGTGTTAAACTCTAATTGATGAATGTTTTGTGGTAATCTAGATTACTAAAACATGTGGAATGTTTAGGTGATCAAGGCGATTAACGTGATAGCTTTGAAGCACGGTTAGAATCTTCATTAGCCAAGGTAAGTGCTTTGCACTTACTTAGTAGTAGATAAGTAGTAGTTACATGTAAATAGATGTGTTATTAATTCTATTTATGTGTTGTATGTCGATTTTTACTTATGTGGTAAATGGTCAAAGTAAAGTATGAATGTGGTAGGATTGTTGTAGTTGACATAATGAGAAAATTAGTCAAACTAATGAATGAAACTTAGTAAAAGGGGTGTAGTTGAACTATGTGGAATATAGTCGAACTAAATGTGGTGATTTGTTGTAAATTGACTTAGTGTGGTATAAGTCAAACCATTGTGGATAATGGTGAAATTGATGTAAATTGACTTAATGTGGTATAAGTCAAACCATTTTGGATAATGGAAAAATTGGTGTAATTTGACTTTAGATGTATAAGGTCAAACTATTATGTTGAAATTGGTGTGATTAAACTATATGGTTAATAGTCAAACTTGATTGTGCATACGTGGTAAATAGGTGTAATTTGACTTATGTGGTAAATAGTAAAACTAATATGTAAATGTGGTGAATTTGGTGCAATTTGACTTATGTGGTAAAAGTCAAATTTGTGTGCATAATGTGCTTTGAATTTGGTGTAATGACTTATGTGGTAAAAGTCAAGGTAGTATGCACATTGTGGCTTAAAATTTTGGTGTAAAGACTTATGTGGTAAAAGTCAAACTTATGCATAATGTTGTTGAAATTGGCGTAATGACTTATGTGGTAAATTCAAGCTTGTATGCATAATGTAGTTTAAATTGATGTATTTGACTATGTGGTATAAAGTTAACAAAATGTGATAAAATGGTGAAATGATATATAAGAAATGTGGAATACTTCAAAGGATGGACTTGGAGTTAAATAGTCCAAGTACGGGTAAGACGAGTTGTGGTACTCGCACAGAGGGGTCGTAAACCCAATAAGAAGTGTGGAATACTTCAAAGGGTGGACTTGGAGTCAAATACCTCAAGTACGGGTAAGACGAGTTGTGGTTCTCGCACCGAAGCGTTCTTAGCCAACTAAAAGGTGATAAATGGTTGGGAGTAAACATGTGTGTGTGTTGTTGTTATGCATGTTATATTGATGTCGTATTGAACAAAGATACAAATGGTTCAGAATGGGTCGAAACGGAAAACGACCAACAAATTAATGTTAGTTAATATTGTAGACATTGCGTGGTCGAAAAACAAGTAAATATACATTAGATATTTGTTATATGCAAAATTTATAGAAATTGTGAGAATAGTAGATGCTGTCAGGGAACATCATGACAGAAACCTTGTATTTTCCTGGTGCTGAAAAGGAACAAGTCCGTGTTCATTCAGAACACTACCATGACAGAAATTTCTAGTTTAAAAAAATGGCGTTTTCTTGGGTTTTACTCAAGAGGGGACTTGTGGAGAGATCCCTAGGGCTACTTATCTATATTAACCATATACAAATTGATGTTTTGAATGTAGGAAAGCTCCGGAGTGATTATCGGGTCCCGCATCATGTGGATTGGATTATCGTGGACGTGTTTTGTAAATGATTTTGTTAACCTTCTCGTGGAGAGTATTTACAAACTATTTGGGTTCGTAACAAGTTGTGGTTAACTTGTTTTATTAACCTTTGATTAAACTACTTTTGGAGGAAATATTGTAGTTTAATTGATGTTTGTAAAACTAAAACGTGTGAATACGTTAAATGTTGTATTTACGACCGCTTCCGCGTCATATTTAAAAAGTTTAAATTAGTTTGAATTTTTGAGTGTTACAAAAAGTTAACAAAAAAATTATAATATTGTCAATGCTTATTCTTGACCATTAAAAGTGGTAAATAAACCATAATCATTCATTTGCAATTCTTTGAATTTTTCTCTTTGTATTTCATCTTATTATTAATTTTTATATTTACATATTATTATCTACTTATTATAGTAAATTGTCTTTAGTTCTAAGAGCCACCCCTGTATTTGTTTACAGAAACTATGAAAAGTTGAAAACTACATGATAGTCTATTGGCAACTGAATTTTGCAACTACCAAAATCCGCTGTTAAATTTTTCATGGAATTGCGAGAAAGTGATTCGTTGCTACGTTTGTGACATTCACTATTCATAACGAGTCAACGACCAGCTTTATGTCAAAATAGTGACCTTCACAACATCAGTCGTAAATTTAATGACACACCACTTCAGTCCCAAATGCCCTATTTTTTTAGTACCCGAAGTTAAAGAGTTTTACGTAGTCATCTAGTAATTACAAGAAAATTGGAAGATGGGGCAATTACCACACTTGCTATACTTCATAAAAGTTGGGTGAGACTTAAGAACCACACTTGCTACCCTTTTAACTTCAACGCTAACAACCTACACGTGTTTCTTTGCAGCTTTTGCATTAACTTAACTAGGGCTTTTCACTTTGAATATCACATTTATATATAACTTTCTAAATTCAAATAGATGATTTATTAGGCAGACCAAAATATTTCACCCAAAAAACATTTATACATAATCTAATTAGTCGTATATACGCATATAGAGTTCCATGTATGAGTTCTTCCATACGTTAAATCTAACTACTTATCAAGTGTTTGTAGATATCTGGATATAGATATACATGTATGTACGTATGCATGTATGTATGCATACATGCATTAATATACACGCGTATGTATGTATAGAAATACGAAAAGGTCCAGTCTCTGATGATGAATTGTTTTTGCTTTGAATTATTTGAGGTCATTTTCCATGGAGAGGGGGCCATGCATCCCTTAAAGTTGTCCAAGCTTCTCTCTATAAAGAAATAAAGTTGTACCAAGCAACACATACCCACCCATTTTTTCTTTTAATGCTATTCCTCCTTTTCTTTTGCATGTTCTTTTATTACACTAACAGTATCTCTCTATCTACCCAAATAAAAAAAAGTCAAAAAGTCACAAAGTAAAAAAGTCAAAATTCAAATACATTGCTAGTCAACAGTGCATGACTGTAAATATAGAATTTTAAAAGTAAACATGAAAAGTGGAGCCATACCATGAGAATGTTGGTCTATACTTAATGAAGGGAAAGTGACCCTAATGAGAAAGACATGCCTATTTTTTGGTCCTCAATCCCAAACCTCTTGGAGGGTAACTTTTTTCTTCTTCTTTGTTATATCTACTTACACAATTCTTTGCTTTTTAAATTGTTACCACATTTAATCATTGGATATTTAATTATTTGCATTATTAGTTTGACTAACATTTTCTTAGTTTGACTAACATTTAATTTCTCCTGAGAAGTAAATAATTGAATAATGAGAACTCATCTAATAATGTACAGGGATAAATTCCCATATGAGGATAAAAAACAAGTTTAACGGGTATTATTTATTAATTAATTAACAATAATGTGTTAATAAACTTACAATATTGATTTTCTCCAACTTAATCTTAGAGGATTAAGTTACTTTTGGTTAGTAAATCTCTAAATAAGATAGTAAATATGTATAGTTTTGAAAGGAAATGAGGAGAGCAAAATGTACAAATATGTAACAATCAAGATTATTTGTTTATATATTATTGGGATTGATATTAAAAGTATTATCTTAAAATAAAAATAACAGAGATAGAAGGGAGAGGAGAATGATACACACAAAAAATTATATAATTATATTTTTATTTAAATTTATAAAATATCAGTTTTTGTTGAATTCAAGATATTAGTTCGTAATATATAATATTTTTAAAAACAGTTTGGGTTTTATACCTATATTTTAATCATATTCCTCTAACTAAACGATTGCAATTAGTTTAATTTCATTCCATCAATCCAAGATCAACCTAATTATCTTTCTATTTTAGAATCTTAGCTATAATAACCCTTATATAATAACCCCAATCATGGTTATATGCAAGAAACTTTTTAAAACTTAGATACACTAACCCTTGGATAAATGCTCCCACAATTTTGGAATGTTTAATTTGTAGGAGGTGAAAAGCCAAGGTTTATTTTAGGTAAAAATAGAAGTCACATGTTTATTTTAGTAATTTTCCCAAAGTTTAATCTTAACTCGAGTATGAATTTCTTTGATCTTTCAAAGTAATTTTTAATTTCTAATTATCATTTCAATTAATTTTTTAACTAAAATATAAAAAAACTGAAAGTCAACATTTCTTAGGCTGAACAGAAACCAATATTTAAGATCTCATTACATCATCCTATGTTCGTATATTTAAATTAAAACCAAAAAACACACACATCATATGTTGAACGCAATTGATTCCGAAAACATTAACTGATAATATTCAAAAACCCAAATCGGTAAGTCAACTTAATTTAGAATCATAGCACGTCAAAAACTTTAAATTACTAAATTAAAAAAAAATACACTCCTGGTTGTGGAAACTAAAGACCGAGACCAATGCCCTTTGGAATACGGTGATAAAATACATCCACTCAAGCACAAGAGCCGGTGACTGTTATCCGATCAAAAAACCAGGGAACTGATTCATTGCAAAGTTGGCGATGGAAAAGAATGTTTGTTTTGCACGATAAATGGGGAGATGAAGGTATACCCAAAGATTTATACCTAAACTTAAACAATACCAGAAATAATTGCAAGGTGGAGGAAAGTATCTCTGGTAACTGGTCCTGGTCATCACCGGCCACTTAATCCTGCCGAATCCAGGGAACATCAATCGTGTTCCAATATGCTACTGGGGGTAACACTAACAGCTCAATAAGACCGCTCGACCTGGTCGGATGGGACTATAGGGGGATTCACAACTTCCTTCCTTAAGTCACAGGTGGAAAATCAAATGTTTGGGCAAGGCGCCAAGTCATACGAATGGAATAATTAGATGCCACAAAAAGTAAACTTTCTAGGATGGAGAGCGGTCATAGGGCGCATTCCGTCTAAAGAAGAACTACTAAAAAGGAACATACATGTCAATTCAACCCTATGTGACTCCTGCAATGCCCATCCTGAAACCGTTGGCCACATCTTGGTGGGATGCCCGCTCCAAAAGGCATACGGGAGAAAGTGTTAAGGTGGATCAAAATGGGGTTCACGTTGGGAGATACTTTAGCCGAGATCTTTACAAAAGCCAACTCGATTATTGGAGAAAAAGCTTTCAAGAAAACAATTCATTCAATCATTTTGGGTACCCTTTGGTTCATATGGAAGGTAAGGAATGAGAAAACTTTCAAGGAAAACACGTGGAATAAAGACAGTTTTCGAAGAGATCACGGCGACAACTTTTTTATGGGTAAAAAATAATGCAAATTGGATTGGGTTAGATTGGAGTCAATGGGTTTCTGTCCAAATGTTAAAATAACTATCGTTGACTGTTTCGGCTCTACCGCCTTGTTAGAATCAGTTCTTTTTTTTGTACTACTTTTCCCCTCTCTAATAAAAAAACTTCTGCTGCCGTTCAAAAAAATAAAAAAATTATAATATAATTACATCCCAAATATATAAATACTTAGTACCGACATTTGACTTCTAATAATTAAATAAAAAAGAAAGTATCAAGTCAACAATTTAACAAGTTCAACATGGTGTTTAGTTTGTCATTGTGTTTTACAACTAAAGCGTTTATTTTAACCTTGAACCTGACTTTTTGTACATGCAGTTTTGCCTTTTTGTACATGTTCTTTTAGATTTGGTGATTGTGTTTACACTTTTGATGCCAAATTTCAACGTAGCATTTAGTTTGTCATTTTCTTTTACAACTGAGGCATTTAATTTCATCACGGTGCTAGAACGCGATGTACAAAAGTTGTCGCGCTCTGATCTCTTTTTTTTTTAATTTCATCACGATGCTAATTGCATGTGATTCGCATGTACAGACTTTCTTCTCTTTTTTTGGATGCTTATACCATTTGACTTGTGTCGCGCTCTGATATCTTCGTAGACTTTCTAAGCTTTTCTCCTTTCTAGTATATCTCTCCTATATATATATATATATATATATATATATATAGGATTGGGATTTTTAATAACCATATATTAATGTGTTGGCACAAAACATAATAACCTAGTTCTTAAACCGCTAATCAGAATTTATTACAGCGGAAGTCTTTGAATTAAACACACATGATCTCATAATAATCAAAATTTAACAATTATTGTTCAACATAAACTATCGGAAAATGGAATATTAGTCTTTAGCACAGAAGCCCGACAATCCATGCTATCAAGCCCTTATGGCTCCTTTAACTTTTTTTACTTTGCATTACCTTTTCTATCTGACATGCATACAAAAAAAATCAGCTAACGCAGTTGAGTTCTAACTTTACTTTAAAATGTAGACTTTCTTTTTGGTAGCTTTGTTTTATAAAATAAAATAAGCTTTCTTTCTTTATCTTTAAAACATATTTGTCTTTACTTTAAAGCTTTACAATTTATAAAATTGTCTCGTTACTTTCTTTCATTACTTTTGAGGGAACCAGTTAAGGTGTCCTCATTTATTCTTTCAAACTTTACTTTTGAGGAAACCAGTTAAGGTGTCCACCTTTACTCTTTCAAAACTTTACCTTTCACTCGTACATGACAAGTAACTATCACATACTTTAACTATCACATATCGATCATTGTCCGAGGACAAGATCCCTTTCTCGCTTACACCTCGGGGTAAGACTTTTACTTTAGCTGTACCAACACCTCAGGGTGGGACTTTCTCGCTTACACCTTAGGGTAAGACTCCTTTAGCTGTGCTCACACCTCAGGGTGAGACTTCTACTTTAGCTTACTCACACCTCGAGGTGAGACTTCTACTTTAGCATGCATACAGAACTTTTTACTATGCAATTATACTACAACACATAATATAATGCAATCACATAAACACCACATAGACAAATACCACATATTAACACATAAGCATATAACATGACATCTTTCACTGTCACTGTCAAGCTATACCGAAGTGCAACTCCTTTACTGTTCTTTAACTTCCATTCTTACTTTTTTTTAAAATATTTATTTCAAAGATAGTACTATACTCTTTATCTTCTTACTCTTTCTTTTTATAAAAAAATATTATTTTTATAAAAACTATACTTTGTCTTTCAAAATTATCTGTTTGTATGCATGCCAGCCAAAAACCATAGGAAAACGGGCAATAAGAACTCACTTGACTTTTCAAAATTACCTCACTTAGCAATGAAACTTCAAGCTAGGTGGGATGCTAATCAATCTGTCCAAGGGTCACGAACGAGACATGTCATTACATAGTTATAAGCTAGACATTTCATCCGAAAACTCCTTGTCCGAAACCCTTTTCAAGTGAAATCTTTTACGGTCGAAATCCTTTTCGGCCGAAACCCTTTTCGGCCGAAACCCTTTTCGATCGAAATCTCTTTCAGTCGAAAGTCATTTCGTTCGAAAAGTCTATCACCCGAAACTATTTCGTTTGAAAATGCTCTTTTCCCCATTTTGACGAAATACTTTTTGGGCGAAATCCTTTTCGGTCAATTCATGGACTTTTCGGTCCATTCATATGTTCTTGGGCAAATTCTTCGTTTTGTTATCCAAGTCTCAAACTTTTTCGTCCAATGTCTAGCTTCCATGAAGCTAGATATAAACTTTTTAGGCCAAATCATATGTAAAAATCCCGTCTTTTTGAAAAACCTACCTTAAAACCCTAAAACCCATTTTCAATCTAGAAAGCTTGATTACCGGAAGGTTTGTTACCTGTTTGTCGCTTGATTCCTCCTCCCCCGATCTTCAGTAACGTCTAGCAATGATCTCGGTCCAAGTATGAAGATCTCGGGCGAGCTTTTATCTCTCTACTCTCTCTCTATGCCAAATGGTGAAGATGATGAATGAGGGAGTGGAGAGGGTGACTAGGGTTTTACTTCCCCCTCCCTTGCGTTTCCTTTGCCCGGCCCAAGGCCCGAACCCGCTATTTCGTTATTATTCTTTTATTTTGGGATGCTAAAAGTTTGAAATACATCACATTCCACACTCAAGTTTGACTATTAACCACATAGTCAAATTAAACCAAATCAACATATTAGTTTAACCCTATACCACATAAAGTCAAATTGCACCAATTCACATATTAATTTGACCCTATACCACCTAAAGTCAAATTACACCAACTCACTTATTAGTTTGACCCTATGCCACCTAAAGTCAAATTACACCAATTTCACCATTATCACACAATGGTTTGACTTGTACCACATTAAGTCAATTTATATCAATTTCACCATTTTTCACAATGGTTTGACTTATACCACATTAAGTCAATTTCAACATACGACATGTAAATATGATTTACCACATTTCACCCGTTAGTTTGACTGATTTCCTCATTAAGTGAACTACACCAATTCTACCACATTCACTGTTTAGTTTGACCATATACCACATAGTCAAAATCAACATACAACATGTAAATAGGATTTACCACATAATCTACTTACATGTAAACTACTTATCTACTACTAAGTAAGTGCAAGGAACTTACCTTTGCTAATGAAGATTCCAATCGGTCTGCAAAGCTAACACCTTTATCGCCTTGATCACCTAAACATTTCATATGTTATAGTAATCTAAATTACCCAACACTTTCATCAACTAAGGTTTCCACACCTCCCTAAGAACTTATGATCTTATCCCTTAGTTAAAACTTGGTTTATCAAGCTTTCACACTAGCTTTTAACCATTCTAAACCACAATCACTCATTTTGACCCATTAAGGTTTTCACCCAATTTCAATAATTTCATCCAATTCATAATTCACCAAAAAAATTGAGTTTTTGACATGAAATTGTGTTTATCTAACACCATAAACACTTGTTCGTACTCAATTAATCAATCCAACACCCCCAAATGCAAAACCCCTAATTTGGTTTCCAAGAACCCTAATTTTCAAAACCTTCAATTAGGTGAAATTAGCATGAATTGGTTAAACTTCTAGCTTTAGTAATGCTAGATTAACAACCCTAACCAACATTTGATTCATCACTACCCTCAATTTCGTCCATTTAGGGTTCATGACCCAACGCCCATCAAGAACACAACTAAGGAAGATTTAAGAGATGGAGAAGACATTTACTTGTTGATTACAAATGATTGTGTTGGGGCAACAATTCCAAATCAAGCATGCAATCTACTGATCTTGAGTTCTTGGTCTTTCTCCCCTTCTCCTCTCTAATTTGCGACACACACACACCCCTTCTATGTGTCGCCATCTTTAATCCCCACCAAAGAATCAACTTTGAGCCAAATATAAAATCAATCCCTGCACATTCAAACTTGACTCCTCCTTCCCAACGTTGCATAATTCCTCCATATAAATATAACCATCCAACTTTCTTTTCTTAACATACACCGCCTACAATATAAATAATATATTATAAGACTAACCCGGAAATTGGTGCGTTACATCCGACAACAGATAAGGATTGAACGTATGAGATACATGAATATTCGTTCGTCAAGAAAATTGGATGATGGTGGCTGTGTCAGCCGACATTTTCAGAAAATGGTTAGCTGAAGGAATTAGATTTTGACATGGGACATCGCATGCTTGTGGATCTGATCCTAAGCTCTCTCCCTGACTCATATGATGGTTTCATTAAGAACTATCTAATGAGTGATATGGAATGTTCTCTGACCGAACCGTACATGATGCTAAAAGGTGCTGAGATGACTATTTCAAATTCAAATCAACTCCCGTTTCTAATCACAAAAAGGGAAGAAGACAAGTTCGATGCTTTTCGCACGGGCATGGCAAGGGTTAAAGGAAAAACTGTTGTTGGAGGACAATCTGTCATAAGGGCTTCATTGTGGTGACCTTGGTCACTGGATGAGGATCTGCCTGACATACCTGTCAGAGCTAGAGGAGTACACTACTTTTGTAGCAGAAACTCTAGGTATGTAAAACCTATCATTTTCCTTAAGTACATATGAATATGGTATTCATACTAACATTATGTTGTTGCAGAGTCTGAGGAAGAATGAAGAACTGTAGCCACGAGGAATTTTGAAGATCACGTTGTAGTAGACTAGTCTACAATCTTTAAAATTTTCCCAGTTTGAAACATTTGGATGCTTTTGAACATTTTTCAGTTTTAGTTATTGTTTTATGACATTTTGGATTATGGATTAATTGGCTGGACCTTTTATTTTAATATGTGTTATCAAACATAAAATTCTACATACTTGTTACTTGAAAGGTAACCTTATGAAATCTCTTCTATAGACATGCCATTAGTTCCTCGACAAACTAAAGATTGTTTTGAATGATGAATCACTCATTAGTTCTGAAACCATGGACCCGAAAGGATCATATTTGAAAAGGGGTAATAGCAATAGACTCGTCCTAATATCTATGGAGGATTTCACGGGATAAGGAAACCCATTTTGTGACAAACTTCAAAGTCATATGAGACATGAGATTACCCGAAAGCGTTTCAAGTAATTATTAAAGTATAACCAACAAAGACAAGACGAGAAATACTTGATTAGATAAAAAAGTTCTCAAAAAGGAAAGTAAAGTTGTTACTTTCAGATTGCTAAAGGCATTAACGCAAAGCTCCATGATAATTCTGAAACATAGATTTCTTTGTCACTAAGAAAGGAATGCATACATAGAGATGTGATGATCCTTAGCAAGTGTTGCTACCTTAGTAGAAAATGATTTTTCCATCTATGATAAATATGGTATTTCTCAAAAGATATCCAATAGCTTGAGGAAGTTGAAGACAAACTAGAAAAGTTCTAGTAACTTGGAATCTTTTGGCAAAAGGAATTTAGAATTATCTTCAAATAAAGAGTTATCTGACACATAGTTACCAAAACAATAGATGTTCATGTTTGAAACGTGCAAATAAGATCCAAGCCATCTCTTTAGTTTATGAAACTAAAAGAAAACTTGTATGTCATAAAAGGGTTAAAATACAACAATGAGTTTAGAACTCGACAGTTATGATCTGGCAGATTGTCTGTTAAGACCAACATGTTTGGGAAACATGCATACCTTTAAACGTAGCTAAGATGTTCTTTGATGAGAGATCAGTAAACGGTCTTAAGCTAATCGATCGTGAGATGATCAGTATGCATTATGAATACATGCTTAAAGGGTAACACATCCAATCACATACTGTCTGTTGGATGTTTGGTGATGTTACCAGATAAAGGTATAAATAACACATGTATTTTAACACAACATGAATTAGGTTTTAATTTGATAAATAATTATCAAAAGGGATGTGTGGAGGTAAGTGGGAGCTAAAATCCTTCGGAATTAAGTATGTAGTTGACATACTCAGTTTAATCTAAATTCAAGATATAGATCTTGGAATATAGATTACTTCTCAAATCACATCGGATGTGACTAATAAAGGAACACATATCTATGGGATATATAGAGAAACACAAACAAACTTAAAAGGACCTTTTGCACAAAAGAAGCATCGAATGTTTCATATGAACACAAGATTGGTTCATACCAAAGTAGCTGCTTGTGCAAAAATATTAAGTTAAAACTATTGCAAAGTTTGACGTTCACCATTGATTGATAAGATATCAAGTAGTTGATAAACGTCAATAACCTAAACTATTGCAAAGTTTGATTATATGATAATCAAGTTAAAACTATGAAGCCTTGATCTAGAAGTTAAGTTCTAGAACCATCTTGTAAGCTTCAGAAGAATACTTGAAGTAAAAGCCTTCATTTCGATGGAAAAAAGTACATATGTTAAGACTAACATTGTACAAGCTTCATTTCGTCAAAAATGTTTTGACATGAGAAGCCTAAAGTAATTAAATAATACATAGTGACTGCTTGAAATAGTTTAAGTATAAACAGTTACAAACTATTTGAAAGAGTTCAAGGTAGTGACAAACTACTTGAAAGGATTGAAGGTACTTAATGATTACTTTAAAACACAATCATTTGAATTTGAAAGACACAAGTGAATAAAAGAAAGAGTTCTTTTAAGGTTTGGGTAAAATTTCTAAGAAGATAAACTGAATGAAAGAGTTTACTGTAGATATCAACAAATGATGTTGGACTTCAAGAATTTGTTGAAATTATCTAAAATAAAGTAAAACATAGACAAAGTCTACATTACCTAAGAAAGCTTGAACTTTAGATTCTTATCGGAAAAAAATAGCATGCTAAATGTTTAACCTAGCTAGAAGGAATCTTGATCTATGCTTAGTATTTGGGTGATATTGAATACTACAACAACATTCTATCTGATCTTGTAATGAAAGGTTAATTCTAGATCATTAATGATTGCTCAGTTCAATGTTTTAGTACGGTTAATCCCTGAATAAAAATTATTCTAAATGTCCGTAGTTGATTATATTAATGAGAATAAATCTGTAGTAAGACTATTGTGAATCGTTGGTCTGTTCATAAGATGAAAGCTCAAAGAGTTGAAAACAAAATTCATAGATATTTATTAGAGAATGAATATTGGATGTAACCTGTTTCAAAACTACTTCATGGACCATTGTCACAAGTAGGTTTTGAAAATGGTATTTTTACCGTATACTCAGACCTGAGATATATACTTGAATTCGATTATGTGGAAGATTACTTCTTGACATCATCTAACATTGTTCTTTGACCGGTCAGCAATAAGGGCGATAGTTGGAAGTTAATCTGAAACTTAGCCAGAGTTGTATATAGTCAAGATGAAATTCTGTCTACTTACTAATGTTGGTGAAAGATATCTCTGGGCCCCTCGTTGGTTCAAACTGGTGTAAATGCACGACCGTGCTCGGACTATGTGTCTGAAGAAACTACTTTGCATCTCGATCGAGTAAAGAGAATGTTTGAACACTATATGAGAATGAATGTTGATCCATGTTTCATGTTCAAACGAGATATCTGCACATAAAAGGATAACTTATTAGAAATACCATGACTATTACGAATAGTTAAGAGTACTTAGACTAATCGAGAATAGTCGACTGCTTGATAAGTGTCATACCTTGATAGGGGCAGTGAGATGTTGCTAGACGCTCACCATTGTCTGTATTGATAAAAGTGGGAGTTTGTTTGACTTGTATGCCCGAGTAACGACATTTGACAATATTGCTAACGAGGTAAGATCCAAATGCTTACACTTTGGGCAACGATTATGATCAATGAATATACTAACAGTTAAAATAGTCTATTACACGAATATATAAAGAGGCGAGATAATTATTTGTGAAATAGTTATCAAGGCGAATAAATGGAAATGGTTAGACGTGATAATTATTGATGAGATAATTGTCTTTATTATTAATAATGAATCGGTGAAAATATGTTTTGAACATATTTATTAATTACGATAATATTTTAATTGTAATTATATTGGATATAATTATAAATGATTAATTAATTATTAGTTGATTGACAATAGAAATAAGTTGGGATTGATTAATGTTATTATGAGTTAATTACATGAACAAACTCGTAATTAATAGTTCCCTAAACCCTAACTTGGTTGTCAAGTTAGAGGATTATAAAATGAGTTTTTGAGGAGGTGAATAATGAGACAATTGAAAAGGTTTACAAAGGATTAAACAAACCCTAAATATGGCTCACCTCCTAGCCGCCACCTACTAAACCATCACCGCCACCAGATTTGTGTCGACCGTTGTCGGTCGTCTCCGCTTCCCGGGCCGCTGTTCCACGCACCGCTTCCGTTTCACGGGCCTCCACCGCTGGTCCATCGTCACGCCGTCTTCTGGTGTTTCCGTGTTTTCTATGTTTGTCAGTTTACATGTAGGTTTACCGTGTTACTGTCAGGTTTTAGTTTTGCGGGCGTTTTGCGGATTTACAGTTTCTTGGTGATTGGATCTGAAGGAGTTCAGGTACGGGTGGATATTCATGTGACCAGATCTAGCGATTAGAATCGTTGATCTCAAAGTGTTGAGCTTGATCAGTCAGTCGGTTTCGCGAAAGGTATAATTGTTTAACACCTTATGGTTGTTTTTTGTTTCTTTCTGGTTTGCAACTAGACTCCTGGTGGGGCAATCTAGGGTTTTGGCCTAGACTGGTTCGTAAAAGGTCAAAAGTTAAAGAACTTCATAACATTAGCATAAGGTCGATGTGTGAAACAACCATCAAACGACTGCACTGTGAGCTCAATGAATTTTAAAGAATCAAGCATCTAAAATAATGCACACGGAAGCACAATCAAATGGCACACACAAGAACACACGGAAATAACCAAATGTTTCCAATCGAAAGCTTCGTAACCAAACGTTTTGATAAGAAAATTTCAAAATGAAATAATAATTCAAACAGTCTGATCAAAATCAAACCCTAACTCTTAATTTATAAATGAGAGTGATAATTCAAAACAGGAAAGAAATCACACAAATTAAGAATTCAAATTTAAAATATAAATTAAAAAGATAATGCCGAATTTGTAAGTCTTAATTCCTCCAACCTATTCCCCTGCTTGTCACCAATACCAGCCCATGAATTCCCCTCCTGATCCGGCATCACCTTCGGATCCTTCAGCCTAGTCCACCATTCTCTCCCTGACCCACTAACCTTAATAAAGGCCAACAAGACTAAGCCCAATGCTCCTGTATCATCATCTCCCCCTAATAAGCCTTCTTTATAAGAAATGCCTCGGCCCACCAACACAGTCACCATCACTCAATTTCGTAAACCCATGGCCCAGTCCGTCAAAAGTCTATAAAAACAAAAATTAAGCTCAAATATAATATTAGAAACACCTGGAGGGGTTTGACCCAGAAACTTCAACCACACCGTAGACGTGACCTACTAGTTACCCCACAACAACTCTTGTTAATACGCCTAAAGCCCGAGAAACCCCAAATTATAACTACTTAATGCAAAATACACCACCCTACATTCCCTTTCAGGCAGGATCCAAATATTAACTTGGGAGCCCACATACCCCAATAAACAAAACAGTCGTCCTGAAAACCCACAACACCAACTTGGGATGGGAACGTTATTGTCACTATCAAGCCAACTTCCTTATGTTAGGGTTCCAGCACTACTTCCCGTTTACCGAAGTCGCACGTGCTGAAAATCAATTCCAAATGTTGGGTCCATCTTCCTGCTACGCTCCAATTAAACTCACTTGCGTTTCTAACCAACATGAGCAACCAACGGTAAATAAAATCCAAGGGAAAAAGGCGGTATTATAAACGTGACAGTGCCCACCCCTTCATGCCAACATCATCCGAATTGTTGCAAGTTTCGTCCAGCTCAACCCCCATAGGTGATGTATATGAGTGACCACCATAAAACGCACCAGTAGGCATAATAGAATAAGGTTTGATAGGGTAGGTGTTACCTAGAACATGTACCGTGTTAAGTTTCTGTAGGCTCAAGGCTGACATACTTTTCTTCTCTTCAAGACAGTCTCACGGTTGCAAAGTAATGCTCACCCTATCCTTGTGAACTCAATAAGAGTTCTTATACCAATCATGGACAGCTTTCCTGTCGAATTGACATGTTCAGCCCATTAAGGGATGACATGTGTCCATTGGCACCAGTTCGCGGCCTAGTAGGAGATGACAGACGTCCATTGGCTCCACTTCGCACCACAACTCATCAGTATGCCAGGACCCAGTATAAAAACCGACCAAGCTCCTCTTATCTACCCAGACTATGTTTCCCTTCCGTAGCCTTGCAAGCTGATAGGGATTTGGATCGTCTTCCTGTTTCAATCCAAGTCGATCTATCATCTTGCTGGATACCACGTTCTCACAATTGCCCCCGCTTATAATTATAGTACAAACCTTGTCCTTGGAAGTACAATTGGTCCTAAATAAACTGTGACACCTTCACAAGTCGTTGATGGCTTCGACCCCCATGGACGCTGTAAGAATCCTTTGAATGACGAGTGATTCCCTCTGATCAGGCCCCACAACCTCATCATCCATGACCAGTTTTTCTCCATCCCCATAGTCTCCATAGTCAACGTACACGGGAGGAATGTCATTAACTAACACCGTTATCTGTTTCTTAGGGTAGTCCCACAACATATGCCCAAGCCCATTACATTTAAAGAAGCGTACAGTTCGTCCCATGGAGGGACCCATGACCGGTGATGTTAATTTGGCAGTCTTGACCGCGTTTGGAATCGAAGGTGCTACGATTATCGTAGGAACCCGTGCTTCCACCGTGGCTCGGGTTCTCGTCACCTTTGCCTAACCTTTCTACTACTTCTCCACTTTCAGGGCTAACGTTCACACATCCATATAGGTCCAATATTGGTGTAGTTGCACCACATCCGAGATATCGGGTTTGAGAGCCCCCAGAAATCTCATGATCACCTATTCCTTCTCTTCTTCCATAACACAACGCAATAAGTAAACTATTAAAAGAGGCAATGAACTTCTCCACTAACATGGTACCCTGTGCAGCCTGATGATAATCCAGGAAAGCCTCCTGACTGTGGTTAGAGGGTAAAAACTTTCTACTCATGATCTTCTTCATCGTAGCCCACGAACTCACCTTTAGCTTACCCTCTCTCTGTCACTGCCTTTTGACGTTTTCCCAACTGATTTTTTTAGTTTGATAACCACAATCGTGACCTTTAACTGGTCATGGATATTTTTGAGGTCAAAGTTCCTCTCGACGGTGTTGATCTAATCAATGAAGTTGTCCGCCTGAACACTGCAATCAAACTTCAGCATCTCAACCTTTCGACCTAGATCCCGTAGTAGGTCAGAATAGTGTTGGGCTCGGTCTCTTTGACAGAAAACCTCAAAGGGATATCGTCCTCCGTTTTTGACTCGTATCCTTTCACCATGTCTGTCTCCATCTCTTCCGTCTAATTCTGGTTCAGCTCTAACTCCGCGACTCTCTTCTGCAATCGCTCGATCTCCTCATCCCCCGGATCCGGTGCATCCCCGTGTTTGCCTCGGTCGGTGTTTCTACGTAGCTTTGATATCACATAATACACACGGAAACACAATCAAATGGCACACACAAGAAGGCACGGAAATAACCAAATGCCTCGAATCAAAAGCTTTGTAACCAAACGCTTTGATCGGAAAATTTCAAAACGAAATAATAATTCAAACAACCTGATCAAAACCAAATCTTAACTCTCAACTTATAGATGAGAATGATTATTCAAATTATGTAGAGTCATGTCTTGTTAGTGCCTTTTTAGGTTTTGGGTTTGTAAAGTGTTGTTATTAGGTTTCGTCTATGTCTATATTTTCATATGGTCTATTTATTTCAAGCCTTTGTCATCATGGTTGTGTTTAGGTGCTTTTGATAGAGTGCTTCGTAGGTGTTGTTTGATGGGTGTCCCTCAATGTCATTCAAACAGCATCAGAAAATCAAATATAATCAAGATGTTGCACAAAATAAACCCAAACATCTAAGTAATGTGAAAATTAAAGCATCTTAATTACACGAATCCTTGAGTATCATATAAGCTTGTTAAGAACAGATATTTATAGAACACATTTAATGCAATTCAGTTGAATAATTATTAGATGCGACTACATGAGGCCTAAATGGAGGCATTTGAGATGAAGACACCGAATCCATTTGTTTGAGTGCTTCTTTTTTTCTTTTATTTCTGGACATAATTGTAATTTCATCCTCATAATAATTCAAGTCTATTATTTAAAACATATATGAAATAACTTGGCGTTTTAGATCTTGTTATTTGTCAAATTGAAACAACATAAATATAAAATAAATCAATAAATTAAACAAATAAAACAATTTTCTTGAGTACAAGAGAGGGCGTTGAAGAACAGCGACTGCTTCAATTACTATCGATCTAAATATTTTATCACATATATATTACAAAAGTAGTTCGTCTCTTTCTCTCTCTCTATCGACAAGGCGATTGCAGAGAACACTCAGTACTGTGTGTGTGTGTGTGTGAGAGAGAGAGAGAGAGAGAGAGAGAGAGAGAGAGAGAGAGAGAGAGAGAGAATTCAAGAACTGAGAAAACGATATCTAAGAAGTTTGCTTCCTACCTCTCTTTTTCACAACAACATAAGAGGTTAGTTTATTGTAGTATTCATACTTTTCAATTCACAAAAAAGTTGTAGAACAATTATTTATTTATTTAATTAATTTATTTGAATTTTTTTAATTTATCAAAATAAGTATCAAGAAACACCCATTTGATGCTTTCTGTTCTACCCCCTTTTTTGTCTTTAATCTCCATCATCCTCAATCTATGTTGAAAATAGGGTCTGTAAATTCAAGATGATGCACAAGAACATTGAAGAGATATCATGGAAGTAATAAATTCAACAACAACCCTTGTAATAAAGCTTCTACCTTTTGTGTTAATTCTATGTCACAAGATTATATCTTCAGTTTCTCACATGGGTTCGAGAGATCGTCGACGTCGGCTCAAGATCAGATCCGAAGGGATAAGACGCCGTCCCTGGTGGGATTAGAAGGAATGGATGAGGGACACGGCGGGTTACCTGCGGTTTACGAGACTGGAGCCGGGATGTTGTCGGAGATGTTCAGTTTCCCAACCGGTGGATCCGGTACTGGAGATTGGTATAACAATAACAGTAACAGTATCAGTAACACTGCTCAAGCCATGCAACTTTTCTTGACAAATCCTTCACATGTATCACCATCTTCACACTCTCCGAATTCTTCAACCCTACACATGTTACTTCCCAATTCTACCCTTCACCACCAACAAAGCTTTGGTAGTACAACTGATACCGAACAAGGGCATTTTGGTCCTTCTAGTCAATTCACATGGGCTCCTCATCCTTCCGGTGGTACATCTCATGAGGGTGGATTTGAAGGGCTTTCACTTTCGTTATCTTCTAGTTTACAGCACTTGGAAGGAACTAAAGTTGAGGACTTGAGGATTGGAGATGATGGAACCAACGGTGGGATGATATACTTTAATCAAGTCGGCGGTGGCGAATCTTACCAGAATTTGCATATGCAAGGAGGAGGTGTAGTCATGGGTCCAACCCACCATCCGATCCATGTCGGGTTCGGATCCTCTAGCTCTTTAGGAGTTGTGAAAGTGCTGCGAAATTCACGGTACTCGAAAGCCGCTCAAGAGCTACTCGAGGAGTTTTGTAGTGTCGGAAGGGGTAATTTCAAGAAAAACAAGTCCTTGTCAAAGCATAATAATTCCGATCAGAATCCGACCAACAGAGGTGGTGGTTGTGGTGGCGCATCTTCTTCTTCCTCAAAAGATCTCCCTCCTTTGTCATCTGCTGAGAGAATTGAGCATCAAAGAAGAAAGGTCAAACTTTCTTCCATGCTTGATGAGGTAAGTCAATCTTTCTCTGGTCTCTCGATCTCAAAAAATGAAAAATCTAGCAGGCCGGCAAAATATTCCGGTGACTGCTGGTATTCTCTTGAAAAAAGCCAACAAAAGAATAGGTTTCCACTGACAGAATATGCTGACTTTGCTTACATTCAGTTTCCTTTTCTTTTCTTAATTTCTTTTTTAATTTTAGTAAAATAATCAGCACATTTAATTTCGATTTGGTAAAACCGTGACAAGCTACTTGCATAATTTAATCATATTAGACTAAAATATTAGGGTTATAGCTTGCTTAGGATTTTAATACATCAAAAAATGCTTTGTTTATAACAAATTATTGAGAATTTGAAAGTTTCCACAAAGTATATCAAATCATGGTACTTAATTTAATTAATAATATAACATAAACAGCTAATCATTGCCCTTATTGAGAAGAAAAAACCTTAGCATCTAGAAACAGAAAATTCCTGTAGGTGTACATTGTCATAAACATTGATTCTTTTATAAACTATAACATAGAAGGATTTCAGTTACAGAATTATTCGTCAGATATCCGTCGGTGTAAATGGGAACTGTCGGTAATCTGTCAGTGATAACACGTCAGGAAACATGACGTGGGTAAAGATTTCAATTTCACTAACAGATTACCGGCATATTTTACCGAGCAATTGAATTACTCAAATGACTATCACAATCAAATTTAGGTGGATCGGAGATACAATCACTACTGTGAACAAATGCAAATGGTGGTGAATTCTTTTGATTTAGTGATGGGGTTTGGGGCTGCAGTTCCATACACGGCGTTAGCACAAAAAGCCATGTCTCGTCATTTTAGGTGTTTAAAAGACGTTATATCCCGCGAGTTGAAGCATAGTTGTGAACTATTGGGGGAGAAAAATCCTAATTCTTCCGGAGTCACAAAAGGTGAGACACCAAGGCTTAAGTTGTTGGAACAAAGCTTGAGACAACAAAGGGCATTCCAACAAATGGGCATGATGGAACAAGAAGCTTGGAGACCTCAAAGAGGTTTGCCAGAACGGTCTGTCAACATTTTAAGAGCTTGGCTTTTCGAGCATTTTCTACACCCGTAAGTCTTTTTTTCGTTCTTTTGGGTTTATTAAATTTCGTTCTTTCAAAAATATTTTATGTTAAACAATATGTGCTGATCTTAGTTTTTATCATTTTTGTGATATATAAAATAATGGATCTATGTGGGAGTGTAGACAGAGTGTCCCTTCAACGATAATGCGGATAAAGTGGCTCTTTCATTATGTAATTCACTTCGTGCTCAACTGTGCCTTTTAAAACCTAGTACCTGTAAACACCCCCACCCCCAACAGGCCACCACACACACTCACAACACAAAAGAAAAGAAAGTCAACAGTTTGACCATTTTTCTGGTGAAAAACTTAAGATACACAACTTGATACTACTTGAATTCATTGGGGACGCGTATATATACAATATACATATATTCATGCATGCTTATAGTTTAAAATGTAAAAGCATAATGAAATGAAAGAAAGTTTGAAGGATGATTAAGTTAAATATATGTTGAAATGATTCATAGGTATCCAAGTGATGCGGATAAACATTTGTTGTCTCGACAAACTGGACTGTCTAGAAATCAGGTTTGTTTGACTTAACTTCTCACCTCTCTCGATCTATATTTATCACTCTCATCATGGATATTATATTTATCACACACATATATTCGGTCATAAAATTTAGTGAAATATTTAAACCTCTATGTGCTAGAATTAACCATGCATGCTTTTCTTTAATATAACAAGATGTTAAAAGAATGTACTTAACTGCCCCTGTTCAAGAGGTGGAGAATTTAAATCCCGGAAGATATATGTATAGGTGATTAATATGAGTAGATTAGAAGTCGTTTCTTAAAAAAAATAATAAAGAGTAGGAGACAATTAGTGAAATAAAATACAGAGGATAAATGCCAAAAGTAGTAAGTTGATCCATCCAATTTTCCAGTGAAATTTGGATGGCTTCATTTGTTTACTTTTTTCTGTTTTATATTTTGTTTAAATATTTCATATTTATCTTTGGTTTAAATATTTCATATTTTCAAAATAAGAACAATCTTGTAACCAAAATTATCACTTTTTAATGATCACTAAAAAGGAGTTGATCAACTCCTTTTTAGTGATCATTAAAAAGTGATAATTTTGGTTACAAGATTGTTCTTATTTTGCCTTTCTTAGAAAATATGGATATAAGTTACATGACAAAGAATTATGAGCCAATAAATATTTGATGTTATATAAAATTCAAAAGTGCTAGATAAAGTAATTAACCAAACACAATTATTAAAAACTAATTTCTCAACTTGTATATTTTAATCAAATATGTTCTATTAAAAATACATTTCATTTACTTTTATCATAGTTATTATTGTTATAATAAATATTATAATTATTATTGTGTTCAAATTTAATATCAGTTTGAAATATTGTATTAATTGAACATTTCATTATTTTTCTTAATACAAAAGACACCTATCTAAAAATGTCTAAGGGTCCTATGAAAGTTCTAAGTTTAATTTCAGAATTAATTAAAAGATGTTCATATATTTGTTAAAAATCTAACAAAAAGTTACTGATAAATAAAGAGTTGCAACACTCAAGTTAATAAGATTGATCAATTCCCATTGAGCAATTAGTCATTTTAACACAAACTTCACTCGAAAAACTATTGAAGTTTTTGTTGGATAATTGAAACAAACAATAAATAATATGCACTTTCACTGTTTGAGACAATGTAGTAGTTTCATTTTGATTTCTAAGTTCGTTAAAAACTGTAATAATATCAATTTCGATTTAAGATATCGTTAAAAACTGTAGTAATATGCACATCATATCATGACTTGAGATGAATAATAATATTCTTTTTAGAACCGTGATGTCAGATTCATAGCCAACTAAATCAAAGCCAAACTCTACTGTCACATTTAATTTTTACTAAAACATATTTTATACATTTTATCGGCGATTATAAAATGAATTTCCTGCGAGGTGAGAAATCATTTAATCAATGATTATTTTTCCTTCAAAAGATAAAGTATTCTTTTAAATAAAAATGTTATAGATTTTATGATAATATTTAAAGATAAATATAATAAAATAGCTATTATTATTGGTATTTTATATCTAAATTGTTATTTAAGAACAATTTTATTCCTATACTATTGACCCACACGACACCTTTGTGTGTATATAGTTTGCAATTTTGCATCACACTTTACGTCTTATAATTACTTGAAAAATATATTAGAAATACATGATGTATGAATTTGATTAAGTATCGATTTTTGTAGATTTGTGTATTCTTAAAATGTCTTTTCCTCTTACTATATTAAATGATATATACGAGGCAAAATTGAGAATATCGGCCTTGGAATTTTTTTCGTCTATAAATATTAAATAATACGTGAATCGAATTCAAGTATCTGCATTTTAGATTTCCGCGTCTAACAATTGTATTCTTATCTCTCTGTATTAAATGATATATATATATATATATATATATATAAATAAGATTCAAACGACGCAATTTATATCCACGTAGCTTATTATTTATGTACTATTAGCTTAATACGGATGATATGAACAAGTAAATTCCACAAATATAATAATCATATATGTAATATAAAGTAGTTATAAACGAATTAAAAGATTATTTATGTTATTTTCTCATAATTAAATACAATCATTTGTAAAAGAAAATAAAAAGAATTACCCATGGGTTGGTACCAAAAATAGAGATGTGGCACCAGTGAATAGTGAAGAAGAAGACTGTGCATTTAATTAAGGGATCGTAAGTGCAGTTAAGACAAGACGTGTGATTTCATTTTACAGCTTATCTGCACAATGCCACTGTTTTAGGTAATTTTGTACATCAAATATAACAACTGTTTTCATTGTTTTCTCGTACTTCTATCCTCTTTAACCAATTTTGCCTTCCCTTATCTTTTTATATATTCTCTGGAAGTTTCAATTCAAGTAATCTTCATATAAGTTTGCTATAATCAATCCCTTGTTTCTTCAGCTGGTGTTAATAAATTCATGTGCACTTTTATTATATTTAAGATATAAGGTATTGATATAAGGTATTATTAAGGTATGTCGTATACCCTCACGGGTACCCTCACGTGAGGGATTTCACGCCGTGAGCACCAAGGGAACATCGCCCCCTATGGTGTGTGTGTGTGGGGGGGGTGAGGTAGTCCATAGGGGCTTCACATTAGAAAGGGGAGGGATTGTGGGTGTTGGGTGGGTCCCTATGGTTAAATATGTGGTATTTAACTCACTTGGGTATTTCCCTTGCTAATTGAGATCCAAGTGAGAAAAATTTATCACGCTGATGTGGCGTCCACGTGGCAGAAAAAATACTCTTACTTGGGTCTCACAAGTAAGAGTATACCCTATACTCTTAAAAGGAAAAATCCTTAAAACATCCTTATTAGTTTTATTGTCCCATCCCTTTAAGTAATTCCTTCCAAAAATATATATCCCTTCATATACCGTCGGAACCAACAGTATAATATGGTCGTCCGACGCTGTTATCACCCAACAACAGCCCGCCACGTGTCCTAATCGCCAGTATGTTTATAAACACTGGCGGATTTGACGGTATTTTATTTTTACAAAATTGTTGAGATAGGATCTCATTGTATTTATATAAAATCATTGATTTTTTTTAAAAAGGATTTTATTTTATCTTATTTTTTCAAACACCAAATACCATGATTTTTTTCAAACACCTTCGAATTTTTTCAAACACCATTAGATTTTTCAAACAACATCGGACGACGATGTTGAAGGAGACATTCTCGAAAAAAATAAGGTATAGGAACAAATTGGAGGACAAGAAAAGTAATAAGAATATTTTAGAGATTTTCCCTTATTAAACTCTGTTTTAACTATATATGTATATATATAAATTCAACTTCATAAATACCGCTATTAATCAATCCCATATTTCACAAGTATTTATCAAATAGTTAGTGGTTAGATTTTTTTTTTAATTTTTATTTGAATAATATATATATATATATATATATATATATATATATTTGATTTGACTATTTGATTGGTGTTTTATACAGGTAGAAAAATATAAATATATAGAAGGATAAAAAGAATAGAGTGAGTTTAAAAAATTGATTTGTTAATATTTTATTTTTTATATCTGTCTAATAAACAGTGTTCAAATACAAGAATCTATAACTTTAGGTTCACTTCATTCCAACTTGAGAGATCCTATGTATTAAAAATAATATTATTGTAACATAAAAATATATTTTTTCACACATACACGTTATTAATTAATAAATATGTAAGTGACGTATACGAATAAACAACTAGAGGAAAGTCATAAAAAAATATAAAATCTGAATGGAAAATTTATCTTTATATGGTCACTTAAAATTAGTTTAAAATAATTATTTAACTTAAAAACCTTATAAAATGAGACGTTGATTAAGTATACATTTACGGCTAACCTTATCTTTTAGAGTTTTAAACATCAACTTATAATTTGATAACGTAATCTAATTCAAATAAAAGAAAATTGCATTTCTTCTACCAAATACGATGTGACATACCACCATCTAATTCAATATTTTATTTGCATACTGACCTCTTTGTTTAAAGAAAAACCATGTTGCATTAAATTAGGCTTTTATATTAGAAGTTCATTTTATTAACTTATAATATATATATATATATATATATATATAATAAAATAGATTATTTTAACAAGATAAATATTCTTTTTAGCAGGAATTTGAAGTTGAACTATATAAAATTCAAATTAGTGTCAATGTAAACACCTAAATTTAAAAGAAATTCGAGAATTAAAAAGAATAGTGTTAATTGTTATTTTTTCCTCTTTAAGATCTTTGTTAATTAATTCATTTGCATCTGCACTGCAATCAATGATCCATATTAGTGTGGGGATTTAAACAGTTTCTGATAAAAGTATAGAATTTTAATCATGTTTTTTACACTTTTAAGCATGCATGCGATAATATACATTTGTTAATTTCTGCATATTAAAATATGCCGGAAAAGTTAATATATCGAATTGGTTTCTTTGTTTATATATGTGCATAAGCATACATATATACATACATTCATAGATATAGACGCACACATGTAAACGCATTAATGGTGGTAAAGATTAATAGTAGATGCAAAATTAGAAAGCACCCTTGGCTTTATCATGAAGTCGGAAGAAAACAACTGTTGGGAGGCAGAAGTCTTTATCAATTAACAGTTTATAATAACAATATATATGTCGACTTCACCTTTGCTTTTAACCTTCCATTAATCCCTCTTCGATCGGTGTGCATGTACTATTTTTGGCTTTTTTTTGGTTGCATTCACAACTCTTTAGATGGAGCGTTACTATTAGATCCATAGATTTGAACAGTTTAGGATATAGCTTGTCTATCTAACCAGCCAAAATTTTGCTCATCTAATGTTAGAAATAGGTTTTCCATGAATCGTTGGTACTAGTTGGACCATAGCGTTAGATTTGAAGCATTAAATAGCTTCATAAGTCATGAAACTCATCACTTAGTTTACAAGTTTTAATATTGTATACACGTTTTTAATCCAATAAAGAATCCTCTTGATTCCAACTACCAAAGGTATTTAGGTCCATCAGTTTCAAATTTTCTAATAAACGTATTTTGTCTTTTTAAGAGAATAGGATATTTGTAACAGCCAAAATGTCACAATTGGTAATTTGTGATTTGTAGTTAATCCGTTTTGTGACGAGTTTTGAAAATCAGTTTGTGACAGATATTGGTAACAAAAAAAAAATTATTCGTTAGTTGTACAAATCCTAGTTGAGATAAAAGTGTAGAATTAAGGTTGTGCGTGTGATGGTTTTTGTTGTTAAAAAAAATATACAATCCCTGATGTTTTGGAGATTACACAGAGATAAAAAGGAAAACTTAATTACGTTTCGTGTTAGAGCAAAAGATTGGATTCAATATGTTTCGATTTTGAGACTCTTCCATGTTTTTGTTAGTGTTTTTACATGTGTGTTTTTAGTCTTAGACTCTTAGGTACCATAATCTTAGGTGTGTCTATATTCTTATCTACTTTAGACCTAGTGTATTTTATCTTTAGGTGTATGTCTTAAGGTCTCCTTCTAGCCCTAACTACTTTAGTCTTACAAATGATATTTTTTATACCTAAGCTCCCGGTCTTATTATCTTCCACTACTAATAACTTCTTTTTGATACTTACTTTATCTGGTATATTTCTTTAAAATAAAAAAATAAAAGAAAAATAAGGTTTTTTCGAGCCGAGGGTCTCTCTGAGAGTAGCCATTTTATCTCATGAGATAAAAGTAAGGATTGTCCTCTACAAACCCTATTGCATGAGTGTAATTTCGTTAGGTATGTTTGTTTGTTTATATACGTCTGTGTCATTTCTGTTTATTAACTATTTTCTTCTTGTCTTATATAAAACCAAATTTGGCTGAGCTTCTTTGAATATAAGCTAATAAAACAAAAAATGTAGCATTAGAAACAAAACTAAAAGCCATAAGTTTTTAGACATTTATTATTGTCATCTTGCTCATGCATGCCCTAGCTAATCATCTCTGATCATAATTGATTAATGGTATATGTTTGCATGTGTGTGTGGTTAATCTGCAGGTTTCAAATTGGTTCATTAATGCAAGGGTACGGTTGTGGAAACCCATGGTGGAAGATATGTACCAACAAGAAAGCAAAGAAGAAGGTGACCACCCTCAAGATCATGATCAAGAAAACAAATCAGAAAACAACATTAATTACAATAATAATCAACACAAAAATGGTCCTGGTCCCTCTTCATCGTCTTCTTCTTCTGCAGTGGCACAAACTCCGATGCCTCCTCCCCTACCACATCAACCTACTACTGCTCCGTCGTACACCCCACCGGAAAACGACCCCTCAATCCTTGCAATCAATACACAAAATTGCTTCTCGGAAAACCAAGCTAATACTGTCATCCCCTACTCTTACAATCCTACCAATATCCCCTCAACAATCACCGGAAACAGTTCCACAATCCCATCATCTTTTCCGGCCACTCATGATGCTGACGTGGGTTCGACAATGATAAGATTTGGTACCACTGCAGGTGACGTGTCACTCACTTTAGGGCTACGTCAAGCCGGAAACCTACCGGAGAAGACTTCTTTTGCAGTTAAAGACTTTGGGGGGTGCTAAAAATTTAAAATAATTTTTTTAGGTCATTGTTATACCAAGAAGCTAATAAATTAACCTTCTGTTATATTATAATATTTATGGAAAACAAAAGGCTGGAGTTTAATTTACACAGTGTTGTTGATAGCATCAATGTATTTGGGTATTGTCTAATTGTATAGTACGTACCATGTGTATGTTTTCTTTTATTTCTCATGTATTAATTAAACTTCTACTCGATCTTGTCTCTATTATTATATTAAATAAGTAAACAAAAGTGCAAAATATTATTTATTTATTTTGAAATGAACTTTATTTTAATTTTTTTTTTGGTAATGACAAAAATATGGAGATGAACATTAACTTCGAACTAAACGTACACCACGTGTATTTACTAATAATAATTCCAAAATTTTGAAAAAAAAAAGGAAACCAGATTATTCATTGTCTAATAGTAATAGTAATTCCAAAATTTTATTTGTTGCTGATCCGTTGCAAAGGATCGGCTCTCACAAGTTTCACAAGATTTGAATTTTGGAAATTTAAAACTTAGATTATAACACACCATACCACCAATAATAACTTATAAGTGATAACATTAATGCTCCCATATTATTTACTAACATATTGTAGCACAGCGGTAAAAGTCAAAAAGTCTTTATAAAAGAACAAGGTTAAAATCTTAGCATTGGATAGATTAGGAATTTGTGTAAACACACACTTTGCGACGTGTTTTTGTTACTTCAAAATGAGCTACATTTTCTAAAAGAAATAAGACTCAATAGACTCTTAAATAGAGAAACAATTAACGTAAACAAAATAACAACCAACTAACGACTCGGACTTGATAAACAACAAGCCACACGAATTATTCAAAACCTATGCAAAACATGTAGATAGACCACGTGTCTAAAGACTCCTTCAAATTTATTAATCCTCATTCCTAACGTGCATGGGAGTATCCCTTGTGGGTGTTTCCACAAACCCACGATTAACGCAACAATCACCCATTAATCGTTTCTTCACACCTTTCACTCACAACAGCGTTGAATCACCTTTTTCTCGAATCATCTCAACTTTTCCCGAACAACCAACCTTGTAACATCCCAAAAATATTAATAAAAGATACGTTGAATTGAACGGGTTACGAAAGGGATTAAATGAGTAAAACTAAGCATCAGGTGGCGGCTAGGTTATGGTTTCTGGTTAGATTCAATAAAAAGGTCGGGTTTTTATGCTTAGTTTATCTCACCTTTTTATTGAATCCCTGATGCTTAGTTTATCTCCCCCTCTCTCTACTTTCAATAAAAAGGTCGGGAGATAAACTAAGCATCAGGGATTCAATAAAAAGGTTAGATTCAATAAAAAGTAGAGAGAGGGGGAGATAAACTCATTACTCTTCATTAAACGAGCTAGAGAGAAAGTTGTGGAAAAGGAAAACTAAGCATCAGGGATCGTTCCTCGTAACGTGGTGGAGCTTAGAATCAGATTCTCGAGCTCAGACAGGTAGCCATTCCTTCTCAATCTGAGCTTTTCGTTATATGGGTTTCGGGTTAGATTCAATAAAAAGGCCGGGTTTTTATGCTTGGAATGGAAAACCGAATTTAGATCTAGACTCACGGGATAGAAACACATGTTTCTAACGTAAAAAGTTCGAGTCTTGGACGTGTAAAGATCTGGCAGCTATCTTCATGCAGAAACTTATGGTTTCTGCTGAAAAAGACGACCACGCGACACTACGAAGCGAAACGGCTTAGTGTCGCTTGGGTAATAGATTCGCTTAAGTAAATAGTATCGCCTGGATAACAGTTTCATTTAAGAAGGATAATTTCACCTAAAAGGATAGTATCGCTTAAAGGAACAGTTTCGCTCAGTACCATAGCTTTGCTTTAAGTGTAGTATCGCTTGGTCCTAGTTTCGCTAAGACCAATGAAAGCGAAAATGGTATAGTTTCACTTGGATCCAAGAAGCGAAAGTGTTTGTTTCGCTTAGACATATGACAGTTGGATTAATGATATACCATTATTAATTCAGATGGAGAGTGACAGTTACTAGACCAGTTCTAGTACTCGATGGATAGCTTGACATGTGAGTTCTTATTGTCCTTTTTCACATATGATATACCATTATTAATTCACATATGAACGGTTTTGGGCTGGCATGCATGCTGGTAGAAAGATTTGAAAGTCAAAGTATAGTTTTTATAAAAATGTCATTTTTATAAAGTAAAAGAGAAAGTTACAGTTTTTATAAAAAGGTTATTTTTATGAAAAGAAAGGGAAAGTGTTAAAGAGTATAGTACTATATTTGAAATTTATTTTAAAGAAAGTAAAGAAGGTAAAGAAGCTGCACTTCAGTGTAACTAGACACTGAAAGTGACAGATGTCATATTATATGCTTATATGTTCATATGTGTTATTTGTCTATGTGTTTCAATGGCATTATATTATGTGATTTAGTATAATTGTATAGTAGTTGCATAGTAGAAAGTCCTGCAGGCATGCTAAAGTAGAAGCCTCACCCCGAGGTGTGAGCAATGCTAAATGAGTCTTACCCTGAGGTGTAAGCAAAGATAAAGGAGTCTCACCATGAGTTATGAGCAATGCTAAAGTAGTCTTACAATGAAGTGTAAGCGAGAAAAAAAGTCCCGCCCTGAGGTGTGGGCAGCGTTAAAGTAAAAGTCTTACCCCGAGGTGTAAGCGAGAAAGGGATATTGTCTTCGGACAATGATCCATATGTGATAGTTAAAGTGTGTGATAGTCACTTGACCTGTACGGGTGAAATGAAAGTTTTAAAAGAGTAAAGAAGGAAACCATAATAGGATTCCTCAAAAGTAAAGTTTTAAAGAAAGATAGTAACGGAACGGTTTTATAAATTGTAACGTTGTATAGTTTTAAAGTAAAGGCAAAGTTTGTGTAAAGTAAAGAAAGAAAACTTTATTTCTTTTTTTTATATAAAACTAAGCTACCAAAAGAAAGTTTAAAGTTTATAGTTCAAAGTAAAGATAGAACTCACCAGCGTTAGCTAACTTTTAGTATGCATGTCAGGTGGTAAAGGTAAAGCTAAAGAGAAATAGAGTAGCTGTGAGGGCTTGATAGCATGGACTGTCGGGCTGCATATCTAAAGACTGACATTTCCTTATCCGAAAGTTTATGTTGAACAATGTTTTAATTAAAGTTGTTAAAGTTTTAATTGAGTGTGGATTTTATGAATGTTAAACAAGACTTTGGCTATAATAGTTATTCTGATTTCCAGTTTAAGAACTATATTTGTTATGTTTTGTGCGAACTATGAGATGTACCCGGCCTGGTACGTTTCAGACCTTCACGTCGGCCACATCCAAAGTTTTCCTCAACTCAACCTCTCCCAGTCACGCGACCTCTACCTCGGTCCCATAGTCATTCCCTCTTATATGTGACAACCCCAGCCTTTCCCGTCAAATTGGTTCAAAGACTTCTTCCACCGATCACGAAAACAAGGTCGCCAACCGCTACATATACCGTTTCCTTTCACCTGCCAAGCAAGCCGCATCCAAAATCTACCTTCTGCTACCCTTTCTACACCCCGGTTAGTCTTTCTTTTTCACACAAATTGTAACATCCCGAGCTTTTAGAATATGAAATAATCTTCGAGTATTAGAATGAACGGGAGGAGCGGGCTTGGGCCTTGGCCTGGGTGCTCGTATGGGCCAAGACAAGGGGAAATAATTGGCCCTTATAAGCACCAAGATCAGCCCCAAACCCTCATTCTTGCACCATTTTCGTTTTTCTAGAGAGAGCCTAGAGAAAGAAAGTACCGGATTTTGGTTTTGAGCTTCCAAGATCGTTAGCAAGAGTCTCTAGAGTGTTTAGCAACAAAAGAGAAGCGATTTCATGCAACCATTCGTTCCAGATCTAAGTTTTTATAAAACTTGGATTTTGAAGTAAAAACAAGTAAAGGTTAAATTTTTAAGTATGAAAATGGAAACAAAACTTAGATTTAGACTCCTAAATAGAAAACCAACGTTTTGGATGTAAAATGTTTGAGTTTTGATCAGATCCACACTTAGCCTCCATGATCATGCAAACTTAGGGTTTTAGTGGGGAAGATGAAGCCCGTAGGCGAACTTGCTAAGTTCGCCGGGTCTTGTCGTAGCGAACTTGACAAGTTCGCTTGGCAAGTTCGCTAAATGTTGTCTAGCGAAGTTATTAAGCTCGCTTGATAAGTTCGCTAGTTTTCCATCTAGCAAAACTGCTAAGTTCGTTTGATAAGTTCGATGGGCCTATGGGGGCGAACTTGTCCTAAGTTCGCCTGGTCAGAAGTGGTGAAACTGTTTAGCGTCGGGTTGAGTCTGATATGTGTCGAATTGTTATGATTGTTCAGAATGTGTGAAATTCCAGTAGGACATCCCCGCTAAGATACCAGGTGAGTTATAATCCGCTTTTTTTGCCTTCTTTAGGGTGGTGTGCATACTTAGTGTAAAGCGTTTACTACATATTTTATAATAATAAACAAAGTGAAAGCTATGTTTTAGTGACAAGTTTAAAAGAGGCACTGTACGTTTTGAGCAAAGTATAGTATATCATTGGCAAGCGTTTACTATATTTTCATACACATAAACAAAGGCATGATATATATGACAAGCTATGTTTCAGTAAAGTATAGTTATATCATTGGAAAGCGTTTACTATATTTTCATATACATAAACAAAGACATGATATATGTTAGTATGATCAAGTTAAAGAAAGTTTATGAATAGAAAGTTAACAGTCTTCCTATGGGAAGTGAACCAGTTGGATAATGTCCTTGGGACAGATGTTACTTGTACAGGATGCCAGATATGGGTGCTACCCATTAGTAAGAGTCTTGATGGCTCGTTAACAGTTGTACAATTGGGATGAGTGACGCCAGTTGCTCGGGGGACTGCGCAATCCCCCATGTACCAGTTAAGCGGTATTGATCACGAGGACAATACCCGGCGTTGATCACGAGGACAACATCGTGTCATGTGGTGTTGATCACGAGGACAATATCAATGGGTCATGAGGACCAAACAATGCTGAGCGGTATTGATCACGAGGACAATACCAGTTATTGATCACGAGGACAACATCATGCTAAGCGGTATTGCTCACGAGTACATTACTAGTAGTCACAAGGATTTGACGGTTAAGTGGTACCGATCACGAGGACAATACCAGAAGTGATAATAATTGACGATTAAGCGGTATTGATCACGATGGGAGTACCAATAGTGACAAGGAATTGACGACTACCTTATGAATGTTTTAAATTGTTTTGAAAAGTAAAGTGTGTAAAGTTTTGCCTTAAGGGCAGTATGTATATATTAGTAAATCTTTTGCATAACTGATTTAAAGTAAACGTTAGAACTCACTCAGCGTTGCTGATTTTTAGTATGCATATCAGTTAAGTGTATGTGGCAGTAGATGGATGTGGATGCTTGGCTTGGCGAGAAGAGTACCCAAAGATCAGTGTCTGGCATCCGGTATATGTTATGTTTATGTTTCAGTTGTTTAAGGCAAGTTTCAATTCATATCAGACAAGCTATGTTTAGACATGTTCTGATTTCCGCTGCGTATGTTGAGGTTTTAAATCGTTTCCGCTGTGTTAATGAATGTCTTATGTTTAAAGTGCTATGTGTTGATCAGTAAATCCAACAAGTGAGGGCTCCCGGGTTTGGGGCTTTACAAGTTGGTATCAGATCCATAGTTTGAGAGATTCGGACATCCCCGATGTCTGAACTTAAACTGAGAATGGGACCATGTAGCGGATGCCAGTACCGGGTAACTCAGGCCAAAGCATCAGAAGCGTGTAGTAAGTAAAGTTTTTTTTTCCCTATTTAGAGTGTCATGATAAGAATAGAGGCTTTAGTTAAATCATGAAAGTGAATGAAAAGAAAACAAAAAGTGATGTAATGGTTAATTGCAGATGGCCAGTGTATATTAATATATTACCTTTCTTATTGTGTTCTATATATTCCCTAGCATGATAAAATTAAATTCCTATGTTCCATATCTTTCAGTTAAGAAATGGCTAGACGTGGAGGTAGAAAAGGAGGAGGAGGAAGACATAGTGGACAAACTAGTCGTCGCAATGGGGCACATGCAAACGATCATGAGATTGAGGGGAGTGTCCACACTACCCATATCAATATAGCGGCCAGCCAACCCAATGTTGAACATGTGTCAGAAGCCAACCAGCCATTTGAGTTTGAACCAGCCGTGCAGGCAGCTCTCGACCGGGAATTCACCCGACTACTGAAGGAAACTTTACCGGTCATACTAAATGAAGCACTGAGGAAATCCAAGGAGAACCCCAACACAATCCTAGTCACTGAAGGGCCGGTGGTGCTTCCAACTATGGGAGGACCAGTTCTGGTAGAGAATGTTGCACCGCCTGCTCTCGGCTGCGACTACAAAGCATTTCGAGGTTGTGATCCACCCGAGCTTACTGGAGAGAAATAAGCAGCAGATACCTTAGATTAGATCAATGGCATGGAATCCACCATCCGCCTCAGTGACTGTCGACCGGATCAAGAGGTCAGGTTCGCAGCTAAATCGCTGAAGGGGGAGGAAGCACCCTGGTAGGAGACTGTGAAACAGGCTAAGGGTGACCAAGCGGTCGAGCTAATGAGGTGGAATGACTTGAAAGCGTTAGTAATTGAGAAGTTCTGCCACAAGAACGAAGTCCACAAGGTGGAGAGAGAGTTCCTGACTTTGCAAGTCGGACTCATGACTCACAGGAAATACACTTCCAAGTACAACGAACTGGCACGCCTGGTGCCTCATCTTGTAACCACAGAGGAGATGAGGATTCACTATTAAGTTCAAGGGTTGCCTCCAAAGATACGTACCTTTGTAAAGACAACACACCGAGTACCTTTGAGTCGGTGGTCGTTCTGAGCAGGGTTGTGTATGATGACATCGCCTCTGAAATCATTTCTGAAGCGCCAAAGAAACAGGCAGCTAAGCGGACTGGTGAGGACCTTCAAGGTCCTAGTGAGAGGAGGTCATTGTTAGAAGCTGAGGGTCTGTGTGGAAAATGTGGGAAAAGGCACAGAGGATAGTGCAGAGCTGGGCAAGCGGGATGCTTTAGGTGTGGCAAGTTCGGGTACCAATCACGTGACTGCCCGGTGGAACCTAGGTGCCACAACTGTAGAGAGCTGGGACATTTGAGTCGAGACTGTAAAGAGCCCAAAGAGCCGGAAGCGGGGGGATCCGAAAAGGGTAAGGGTGCAGAGAAGGAACCCTACATCAACAAGGCCAAAGCAAGGGTCTACCAGATGACTCAGTGAGGTACGTTGCAAACTCTTATTTATGCTATGGCATGATCATATTATTGTTTCCTTACCTAATTAGGTTAGCCCCACTAGTTTCGATGACTTAGAGTTAGAGATTCTGGTTAGACTCTCAGTGGTAGTTAATCACAATGGCCTTTATGACCAAGTTGCCTTGCATAGCTACGGTTTATACCACCCATTATGTGATTTGTTATCAGTATAGCTTATGGCAGGTTTCGAGGACGAAACCTGTTGTAAGGAGGGTAGACTTGTAACATCCCAAGTTTTTAGAATATGAAATAGTCCTCGAGTATTAGAATGAACGGGAGAAAAGGGAGGAGCGGGCTTGGGCCTTGGCCTGTGTGCTCCTATGGGCCAAGACAAGGGGAAATAATGGGCCCTTATAAGCACCAAGATCAGCCCCAAACCCTCAGTCTTGTACGATTTTTGTTTTTCTAGAGAGTGAAAGTGAGAGAGAGCCTTGAGAGATAAAGTCCCGGATTTCGGATTTGAGCTTCCAAGATCGTTAGCAAGAGTCTCTAGAGTGTTTAGCAATGAAAGAGAAACGATTTCAGGTAACCACTCGTTCCATATCTGAGTTTTATAAATGTTGTGTTTTGAATTAAAAACGAGTGAAGGTTAGATTTTTACGTATGAAAATGGAAACAAAACTTAGATTTAGACTCCTTAATAGAAAACCAACGTTTTGGACGTAAAAAGTTCGAGTCTTGATCAGATCAAAACTTAGCCACCATGATCATGCAAACTTAGGGTTCTAGTGGGGAAAATGAAGCCCGCAGGCGAACTGGCTAAGTTCGTCGGGTCTTGTTGTAGTCAAGTTCACTTGGCAAGTTCGCTAGATGTTTTCTAGAGAAGTGATTAAACTCGCTTGATAAGTTCGCTAGTTTTCCATCTAGCGAAACTGCTACGTTCGCTGGGCCTATGGGGGCGAACTTATCCTAAGTTCGCCTGGTCAGAAGTGGTGAAACCCTTAGCGTCGGGTTGAGTCTGATATGTGTCGAATTGTTATGATTGTTGTGTGAAATTCCAGAAGGACATCCCCTCTAAGATACCAGGTGAGTTCTAATCCCCTTTTTTTGCCTTCTTTAGGGGAGGTGGGCATACTTAGTGTAAAGCGTTTATTACATATTTTATATTAATAAATAAAGTGAAAGCTATGTTTTAGTGACAAGTTTAAAAGAGGCAAATATACGTTTTGAGCAAAGTATAGTTATATCATTGACAAGCGTTTACTATATTTTCATATATATAAACAAAGGCATGATATATATGACATGCTATGTTTCAGTAAAGTATATTTATATCATTGGTAAGCGTTTACTATATTTTCATATACATAAACGACGGCATGATATATGTTTAGTATGTTCAAGTTAAATAAAGTTTATGAACAGAAAGTAAACAGTCTTCCTATGGGAAGTGAACCAGTTGGATAAGGTCCTTGGGACAGATGTTACTTGTACAAGATGCCAGATATGGGTGCTACCCATTAGTAAGAGTCTTGATGGCTCGTTAACAGTTGTACAATTGGGATGAGTGACGACGGTTGCTCGGGGAACTACGCAATCCCCCATGTACCAGTTAAGTGGTATTGATCACGAGGAAAATACCCGGTGTTGATCACGAGGATAACATCGTGTCGTGTGGTGTTGATCACGAGGACAACATCAATGGGTCACAAGGACCAAACCATGCTGAGCGGTATTGATCACGAGGACAATACCAGTTGTTGATCACGAGGACAAAAGTCCGGGTGGATATTCGTGTGACCAGATCTAGCGACTAGAATCGTTGATCTCAAAGTGTTGAGCTTGATCAGTCAGTCAGTTTCGCGAAAGGTATAATTGTTTAACACCCTATGGTTGCTTTTTGTTTCTTTCTAGTTTGCAACCAGACTCCTGGCCGGGAAATCTAGGGTTTTGGCCTAGACTGGTTCGTAAAAGGTCAAAAGTTAAAGAACTTCATAACATTAGCATACGGTCGATGTGTGAAACAACCATCAAACGACTGCACTGTGAGCTCAATGAATTTTAAAGAATCAAGCATCTAAAATAATGCACATAGAAGCACAATCAAATAGCACACACAAAAACACACGGAAATAACCAAATGTTTCCAATCGAAAGCTTCGTAACCAAACGTTTTGATAAGAAATTTTCAAAACGAAATAATAATTCAAACAGTCTGATCAAAATCAAACCCTAACTCTCAACTTATAATGAGAGTGATAATTCAAAACAGGAAAGAAATCACACAAATTAAGAATTCAAATTTAAAAAATAAATTAAAAAGATAATGCCAATTTGTAAGTCTTAATTCCTCCAACCTATTCCCCTGCTTGTCACCAATACCAGCCTATGTATTCTCCTCCTAATCTGGCATCACCTTCGGATCCTTCGGCCTAGTCCACCATTCTCTCCCTGGCCCACTAACCTTAATAAAGGCCAACGAGACTAAGCCCAATGCTCCTGTATCATCATCTCCCCCTAAGAAGCATTCTTTATAAGAAATGCCTCGGCCCACCAACACAGTCACCATCACTCAATTTCGTAAACCCATGGCCCAGTCCTTCAAAAGTCTATAAAAACATAAATTAAGCTCAAATAGAATATTAGAAACACCTGGAGGGGTTTGACCCAGAAAATGTGAGAGGAGGTCATTGTTAGAAACTGAGAGTCTGTGTGGAAAATGTGGGAAAAGGCACAGAGAAGAGTGCAGAGCTGGGCAAGCGGGATGCTCTAGGTGTGGCAAGTTCGGGTACCAATCACGTGACTGCCCGGTGAAGCCTAGGTGCCACAACTGTGGAGAGCTGGGACATTTAAGTCAAGACTGTAAAAAGCCGGAAGCGGGGGGATCCAAAAAGGGTAAGGGTGCAAAGAAGGAACCCTACATCAACAAGGCCAAAGCAAGGGTCTACCAGTGAGGTACGTTGCAAACTCTTATTTATGCTATGGCATGATCATGATATTGTTTCCTTACCTGATTAGGTTAGCCCCACTAGTTTCAATGACTTAGAGTTAGAGATTCTGGTTAGACTCTCAGTGGTAGTTAATCACAATGGCCTTCATGACCAAGCTGCCTTGCATAGCTACGGTTTATACCACCCATTCTGTGATTTGCTATCAGTATAGCTTATGGCAGGTTTCGAGGACGAAACCTGTTGTAAGGAGGGTAGACTTAAAACATCCCAAGTTTTTAGAATATGAAATAGTCCTCGAGTATTAGAATGAACGGGAGAAAAGGGAGGAGCGGGATTGGGCCTTGGCCTGGGTGCTCCTATGGGCCAAGACAAGGGGAAATAATGGGCCCTTATAAGCACCAAGATCAGCCCCAAACCCTCATTCTTGCACCATTTTTGTTTTTCTAGAGAGAGAAAGTGAGAGAGAGCCTAAAGAGATAAAGTCCCGGATTTCATATTTGAGCTTCCAAGATCGTTAGCAAGAGTCTCTAGAGTGTTTAGCAATGAAAGAGAAATGATTTCAGGTAACCACTAGTTCCAGATCTGAGTTTTTATAAAAGTTGGGTTTTGAATTAAAAACGAGTGAATGTTAGATTTTTACATATGAAAATGGAAACAAAACTTAGATTTAGACTCCTTAATAGAAAACCAACGTTTTGGACGTAAAAAGTTCGAGTCTTGATCAGATCCAAACTTAGCCGCCATGATCATGCAAACTTAGGGTTTTAGTGGGGAAAATGAAGCTCGTAGGCGAACTTGCTAAGTTCGTCGGGTCTTGTTGTAGTCAAGTTCACTTGGCAAATTCGCTAGATGTTGTCTAGCGAAGTGATTAAGCTTGCTTGATATGTTCGCTAGTTTTCCATCTAGCGAAACTGCTAAGTTCTCTGGGCCTATGGGGGCGAACTTATCCTAAGTTCGCCTGGTCAGAAGTGGTGAAACCCTTTAGCGTCGGGTTGAGTCTGATATGTGTCGAATTGTTATGATTGTTGTGTGAGATTCCAGAAGGACATCCCCTCTAAGATACCAGGTGAGTTCTAATCCTCTTTTTTTGCCTTCTTTAGGGGAGGTGGGCATACTTAGTGTAAAGCGTTTATTACATATTTTATATTAATAAATAAAGTGAAAGCTATGTTTTAGTGACAAGTTTAAAAGAGGCAAATATACGTTTTGAGCAAAGTATAGTTATATCATTGACAAGCGTTTACTATATTTTCATATATATAAACAAAGGCATGATATATATGACATGCTATGTTTCAGTAAAGTATATTTATATCATTGGTAAGCGTTTACTATATTTTCATATACATAAACGACGGCATGATATATGTTTAGTATGTTCAAGTTAAATAAAGTTTATGAACAGAAAGTAAACAGTCTTCCTATGGGAAGTGAACCAGTTGGATAAGGTCCTTGGGACAGATGTTACTTGTACAAGATGCCAGATATGGGTGCTACCCATTAGTAAGAGTCTTGATGGCTCGTTAACAGTTGTACAATTGGGATGAGTGACGACGGTTGCTCGGGGAACTACGCAATCCCCCATGTACCAGTTAAGTGGTATTGATCACGAGGACAATACCCGGTGTTGATCACGAGGACAACATCGTGTCGTGTGGTGTTGATCACAAGGACAACATCAATGGTCACAAGGACCAAACCATGCTGAGCGGTATTGATCATGAGGACAATACCAGTTGTTGATCACGAGGACAACATCATGCTAAGCGGTATTGCTCATGAGGACAATACCAGTAATGACAAGGATTTGACGGTTAAGTGGTACTGATCACGAGGACAATACCAGCAGTGATAAGAATTGATGATTAAGCGGTATTGATCACGAGGGCAGTACCAACAGTGACAAGGGATTGGCGGCTACCTTATAAATGTTTTAAATTGTTTTGAAAAGTGAAGTATTTAAAGTTTTGCCTTAAGGGCAGTATGTATGTATTAGTAAATCTTTTACATAATTGATTTAAAGTAAACGTTAGAACTCACCCAGCGTTGCTGATTTTTAGTATGCATATCAGTTAAGTGTAGGTGGCAATAGATGGATGTGGATGTTTGGCTTGGCGAGAAGAGTTACCCGAAGATCAGTGTCTGTCATCCCGTTTATTTTATGTTTATGTTTCAGTTGTTTAAGACAAGTTTCAATTCGATTCAGACAAGCTATGTTTAGACATGTTATGTATTTCCGTTGCGTATTTTGAGGTTTTAAATCGTTTCCGCTATGTTAATGAATGTCTTATGTTTAAAGTGCTATGTGTTGATGAGTAAATCCGACAAGTGAGGCCTCCCGGGTTTGGGCCCTTACACAAACATGCCGATTAAGGATGGAAACTACCTTGAGTGTGGCATGAACCTTCTATTACCACCTAAATCAGTCGAAAACTGCTGCTTTTCCTCCCATTTGATCACCACTACAGCCACGGACCATAGATGTTCATCACCGGTCATCACCGTCGTCCCAAACGGCACTTTCCCTCAACAATGGTTGACCCGAAACACCTTACCTTCTGTGTCTTCTGTTGTGGTTAGTATTCTTATTGCAACCCACACCACCAAGACAAGACCAGTTATTGACCACCAACTGATAAGACCCTTCTACTGTTGTCAACTTGTTGGTAATGTTCAACCAGAGTTGCGTTCCATTTTCGCCTTTCATGCCTGCCCTCCACCGACCGACACACCAGCCGACGGAGGCTGCCTCAGATCTTCAAACCTCGCTCTGATACCAAGTGTTGGTTCAGGCCCCTTTGAAAACACACACACTTTGGGACGAACCTTTCTGTGTTTTTTTTTACTTCAAAAGGAACTATATTTTCTAAAAGAAATAAGACTCAATAGACTCTTAAATAGAGAACAATTAACGTAAACAAATTAACAACCAACTAAAGACTCGAACTTGATAAACAACAAGTCACACGAATTATTCAAAACCTATGCAAAACATGCAGATAGACCAAGTGCCCAAAGACTTCTTCACCTTCATTAATCCTTATTGTGCATGGGAGTATTGAATCCCTTTTGGGTATTTCCACAAACCCACATTTAAAGGAATTATTTCATTACGCGTGACCCATTAGCATGTAACTCGTTGACCCGTGACCCGTTAATCAAACGACTAACCCAACAAGCAGTAAGAGCAGATGGGTCTGTGACTCGTCTTTCTAAAAAAATTACTGAAATATTTAAATGTTATAACCTTATAAATTTACCTTTAATTTTATATAACTAATTACTTTACTAAAGCTATTAGAAGTCTCCTTTCTGCTCACTTCTATAATGCGTACTTTTCACTATTTTGTCATGATAACTTTGTTTGTCTGCTGCTACACAAGAAAAATTCAGTCGAGCATACAACAAAAAACCAGACATACATATGGAAAACAATGAAGCCGAGCTTACAACAAAATACCAGAGATACATATGGCAAACAATGAAGATAAAATACATAGTCTAGTGAATTGCTATAACTAAAGGTGAACCAAAAAATTAAGCTCACAATTTCTTAAATAAATTTATCTTTTCGAAAACTTTACTATTTCAAAGTAAATGTCATGTCATAGTACCTAGTTTGAATCTATGTTATTATAAAAGATATTAAAGTTTATTAGTGATCAAACTCCAAGGTTTTAGTTTATTAAAATGCTCTTTTATTTTTAGGCAAATATCCTGAACCTCACAAGCTAGGTACAAAAATCTTTTAGTCGTACAAAAGGTGATTCGCATGGGCAGATATACGCATAACCGTGTGTAAGGAGGCACGGCCATGCCTCCCCCTGATCCAGCATATAAATAGAGGCTTTGGTCTCCTCATTTCACAAGCAACAACTTGGGGAAAATTCCTATAAGTCTCTTTCACGAGAATAGCAGAGAGAGAGAGAGAGTTAATCACTTCATCTAAGATCAAGAAACATTTCATAATTACTACAGTTGTCTTTGGTTTGATTACTTGTTTTCATTCCATGATACATATATCAACAAGTGTTTGTGTATTCATATATATTAACATTAGTGGCTAGTCTTCTTGTATCACTTGAATGAAGATGAAACTATGTGTAAATTAATGTTTTAATTTAGTAAAATAATATGAGTTTATGTTTCTTGGTTTTTTTTTTACTATGATCTTCATTTATGGATGTGGGTACTTAATTTTTAGTCACTAAAGTATTAAATTTGTGTGAGTGTCTTAGGCAACACATGTAGAAACGTTCCAAACCGGGTAAATCTCATAGTTGACACAAAACGTAACAAACATAGTTCTTAAACTAGAAATCAGAATTTATTACAGCGGAAGTCTTTAACTCAAACATTAATAATCCAAACACAGTAAACATTGCTCAAAGCATAAAGTATCGGGAAGAGGAAAGTCAGTCTTTTCCTTTTCCTATCCAGCCCTCACGGCTCCTCTACTTTTCTTTAGCTTTACCTTTACCACCTGACATGCATACTAAAGATCAGCTAACGCCGGTGAGATCTATCTTTACTTTAAACTATAAAATTTAAACTTTCTTTATGTAGCTTAGTTTTATGAAAAACAAAATAAGCTTTCTCTCTTTACTTTATAACAACTTTGCCTTTACTATAAAACTGTGTAACGTTACAATTTATAAAATCGTTCTGTTACTATATTTCTTTAAAACTTTACTTTTGAGGAAACCTGTTATGGTTTCCTCCTTTACTTTTTCAAAACTTTCATTTCACTCGGATAAGTAACTATCACACACTTTAACTATCACATATGGATCATTGTCCGAAGACAAGATCCCTTTCTCGCTTACACCTCGAGCTAAGACTTGTACTTTAGCACTACCCACACCTCAGGATGGGACTTTCTTTCTAGCTTACATTTCTGTGTAAGACTACTTTAGCATTGCTCACACCTTAGGGTGAGACTCCTTTATTATTGCTTATACCTCAGGGTAAGACTCCTTTAGCATTGCTCACACCTCGGGGTGAGACTTCTACTTTAACATGCCTATGGGACTTTCTACTATACAATGCAATTACACTACTACACAAAATAGAATGCAATCACATAAACTATTACAAATATAAATAACACATAAGCATATGACATCTGTCACTGTCTACACCGAAGTTCGGCTTCTTTACATTCTTTGCTTTAACTCTTTTCTTTCTTTAAAATAAATTTCAAAGATAATACTATACTCTTTTACACTTTCCCTTTCTTTTTATAAAAATACATTTTTTTTAAAAACTGTGACTTTCTCTTTTACTTTATAAAAATAACATTTTTTATAAAAACTATACTTTGCCTTTCAAATCTTTCTACTAGTATGCATGTCAGCACAAAACCGTAAGGGGAAAAGGAAAAATAAGAACTCACATGTCAGCTATCCTCTGTGTACTAGAACTAGTCCGATACGCCTTACTCTATATCTGAATTAATAAGTAACATATCATTAATCCATATCTAAGTTCAAACGAAACAATCAGTTTCGCTCCCTTTACCCAAGCGAAACTACTCTAGTTTCGCTACTCTTAGTTCTAGCGAATCTAAGACAATCGAAACTATTGGTTTGACCAAGCAAAACTATGTGGCCACGCGAAGCTAGTTACTCAAACGAAACTGCATGGCCACGTGAAACTACTTGTTCAAAAGAAACTATCCTTGTAGCGAAACTGCTTTGGCCGAGCGAAACTATGTGTAGTTTCGCCAGGTCGTCTTCCCCACCAAGAATTAGGGTTTGCATGAAAATGGTGGCTTTCCTACGAACAGATCAAGACCCGAAATTTTTACATTCAAAATGTTCCTTACACTCTCGTGATCTATGATTAGTTTCTTAATCCATACGTAAAAACTCCACCTTTTCATCAAAACAAACCTGAACCCCTCGTGAATGAAAAACTCAGATCTAGCTCGATAGCTACCTGTTTTGAGCCCAACTCTTTGGCCCTTAGCTTCTGTAGGTAATGATAAACGTTCCTTGAGCTTCACGAATCGAATCCCCAACCGTCTTTCTCTAGCTCGTTTCTCTCTCTCTCCCTCTCTCTCTCTCTCTCTCTCTCTCTCTTACTTTCGTTGAAAAAAAATGAAATGAGGAGAGGTTGGGGATGGCATCTAGGTTAAGCCCCTCCCCTTCCTTTTTCAGTTTCGGCTCTCCCCATTGGCATACTTAGTCCCCGTTGTCATCCCCACTTACTCATTTTATTTTTTCGCGTCCCGTTATCCTGTCATTCCTTTTATTAGTATTTTTGGGATGTTACAATTATACCCTACTTACGAAAGGTTTCGTCCTCGGAACCTGTCACAAGTTAAACAAGTGAGGGTATGACTCCTTCATCTCTGCCTCAGTTTCCCATGTGGCTTCTAACCCTTTTCGATATGTGGACTTTAGTTCCCCATCCGACATCCTCTTATGTAGTAGACTCCAAATAGGTGTATCGCACTAAGTATCACTCCGATGGAATGGTTGAACGTCTTAAAGCTTGCGTTGTCACCCAAGGGTTCACACAAATTCCAAGTCTCGATTATTCTGACACTCTTAGTCCGGTTGTAAAGGCTTCAATGGTGCATATTATTATTTCTCTTACAGTGATGAATAAGTGGCATATACATTAACTTGATGTTAAAAACGCCTTCCTGCATTGCCACTTAACTTAGATGGCCTTCATGGAGCAATATCCTGATCCCTGGTTTCCTGATCATGTTTGTAAATTGTTTAAGGCCTTATATGGTTTGAAACAAGCACCACATGCTTTGTTTCATTATCTCAGCACTTTTTTTGCAAATGGTTTTATTTTCAGCCGTGTTGACACCTCCTTATTTGTATTTAAACGAGACTCTTGTTTTATGTACTTGCTCGTTTATGTGGACGATCTAATTCTACCCAGTAATCAGGAAGCTACACTCGATGCTTTTTTTTCTCGCCTCAATCGTGAGTTTGTTATCAAAGATCTTGGTGATCTTAACTATTTTCTTGGACTTGAGGTTGCTAATACTGATGATTCCTCTTTCTTAGCCAATCCAAATATGCCACCGATATTCTTACACGAGCAGGCTTACTTAATTCAAAACCGGTTTCTACTCCACTTTCCACTCATGAATCTTTCACATTAGATAGGCCTCTCTTTCTGGATCCTACACTTTATCGATCCTTGGTTGGTGCACTCCAGTATTTGACCATCACTAGACCTGATTTGTCTTATGCAGTTAATCAGGCTAGTTAATTCCTTCAGGCTCCCATTGATGCTCATTATCAATCCGTCAAGCGGATTATACAGTACGTTAAAGGCACACTTTCCTTTGGCCTCATGTTTTGTCGCCCACATACCAATTCTATATTAGGTTACTCTGACGTTTATTGGACTTGCTGAGACCCGACGTTCCACATATGGCTGCTCCATTTTCCTTGGTGGTAATATAGTTTCTTGGAGTGCCAAGAAACAACCCACTGTGTTCGGATCAAGTTGTGAATCTGAATATCAAGCCATGGAAAACACTTTTGCGGAGATTGTTTGGATAACTCATCTTCTTCGAGAACTTTATGATTTACCTCCCGACATACCGACACTTCTATGTGGCAATAAAAGCACCTTATTTATGACTCAGAATCCGGTCTCTCATAAACGAGTTAAATATATTGATCTTGATTACCATTTCTTTAGACAACTCGTTGCATCTAGCAAACTATATACTAAGTTTATTCCAACCAAAATTCAGGTGGCAAATTCACCAAAAGTCTTCTGCGTGCTGAATTTGAACATTTTTCGTGTTATGCTTCGTCTTCAATCACCACATTTTCGCTTGAGGGGTGGTATTAGATAATTATGATCTATATTTATTTGGTGATAGCTTTACGTTTGGTATTCTCCACATATACTGTATCATTGTAACTCTTATTCTTTATATATACCCTCTCAACCTATCCATATTGATGTGGTTGATTAACTAAACCTTCTACAAGTGGTAACTATGCATAAATAACAATCGCAATTAGCGATAAGTGTACTTAGTAGTAACTTGGACGATTAGTAATAAATGATGTTGGGCAATCATATTTGGTAACTAAATTATTATTGAAAAAGTTCCTATTGATGATTATCCTGCTAATACAACAAAATAACCTCATTCACGATTAGTTGTGAGATTTCAACTTAAATGTTGTGATTTTTTCCTACCTATATAAAGGAGGTCTTTGGTCTGACTTTACATAGGTTTTCCTGGTATGTTTTTTATTTTAAGAATGGAATATCATAATCGGTCTTGTTTTCTTTTAAATTAACCAATTAAAGTTTTGGATACCACAAAAATTATTTTAATCTAAAAATGATACATACACGATTGAAAATACATATCCAAAAAATTCAAATCTATAAAAAATACAATGTACATTATTATTGTAAAATAAGTTATATTGTTTCAATAAAAACCTTCTTTTTAATAATAGCATTATAAGATATTTAATGCGTTAATTAATTAAAATACATTTTGAGTTAGTTTTTTACTCCGTTGTTTATTCAATTCATTTATTCTGTTACTTGAGCTATATTATTTTTTTGTTTTGCTTGTATGGATGATTTCCTGTGTTGATGCTCGATCATGTTAGTGATTTTGACTTTTATGTCACTTAATTATTTAATCACGGTTAGTAAATGTTTTATGTATAGTATATGACACCTCATTAATTATACCCAGTGACATAATTTTAAGTATATACAATCATCTCGTGTATATAATGAATATAAAATATTTAAAAAAAATTTGTTAGTAACAAACTTGTTTCTAAACTAGTGATGTAAAAAATAAAAATAGGCATATTGTATGCTGTTACAAACTACAACAGCAACATATACCTAACTGATCCACAAACAAGCAAGATCAAGAATTAGGGGCATCATATCAAAGATGTTACCATGTCGAAATCTAAAGCATTTGTTGGCATTTACTTTGAATGCATATGAAGTTACAACCAATTTTCTCATCATGTCTTATGACTTGTTTTTTTTTATAAACTCATAGTTTAGGTAAAGTTGCTAAATAAGGTTAAGGCAAAATACTTAGAATTTGCATGAACATGTGTTTAAACTAGATTATTTAAGATGATTTAGTTAAAGACAGGTAAAAAGATGAGATAATTATCAGGTTTCTTTCTTATTATCATATTTTTCTGACAGATGATGGTCCTGGGGACATTCGCATTGATCAAATTATGAATCTATACATTTCGTTCAGGATGGTTTTTTTGTCTTGTCCACTGTCCTCTTATCTTTAATGCTACCTTCCCTCTGTATATCTACTCATGTTTAGTGGGTCCTTTTCATCTTTACAGAACCCTTCTCATGAATGTTTTGATAAAGACGAAGTTTGCAGGAGAGAGAGAGAGAGAGAGAGTTAACACATATTCTCTATCACATTTCATTACTTGTTTGGAAAATATAGGGTTTTGTAAATATAGTAATAAATTCAATGGTTATTATACATTTAGTGTTACATATTGACTATAGTTAAACAATTACAATCACCAAAAAAGAAAGTAATGTTCAAATGTCAACAATATTATGTACGCAACTTTATTAGGAAAGTAGGTTTTTATTTGACTCCTTTAAAAAATGAGTGATGTGTAAAGAAAACATAATACACAATGTTGAATTAATTATTTAAGAAAAATAAAAAATAAAAACTTGTTATTTAAGGAAATGGCAGACTTTTTAAATATTTTTATACACATAGATAAACAAAATCGTTTTCTTCTCAAGAAACCAAATTCTATTAGTTAAATCATAAATTGTATTATTTAATTAGTCTCAAAGTGAATGATTTTCATTATTGGAAGAAAAATGAAGTGACAATAGAGTTACCTTCTTTTTTTTTGGGAAAAAGATGTGTTTGTGATTGTAGTTGACTTGTATATGGTTTACAACATCTCAATTCAATTCGTATCATGATTGGTGTTACTCTCACATTATATCAATTGGACCACAAGATGGAAAAGAGATACAGTACCCAACATTTATGATGAAAAGATGCTGACATGAGTTGTTTTCTGGATTGATTCAGGGGAACCTCTCTTTTGTGTAGGAATTTTCACTCACTGGTAAAAGTTTTGGATGTAAAATCTCTTGGATTCTACCAATAAGTGTTTAAACTACCAATCAACGAATTGAAGTGCTACTTGTTTCACCATTTTCCACCTTAAAAAATAAAGACTCTTAGAGGGGAGAGTGTGGCATGCGTGACGGCACCAAAATTCCTAGGTGTACACACGGTCATTCGCAGAACACCGCCCATCTTGTTTTACGGCACGGGAGTGGATGTGGGTGAGTTTGGTGCCGATGAATGAGGGGGAATGAGTGGGTGGTGGGTTGTACATTGTGGTTTACATGTTATACAATTAATGAATGAGTTGAGTTATTTGAATGAGATGTGTTTTCACCTTTGAGTGAGAGTTGAATGAGAGTTTTTTAGACTTGTACATTGTTGTTTAAAGGTTGTACAATTAATGAATAAGTGGAGTCATCCTAGTGATGACATCCTCCTCCCTTAAGAGTAAAAAGAAATTGATATTATAGAAATTTTCATCATATCTAGCAGTTTTATATAGTAATGGGTAGGGGTCTATTAGTGGGTAGTTATGTAAATGTTCATGGATTATCCTAGGTTGTCACTTTGGTTTATGTTGAGAAGGAAAAAAACCAATTTTCAGATTACAATACATTTTTTGTTGGTGATTTGTAACATCCCAAAAATAATAATAATAATAATAACAAGAAATAAAAAAACGAAAGACGATATGTTCATGAAAACGAGGTCGGGATTTAATCAAAGCTTTGATTTCTGCTCAATCTTATTTCTCCAACATCCTTGATCAATTCTACATGAAGAACCACGAGATTTAAGGTAAGGATCGACCATCTGAGTTTTTTCTTCAAAAATGGGTTTTAGGGTTTATGGGGTTTTAAACAAAAAAGTGGAATCTTTACGCATGAAAAATTATTTAAAGCTCAGATCTAGCTTCATGGAAGCTAGATAAACGTTTTGAAAGTAAAAATTTAGGTTTTTGATCAAAAATCAGACCTGGAAATGGTTGGTGTTCTTGAGCCGACACTCAAGAGTCGGCACCTGCAATGTGTCGATTCTCAATGAGGAAAAAGAAGATGAGAATCGGCCAAAAAGGAGAGGATCTGCTCCTGAGAGTCGGCCCTCTAAGGAACACAGTGAGAATCGGCTCCCTAGCACAAAGCAAAGTCTTGAACGCGAGTTCAGACGACACTTATGATGGTGGCTGGCGACTCTCTCAGCCGATACTCCCAGCCGACACTCTAGTGTCGTCGGCGATTGTCTCGGCCGACTCTCGAAAGTCGCTAGTAACATTTCTAGCCAACTCTTATACAAATGATAGAATCCGCACTTTGATTTATGTGAAGATCGGTATACGCTTAAGAAATAGATAAGACATCGACTTCGGGTTAAGTATCGATAGACTGGTGAGTTCTAAAGCCCTATTTTTAATGTTTTGAATTATGTGTTTAGGCTGGTGTGCATACTTACGAAATAATGTTTTATGAAACGATGTTTACGAAAGGGAAGTTGAAATGTGTTTATGAAATGTTTAGTCAAATGAAGTTTACAAAAGGTTTACGAATGAAATGTTGTTTAGTAACATGTACGAATGCTTTAACTAAAATGGGGTAAAAGTTTTAAGAAAGTCACGAATGAACGAATCTGCCATGAGTTCCTTTGGGAAGTAGGATATGTATGTATGTATGTATGGGCCTTACCTTTATAGAGGCCTTTGTGGTTGACCAACTATTGTATAACTAGATGGATGAGGAGTGACGACGGTCACCATGTGATTACCGGAATCCCTAAGGAAGGTACTATTCTCGGCGAAATGTTCTGGTGTCGAAGGGCTTTGAGGTATCGGGCCCTAGGTTTCTCCGCCTGCAGGTAATGTACGATGTTGAAGGGCCTAGTGGTGGTGTACCTCGGGGTTTCTCCGCCAGTACGCGATGTATGGAATTGACGATTACGAGAAGGCGCATATTCGAATTATTGTTGACTTATGTTTGATGTTATGTTATTGCATGCTTTATGTACGCTTTTATTAAAATGAAGTATAAATGTTACGTTTTTTGAAAAATGTTTAAAGTTAAAGTTTTATATAAAGTTAGAACTCACCAGCGTAGCTGACTTTTAGTATGCACATTCAGGTTAAGGACAGGTATGAAGGTTGAACGGTGATGCTTGGCAAGCGATGAAAAGTTACCCGATTGATCTTGAAGACTAGCATCCCGTTATAAGTTGATTATGTTATGTTTATGTTTTATACAATGTTTATGCTTCCACATGTTGAACAAGTTTTAATTGTGTTGAATGAATGATCCCGTTGCGTTATTTGATATTCAAGTTTAAGAACTGTTTGTGAATGAGCAAATCCAATGCGTGAGGCCTCCCGGGTTTGGGACCTTACATGATTTTAGTGTCATCGAGCTATTTAGTGTATTTTGATTTACTTGGTGATCAAATGAGAAGTCATATTGAAATATCAAACAAGTTGAAAAGTGTGCAATGTACACTTGTTCGATGATCTTATCACTTCTGGTGCTAAAGACACCTTGTTGTATCAAGGGGGCGAAGCCCACTGAATAACGGGAGTCCGCGGGCAGCGCCTCTGGTTAGCAGGGTCCTAGGGGCTGCAGCCCCTAGTGGGGTCAAAAGGGCAACGCCCCTAGCTGGGGATAAGTTGCCAGGTCAGGTTAGAATGTATTTATTTTGCATGTTTTGTTATGAATGGAAAACTAAGTTTGAAAGTGAAAACTGCTGACAGTTGGTCCTTCGGAGTTGATTGTTTCTCCGAAGTAGATTGCCTCTCCGGAGTAGATTGTTCCTCCGGAGTAGATTGCATCTCCGAAGTAAAATGACTTAGCAGTTATGGATTGACGGTTGTGGCGGTTATCAGCCCATAACAGTCATAACGTTCCTGTGTATATGTTTACCCCTTAAATACATGTGAATTTGGTCATTGTAAGACACACAAAATTCCTAACAGACTTTCACATATTCGTTCTTGAATATCTGATTCTTATCCGGCTGAATTCTGTGTATACTATGGAAATAATTCAATCTGAAAGTGGACTATCACGATTGTCAAAGAATCCAAGTCATATCATATACACGAACCCATAATTCCTACATTTTTCATAGTTTAGTTTAGTTTAGGTCAAATCAGATTTTCTTCGATGTATCATAGCCACAAAGATAAGCGTGCAACTCTATTCATATTACAAATCAGACACTAATCTTTAATTTTAAAAACGGACAACTAAGAATCAAGCACTAATCTTAAACTTTAAAAAGCGAACAGCCAAGAATCCGGCATCGATCCTAAATTTTAAAAACAAATGTAACAAAGATATGCAAAGAAAACTGACGATGAAGAAGAATTGAATAAAAAACAAAAAAAAATGTTGCAACAATCTAAAAGAATGTAGGTGTTGAAAACGATTTTCATAGAACAATAATATCTAATCGATGTTGTCATCAGGCCTTTGGTCTGGTGGTTAGGGGGTTTTGCCATAAGGTTTTCCTCCTGTGGAGGTCTCAGATTCAATCCTTACAATGTGCACTTCATAATTTCAGGAACACCCTCTGTGGCAGGACTTGAACTCTGGGCTAGGTGGCGTTAGCGACATCCTAACCGACATGCCGTTCTAAAAAAAAATCTAATCACTTCATGAACCACATTATTGGGCTCTTTCATTTCATTATTTGTCTCAAATTAAACGTCAAATCGAAACCAACATTTAGCTTGAGTCGACATATTAAGAGTATTAGGATAGTTTATTTATGTAGTCGGTAGTTATTATGTTTTTTTCTATTACCATGTAATAGGCAGTTCAACGAGTCATGTAGTGAGCATATACACTTTCTTGTAATGCACCAAACAAAATGCAGAACCCAATTTCTTTCTCTATTTTTGTATATTAACTTCGATTGGTTTAAGTAGTTTATATTACATTAGATTTTCTTCATATATTATATACTAGGTTAAAATCCCGTGTATTAAACGGGGTTTAATAAATATAATATTATATATTAAGTAATAAAAAAATATTTTTTTTAAAACTCGTGTTTTACACGGGTTGAACAAAACCGTGGAATCTAATATAATCTGTTAACACATACACTCGTCAAAATATGTCAGTAGATTTATTTATTAATATAATATATAGATTAGTATTTCTTTAAAAATATATTATTATTAAAAGATAGAGGTGTATTTAATAAGAGAGAGAGGCAAAAAAATGATTAGAATGAATATTGAGGTGACATGTGCCATAAAAAATATTTATTTATTATATAGTATAGATATAGATATAGATGTCCTGGTGTGGTTAGAGGTGCACAAATCGGTTTTTTAACCCAAACCGGTTCAACCTGACCCGAACCGGTTTGGTCAACAAAAAGTCAAAACCGGTTTGGACCCAAACCGGTTCGGGTTAAACCGGTTTTGATGATGGAAATATGCAACCCGATCAAACCGGTTAGGGTAGGGTTTAAACCGGTTTGCCCTTTAAACCGGTTTGAACCGGTTTTTTTTTTTTTTTTTTTTTTTTTAAAATGACATTAAATTAGCATTAAATTCGCATTAAAAAAATTTTATATTAAATTTATATTAAATTAGCATTAAATTCGCATTAATTAGCATTAAATTCGCATTAATTAGCATTAAATTCGAATTAATTAGCATTAAAAAAATTTTATATTAAATTTATATTAAATTAGCATTAAATTAGCATTAATTAGTATTAAATTAGCATTAATTAGCATTAAACTCGAAAACCGGTTTGTAAACCGGTTTATCAAACCGGTTTGGTTGAACCGGTCCCCAACCCGATTTCAGCCAGAAAGCTCCAAACCGGTTTTGAACCGGCGGTTTTTGGGCAACCTGAACCGGTTTGGTCCAAACCGGTTTGACGGTTTGGACCGGGTTAAAAAAAAAACCGGTTTTTTTGTTCACCTCTAGGTGTGGTGTCTATTTAAAGAGGCTGGATAAATTATACTCCAAGCTGATCCAGATCTTTGAATGTAGTAACCCATTAGGCCCTATAATATACTCTAAGCTGATCCATATCTTAGAATGTAGTAGCCCATTAGGCCTTAAAATATGCTCCAAGCTGATCCATATTTTTTAATGTAGTAACCCATTAGGCCTTAAAATATACTCCAAGCTGATCCATTATAATGGTTACGGTTATAATAACCGGTTTTCTTGTTCACCCAGTCGTCCATATATAAAAATTTGGTTTGAACTTCATTGATTACAATTTACATATATGTCAATGTATTTGGACCAATATTATTTTGCATCTGAGTTTTGATCAAAATGAAAATAATATGGGGTATATATGATCAGACGAGTGAAATATTTTTTTTTGAACCATTACATTTATGATTATATTACATACTAGGTTAGATCCCGTATATTACGCGAGCTAAATCATAAAAAAATACAATAAATAAATATCTTATATGTTGATAAATTGTTATTAGATTTAAAGAACCACAGTTAACAGATAACGTAATATTATTAGATTTTGTAAAAGAAAATGTTAATCTAAATCCTATGTTCATTACTGATTTGGAAAAAAATTACAAGAAATATTTTGTTTTATTATGTTGATATTAATCAAATATTAAATAATGATGAAATATAAATTTATTATAATATTGAATTATAAGAAATAATTTAGTTGCCTAAAACAATGGGCTAAAATGGTTTACGCGAGAAAATATAAATGGATGAGCTCTAGAATTATGTCACCTGTCCCGTAGAATTTTATTTATTAAGTACGTAGTATAAATAATAGATAATAGATTATATACATATATGTGTGTGTCGTATAAAATTGTTTTAACATAAATAAAACATTTATATAACAACAATTAGGTTAGAAACTCTGTGTATTACACGAGTTGAATAAATGTAATATTATATATACTTAGTAATAAATATTTAAATATTACATATTTATAACATATTACATAGTTTTTTAATATAAATTCTAATAACGTTATATAGTTATTTTTTGAAAATGTTTTTAAATAAAGAATGAAAGAAATGTTCAATTTATTAAAATGTTTTTATATAAAGAATGAAAGTATTTTTTTTTTTTTTTGCAAGACTATAATTGAATTAAAGATAAAAAAACGTTCTATGTAATGATGTAATTTTTGTAAAAAAAACTATTATTGCAAGACTATAATTGAATGATACAAACATTACCTTATATCTAAATCATTTCTTTGTCTGTATCATAGTTTTGATCTCTTATTCTGAATAAATCTGATATAACTTGTTGAGATCAATAATCAACAACCTAACATCGGTACCCATAGTAAAGGAGTTTGTTTGGTCTGTTTAAACCACGAAAATTAAAACATCGTTTCAACAGAAAATTCATAGTTTCATACTCGTTCTTTTTATATTTATGTATTATCTTGTTATTGATTTCATACCCACACAATACTTTAATTTGAAAATGATCAATACACGATTTAGAAAACTATCTAGAAAATACAAAATTCAAAACCTATAAAGACATACAGACTAAAATCTTTCAAATTTTATACTTTCTAATCTTTTGGTACCGGTATTAAATAAAATCTCCTCTCCTTTATGTACTCTTTGACCTTACCACCAAACAGTCACCTGAGGAAATATCACCGGATCAAATGAAAACCGTAACATAGTCTTACGTATACGTAACAACTTCTCATTCGACATAGTGTTACGTACACGTAACACATTGGGTTAAGTATGCGTAAGACTCCTCATTCTCACATTTATGTTCAACATATATGTAATAGATACTTAAATACCCATTTCACAACTAAAAGAAAAAAATAATTTATGATTATGTTATTAGTTTGGTTGTTTTTCTCTAGTTTTCGTATAACTATTTGGTTTTATATATTGTGTGGGTGCGAAATCAATAATAGGATAATACATAAATATAAAAAGAACGATTATGAATTTTCTATGCAAACGAAGTTGTAATTTTCGTGGTTTAAACAGACCAAACGAACTCCTTTACCGTGGGTCCCGAGGTTAGGTTGTTGATTAATGATCTCAATGAATTATATGAGATTTGTTCGAAAAAAGAGATCAAAACTATCATTCAGACAAAGAATTGATGTAGATATAACATAATGTTTGTATCAGATATCAAATAATGATTACAATGAATAACAATTCAATAACAAACTCTCTCTTGTATATCTTGCTTACTCATAAATAACTTTGAAGTTTAGGATTTGTGATTCGCGTGTTCAGGCTAGCAACCTTGGAGCTCGTTGACTCGTTGTGGATTTCGTTATTCATATTTCGTCCACTTCATCAAGTTCATATTTTTCATACGGTATGATTCTCTTCAAGACCCTATGGATGTAAACCAGATTTATCGTTTATTTATAATTGGACCTTTTTGAGAGATTTGTAATCTGATCATATATCTAATATGTGTTCTATTTTCTGCTGCCAATATAATTTTTAAATCGGACACATAAACCGCAAAACCATTTTCTAACCCACCATGGTCTAGGGGCTTTGCCCTTTAGAATCTTAGAGACTCCATTGTGCTCGAAATCATAATAGTCTTAAAAGGAGTATGCACTCTAACTCTCCTAACTCGTATCAATGTTTATTCTAATTTCTTATTTGGTGATCTTAAGCAAATCTAATTAAACTAAAATGGCTATAATGGCATTAATATCATCAATAGTCTCAGCCCTATATGCCAAGTGGTGAAGAGCACACAAAGAACTCAAATATGATTTTATTGGGAGGCTCGTGAGAAGGCTAGTGCAACTCATCCTTTGCAGCAAAAACAAGTAGTATGAAACTCAAAAAAAATGTGATTATCAAAAGAGAATTTGTGAAATAAATGTATTTGTTGTTATTTCGTGTACGTGAGGAGCAAGAAAAGGTTTTGTTTGGTTTGATGAATATTTGAAGAACCAAAAAGAAGGCTGAGAAGTCCCTTACCATTACCAAGAAAGTATCGCAGTGCCATAGTAAGTATCTAAGTGCTCCACACTTGTTTACAGCTAGAGAGCTCATTTGAGCAACCATTTTGTTAAGATGGATGATGTAGATCCTTGTTTGGTTTCCGAATGCTCAATAGTTGTGGAAGATGATTGATGGGGCAAAGGCATTGGTTTTCTATGCATGTACTCATCATTGCTAAGAACATTATGGAGTCACAACAAATCAAGGGTTTCAATCGCAGAATCTTTACGCAACCCAGGGTTTCAATCGCAGGGAAGACGCAACCCCGGGATTCAATCGCAGGGAAGACGCACCATCAGGGTTTCCATCAAGTTTCAATCGGTTTCAAGAACAATCAGGGTTTCAATCGACGAAAAAGGTATGCAAAAGCTTGTTTTATTCGAAATCATTGGTTTCAATCAGTGATTTCGACGCAAAAAGTATGCAAAAGCATGGTTTACTCGGTTGTTTATTCAAAAAAGTTTTTTTTTGCAAGACTATAATTGAATTAAAGACAAAAAAACGTTCTATGTAATGATGTAATTTTTGTAAAAAAAAAAAACTATTATTGCGAGACTATAATTGAATCTGATACAAACATTACCTTATATCTAAATCAATTCTTTGTCTATATGATAGTTTTGATCTCTTATTCTGAACAAATCTCATATAACTTGTTGAGATCAATAATCAACAACCTAACATCGGGACCCACAGTAAAGGAGTTTGTTTGGTCTGTTTAAACCACGAAAATTAAAACTTCGTTTCAACAGAAAATTCATAGTTTCATACTCGTTCTTTTTATATTTATGTATTATCCTGTTATTGATTTCATACCCACACAATACTTTAATTTGAAAATGATCAATACACGATTTAGAAAGCTATCTTGAAAATACGAAATTCAAAACCTATAAAGACATACAGACTAAAATATTTCCAATTTTATACTTTCTATTCTTTTGGTACCAGTATTAAATAAAATCTCCTCTCCGTTATGTACTCTTTGACCTTACCACCAAACAGTCACCTATGGAAAGATCATCGGATCAAATGAAAACCGTAACACAGTCTTACATATACGTAACAACTTCTCATTCGACATAGTGTTACGTACACGTAACACATTGGGTTAAGTATACGTAAGACTCCTCATTCTCACATTTATGTTCAACATATATGTAATAGATACTTAAATACCCATTTCACAACTAAAAGAAAAAAATAATTTATGATTATGTTATTAGTTTGGTTGTTTTTCTCTAGTTTTTGTATAACTATTTGGTTTTATATATTGTGTGGGTGCGAAATCCATAATAGGATAATACATAAATATAAAAAGAACGATTATGAATTTTCTATGCAAACGAAGTTGTAATTTTCGTGGTTTAAACAGACCAAACGAACTCCTTTACCGTGGGTCCCAAGGTTAGGTTGTTGATTAATGATCTCATTGAATTATATGAGATTTGTTCGAAAAAAGAGATCAAAACTATCATTCAGACAAAGAATTGATATAGATATAACATAATGTTTGTATCATATATCAAATAATGATTACAACGAATAACAATTCAATAACAAACTCTCTCTTGTATATCTTGCTTACTCAGGAAATAACTTTGAAGTTTAGGATTTGTGATTCGCGTGTTCAGGCTAGCAACCTTGGAGCTCGTTGACTCGTTGTGGATTTCGTTATTCATATTTCGTCCACTTCATCAAGTTCAAGTTTTTCATACGGTATGATTCTCTTCAAGACCCTATGGATGTAAACCAGATTTATCGTTTATTTATAATTGGACCCTTTTGAGAGATTTGTGATCTGATCATATATCTAATATGTGTTCTATTTTCTGCTGCCAATATAATTTTATCGGACACATAAACCGCAACACCATTTTCTAACCCACCATGGTCTAGGGGCTTTGCCCCTTAGAATCTTAGAGACTCCATTGTGCTCGAAATCATAATAGTCTTAAAAGGAGTATGCACTCTAACTCTCCTAACTCGTATCAATGTTTATTCTAATTTCTTATTTGGTGATCTTAAGCAAATCTAATTAAACTAAAATGGCTATAATGGCATTAATATCACCAATAGTCTCAGCCCTATATGCCAAGTGGTGAAGAGCACACGAAGAACTCAAATATGGTTTTATTTGGAGGCTCGTGAGAAGGCTAGTGCAACTCATCCTTTGCAGCAAAAACAAGTAGTATGAAACTCAAAAAAAATGTTATTATCAAAAGAGAATTTGTGAAATAAATGTATTTGTTGTTATTTCGTGTATGTGAGGAGCAAGAAAAGGTTTTGTTTGGTTTGATGAATATTTGAAGAACCAAAAAGAAGGCTGAGAAGTCCCTTACCATTACCAAGAAAGTATCGCAGTGCCATAGTAAGTATCTAAGTGCTCCACACTTGTTTACAGCTAGAGAGCTCATTTGAGCAACCATTTTGTTAAGATGGATGATGTAGATCCTTGTTTAGTTTCCTAATGCTCAATAGTTATGGAAGATGATTGATGGGGCAAAGGCATTGGTTTTCTATGCATGTACCATCATTGCTAAGAACATTATGGAGTCACAACAAATCAAGGGTTTCAATCACAGAATCATTACGCAACCCAGGGTTTCAATCGTAGGGAAGACGCAACCCAGGGATTCAATCGCAGGGAAGACGCACCATCAGGGTTTCCATCAAGTTTCAATCGGTTTCAAGAACAATCAGGGTTTCAATCGACGCAAAAGGTATGCAAAAGCTTGGTTTATTCGAAATCATTGGTTTCAATCGAAAATTATATGTTCAAAATTAATGGTTCGAAATTTATGTTCTTAATATTCTGCTCATCTCAAGCATGATACTTGAAATATTGCATCTGATACATGATGGAAGAAAATCACTCAGTTCGATGGTGAAACTACTAAACGTTACTAGTGAGTTATATTAGATTGAAATAAGTTATTTTAGATGATAACAATTCTTGTTAGTACTAATGAGTTATTTTGATGAAACGTTACCTAATTCAATGTGATAACCAAATATGATCAATTTTACAACCAAATTGAAAACAAATGTACCCGCTACAATTGGTTCGAACATTAATCGACCACCGATACACATGTAAAATTCTAGTTTTTCGTTGTTTGAGCATACAAGTTGAAACCATTTTGGGGCACTCATACAACCAAATATTTCGAGACTAGAAATTCCAACAGCAACGCAAGTGAAATTTGTAACATCTCGGATTTCGAAAGCAATAGATCGGGCTCGGGAGTTACATGAACATAAGGAAAAGGAATAGAGATGGAGCGGGCCTTGGCCCGGGTCGCTATGTTGCCCAAACTAAAGGTGAGGATGGGCCTTAAGATCCTAACCCTCCTTTCAACCACCTAATTTCTCACTTCATCTTCCCCACTTTTTAGAGAGAGAAACACATAGAGAGAGTGTGTGTCGGGTTTTCCCCAAGATCGATCCATTCTTCTTCTCCAGTGATTACAGAAAGCTTTGCTAAAGAAACGAGCCGATTAGAGGTAAGAAACTTATCCAGATCTGAGATTTTGTTGAAAATGGGATTTTATTGTTTTTATGAGTTTTCTTCAAAAAAAAGGTCGGATTTTTACGTGTGTTTATGTTTAAAAACCATAGATCTAGCTTCATGGTTAAGATTAGAACGTTTTGGAATGTAAAATTTACGATTTTGGACTGAAAAATGGCTTATATGGGATTTGTGTTCTTGGGCCGACACTCGAGTGTCGCCACCTACAAAGTAGCGACACTCGACGAGGACGAAGACCCTAAGAGTGTCGACCCTCCTATAGCGACACTCGACGAGGACGAAGACCCTAAGATGTTTTTAAAAGAATAAAGGTAAAGTTTTAAAGAAAGTCATTTCATTAACAAAGAAAGTAAAGATAAAGTTTCCTTCAGAAATAAGTACCATGTTAAGTTACGATTCCTTCTGGTACTAATGTTACTATGTACAGAAAGTCAGTTATGGGCTATGTCCCCCTCTAAAAAAACCTTTGCGGTTTGCTAACGGTTGATCAACTGGTTATCATTAATATGGAGTAACGACGGTTACTCATAAGGGCTTTATGCTAGGTTGTCATCTTAGAGGTAAAGAGCCTTAGGCGATAAGAGGTCGTCCTAGAGGTAAAGATCCTTAGGTGACATGTTGTCCTCCTAGAGGTAAAGAGCCTTAGGAGACATAGTGAGTAGAGAATCCTATAGGTAAAGAGCCTTAGGATACACTACAGATACGAATGGAATTGACGGTATGGTGACAGCGTCCTGACCCGAGTCAGGACTGTTACAAAAGGTTACGGTGATGCATCGTGTAATCTTCCCTTATTCGTCAGCCTTTGGACTTGAGCCATTGGGACGATATGGAAAGGAATGGAAAAGTTAAAGATAACTTTTCAGTTAAGATGATGTGTGTATGACTTAAAAGATACTATATGTAAAGTTTTTGCCTCATTGACAGTAAAGATATGTTCAAGTAAAACCTTCTTCTTTTAATATATGTATTAATGTTTTATGTAAGCGTTAGAACTCGCTTAACGTTGTTGATTTTTAGTATGCACACCAGTTAAGTGTAGGTGACTGTAGATAGATGTGGATGCTTGGCTTGAGGAGAGGAGTTACCCAAAGATCGGAGTCCGGCATCCCGTTTACTTTTAAAGTTTTTGTTATTTTAAGACAAGTTTAAATTCGTACCAGACAAGCTATGTTTAAGGCATGTTATGTATTCCGCTGCTTATGTAAAAGTTCTAATTGTTTCCGCTGCGATTTGAGAATGTCTTATGTTTATGAGTAAATCCAATAAGTGAGAACTCCTGGGTTTGGGGCGTTACAAGTTGGTATCAGAGCCATAGTTTGAGAGATTTGGACATCCCCGATGTCCAGACTTAAACTAAGAATGGGACCAAGTAGCGGATGCCAGTAACATGTAACTTAGAGCCAAAGCATCAGATGTGTATAGTAAGTAACTTTTTTTTTCCCTTTTGAGTGTCAAGATAAGAATAGAGGGTTTAGTGAAATCATGAAAGTGACTATTTAGAAAACAAGAAGTGATGTAATGATTAATTTGCAGATGGCTAGTGTATATGAACATCTTACCTTACTTATTGTGTTCTACCTATTCTCTAGAATGATGAAATTAAATTCCTTTGTTCCCTATCTTTCAGTTGAGAAATGGCTAGACGTGGAGGAGAAGAGGAGAAGGAAGACGTGGTGGTGGACGTACAGGTCATCACGGTAGGGAACCTGTGAACCACGGGCACTAAGTTGAGGGGAGTGTCCACACCACTCATACCAATACGACAGTCAATCAGCACAATGATGAGCAAGTGCTAGAAGCTGACCAGATGTTTGAATTTGAACCGGTCATGTAAGCGGCTCTCGGCCGAGAATTCACTCGAATGCTGAAAGAAACCTTATCGGCCGTGCTGGCCAAAGCCTTGAGGAAAGCTAATGAAGGCCCCAGTACAGTCCTAGCTACCGAAGGACCCATGGTACCTCAAGTCCTGGAAGAGACAAATCAGATGGAAATTGTTGCACCGCCTGCTCGCAGATGCGACTATAAAGCATTCAGAGGCTGTGATCCACCCGTGCTTACTGGGGAATATGACGCATCAGATACCTCGGATTGGATCAACAAGATGGAGTCTACCATCCGTCTCAGCGAGTGCCGACCTGATCAAGCAGTCACCTTCAAATTCACTAAAAGGAGAGGCGACACACTGGTGGGAGACTGTGAAGCAAAGGGTGATTAAGCGCTTAAATTCTTAAGATGGAAGGATCTGAAGGAGCTAGTCACTGAAAAGTTTTGTCCTAAGAACGAGGTCCACAAGGTGGAAAGAGAGTTCCTGACTCTTCAAGCTGGACTCATGACACACCGGCAATACACCTCCAAGTACAACGAGCTGGCATGCCTGGTGCCTCATCTTGTAACCAGAGGATAGAAGGATCCGCTATTATGTCCAAGGGTTGCCTTCAAAAGTCCGTACCTTTGTCAAGGCCAACACACCGAGTACTTTTGAGTCGGTGTTCATTCTGAACGGAGTTGTGTATGATGGCATAGCCTCTACCGAAGTCATCCCTAAAGCACCCTGAGTCAGTGTTCATTCTGAGCAGATTTGTGTATGATTACATAGCCTCTACCGAAGTCATCCCTGAAGCACCCAAGATCAAGCGGTTAAGCGAACAGGTGAAAACCTCTAAGGTCCAAGCGAAGCAAAGGAAAGAGTATAAACCGATGGGATGTGTGGTAAGTGTGGAAAGAAGCATGGGGGTGAATGCAGGTTAGGATCGGTAGGATGTTATAAGTGTGGCAAGCATGGCCACCTTTCTCGCGAATGCCCAGACAAGCGTGTATGTTATAACTGTGGCGAGAAGGGGCACTCTGTGTAACATCCCAAAAATAGTAATTTAGTAAATAATAACGCGAAAGAGACTTAATCGTCATAAAACAAAATAAAAACGGATGGGCTTGGGCTCGGCTCCAACGGGCCGAGGGAAGCCCAGGTATATAAGGGCCAAGACAGCCTTGAAGCTCTAATTTTTCACCAACACTTGCAAGCTAGAGAGAGAAAGGAGAGTCGGGTCTAGAGAGAGAAAGTCGAAGGATCGACACGAAATTGAAGGAGCACATTACTACTGAGCTCGTGAGCAAAACCTCCGAATCAGAATCACAATCCAGGTAACGAATCGACCTTAAACTGAGTTTTTCTTCGTTTTGGGGTTTCTCGGGTTTTAGCTAAATAGGAGACGTTTTTATGGATGAAACTTGAAAATAAGCTTAGAACTAGCATCTAGAGTGAAAACCGCACCTTTTGATCAAAGAAAATTGTAAGATTAGCATGATCGGATTAACATGCAAGAATTTCGGACTTGTCCAGGAAACAGGTGCTGCGTACTTATCAAGTACGCAGGAAGGACGTCATGCGTACTTACCAAGTACGCAGGAGAAAGATCATACGTACTTACCAAGTACGCAGGAGAAAGATCATGCATACTTACCAAGTACGCAGGAGAAAGATCATGCGTACTTGTCAAGTACGCATGAGCAAGGCCCTCGCATTTACTAAGTGCGCAGGCAGCAGACCAGTAAGTAAAGTCAGTATGTTTTAGATTGGTTAAACCGTTAGAGTCGGGATTGGGTCTGATGTGTATTTAACTACCTAATTCAGATAGTACGTGACGTTGTTGGACATTTGTTTAGGACAACCAAGACTAGCTTATCAGGTGAGTTCTATGTGCCCCCTTCTATGTTATGTGCAAATTATTTTAAATGTTTTGGGGCTGAAGTGTATACACTAAATGAATAAATGCTATAAATATCAATGTGATCATGCGTGGTATACAAATATGTATATATATACTTATATATGAAAATGAATTATGAACAAATAATGAAACGTATGATTACAAAGAATGAATGAAAGAAGGACATAACGTAAATGAATGAAATCTTGCTTTATATTATATATATTGCATGTTATGAATGTATGTAAACGTTATGAACCCTTCTATGACAACGGCTACTTCAGTAGACGGACGACCACGTGGCTATTTTGTAACTGGACAAAAACGTTCCTTCGCAAGCTAGGACGTATATTAAGGCACTAATGGATGGTCGAAGCAATTGCCTTAACTAAAGTAGAACGGTTGCATACATAATGGTCGCGTGGGAAACGGATGCCCTAGGGCAGACGGACAAAAGAACGGACTACGACGGTAGGACGGTTTAAGAGCGGACGGACAAAGGTTGCCGGACGGATTTAATGAAAGAACGGACGGTTTTCTAGAGCCGGACGGTTAATGAAATGGGCTACGACGGTAGTTCTCACTGCGATGTCTTTGTGACATTCGCGACAAGTGTGATGGGTTGATCTCCCTTAAGATTATGGCCAATAAGTGTTCTCCCAAAGTAAGTATGTATGTACATATGTATATACATAAAATGAATGTTATGTGAGAACAGTAAAGTAAAGAATATGTAAAAGAACGAATATTACGTATGTTATGTACATATATATATAAAATATTCATGATAAGATAAGTATTATGTATGATTGTCCTTAAACTAGAACTCACCAGCGTTAGCTGACTTTTAGTATACATTTCAGGTAAAGGAAGGAAGGGTCGTGCGATGGTGTGAAGGTTACCCGACACAAGACTGACATCCCACTTATTTTATGTTAAGACAATGTTATGTATTGGATTGTTAAGACTTCCGCTGTTATGTCATGTCATGTTACGTTATGTAATGATTGAATTTGAATGTTTTAAATTCAAGCTCAGTATTTGTGACTATGTTTATGAGTAAATCCAACAAGTGAGGTTACCCGGGAATGGGCCTTACAAGTTGGTATCAGAGCTAGGTTTGAGAGATTCAGACATCCCTAAATGTCTGGACTCAAGCTGATTATGGGACCAACGCACGGATGTCAGTACGGGTAACCAATGCCAATGCCAACGCCAGCACGGTAAGTAAGTACTAGAGTTAATACACTTGGATAAGGATAGATACCTTAACTTAGAACAAATAGATGTCAATGTCACAACCAATTTGAAGAGTTTTGGACCCGAAAAGCAATGTAAATTAGTAATCACAAACCGGTCACTGTAATTAAAAATTTACCTTGCTCGTACTGTTCTAAACTATGATCTGAAGGAATGGCATTGATGTATTCCCTTTATAACTATCAGGAAACTAGAAACTATGGCTGGTGGAGGAAGAACAGGACGCCGAGGCAGTCGCACTGGCCGAGTCGGTAGACCTCCATTGAATCAAAGACACGAAGAGGAAGAGAGTGTGCACGAAACAGAGGTGACCCCAACTGGGAACAACAGTCAAGGGCCTCTACAATTAGAACCAGAGGTCAGGGATGCTATTGCCCGTGAAGTCGTACTCACTCTGAGGAAAGTTTTGCCTGATCTACTATCCGAGGCATTAAAGAAAAGTAGAGAGGAGGATGAAGGAGTCTATGAAGAGAAAGTGTATGACAGTGATGGGGATGAAGTGAAGGTGGGATCAAGCAACCGTGGGTGTACCTACAAAGGGTTCAAGGACGGAGACCGACCCAAGTTCGATGGGAACAAGGATTTAGTGGCTACGTTCGAATGGATTGAGAGGATGAACGCTGTAGTCAACATTAGCGAGTGTCGACCGGACCAGGCAGTTAAGTATGTTGCCCATTCTTTCACCAATGAGGCACTAAGTTGGTGGAGGAACATTCAGAGGTCAAAGTCTCCAAACGCTCTTGCCAGAATGACATGGGAAGATCTGAAGAAGCTGATAATCCAAAAGTTCTGCCCACAGAACGAGATTGATCTTGTGGAGAACGAGTTCCTAAACTTCAAGGCTGGCAACAAGACTCATCGCCAGTATACCTCAAGATTCAATGAGCTAGCCCAACCGGTACCCCACCTGGTGGAGACAGAAGAACGAATGATTAAGTACTATGTAAAGGGCCTACCTCAAAGGGTCCGTGTTCATGTAAAAGCTAGTCTACCACCGACCTTCGAGTCAGTAGTGAATCTGAGCGGAATCGTCTACGACGATTATGCCAATGAGGACCCGGCACCTGAGACACAAAAGAGAAAGTGGGAGAACCCGTCTAGAGGCACCGGAAGAGGGAATGTAACAACTGAAATTAAGAAACCAAGGTTGGAAGAATATGAAACATGCAAAAAATGTGGAAGGCAACATCTTGGCGAGTGTCGAATCGACACCACCATGTGTTATAAGTGTGGGAGGCCGGGGCACTACTCCCGAGACTGTTTGAAGGGCGTCAAGTGCCAAAGTTGTGGAAGACATGGACACCAGACTAGGGATTGCAGGAAAACCAGACAATCCGGTTCGGGAAAGGAAAAGGAAGCTGAAAAGGAACAACCGCAGGCTAGGACTCGAGCCTATGCCCTGACTGAGGAGGAAGCAAGGGGAAACCCTGATGTTGTGTCAGGTACGTTCCTAGTTAATGATGAACATGCTGCTATTTTATTTAACTCTGGTGCTAGTAAAAGTTTTATATCCAATGCATTTAGCTGTAAACTAGGTTGCACTATCAACACCATAGTAAAGGCCTTTAGCGTACAAACTGCCGTTGGTAAAAATTCGGCAGTATTTCAAGTAACAGAGGATTACATAATAGAAATAGAGGGTCATAAGTTCCCTTCTAGATTATTCCTTCTTACCTTAGGAGGATTCGATATAGTATTGGGTATGGATTGGCTAGCTGCCAACAAAGCTCAAATCATATGTAAACGTAAGAAGATACACCTCAAAGCTCCTAGCGGCAGTCCGATTACGGTTTATGGGGATTGGAATTGCACGATGCCGAACATCATCTCGATGATCAAGGCCGAAAGTTACATGAGGCGCGGTTACGAAGCTTATTTGGCATATGTTATTGATGATAGAAAGAAAATGAATGAACTCAAGAATGTACCCGTGGTGTGCAACTTTCCGGAAGTATTCCCTGAGGATCTACCTGGGTTACCACCCGATCGGGAAACAGAATTTCAGATTGACTTATTGCCAGGAGCTGAGCCTGTTGCCAAAGCCCCTTACCAATTGGCACCGTCAGAAATGAAAGAATTGATGTCTCAACTAGAGGAACTAACAGAACAAGGATTTATTAGGCCGAGCATCTCACCGTGGGGCGCTCCGGTACTATTTGTAAAGAAGAAGGACGGCAGCATGCGCATGTGCATTGACTACCACGAATTGAACAAGAGGATAGTAAAGAACAAATACCCACTGCCTAGAATAGACGACCTTTTTGATCAAATGCAAGGTGCGAGTTGGTTCTCAAAGATCGATCTTAGGTCGGCTTACCACCAGTTGAAAGTAAGAGAAGAAGACGTACCAAAGACCACGTTTCGCACGCGTTATGGGCACTATGAGTTTCTCGTGATGTCCTTCGGATTGACCAACGCACCAGCAGCGTTCATGGATTTGATGAATAGAGTATGTCGACCCATGTTGGATCGATCAGTAATAGTTTTTATAGACGACATACTGGTATATTCGAAAAGCGAGGGTGATCACCACTGTCACCTAAGAGAGGTTCTGGAGGTGCTAAAGCAGGAAAGGTTGTATGCAAAATTCTCCAAATACACGTTCTGGCTTAGGGAAGTCCAATTCCTAGGTCATGTAATAAACTCAAATGGCATTATGGTGGATCCTGCAAAGATCGAGACAGTAAAGGAATGGAACATCCCAAAGACACCAACAGAGATAAGAAGTTTTCTGGGATTGGCAGGCTACTATCGAAGGTTCATTCAAGATTTTTCAAGAATAGCCTCGCCACTAACAAAGTTGACCCGGAAGGAAGTGAAATGTGAATGGGTTCCAACCCAAAACAACGCGTTTGAGGAACTTAAGGCACGATTAACCCAAGCTCCAGTCTTGGCACTACCTGAGGGAAATGAAGACTTAGTAGTTTACTCTGACGCTTCGGGTCAGGGTTTAGGTTGCGTACTTATGCAACGAGAAAAGGTAATTTCTTACGCCTCGCGACAACTAAAGATTCACGAGGTTAACTACCCAACACATGATCTAGAGTTAGCGGCAGTAGTTTTCGCGTTGAAAATATGGAGGCACTATCTGTATGGAGTTAAATGCACCATTTACTCCGATCACAAAAGCCTGAAGTACTTTTTCGAACAAAAGGAATTAAACATGAGACAAAGGAGATGGTTAGAGCTACTGAAAGACTATGATTGTGAGATATTGTACCATCCAGGCAAGGCAAACGTAGTGGCTGACGCTTTAAGTAGAAAGGAAGAATCGACACCTATCCGAATCAAAGCGTGTCAGCTAATTATAACGCCAGATTAGATGGGTGAAATATCAAAGGCACAAGATTAAGCACTGTTAGAAAGAAATATTAAACAGGAAAGAATAGTAGGACAACAAGGGAATTTAGATGCAAATGCACATGGTGTACGAACTAGGTTTGGCCGGATGTGGATACCTAAGATTGGCGAACTTAGAGCCAAAATACTCGATGAGGCCCATAAGTCTCGCTATTCTATCCACCCCGGGACAAACAAAATGTATCAAGACTTGAAGAAAGAGTACTGGTGGCCTGGCATGAAGAATGATGTGACCGAGTACGTGAACAAGTGCCTAACGTGCTCACTAGTTAAGGCTGAGCACCAGAAACCATGCGGTAAAATGCAGCCTTTACCAATACCAGAATGGAAGTGGGAAGAGATCACGATGGACTTCATTACCAAGCTACCGCGAACAGCTAAAGGCAATGATACCTTTTGGGTGATCGTCGACCGCTTGACGAAAAGTGCTCACTTCTTGCCAATACGTGAGACTTCTTCGTCAGAAAGACTAGCAGAAATATTTATCAAGGAAGTTGTGAGCAGACATGGTATGCCGCTGTCGATTGTGTCCGACGGTGATACTAGATTCACGTCAAGGTTTTGGAAAAATTCAACGAATCAATGGGCACTAGACTGAACATCAGCACCGCTTACCACCCCCAAACCGATGGTCAATCAAAAAGGACCATTCAGACCTTGGAGGACATGCTCCGGGCCTGTATCATTGACTTCGGTGGGAGCTGGGACAGCCATCTACCATTGGCAGAATTTTCATATAACAACAGCTATCACTCGACTATTGGCATGCCGCCATTTGAAATGTTGTATGGGAGGAAATGTAGGACCCCGGTTTGTTGGGGGGAAATTGGACAAAAGGATTTTGCAAGTCTCGAAGTGGTCAAAGCTACTTCCGAGAAGTTTGATCAAATCAAGGCTCGAATGAAAGCCGCAAAAGACAGACAGAAATCATATGCGGATAAGAGAAGAAGGGATTTAGAATTTCAAGTGGGGGACATGGTATTGTTAAAGGTATCACCATGGAAAGGAATCATTCGATTCAGAAAACGTGGCAAACTAAGCCCAAGGTTTGTCGGACCTTTCAAGATTTTAGCGAGAGTGGGTCAAGTTGCTTACAGACTCGACCTACCTGTTGAGCTTAGTGGAATACACCCTACGTTCCACGTGTCGCACTTACGCAAGTTCCTAGCTGACGACACAGCTCACATACCTTATGACGAGATCGAAGTGGATAACAGCCTAAATTATGTAGAGGAACCGATAGCCATCCTTGACCGAGCTGAGAAACGACTACGCAATAAGTCGATTTCTTTAGTCAAAATACAATGGAAACACAGAAAAGGGTCAGAAGCTACATGGGAAAAAGAAGACGAGATTAGGGGACTATACCCTAAATTGTTTAACGTATAAGCGGTTTCGAGGATGAATCCTCTTTAAGGAGGGTAGACTTGTAACATCCCAAAAATAGTAATTTAGTAAATAATAACGCGAAAGAGACTTAATCGTCATAAAACAAAAGAAAAATGGATGGTCTTGGGCTCGACTCCAACGGGTCGAGGGAAGCCCAGGTATATAAGGACCAAGACAGCCTTGAAGCTCTCATTTTTACCAACACTTGCAAGCTAGAGAGAGAAAGGAGAGTCGGGTCTAGAGAGAGAAAGTCGACGGATCGACACGAAACTGAAGGAGCACGTTACTACTGAACTCGTGAGCAAAACCTCCGAATCAGAATCACAATCCAGGTAACGAATCGACCTTAAACTGAGTTTTTCTTTGCTTTTTGGTTTCTCGGGTTTTAGCTAAATAGGAGACGTTTTTATGGATGAAACTTGAAAATAAGCTTAGAACTAGCATCTAGAGTGAAAACCGCACCTTTTGATCAAAGAAAATTGTAAGATTAGCATGATCGGATTAACATGCAAGAATTTCGGACTTGTCCAGGAAACAGGTGCTGCGTACTTATCAAGTACGCAGGAAGGACGTCCTGCGTACTTACCAAGTACGCAGGAGAAAGATCATGCGTACTTACCAAGTACGCAGGAGAAAGATCATGCGTACTTACCAAGTACGCAAGAGAAAGATCATGCGTACTTGTCAAGTACGCATGAGCATGGCCCTGCGCACTTACTAAGTGCGCAGGCAGCAGACCAGTAAGTAAAGTCAGTATGTTTTAGAATGGTTAAACCGTTAGAGTCGGGATTGGGTCTGATGTGTATTTAACTACCTAATTCAGATAGTACGTGACATTGTTGGACCTTTGTATAGGACAACCAAGACTAGCTTATCAGGTGAGTTCTATGTGCCCCCTTCTATGTTATGTGCAAATTATTTTAAATGTTTTGGGGCTAAAGTGTATACACTAAATGAATAAATGCTATAAATGTCAATGTGATCATGCGTGGTATACAAATATGTATATATATACTTATATATGAAAATGAATTATAAACAAAGAATGAAACGTATGATTACAAAGAATGAATGAAAAAAGGACATAACGTAAATGAATGAAATCTTGCTTTATATTATATATATTGCATGTTATGAATGTATGTAAATGTTATGAACCCTTCTATGACAACGGCTACTTCGGTAGACGGACGACCACGTGACTATTTTGCAACCGGGACAAAAACGTTCCTTCGCAAGCTAGGACGTATATTAAGGCACTAATGGACGGTCGAAGCAATTGCCTTAACTAAAGTAGAACGGTTGCATACATAATGGTCGCGTGGGAAACGGATGCCCTAGGGCAGACGGACAAAAGAACGGACTACGACGGTAGGACGGTTTAAGAGCGGACGGACAAAGGTTGCCGGACGGATTTAATGAAAGAACGGACGGTTTTCTAGAGCCAGACGGTTAATGAAATGGGCTACGATGGTAGTTCTCACTGCGATGTCTTTGTGACATTCGCGACAAGTGTGATGGGTTGATCTCCCTTAAGATTATGGCCAATAAGTGTTCTCCCCAAGTAAGTATGTATGTACATATGTATATACCTAAAATGAATGTTATGTGAGAACAGTAAAGTAAAGAATATGTAAAAGAACGAATATTACGTATGTTATGTACATATATATATATATATATAATATTCATGATAAGATAAGTATTATGTATGATTGTCCTTAAACTAGAACTCACCAGTGTTAGCTGACTTTTAGTATACATTTCAGGTAAAGGAAGGAAGGGTCGTGCGATGGTGTGAAGGTTACCCGACACAAGACTGACATCCCACTTATTTTATGTTAAGACAGTGTTATGTATTGGATTGTTAAGACTTTCGCTGTTATGTCATGTCATGTTACGTTATGTAATGATTGAATTCGAATGTTTTAAATTCAAGCTCAGTATTTGTGACTATGTTTATGAGTAAATCCAACAAGGGAGGTTACCCTGGAATGAGGCCTTACACTTTGGCAATGAACGTAGGAAGCCGAAGCCCGCAGCAAATGCAAGAGTATACCAGGTGATCGATAAGAAGGATTAAGAGAAATATTGACGCTAGGTCGGGCACGTATCTTCTTTTCCTAACTATTTAATTTTTGTACTCTCAAGGAAGTCTTAGTGTAAATAGAAACGTGCGCCGTTGGAAACTTGTAGCCATCCCAGTTAGCCCAGATGCCTTAGAAATAGAACTTCCCAAAGAATTGACCATGTTTACCCGAAAGATAAATCATCTTAGACTCTCAATGGTAGTTAATCACAATGGCTTTCATAACCAAGCTACCACGCGCAGCTACGGTTTATGCCACCAACTCTGTGATCTACTATCAGCATAGCTTACGTAAGTTTCAAGGACGAAACCTATTATAAGAAGGGTAAACTTATAACATCCCGGATTTCGAAAGTAATAGATCGGGCTCGGGAGTTACATGAACATAAGGAAAAGGAAGCGAGATGGATTGAGCCTTGTCTAGGGTCGCCAGGTGGGCCAAGCTGAATGTGAGGAGGGGCCTTAAGACCCTACCCTCCTTTTAACCACCTCATTTCTCACTTCATCTTCTCCACTTTCTAGAGATAGAAACACCTAGAGAGAGTGTCGGTTTTACCCCACGATCGATCCATTCTTCTTCTCTAGTGATTACACGAAGCTTTGCTGAAGAAAACGAGCCGATTAGAGGTAAAAAACTTGTCCAGATCTGAGATTTTGTTGAAAATGGGTTTTTATGAGTTTTCTTCAAAAAGGTCGGATTTTTACGTGTATTTATGCTTAAAAACCATAAATCTAGCTTCATGGTTAAGATTATAACGTTTTGGAACGTAAAGGTTATGATTTTAGACTGAAAATGGGCATGTATGGGATTTTTGTTCTTGGGCTGAAACTCGAGTGTCGCCACCTGCAAAGTAGTGACACTCGACGGAACGAAGACACTAAGAGTGTCGAACCTCAGAGTGTCGACCCTCCTATAGCATGACACAAAGTCCTAAACTCAAGTTCAGGCAACACTATGGTGTGCCTGGTCGACACTATCGGGTGACACTATAGAGTGCCTGGTCGACACTATCAGGTGACACTATAGAGTGTCAGCCGACGCTATCAGCCGACATGATCATCCAACACTAATAGCCGACACTAGCAAAGTTTAACCTATTTCATGTATTGTATTCGTACAGATCACGTAGCACTTGTGTAGCCCAAAGCTTTTAAGTTTTCACAGTAGACCGTAAACCAGGTGAGTTCTAATCCCCTTTCCTGTCTATTTTTGGGGTGATGTGCATACTTAAAGAAAAGTGTTTATTATATATTTTATATTAATAAACGATGGTGAAAGTCATGATTTATAGAAAAGTTTAAAACAGGCAAAAGAAAGTTTTTATGAATGATATTTATGAAATGTATACGAACGGTAAAGATGTTTTTAAAAGAATGAAAGTAAAGTTTTAAAGAAAGTCATTTCATTAATAAAGAAAGTAAAGATAAAGTTTCCTTTGAAAATAAGTACCAAGTTAAGTTACGATTCCTTCGGGGACAGATGTTACTATGTACAGAAAGTCAGTTATGGGCTATGTCCCCCTTTATAAGAACCTTTGCGGTTCGCTAACGGTTGATCAACTGGTTCTCAGTGATAAGGAGTAACGACGGTTACTCATAAGGGCTTTGTGCTAAGTTGTCGTCCTAGAGGTAAAGATCCTTAGGCGACAAGAGGTCATCCTAGACGTAAAGAGCCTTATGTGACATGTTGTCCTCCTAGAGGTAAAGAGCCTTAGGATACACCGCAGATACGAATGGAATTGACGGTATGGTGACAGTGTCTTGACCCCACTCAGGACTGTTACAAAACAGTTACGGTGATGCATCGTCTAATCATCCCTTATTCGTCGACCTTTGGACTTGAGCCATTGGGACGATATGGAAAGGAATGGAAAAGTCAAAGATAAGTTTTCAGTTAAGATAATGTGTGTATGACTTAATAGATACTATATGTAAAGTTTTTGCCGCATTGGCAGTAAAGATATATTTAAGTAAAACCTTCTTCTTTTAATATATGTATTAATGTTTTATGTAAGCGTTAGAACTCGCTCAGCGTTGATGATTTTTAGTATGCACATCAGTTAAGTGTAGGTGACTGTAGATGGATGTGGATGCTTGGCTTGAGGAGAGGAGTTACCCGAAGATCAGAGTCTGGCATCCCGTTTACTTTTAAAGTTTATGTTGTTTTAAGACAAGTTTAAATTCGTACCAGATTAGTTATGTTTAAGACATGTTATGTATTCCGCTGCTTATGTTAAAGTTCTAATTGTTTTCGCTGCGATTTGAGAATATCTTATGTTTATGAGCTATGTGTTGATAAGTAAATCTAATAAGTGAAGACTACCAGGTTCAGGGCTTTACAAAATTCTTATTTCACACTATGTGAAAATTGCCACTAAAACAGATGAAGAATCCTAGACCGTATGTGAGATCAGCGATTCCAACAAAAATTAGATGATATCACAAGCATGGGTGGCTCAACCATTTTAGGGGTCCAAGACGAAGTAAAAACCTGTCCCTTTTCCAAATCCCATCGTTATAAACAATTGCGGATCTATGATTGTTTCATGAGTGGCGGTGAAAAACGAGTTCATTAAAGTAGGATTCGACTATGTATATAAAAAAAGTTTGAACCTAAAAGGTTTTTGATAAAGTAGGATTGGACATCTTTGTTTCAAAACAAAAAAACCTAGATTTGACTACGTGTATAATTTATTTTTTAAACTGGGGCCTGATAACTTCGAGGACGAGCCCAAGCCTAAAAAATTTAAAACATAGAGCTGGCGAATAATATGAAAATCTGAAAGGCATCGAAATATATATAATAAAGATTTTCAACGAATTAAATGATTGATTATCCATTGGAGATCAATATTTTTTTGACAATTTTTACGCGGAATCTTATCTTGAAATTTTGTAATGGGTCAATGAAGGATTTTATATCACAAATTTGGTGTTAGTGACAAATACTGAAAAGAATAAAGGAAATCTTATTTGAATTTTTTGTGAGCTTAAAAAAAATTATTTTTCCCTTTATTTTTATTTGTTGTTTGGTAATAGAAAAAGAAAAATTAAATGTTTAGACGTCCTTCAAACATGATAATGGTTAAAGTATGGGTGAAGGTAAATTTGTGTGAATAGTGAGATTTTCTTTTTTGTACCTTGGCAACAATGAGAGTCATTGTTCTAGGAACATTTGTAGCCTATGAAGTTATCCGTATTGGTTTCACATCCCCCTCTTTCACGTTCCACTACGTCAGCGTTACATCAGCATAGGGGCTGTCACTGTCCAGAATCACTAAGGTGCGTAGTGGTTTCACGTCCCGCATTAATGAGTTAATTTTTTTATATTTCATTTTGTTAATTTTTATAAACAATTGATACTTATTTTTCAAAACAATTATTTATTTAAAACAACTCCGTTTTCGTTAAAATTTATACCTGTATGTTCAGAAAAATAACATAAACAAGCCCGTGTATTTCGTTTTTTTTAATAATTACCGATCACAAGTTATTTGAGAAAAACCAAATTAAATTAAAATATAAATATTATATAAAAATATTAGAAAAGTGAAATGATGAGGTGTCTATCTATAATTGGTTGTTGGTTGAACGGAAAATGCCCCCTGCCCGTGAAAGTATTCACGCCTCCACCCTCTCACGCCCTTGCGCGGTGTTCACCGGCGTGAAAGGCTTAGGTGGATCACGCCCCTCCCTTTCACGCTAGCATTACGGATGGTGTAATGATTAAGGTGTAGTAATTACGAAATGTACCCAGTGATTAAGGACCATCAACAGATGGAGGTGTAGGATGATGGCAGTCAGTGATGTGCATGGAGGTGGTATTAGTCTCTAATTTTTTTGTTTTTTCTTTATGTCTCGTAAAATCTTAAGTTATCTTTTGTATTTGATTCCGAAGATATTAATAGTTTTCTTACCTTTCCATAAGTTTAGTGTCTGTGAAAACAATCCCTAAATCATAAGGTAATATCTTGTAATTAATGTTATTTCGGGTTCTATTTCATAAATAAATTAAAAAGAAATGAAGTAGTGTCCAATAGTTGATAAGTAATTGTGCTCTATAATTATGTTATTAAGTTGTAAAACCGGATATATCATATCACTCAATCTACACTAACCAGTCTCCTCGAAATAGTGTCAATTAAATCACAAGAGAAAATCAAAAGATGTAATCGAATAAAAGTTTGTACGCAATTCACCAGCAAGTCTGAGCAACATATTGATTGCGTGATAATGGATCTGCGTGCTACCCACTACTAGAAAACAACCTGATTTCCAACCACGATTATGGTCGAAACTTTATCGGAAAAGGGTGATTCTGACAAAAATAAAAAATTTATGTCGGAAAAATAATTGGTTGGAATTTTTTTCCGGGCATTTTCGGACAAAACACATTTTCAACAACTTTCTAACAAAATTTAGGGTTTGGATTTTTTTTTATCAACTTAAACGTATTATACACATATGTACATGCGTGTACACCATTAAATCCATTACTTAAAAGAAGCTTTTATCATTCTAGAATTATATATGTATGTGTAAGATTATGTGGTATTTATGTGTAAAAATTGCTATTTAGAAAAAATATAATACTGGTTTTGTGGAGAAATTTACACCTCTCTTAAACTAGCATGATTTCATCAATTTAACAAGTATTTAGTGGCATAAAATATGTGCTAAAAAAGCCTATGTGTCTATATGACTTGAAAAAAGTTTGCTACAACCCTGAAAGTGTGCAGCGACATAACAAAAAAGTGTCACTAAAAAAGCTTTAGTCATAATGCTTCTAGTGTCGATTTTCAATGTGTTTACCAAAACATCAAGGTATTTGCAACCATAGATCATATAGTATTAGCATTTTAAAAAATGAGGTCTAACATGTACCCTTTTAAGCTCTTTAGAAAGACAATGATTGTATCAAAATTCACATTTGCTCCATTAGACCATCTGCAATGGATTTATAGCTTTAAAAAGGCCGACATGGAAAGACAGGGAGAGGGCATGGAGAGGGAAGGCCCACCATCTGTGGACACGAACGGCTCGTCGGAGAGGATAGGCTTGACCATGCGGTTCATGAGGGAGGAGAGATAATAGTCGAAGTCCATTAAGCAGAGCCGCGCAAACATGACGTGGCCTCATCCGTGATCCCATGCGTTGCTGATGCCATTAGTTCCTATACCTTGATCAAACGACTCTAGAACCACTCAAATATCTTATTTGTTTTAACGTTAGTTTATAAATTAAAATTATTCAATACAAAATATTTAAAACCATTCATATAGATACAATTATGATGGCACATTGCATAGAAAAAGAAGAAAAAAAAATGTCGGAAAAGGAAGATGCCTTTTGGCATTGACTTACTTGTCCAGATGCCTTTTGGAAGCTTCACTTTTATTGTCCTTTTTGTTCACATTATCAATTTACAGTCCCCACATTCTTTTATCAGGTTAATTAGGATTTTACATTGCAACTTATAATGTGGTGTAGTGGTAGAAAGCCTGAATTCTTTAAAAAAATCACCCAGGTTAGCATCACTATTGAAAGGGGCATTGTGGCTCAATGAAGGAATACCTGGATCTTTGTGATCTCCGGTTCGATCCTGAGGGCGTCCGGGTTTTACCACCAGTGGGCTTTCGGGCGGATGGGTTTTCCCCGAAACTGGAGATAACTTGGGGCGCTTAAGGGCTCCGAACAGCTGGGTTGGGCCAGCTGGCGGTGGCCTTTTGTCAATGGGTCACCCCGTACGGAGTACCTAGACAATTCTATGTTTGTTGGCCGTTCAAAAAAAATTAGGATTTTACATTAAATGTTTTCCTATGTAAAATACTAGAAAGATACCCGTATAATATTTTTAACTTTTAGTTACGGTTGGTTCATATGTTTTAAGAAAATCTCGGTTTATTTTTCATATAGACACCATAAAATAGTATTATACAACTTAGATTAAAACTTTTGATTTTAATAGATCTTATTGTTGAAGACTAGAAGTTAATTATATAACATTGTATAGATAATGAGTTTAGTGGCAGTTAACTTATATGTTTGCCATATTCTGTCTGTTTTATAGATTAATGATCAATTCATGTATGCATGCACCATGTGCTATCACTACTGTGTGACAAAATATCGTCACAGATGAAACCTTGATGATAAGTGCCATCTAGTACGTGATTAAAGTAGACACGTTGAAAAGTGTCGGACTATTTAATGAAAATGGACGGTAAATTAAAGATTATAGTTTGAGGCCCTACTCACGCTTTCTATGAAATGACTGTGTCATATATAATAAGGTCAAAATTCGGTTCTCATACTATAATTGTGTGTGGGTTTTTACCGATAGATCTTTGTTCACATTTATTTGTGTGTAGGTAAAACAATTTGGGCTTTAACGGAAAGCAAATCTTAAAATTAAGGTTTTTCTTTGTAATAAAAAGGTAATTATTTTGCTTATAGTCTTATAATGACTTACAATAATTAATTACTTGATTTAATATGAGCATAAACGGCAAACAAACTCGTCACATTGAAATCACTTGTGTTCACAAATTATTAAGGACAATTAGCACAAGTGAAAACAAGAAAAATTAAAAAGGATGTTACAAATCAATTGAATATTTAAAATTCTTGAATTCTTTGACCAAACAGGTAATAACCTATGTTAATGTTTATAAATGTATATAACTTCAATAAAGAATGAGTTGATAACTATCAAATTCAATTAATCCTCTGAATTTCATGAATTTAAGCCTATAACACTCTAAATATATAGATTGAGGAAGTGAAGTCAAATATTATTGTCACACTCACGGCTAAAACCTTAATCCTTAAACGGTTTTTTTTCTAAAATAGTATAGGCGTGCCTGAGGTAAAACGATTAGATCTTTTTATGACGGATTGTTACTTTTGATGGAACTTCACTTTTTCTTTGTGTCGCTAACGATAGTTTTCTTTTAGTATTCATATAAAAACAAATGAAACCAAACCAAGGACTGGTTTGCATCACTGAAAAGCTTATGCAATTGGCACACTCACCATTACATAATTACGATTCTTTAAGTTGGATTTTTAAATTTGTATTTCAAATTGTGTGTCAAAATCTAGCTAGCTAGGTGAAGGTAATAGATTTAGCTTAATTTATTTTTCTTCGGTCTGTTAAATATATATAATTTACTTTCATATATAGTACTGCTCATGAGTTCTTATATTTGTCTTTATAAGGTTGTTTGTGATCTCAAGATTTCTTGGAAACTACCAACATGGAGAAACTGTCTGCTCTTAGTTCAAGCCAAATTTCTTATCATAACTGTTGAAATCAGCTTGTTATAAGGAAGAATTTGATTAAAAATATCAAGTTTCATCTTGGTTCGTGGATCGCACTTTTCAAACATACACATTCAATCTCGAATCCATGACTATACGATCAGAGAGTAGGAGTTACGCTAGTTGCGTACCAAGTCGAATGAATAATAACGATACGATTCCAGATTACCCGTTCAGAAACTAGGACATGTGATAAAAGATGAAAGATAATGTATTCATAAATGAATCATACCAAATGAAAATTTGAAAAACACCAAATTTCAGCATGAACTAACACTACGAGAATCTGTCGGTGATGTTTCATCGGCTAAATGGTCGTGGTAATACGTTAGTTATTACCGATGGAGTGTTCCATTGGAAAGTTTCTGTCGGTGAAGTATCTGTTTTCTTTTTTTTTTGAAAGGCAAATTTCTTTTAACCTTGTGGGAGTGGGACTAGAACCCATGACCTCCTCAAAGCTTAGTATTTCTAGAGGATTTTCCTCTACCACTGAGCCACCAACCCCAATGACTGAAGTATCTGTTTTCTAGTAGCGTAAAAGTTAAAAAATAAAAATTCAGGAAACACTTGTTTTAAATGCTAATCTTAGTTATAACTTCTAAATCTAATTGGATAAAATGTAAATGTTTAAACAAGTGTTGGGGCTATTGCCTATTGGATTCCATGATTAAAGAATAACATTAATTACTTCATAAATACAGAAAGTATGTCTGTCATTTTTTGTTTTGAAAAATGAAAAGATTCTGCACTAACTTCAAGTACCTTTTTTGTCTTGAGCATCCTTCTATCTTAACACACTCATGTTTTGCATATATAAAATGATAGTAAAGATAAAACAGAAGTTTCATTCCTCATTTGTTTTAATTAGTTATTTGTTGCCCTATAGATTAACATTTGTTAGAGATGAAATGAATGAAATGGTCAAAATTCAATCTGAAGAATCAATTCCACAAATTGATGATAAATTTTAGGGTGGAGTAATCTTTTATAATTATTATTTATAATATAAGTCATAGTGGTGTACAAACTCAATCCCCACAAAGAAAATCTCAATTAACATTAAGCTTAATGAAGACTCCTATCTCGAATGGTTTAGAATATAACCTCGCATGAGTTTAAGGATGTGTTTGGTTCGCGGAATTCGTCGGAATTTGAATTAGAATTTTAAGGAATTGGATTTGTAATTGTAATTGTCCAAAGGATTTGGATTTTAAAGGAATTAGAATCTATTAAAGGAATTTGAATTCATAATCCATTCACTAGTAGAAACACGATCTTTTGATGCGGTGTTTTTGGTTTTTAAACGTGGTTTTTTACCGCGTCAAAAGATGCCGCCGCAAAAAATAGCTATATTTTTATTTCTTTGGCCCTTCAAAAAAATGCGGGCAGGGTGGAGCTCGGCAGAGGGTTCAAGGCAAGTAACTTATTTCTTTTTGTAAATCAACTTATTGTGCTTCCTTGCCTTTGGACTCGTAGTTTTTCTATATCAAAACCGCGTCAAATGATATCAAAACCGCGCCAAACGAATCTTAAGATTTTTAAAAAAATTGTCTATAGAAGGCATTTCAAAACCACGTCAAAAGAATTTTTAACATTAAAAAAATAAATTAGAATTAATTATAGCACACCAAATCATGAACCTGACAAATCTATTAAAAACTACCTAACTGTAACAGTCCAAAGCCGTCATTCTCTTTAGACGGCATTTCAAAACCGCGACAAATGAATATTTAAATTAGCAATATTTACAACACCAAATTCATAACAATCCAAAGATCATAAATCAACTAAAATGCATTAAATCCAGAATTTTAAAATATAAACTCGTCAAAATACAGTTTTCTACTAAAATCTATTAAAAACATCATTTCAAGGAATACGTAACTTTCTATAAAGATGCGGCATCATGTTCTTAAGTATGTTGTCGATATCCGTTTGTTTAGCAACTGTCGTGTCTTGCCACATCTAAAAAACGAAATAAATAGAAAAAGTTAGAATTTAAAAAAAAATCAAACAAGTAAGAAATATATAACTTACAAGATCGGGAAACTCTTTTTGATAAATAAAGACATAATCGAACATATATTTGATCACTATGTATCCGCATTCCCAAACGGATGTTTGTTGTTTGCACTACAAAAAACTAACAATTAATTATTTAAAATTTAAGAAAATCAAACGACTAAGAAATAGAAAACATGTACCCTAAATTATACATGTTTTGCATGCATAATAATCCCTATATTATGGTACTAATTGAATAATAACCTTGCAATTGATACTTAAAACGTTAATATTTCATAATTGCAGGTTATTCGGTGTCCTGAGATAAACAAATCTAAAACCAGTCAAAAACACCAAGAAATCAAGCCTTTTGCAAGATCATTCCCGAGCTTTGACCCCCAAGAAGTCAACCAAGGTCAACGAAAGTAAAAAAAAAAAGCAGCTAAAAGACAAAACTAAAAAGCAAGGAGGGGATGCACGGCCGTGCATCCTAATGCACGGGTGTGCATTGCCCAACTTGCTCCCCAAGGCTCTAGTACACTGTCCCTTGTACCCTGTTTGATTCCAGAGGTGTTTGCAAGCCCGTGCAAACCAATGCATGGCCGTGCATTGCTCATTTTAAGGTCTATAAATAGATGGCTTGAGTTCTTCATTCCACACACCTCAAGATACATTACCACATCTCAAGAGAGTCCGTTTATGTAGTTTAGAGTAGAGAGTAGAGATGCTCCTCCTCTTTTTCCGTAATAGAGGAGCCTACGAAACTCAGCGTTACGCTAGTTATTATGGCCATTCGTGGCTAAACCCTTTGTATTGCTAGGGTGAAGATGAAGTTTGGTGTATGTTAATGTTTAACGTATTAATCTAGTGGTATGTTTATGTCTTTGATTATTCGTTCTTAAAACCACCTTCTAGGTGGGCTTTTTATTATTTTCTAAACTTGTCTTTACACTTGTGAGTGTTCTTGATTTTGAAGCGTAAGACCGTAAAACCTTTTTAATCAAACTTCTCTTGAAACTTGTACGTCTTTATACAAGAAGTTTTGATAAGCCAAGGCTTGGTTAATACTAATAAGGTCGTACGTCTTTATACGAACTTGTTATGAAACCAATAATTGGTGAACTCACGTTGGGAACGATACGTCTTTATACATGATCCCATTGTTACACTGCCTCCCGGTGAAAAAAGTCTAATCACTCTTTTACTAATAATACTTAAGCATTTAAGTTCGATGTCTTAAACTAACTTGGAGATAGCATTCAAAGAGTTGAGGGTAACGTTGTCCCTAACTAGGAATCATTACCATTTTATTATTAAAGATTATAATTCGTGAACCAAATGTTGTGAGAATGAGGCTCTATCGGTGTACCGTTCACACATTTGTATTAGTCATATCACCGGATTAGTCAACATAACATTATCATATACCAAGCGGATTCGAAGTCCAAAGCAATACTCTTCGTGACCTGATCATCCTCGAGATATTTACTTTCCTGCTATTTACTATTCTGCTATTTACATTTCTGTTACACATTTCACGCACATTTTTACTTTTCTGTTATTTACTTTACTGTCATTTACTTTTATGTCATTTATTTTTCTGCTTCACAAGCACACAAAACCCATTCACTAATTAAACCGGCTAAACGATAACAAAAGTTGAGTATTGGAACTAGACCGTGTCCATTGGTTCAATACTTGGTTCTTACCTAAACTATATTACGCTGCGATAGGTACACTTGCCTATTGTGTGTGTTTTAAATTAAAGTAATTATCATTTTATAAATTTAAAACCTGATATCTTGAAATCAACAATATCTCGAAATATATTATTATATAATATATTTACTATATCACACGCATGCTATCAGAAAGCTTGATAAAGAATACATGCTAAGAATGTGAATGTATGATACGAACAAGTCTAAACCTTAAAACTGTGTAACGGAATATCCACGATGCAATTAAAGGGGCGGTGAGTACGCCGCCGGTACACCCTATATATAAACCTCTTTAATGTATCGGGAAAAAACCTTTATAAGGAATTAGGGTAGGGATTGGTTTTGAAAGCATGATAAGAATACATTATATATGTGATCAAAATGTGAATGTGTGATGTGAACAAGTATAAATCCTAAACCCGAGTAACGGAGTATTCACAAGATGTCAAAAGGGGTGGTGGGCAATAGAAACTCACTAGTTCTGCTATCACTGTCCAACTGTGGGACTGTCAAGCTAGGCGGAGTGCTATATGATCTGTATGAAATCAATACGTGAAATCTATCAACATTTAGCTAGAGTTGTCTATAGTGTCATCAAGGCTAGTGTAATGGACATTTAGTGTCATCTTATAATAGTGACACCCCTTGGTGTTACCTCATGATCAGTGTCTCCTCATGATCAGTGTCTCCACATGATCAGTGTCTCCATATGATCAGTGTCTTCACATGAACAGTGTGACCTCATGATCAGTGTCTCTACATAATCATCGTCACCACATAATCAGTGTCACCGCATGATCAGTGTCACCTCATGATCATTGTGTCCTCATGATTAGTATGACCTCATGATCAATGTCTCCACATGATCAGTGTCTCCACATGATCAATGTCGTCGGATGATCAGTGTCGTCGGATGATCAGTGTCGCCGGATGAACTAATGTTGTCAGAACTTGCGTTATGGACTTTGTGTCACGACTAGTGTCATCGGGCTCTAGTGTCGCGTGATGATCAGTGTCTCCATATGTTCAGTGTTGTCGGATGATCAGTGTCTCCACATGATCATTGTTGCCAGATGATCAGTGTCGTCGGATGATCAGTATCTCCACATGATCATTTTCATCGGATGATCAGTGTCGCCGGATGATCAGTGTCTCCACATGATCAGTGTCTCCACATGATCAGTGGCGTAGGATAAACTGTTTTCATAGAATTTCTTGTTTTCGATCCAAAACCGTAACTTTTTACGTACAAATCCTTTATCTAGCTTCCATGAAGCTAGATCTAGGTTTTTTACTCCATTTCATATGTAAAAATTCAATATTTACGTATAAAACCCCAAAAAAAACCACTTCTAACATAAAAACTCAGATCTGGACGAGTTTGTTACCTGGATTTGTGTGATTCTTCTTCTCTAAGCTTCAACAATCACATATCAACGATCTAAGAGCAAGATAGAGGCCTTGGATGGTGATTCTTGAGCTTTCTCTCTTTAGCTTCTCTCTCTAAACTTTTGGTGAAGAATGATGGGGGGAGGTGGCAGCTAGGGTTTGTAGCCTCCTCCTCCTCACTTTTTCCTTCTTTTGCGTTTATTCACGTTCAACCCCGGATCTTTTATTATTTCATTTCCGAAATCCTTTTATTAAACCGTCTTAAATTTCGAGATGTTACAACAAGTTTGTGCAAATGGTTTTGTATCTAACATTTTAATTAATCATGTTAAATAGGTCAAACCGAACACGAACCATTTAACTAAACGAGAAAAAGTAAACCCGAACACAACTTGTATACTAAACGAGTTAGATATAACCAGAAACCTAATTATTTTCATGTCGTGTTTCCAGTTGTATCACTTGACACCCTTAGGGGAAACCCAATAGCAAGATATATTGTCATTGCAAGTAAAACAACAACCATAGGTTGATCAAATATATTGTGATTGCAAGATATATTAATGTAGGGTTCAAAGATCCGTGATAGAGGTTGCATGTAACCACAAACGATTCAACCTTAGATATGTTGCTAGTTGACACCATAAACCCTAACTTCAAAAAACCTTCTTGAAAAACCTTATTTGTGGATCATCAGGGTTCTCTCGAACATTAGTTTAAAGTTTTAGGTTTCCTAAGGGGCCCTTCTGTCCATAAAGTTATAGTGTTTTGATCTTTTTGAATGACTTGCAACAAACCAGGAAAATGATAATACATAAAGTTAAAACATTATCAAAATTAGATTGAATTAATAGACATCATCCTAATCAATTAATTAAATAATATATTTAATCTACCTAATTTGTAACACCAGATTTAGAGTAAACTTCGTTTTGACTCCCTGTGGTTTGCTCAAAAAATCACTTTGAGTCCAATGATTTCAATTGGACTTTTTGACTCCTTTTGGTTTAATTTTTGTTTCAGTTAAACCCATGACACTAACATCGTTAATCTTTTCTGTTAAATAAAAGGGCAATTAAGTCTTTTTACTGATAAGGACTAATAGTGTAATTTTTTAAGGGACTAGTTCTGTTAAATAAAAAGACTTAATTGCTCTTTGATTTAACAGAAAAAATTAACAATGTTAGTATCATGGGTTTAATCAAAATGAAAATGAAACCACAAGGACTCAAAAAGTCTAATTGAAACCATTGGACTCAAAGCAATTTTCTGAGCAAACCACAGGGACTCAAAACGAAATTTACTCCTAGATTTATTTATTTACTTAAATAAAATTCTGAAATCAATTTAATAAATAGAATAAATTACTATTTGAGTCTCTTTATGTTTCAAAACCTCGGTCTGAACCCTGACTTTTCATTTTTTACTCCATTTGAGTCCAGATATCTAACGTCATTAGATTTAAGAGTTAACTTTTTTTTGAAATAACCAAAATACCATTTGAGACTCAAATGGTTAAAAATATCTTTATTTCTACTATCTCTAATAGTGTGTATGTGTGTATATATATATGTGTGTTAAATAATATTTTTTATTTGTATATTAAAAAAACTTTTTTTATTATTATTTAAAAAATTATATTTTAAAACCGTTTATTTTTGTACCGTTTTTTAATGTCATTCGTTTTTTAAATTTATTCATAATTTTAAAAGCGTTCGTTTTTTAAATCGTTTGTTTTTTTAAACCATTCATTTTTTTTAAACAGTTTGTTTTTTAAAAACAACCGTTCGTTTCTAAACCTTTTTAATATTGATTGTTTTTCAAAATCGTTCTATTTTTGAACTGTTCGTTTTTAAACCATTTGTTTTTTTAACCGTTCGTTTTTTAAAATCGTTCGTTTTTTAAACTGTTAGTTTTTTAAACGAACGATTTTTAAACCATTCGTTTTTTAAAATCGGTCGTTTTTTTTAAATCGCTCGTTTTTACTCGAGTTTGAGTGTTTTCGGACAAGAATTCACCTCCTCCTCCAACTAGAATTCCGCGGCCGCCGAAGCACTGTCAAAGTCAGAAAACACCAAACCCGAGTAAAAACGAATGATTTAAAAAAGCGAACGGTTAAAAAAACAAACGATTTTAAAAACGAACGGTTAAAAAAACGAACGATATTAAAAAAAAGTTTAAAATTGAACGATTGATTTAAAAAAAAAACTCTTTAAAAAACGAATGGCTTAAAAAACGAACGATTTTGAAAAACGAACGGCTTAAAAAACGAACGATTTTAAAAAACGAACAGTTTAAAAAACGAGCGATTTAAGAAAACAAACGATGTTAAAAAAGGTTTAAAAACGAACAATTTTAAAAAACGAATAGTTGATTTTAAAAAACAAACTGTTTAAAAAAACGAAGGGTTAAAAAAAACGAATGATTTTGAAAAACAAACGATTTAAAAAACGAACAGTTTTAAAATGATGAATGATTTTAAAAAAAGAACGATTTAAAAAACGTATGATATTAAAATAAGGTTTAGAAACGAACGATTTAAAAAAAACTAATGATTTAAAAAACCAACGGTTTTAATATTTTTTTAATGAAAAAAAGTTTTTTTTTAATATACAAATAAAAAAATATTATTTAATACACATATATACACACACTAATAGAGATATTAAAAATGTGTATTTTTAACCATTTGAGTCACTGAGGGTATTTTGTTCATTTTAGAAAAAAAAATTAACTGTTAAATTTAACGACGTTAGTTATCTGGATTCAAATAGAGTCAAAAATAAAAAGTCAGGGTTCAGACTGAGGTTTTGAAACATAAGGGACTCAACTAGTTAAAATGGACAAACGTCAGAGACTCAAATAGTAATTTACTCTAATAAATAATATTGCATATTTATTTAACAAAATTTTAGAAAGAGATTTATTTTTAAGAATGGAGGATGGATACCTATAGATAGGAGTGACTCGAGTATACAAAAATAATAATAATTAGTTGCCGCTCAAGGCTCCCATATTGAAGGGCCCCTGATTTTTAAGATTTAACTTCGTTTAATTTTCAGGATTTGACAACAACAAAAAAATCAGTATACCTAAAATAGTTTTCTTTTTTTACTAAGGGTGTTTGAGATTGCTTATTTAACTCTAAAAATGTTTTTTATTAAAAGTTCTTATTAACTTATGACTTTTTCAAAATCAGTTTTTAAAAAAGTGTTTGGATTAGCTTTTATGATGGGAAAAGCCAACAAGTCAATAAATTGTTTTTTAAAAAGTGTTTGCCTTAACTTATTCATGTAAAATGACCAAAAAAAGACATTCTTTTATATTTAAAACCATTTACTACTTTGAGGATGTTTGAGATTGCTTATTTACGTATACTATTATATACTTAACAATTTGTTTTGGACAAAAAATTATAATTTAAAAAAAATAACAAAATATATAATATAAATTTCTTTTACAAATTTTATAATTTCTTGATTAGACCATAAAGATGACTGATGAAGGATATCGGAAGATGGCGGCGATGGCGTTGGACGACGACGGTGGTCGGCCGGGTGTGGTGGTTGATCGACGGCGGTCGCGGCGGTGAGGACAGGCGTGGTGGTGGATCAGCGAGGGTTGGAGTCGACGATTGGAGAGTGGTTATTATTAGGTTATGATTATTTGATATTTAGGTTAAAAGGGTGTGGTAGATTGGTAATTTGATTCTCAAAAAGCCAAAAGGAGTTTAAAACGCTAGGTTTTTATGGCTTTTGGAAAACAACCTTTTACCCTTTTCAAAAAGTCAAAATAAAAAGTGCTTTTGTATTTGCCAAACACTTTTTTAACTTATTATCCCAAACACTCAAACTCACTCTAACTTTAATACGTGTGATTGTGTGACTTTAAGAAATTATATACAAAAAACGTGCAGCATCATTTTCCCATGTGTTAGGATTCTAAGAAAAAAAAATGTATTTTTTTTATGAAAATGGTCTCAATTTTATAATTCGATTTGAGCCACAAAAAAGGTTGAGCCGACCTTGCCTATTGATTAGATAAGTGCAAGTAATTACACGTCCCTAAGAGGACATCGTAGTGGTAAAGTGATGTGTTCCACAACCAAATGGTTGTGGAATCAAATCCTGCAAAGTATAGATGTGATAATTTTAAAAGTAGAGTAGGTGTAGAGTAGAGATCGTGTTTCCCAGTAAAAATAAAAAAGTTACGGAATCACTCCAAAAGTGAAGTGGTAGATGAGCTACCATGAAACTTCAAGGCTTTATGTCAACTCTATCATTCAGCTAAGGTCTATAGCAAATGAACATTTAGCATTTAAATTGTAACATTTTGTTTGTTATTTGGAAGCATCCGATATCTTTATACCTTTCATTCCTTTTAAGATAACTTTTTTTTTTGTTGCTTTTTACCTTTTCTTTTTTCTCTTTTACGGTTGGTTTTGGATTGATACTAAACCGTTAACTACAACCCACATATAACCGCGGAATCCCATTTGGGTAAAAGTGTTCGTAGGGTCTCATATCCACAAGTGGGACTACAATTTCACAAAAAACATATCGATCACTAATAATAAGCGTAATAAAAGAGTAAAAACTTGTCAAACTTCGTCTTCAAAATAAAGTGAAAGAAATTCATGTTTCAGTTTGAAACTATGAAACTCTATAAACCGGTCGTCAATATAGTTTCATGGTCGGTTTTTTAAAATTTTGCAGTCGGTTGGTTTAGAAAGTTTCAAACCGTACCGAACATTTTGGTTATCAGTCGAAAAAAACTGAACTGCATAGTAGGATCATTTTGGCCTATGTTACTTTTTTATACTATATTTACGCAATTAATTATTTTAAAGTGAATTATATACACGATTGAGTTTTTGCTTAATAATACAACCATGGATTCGGTCATTTAAGTTTTAGTTATCGGAACATTATTGCTTCTTTATTTTAATCGTATTTTAAACATTTTTCTATTATAAAAGATCCAATAAACTCAAACCATTAGTAAATTATTTCCATTTGCATACACCTTTTAACAAGGGCATGCCAACAAAGTCCAGTGTATATAAATGGCGGTATGGGACAAAGGTGGAAGAAGACGGTCACCAACTCCCACTTCCCTGCAACAAAGAGTGTCTACAAACCACAATGTGGGCATCACTTTTTCACATTTTCAATCTGTAATCAACAAAACTATCCAAATTTCCAAACCAGAATGAACCCTCAATATTAAGCTCACAACCCTCTTTGATTTCATCTTTCTTCATCCATTACAACCCTATCTTTTTCCCCTTTTGACCTTTGTTCTTCTTTCAACAAAAGCCCACAAATACCCAAAAAGAAAAGCTATAAAGATTCTGCATTTCTTCACTGTTAAGCCTTACAAAGATGAACCCTCATTTCTTTCCCATTCTTTAAACCCCTTTTGTGTTCATATACCATAATTGCAAGACAAAAAGTTGGGGTTTTGACCTTGATTTCAGAGGTTTTTTTAGGACCCACTTCTCAGTTTGCATTTATGTTTGTGGGTCTGTAAAAAGTTTGAAACTTGGGTACTGATGGTAATTTCTTTCTGCTCTTTAATATACTGGAAAATGTGACTTTTTGCATTCTTTTTTTTCCTGCAAAAATTGCTAAAGTTGATTATGATTTGTGTTTCATTTGCAGAAATGAGTTTTGCAGAGTGTAGTACTAGCAGTAGCATTGCTGAAATTGGATCAATGGCATGTATTCACAAGCGTTCTAAAAGGTACCTAATTTCTTGTGACATTTGGTGCATAATATTGATTGATTTCTTGTGTGTATAATATATGCTATTTGGTTTAATTTATAGATGTTTAAGGTGACACTAAGCTTATCAAGGTTTTTTTTTTTTTTTTTGCATTTAACATTGGCAGCTTTCCAGACAAGAATGTACTTAAAGATGATCTCATGGAACCTTCTCAAGGTTTTAAGTTGGTAAGTATGCTTTCACTTAATCTGTTATATTCTTGAATAAGAAAAGATTCATGTATAAAAAAAATTATTGTGATTTGTGGGGGTGTATGACTATGAGGAGTCAAACTTCAGATCTGACATTTGATTGAAACAGTCAACAGAACAGATATGTTGTAGGAAACAATAGATGAACACAAGAACTACAGAGTAAAATAATATATCAAAATGCTTTTTTTTTGTATAGATGTTGCTAATTTTGATAGGTTTGTCTAAAATTCAAACTTATGGAAAACTGCAACAAAATAAAAGAAAATTGCAACAATCTGTAAACTTTAGGGAGAACATTGGTTTTATAAGCGCGTGAATGAGGCCCGAGGCGACTGGAAAAATGCCTCAGGTCCTTGAGGCGGCACTTCATGATGCACATCCCGGTCAAAACTGGTCAAAGTTAGGTTTGTAAAAGGCTGATATGTAGAAACGACCAACGGGATGAGGAGATTATGAATGATTTACTTGATGAAAAGGTTTATGTGTAAAATAGATGAGAGATATGCGGCTTTTGATTGTACATAAAGCTTATTTGGTTGTACACAGAGCAACTTATTTTTTGTATATAATATCAGGATAAGGGTCACGCAAAGAATTGCAATATTGCTAAGAAGAATAACTTGCCTAATTCTCAAATCCGGATCCCATTAAAGGATGAGGTACAATTATAAACATTTCTTAAAGTTAAAAACAACAGTTTTCACATCCCTTTTACAACCCTCCTTCAATTCTTTACAAAATTTCTCAACTTTTTAAATCTTTTTTAGATATTGCAGCTCCAGAAAAGGCTGCAAGACCAAGTTAGCGTGCGGGGTGCTTTTGAACAATCATTAGGCTGTAGAAATTCTAATCCTATCACAAATCCAGCCTCTGTTCCAAAGGTAACTTTAGATTCCATGTAGCAAATTAGTAATAGACGTGTATTTGTTTCATATATGTATACATTGATCAATACATGAACTTCGTTTCTGATAACGATTGCAGCCTGCAATAGAGCTTGTTAGAGAAATAGCAGTTTTAGAGTATGAAGTTTCACACTTGGAGCAATATCTTCTCTCATTGTACCGAAAGACGTTTGATCAACAAGTTTCATGTCCATCACCATTAAGAAATGATCAAACGTTAAAACCACCATTAATTACTCCAAGAGGGAAGATTCTAGAAACTTCTAGAGCTGATATCTCGTTACAAGCCAATCCTAATAGATGTTTTGAACAAGATGAAGTTTTAGATTCCGGTCTTCAACATTGTCACTCTTCAGTAACAAGAACTTCACCCAAAGTTCTTGGAAAGGCTTTACGCGCTTGTCACTCTCAACCACCATCTATGACAGAGGTACCTTCAAATTTGAACAAAAGAATGTTAAATTTCATTATAAAATCTTTTACATAAGATGTTTTAAGTTTCTGAATTTGTATGGTTTCTATACAGTACGTTCATACGCCTTCAAACGTAACTAGTCTAGCTGAACATCTCGGTACTAAGATAAACGATCATGTTCCCATGACGCCCAACAAGGTTTCAGAAGATATGGTGAAGTGCATGTCGGTTATATACTGCAAGCTTGCTGACCCAACATTACCTAACCATGGCTTCTCATCTCCTACATCATCGTTATCATCCATGAACACTTTCTCACCAAGAATCCTCCCGGATATGATGTGGGGTCCAGGGTTTAGAAGAGATTCATCGTCTTTTGATGTGCAATTAGATAACCCTTTTCATGTTCAAGGGCTTAAGGAGTTCAGTGGACCTTACAATACAGTGGTTGAAATTCGATGTCTTTATAAAGATAATCAGAGACTTAGTGAAGTCGAACACATGTTGCAACACTTCAGGTGATTGGATAAAAACACTTTGTTCACTAATTTCTTCTGGTTCTGTTTATTTGGATTAAATTGTGTTGTTTTAGGTCACTTGTTTCTCAATTAGAAGATGTAAATCCAAAGAAACTGAAGCATGAAGAGAAGCTAGCCTTTTGGATTAATGTACATAATGCATTGGTGATGCATGTATGATTTTCATTCATCAAGTCATATGATTGGTTTATTAGCTTGATATATAAAGTGACATTGTGTTCCTGTGTAAAAAACAGGCTGTTTTGGCATATGGAATCCCACAAAACAATATGAAGAGAGTTTTCCTGTTGTTGAAGGTAAGCAAAAGGTGTTGAATGTTTAATTTGTTGTTTCTTGCAACTGTTATCATACTTGTGTTATGACGCAGAGCGGTAACACAAAAAATAAAAATAAAAATAAAAAAGATCACTCTTTAAAGAAAATTTTATAATTTTATGAATTGAGAAAAACATTACATAAAGCCCTTTTCCTCATTGGAAAATGAGCATTGACGGCCTAAAATTTAAATTAAATGACTAAAATAAACATGTGGATTAATGATATTTTTTTAACAATTACAATGACACAAATCAAAATCACTAAATTTGGGAGGAAAAGAGCTGATAAAGTCGGAATCAGGGCTCCAGATGAAGGAACTTGTATCCCAAAGTTCGGCCCATCTGCCCATTTCTGTTCATATTTTACCCTCCTTGTAACTCCACACAGGTCAAAAGCTGTGCCCGTTTTATGTTGGGTCCTTTTCTATCCACTTCCAATCATGTTATTATCAACATTCAACTCTAAAAGTTTCTTTTTTTTATGGGATGATTTAGGCTGCATATAACGTTGGTGGTCACATAGTAAGTGCAGATGTGATCCAGACCCATATTCTGGGATGTCGAATGTCTCGTCCCAGTCAGGTAGATCCCTGCGTTAGAACTCTTCTAGAACTTTTATAATGCTTCCAGAACATAAAATCATGAATTTGTTTCTGTAGTGGCTTCGTCTGTTATTATTATCTTCAAGAACAAAACTAAGATCAGGAGACGAACGCCAAGCGTATGCCATTGGTCATCAAGAACCCCTTTTGCACTTTGCACTATGTTCAGGATGCCATTCTGATCCTGCAGTACACATTCTTGATTTAAAAAAAACAATTTTTTGCTTAATTTCATGAATCTTCATTCTTTAACTTGAAACGAAACATGTTCTTGCAGGTTCGCGTTTACACCACAAAACGAGTCTTCCAAGAGCTAGAAACAGCTAAAGAAGAGTTCATCCGCGCCACATTCGGTGTAGGAAAAGATCAAAGAATTCTTCTACCAAAAACCGTCGAAAACTTTGCCAAAGATTCAGGACTATGCCCAGCCGGTGTGATTGAAATGATCCAACTTTATTTACCAGACGCATCTAAAGAAAGCATAAACAAACACCCTTTATCGAAACCGCGAAAAAAGATCGAATGGGTTCCTCATGATTTTAGTTTTAGGTATTTGGTTTCTAAAGATCTTGTCAAATGATCATTCAACATGTTCTGTTCTCCTTTTCTTTTCTTGTTAATGAAGTAGATGGTTTAGACTTTAGTCTTTAGCAATGTATATTATGCAATAGTGAGTTGTACATCATGCAGTAACAGTTGTACAATGTTTTCATCACCTTAACACTTCCTTACTGCATCCCAGATGCTACATTGGTCCCCTAAACTGCTAAACATAAATTAATTAAAAAAAAAACCAAAAATCTTATTTTAATGCTTCAAAATGATCTTGATTCAGTAAGGGCTTTCACCAATCACATTCCCAGGAGGGTTATAAAAGCAAATCGCCAATGTTGACTGGTCCGGAAGACAGCTGGCCAAAGCACACCCCAGCTCCGCCGATTTCCGCCACACCACCTGCGTGTACACCCCGCACCGGTGGTCCGGCGCACACGAGTTGTTATCGTGGGTGTAATACATCTTCTCGGCAACCCAATTCTCAACCACTTTCATTGGCGTGACGACCTCTCCGGTGGCCCACATCTGGTTCCCACCGTACTTTCCGCTGGTTAAATTTGCGAACCGGCAGTTTTCCCGGTCTCGCTGGAACCGGACTAGTAGGCTGGTGGCTTTGGCCAGCTGGAAGTTCCACTTCATCGGGCCCACACCCACTTCGGCTCTTGCTTGGTTGTGGGCGTCAAGGTACTCCTGACCGTCGGATGGTATCACTACCGCCGGTGGTGGTTGTGCGGTGGCGCACCATAGCAGTACTACCAAGAAAAATATCTTCATTTTTGGAGTCACAACAAAATTCTGATTGTGGAACTCTTTATTTATGGATTTATTTTGTTGATTGACGAAACTGCCCTTGTTTTTATTTGTTTGTGGTGAAGCTGGAACTGGGTGTTGAAGGATAGTATGGTCTTTTCAGTCTATGTTCAAAATAATTTTATGTGATTATTGACGGGCAGTTGGCAAATGGTACCCACGTGATGTGATTTTAATTTAGCAGCCGCACGTGAATTATTTTTGGAAGTTCTCACCGGCGGGTCTAAAGACACCTCACTCCCTAATTTGACCCTTTATACTTTTCGTATAGGTCTATACGCATCTATACGCACTAGCGTACCCATCTTATAGGAAGATGGGTCATTCGATACCAATAAAAAAAACTTTTATTTGTTATATATGTGATATAATCTTAATCGACCCCCATGAAATTTTGACACCGACCCCCATAAAATTTTGAGGGCTCCAAAAGAAAATAATTTTTAACACCGTATAAACTAATAACTTAATTTGACATTTGAACTAAAAACTTAGTCAGTTAAACAATTTTTCACATTTAATTAACTCATTTACCCATTTAGACAATTAAGCCCATATTTAGTTAACACATTAAACTTTTTAATAATTTAATCTAAGTAGTAGCAATCCTGATTCTTGATCCATCGACGACTCGACGTTTCATATTCACGCTTCACGCAATTAGAAGAACGAAAATTTGCTAATCGTCATGCCGCCTAATCGAAGTTAACGCAATCAGAAGAACGATTAACCACGATTCTCCTCTGTCTCCTCACGATTTCAGGCTCTTTTGTTAATCACGAATTCACGATTCTCGCCACTGGTAGTCGGTTCATTGTTCACAGCCTTACACCCTTGCCTACTCACGATTTCATGTAACTTTTTAAATTTTTTTCTTTAAATTTTGAATTTTGCTTATCATATTATTTTGCAATAATATTATGTCATATGTGCTATTTACTAATTATAATTAGTGACAATGTGTGTATAATGTGACCCGACCCGACCTGAACCGAACCAAACCGATACTTTTTTTATATTTAACGATAAATAATCGACCCAAAAAATTTTCGACTCCCATAAAAAAAATTTATGGGTTTGCCACTGTCTATACGAGGCGTATAACTTTTTCATTTTCAGATACCAAACATTTTGCAGAGGTCACATCGTATTATATACTAGTCCTATAGTACTATACGTGGCGTTTAGTCTACGTATAGGTCTATACGACGAGTATATGGTGCGGCGTGACCCCTGCAAGATGTCTGGCATTGGAATTTGGAAAAGTTATACGTCTCGTATAGACCTATACGAGAGGTATACCTTCCATTTTTTTCATTCAATTCACACGAATCGAGAAACGTTATACGAGTCGTTCTGTAAAAAAGAAAATGTTGTCTAACGGGAGAAACGGAAGAAGCTAAAGAATCAGAAGGCGTCAGAACGGGTCATCTTCTAATGCACCCATCATAGACATTCAAACCCTACTTTATTATACTCTCTCGGATTATTCTTCCACCGTAGGCGCATTTCCCACTCCCAACTCATGTATGGATGTTATGTATATGTGTATATACATATATACACACACACACACACACATATATATATATATATATATATATATATATATATATATATATATATATATATATATATATATGAGATCATTACCCTCTTTCCATTTCAAAGTCTGATGTGTAGATGATTGACCATGTGGAAGAATGTATACATCCGTAATAGGGTAGTTGTTAGGTATTGTTTGAGAGTATATTTTCTGATCAGATGATTCAGCGTCTTCCATCTTTTGTATACTATAAAAACTGGCTTTGCATAAAGGACATGTAGAAACTTTTTTCAATGAAGCCTGCAAGTACATAGTATACACAATATATAGATAGTACCTCTTTAGAAAATCTAGGATTGTGTTCCCTTTTTTTTATGGTCATCATGATCAACTACTGCATGGTTATCTTGATGATTAGAAGTTGTACCCAAATCTTCAATCTCTTTTAAGATCAAAGTTCTTCGTTTTCCATGATTGTGAAACCTATGTTTCCTAGATTAATTTGAAGGCTCACAAATGTCAACATCATCGTGGTGAATTTCGGTATGTTGGGAGAAATATAAGGTGGATGACCTAATAAATAATGAACAAAGAAATTGGAAGTGTTGATGACCTAATATATATATATATATATATATATATATATATATATATATATATATATATATATATATATATATATATGAGGGTTATTCTACAAAGTCTAAAAACTATAAAAAGTGTAAAAAGTCTTTTAAAAACCCCACCACCACCCCCCCAAAAGCCTAAAACCCCCCACCCCACCCCCACCCGCAAAAACCTAAATCCTAACAAAAAAACCTAAAAAAGCTGAAAAAGTCTTCTAAAAACACCACCACCACCCCCCCAAAAGCCTAAACCTCCAACTCAAACCCCCCAAAAACCTAACCCCCACCCCCCAAAGCCTAAATACTAAAAGCTAAACCCTAAGGCTAAACCCCTAAGGCTAAACCCTTAAGGCTAAATCCTAAGGCAAAAACTAAACCCTAAAATCTAAACCCTACAATTTAAGATCGTAGAGTTCGACGAGACGGTTCCAACGCCGCCGAAATGAGTAAAATCGGAGTTCGTATGAGCCGGTTATGAGCGTTTTAAACGACTTTTTACACTTTTTTGACTTTTTAGCGAAATCTCACAACATATATATATATATATATATATATATATATATATATATATGTATGTATGACATCATTACCCTCTTTCCATTTCAACCACAAATGTTAGTGTTGATGATGGTAAAAGATTTGATCTTCATTAACATTGAGCAGTGATCATCAACACTAACATTGAGCAGGATCAGTCATACTCAACTTTCTTACTATGACATTCACAGTTGCTCTCTTTTCTGCCAACTTTGGCCGCCACATCAAATAAGTGGTATTTGTTTACAGTGGCAAACTTTGAAATTAATAGATAAATAATAAATAAATATTCATTGAAAAGATAGAAATGATGGTATAAACCACTCAATCAATTAAAATGATCATTTGTATAATACCAAAATTTGGAAAGATAATAACATGATGACTTAGAGCCGTATGTGAAATCCATGCCCTAGCAGTGGTTTTTGGGGTCTATGTGAAATATCTAGATCTTGAAGTAAAACTTTCGTGTTTGATAAAAACCTTATTTAGGGCATCATAGTACAGATCAACTAACTTCAATAGTTTTTCTTTAATCCGAGCTTTTCGTCAGCATCATTTTCTCCCAAATTTATTGATCCATAAAGATACTCGAACAACTTTAATGATTAAAAACAATGTGTTAAAGGAAAACAATGTTTCTTACGACATCTGAAGCAGCATGGAAGTTTTACACGTGTGTTAAAGGAAAACAATGTTTCATATTATAAACACTAGCAAATATTTAATGAAAACCTTATTTTCTACAGTTTGAATTGTATAACCATATACATTGCAAAAGTTACCACATAAAGTAAACGGAGAAATTAGTAAGGATTTTAACGTAAATGAAGAAAATGGTAGGGATTTTAACGTATGGTGAATCATTTACAAGTGAAATAGTCTGCATAAAGTACAACTGCGCTTTTGATCTTACATTAAAAGAGAATATACAGTCCAACTTGAAGATCAAATCTCTTACCACCATTAACACTAACATTGAGTAGTGATCAGTTATACTCAACTTTATTACTATCACTTCAAGTGCAATGTTGGGTATGCATTTATCAACATCCTTTCACCAATGCATATAATCTTGTTTTACCAGGTCCTAGTAAACCCGGGTTAAAGTGAAAAGCAAGTGCGGGTTGGTTTTGAGAAGAAAAGAAAGGGTGTTTTGGTGGGTTGCAAGAGGTGAATATCCTTGAAATTGTATAGGTGGAGATTGCAGATATGGTGTAGTGTAATCTCCTGTTTTTCGCCGCTTTGTTTTGGTTTTGAGATTGCAGTCATACTCAACTTTCTTCCTATCACATTCACGGTTGCTCTCTTTTCTACCAACTTTGGCCGCCACATCAAAGAAGTGGTATTTGTTTCCAGTGGCAAACCTTTCTGATACTCTCTCCGACTATTGTTCCACCTGGTTCTTTCAAACCCTACTTTCTTCTCTGGAATCTTAGACCGCCATTTCATACTCAGCGACCTTTAAACTATCAAAACGGTTCCAAGCTTTTGATCATTAAAGAAGTGATATTTGATCCTAATAGTCTACATAAAGTACAACTGCGCTTTTATCTATCTGTCTTCTTCCAAGCCGTATGTGAAATCCATGCCCTTGCAGTTATCTATTTGTACAATACCAAAATTTGAAAAGATAATAACATGATGACATAGAGAAAGACTCCTCAAACCATCTTTAAATTGACATTTAAACTACAAATATGTTAAAACTAGTGAAACTGTATATTTTCCAAAAAAAAAAAACTTGGCATACATTAGAGCCTTAAAGGCATTGAGCGATAGATAGATCTTGTATCTATCTATTGTGTTCACCAACACCCTCCTTTCCCTTTATTCTTCCTTCCCAGTATCCATGCATCCATGTTGTCTCCGTTCGAAGTCTAGATATACCAAAATACATAAAATGATCATTTGTCTCCGTTTTATGTAATTTACTGTTAATTGTCTTCTTTCGAGCAGTATGTGAAATACATTGCCCTTGCAGTTATCTATTAAATCTTCTTCCACCTTGTTCCTTCAAACCTTACTTTCTTCTTTGGAATTTTGGTCGCCATTTCATCATCTGGAATCTTGGGAAGTTTATTTGAAATGGGTAAGAACTATACGCCACGTATAACCCTATACTTGGCGTATAGTTCTTAGGCCAAAAGTACCGTCATTTGGTCTGCGTATGACATATACGCGACCAATTCCTAAGACAATACGACACGTATAAAGCTATACGTGTCGTCTGGTCTCGGGAAAGGGTGGCGTATAGGTCATACGCGGACCAGCAATTGCGGAGGCTATATGCCACGTACAACACTATACGTGGCGTATAGATTTATTAAAAAAAATTAACCTTATACTCGCCGTGTTGTACTATACTCGTCGTATAAGCCCCTTCACAAAAATTTGCCAAGTTTGAAGATCAAGATCTCATAGGTTCTTATACGCAGCGTATATGCCAACTGACAGACAAGAACTGACTTGACAGACTGAATTTTTAATTTCTATGCCTGTACGCCTCGTATTAACCTATACGAGGCGTATAGGTGGCGGCGGGGGTATTGAAATAAAATTTGTGGGTGTGCAAACATCCAAAGCCATTCTTTATTCTTATTGGTGTATTAAAGATCGGCCCATAAAGGGAGAGTTGTTTACTTATTGGGCTCAAAGAAGCCCATTTAATCAAAAAGGGGCTATCGGACCCATTAAGCAGTTATGGTGTGAGGATTGGAGAGTTGTGTGTTAAAAATCCTCTTGCGTTTATTCTCGAGCTTTTTAAGAAAAGGAAGTGAAATAAGTTAGAACCCAAAGATCACTATGCCATTGTTACCTATGATTAATAACTGGTTTCTGGGCTATTGGTTAATAACTGAACCGGTTATTGGTTAACGTGGTCAAAACCGATTATTCCAATAATCGGTTATGGTTAGTACTGTAGAGCACCAGCAAGGTAAAGAGGGAACCATAATTGAAGGTTGCATCGAATCATCTTTTAGGTTGTTATCAGCAGGAGTAAAGCATGTGGTTTTTTTAGATGGAAAGATACCATGTTTGTTGTAAGTATCAACGGTGCCCAGAAAATAGTGAAAAGGCGTAAGTCAGTCATGGAAACTTCTAAACTAATAAAAGTGATAATGCGGCATAACAGATCAGACACAAAGCGAAATCACAAAAAGATAAAGATTACTGTTTTGATAAAAAAAAATGTAATATTGTTCAACGTCTTAAACTATTACATTATGTCCCTCTAATTGAGAAAGTCTATTTTTGGCAGGTTTGACCAAATCTTGAAATTTAAAATTGGCAGTCTACGATTGAAATTAGATGCTTAGATGAACGCGTGAATTACTAAATTCAAAAATTCACACGTTTTTACAATGAAAGTGAAATAAATGAATATTGATAAATTTGGGAAAACCAGAAGACCAAAATTAGGTTCTAGATGATGAAATTCGGGTCTTACAACCATTGAGTCATTTCTGTCCATAAGTAATGGGTCTGTAACTTCAAACAAATCAACAAACATGCTTGTTTTAAATTGAGCCATTTTCTAGCCCATTTTGCTCTTGTCTAGAACCTTCTAGCCCATTTTGCTCTTGTCTAGATGCTTCAAGTATGAACTTGCCATCTCATGTATCAACTTTGTATCATTTGAAGAGCCCATAAGAATAATATCATTCACATACAACAAAGTTTTATTATAGTTATGAAAACCAATATAGGCGACAAGTCCTTGGTACCATGAACAAAGGGCCTGTTTAAGACCATTTACAGATTTTTTTGAAGACGACAAAATAATCAGGGCGATAAGAAACCACAAACCCTGGATGTTGGCGCATGTATATTGTCTCACTAAGCAAGTGATGAAAACATGTTAGTGCATACATGCCCACTATAAAATGTTTATTTTAATGATGTTATTAAAAATACAAACATATAAATTAGGCTTATTCAAAGATACATATATGTTCGTATAATGTGCCCCCATTTGAAGATATTAAACAAAATATCACAAGTCAAGAAATCAACAAGTCATCAAGTGCTCCATGGTTCATACTACGAATCTAGATTTTTTTTTTTTGAACAACAATGAGAGTACTCATAGAAAAACTAGCGAGGCACTAGCAACACCCCAATTACATCATAACAAACAAAGTTTCTATAAAACAAACAAAATGGACTACAATGGGGCTACGGTCAGTCCACGGTCAAACTAAGGATCAACGCCAACATTATGTAAGTAAATAAATTTAAGTTTATTTAAAGTTCTATTTTACAAAATGTATGTATATATAAATATTTTTTTGAAAGGAAAATTTCTTTATTTCTGGCCACTTAGCCACCAACCCCAATGGCGTATGTATATATAATTCATTTGAATAATTTCCATTTATATAATTATTTATAAACAAACAATTAATTTAATAATAATCAAAAGATAATAACTTTTAATTTATAAATTATAAAACTAATTTTAGTTCAGTTACAAAACTTAATTTATAAAACATTTATTTAAAAATTGTTTTCAAAAGAATATGTATAATGTTATTATGTTGGGCTAAAATTAATTTAAATAGTTGATATTGGGCCAGATTCCAAATAAAATCAAAACAAAAAAATATTCGAACCGTCTTGGACTCTTGGTTCATTAGTCTCCTTCCTCACTCTCCTGGTTTACCACTACTGACTCACTGAGCCAAACTCAACGGTTTATTTACTTTTTTTTAGAATCACCAATGTAACACCCGACCCAATACGGGGCTCCAATACGGGCTGTATGGTGTGATACGGGCCCAAATAATATGAACCGTATGAGCTTTCAACAAAATACCACATGGCCTTTGATCAATATGGGTCGTACTGCTGAGTGCGACGACTCAGCAGATTGTTAGGCGTGTGTCTGACAGATCTGGACACCATTCATCACATTTAACTGACTCTATGGTATAATAGGAATCCCAAACCTTTTTTATACGATTTGTACCTCCTGCAGCTCAAGGAAACCAAGTGAGAAGTTGGTGTCGTAGGTTTTCAATTAAATCTTTAAGTTTTTAAATTAAGAATTTTATTTGAGGTTAATTATGAATGTTTGCGTATAGGATAAGTGATTAACCAAAATTCAGAAGGATTGAAAGTGATACCGGAAGCTTAGATTCGAAACTACATGGCTTGGTAAGAGTTCTCCAAGTTTCTGGTTCTGGATGATGACCAATACGGGCCAAATCATATCCATACTGGTCGTATGGCCAAACCCTAGAAGAAGGGGCCGTATTCTTAACCAAATGAGTCGTATCACAGATCTGAAATACGGGCCATATCTGATACATACGGATCGTATCAGTGGGGATATAGTACGGGTCGCATCTGGAAGTAACCATACGGGCCGTATTAGCCCAAGACACCGTATCAGTAGTTGTCAATACGAGTCGTATTGATGTAATACGGGCCAGATCAACCTTTGGACATAGGGTTCAAAGTTGATGATTAACATTTGAGAAGCGTTTAAAGTTATAGAACTTTGGTTTAGAAACTAACCAGAGCTTTGGATTATGATTATTGGTCAGCGATACGTGTGATACCCTATCTTGGTGAGTTATTATAAACAAATTTCAAAATGGGATACACGCAATGAAAAGTGAAAAGTGAAAAGTGAAAAGTGAAATGGAAAGAAGTAAATCTTGATTTATGTATTAATATAACGTTACCGGTATATTCTTTGTGATAGTCTTGGGGTCCGAGTAGTTAATAAATGTAAAACTAGGGAATAGTAATGTATAAATTAGTAGTCATGTAGAATGTGATATATGATAAGACATGCATGAGTGCATGAGTACATGAGTAGGCTGTTTTCAAGAACAAGTTTTGCATGAATCTCTGGAAGAGCTCGTTCATAATCAGTATATGTTTATAAGCGTTTTTTATGATATTGTTTGTTTGTTTAATTCACCAGTAGTTTTTGTTAACGTACGTTTTGAGTGTGTATCTTATGTGATAAATAAACAATATATTGGAGAAAACCATAATCAGGTGCTTAGAAAGATTTCTGTTTGGGACTTTATTTTATTTATAAGTACTTGATGTATAATTTATATTTTCATGTATTATACTAAAAGAAATGGTGAAATAAAGATATAACGTTCGTTGTAAGTCTATATTAATTGATCACATATACCCTACCTAGGGAACGATAACCAAAATTATAAATTCACATTTTTATTAAAGTTTTGTATTTTACAATAACTTGTAAGTTATTTATTAGCTTTTTTCATATTTTAATAAATATCCAATATCATTATATTAACAACTAAACAGTTAAGTACTTGAACAGTAAAGTACAACATGTCTTGGTACAACCGGGAGATGCGCAAGCCATTTTCTTTTGAACGGCCAATTGCCGTCGGTATAGGTCACCCTATAGCGACGACATGTCGTCGCTATAGGTGAAAACCAAAATTTTGAATGGGACACCCTATACTGACGACATGTCGTTGCTATAAGGTTGAGGCAGATTGGAGGGAAACCTGGCGCCCAATGAATTTTTAGGGAAAACCTATACCGACGACATGTCGTCGGTATAGGGTAATTTTGATTTTCTTTTTTTTTTTAATATAATAATTTTTCCTTCGGTCAAAATTTTTTTTTTAGATTAAAAAAAAATCTGGGACACCCTATACCGACGACATGTCGTCGGTATAGATTTTTTACTTTATTGACCGGTCAAAACTCTACGAAGCCTATATCGACGACATGTCGTCGGTACAGGGACTTATTGCGCCGACATTCGAGACTATACCGACGATATGTCGTCGCTATAGGGTTGAGGCAGATTGGAGGGAAAGCTGGCGCCCAATGAATTTTTGCGGGAAAACCTATACCGACGACATGTCGTCGGTATAGGATAATTTTGATTTTCTTTTTGTTTTTTTTAATATAATAATTTTTCCTTCAGTCAAAATATTTTTTTTTAGATTAAAAAAAATCTGGGATACCCTATACCGACGACATGTCGTTAGTATAGAGTTTTTTACTTTATTGACCGGTCAAATCCCTACAAAGCCTATGTCGTCGGTACAGGAGACCTATTGTTAGTATAGAGTTTTTTACTTTCGAGCCTATACCGACGACATGTCGTCGCTATAGTTCTCAGCGCGAATTAACCCAGGAAACAGCTTTCTGCTTCTCATTTCAAACAAAAAATCCCCAAATCACTTCATCTCTCTCTCCGGCGATTTCACGATTTTTAGGTATTTTGTGGAGCAATCTTCACCAATCTCTTCGGTTTTGAGGTGAGTTAACATCTACTGTTCAACCTTAATAAGAAAATCAACATTTTGGTGTTTTTTGCTTAATTTCTTTGATTTTTGTTAGGTATTTGAAGCTTTAACAATTTTTTAAGTATTTCAAGTTGAGAGGAAGCTAATTTGCAAACTTGGTTAGTAATTTTTCTAAAAATTAGGTTTAGATGTATGTTTGTATTTATATGTTTGTGTTTATTTGTATGTATGTATGTATATATATGGTTTAGATGTATGCTTTTATAAATATTTTTTGAAATTTTATGATGAAATTAGGTTTAGATGAAACTTGGGAATTTAGGCATTTATATATGTATGTTTGTATATAATATGTATGTATTTTTATGTATGTAATTGTGTTTGTGTATGTAATTTTAGAATTTGGGTATTGTTGTGTTTATTTGTATGTATGTATATATGGTTTAGATGTATGATTTTATAAATATTTTTAAAATTTTATGATGAAATTAGGTTTAGATAAAATTTGAGAATTTGGGCATTTATATATGTATGTTTGTATATAATATGTATGTATATATGTGTATGTGTGTATTTGCATTATGTTTATGTATGGAATTGTGTTTATGTATGTAATTTGGGAATTTGGGTATTTGTTTATGTATGTTTGTAAAGGCTATGTATGTATATATGTGTATGTAATTGTGTTTGTGTATGTAATTTTAGAATTTGGGCATTTATTTATATGTGTTTGTATATAATATGTATGTATATTTGTATGTATGTTCGTATGTATGATTATGTAATTGTATGATTTGTATGAATATAATTGTGTATGTATTTATGTAATTGTGAATGTATGTATATATCTTTGTATGTATATGTAACTTTATTTAATTTTGTTGCAAGTTCGGAACTCATTGCGGTTGGAGAGGTGTGAATAACATCTTATTTGTGTTTCATTGAATTTTTTTTAAGGTACGCATCCCGACTTTTATACATTTATGTACGTCTCATGTTGTGTACACTAGTATGTTTATTTAGGATAACTCTTTAGAATATACTCGTCCGAAATTTATTTGATAGAGATAAATTTTTGATTGTCCCCTTTAGGACTGCTTTTTGAATATTCTATCTTATTTAGGATATGTATATATTTTAACGGGTTGACATTTAAGAAAAAAATGGTAGATATTTCTCCTTACTCCTTCGAGTTGCGGTTTATCTACATACTTGGGGAGTTAAGGTGAAATGCTGCTGATTTTTTCTTAAATAGTCAACTCGTTAAAATGTATACATATGAGATAGAATATTTAAAAAGTGGGTTAGGATCCACCGCCTTAGAGTACCGATCAAATCACATACATTCATTTATATCATTTATTACATGCACGTATATGTGTATGCTTATAACACAATAGATATGACACTAGATATGGCAATTGATAAAAGCTGGGTTACATTGCGAAATCGAAATTCTTCGACTTTCTTAAGCGGTCTTCGCAACTTTATAGAGACGGCCAAGAACCATGTCGACGGTCAAGGTAGAGCGTTTTGCCCGTGTAGACGTTGTTGTAATGCGTGTCGACGGGATTTGAACACGATATATGGCCACATACATGACCGTGGGTTTCTACAATCATATCAGAATTAGATTTATCATGGTGAACAACATCCTCGTGTGGCGGAGATAGCATCACTTTTTGCCCCAAGAACAACACCAACTCCTCCAATAACTACAACAACAAATAATGAGATATTTGATGCCATAGATGATGTGATGGCTAAGCAAAATACAAACGAGGATAATATAGATGAAGATGGAACTGGTTTAGACCCAGAGTTTGATGTGTTGTTTGAGGAGCTAAATAAGGAGTTATACCCCGGTTGTAGTCAAATGTCTTCCCTAAACTTCATAGCCAAATTGATGCATATCAAAGTTATCAACAAATGGACGAATAGTTCGTTTGACCAACTGTTAGAGCTTCTACAAATTGGAATGCCGAAGGAAATTCACTTTCCAGCGTCACACTATGAAGCTAAGAAGAAACTGAGTAAGATTGGGTTAGGATATCAGTCTATCCATGCTTGCATTAATGATTGTGCACTATTTTGGAAGGAGAATGAATCAATGCAAAACTGTCCGGTTTGTAATGAGAGTAGATGGGTTGATAAAAACACAAAGGGGAAGAAAGTACCACATAAAGTGTTGCGCTACTTTCCTTTAAATTCACGGCTTCGACGAAGGTATAGTTTAAGATTAACGGCAAAAGAAATGATCTGGCATAATACTGGACACTCAACGGATGGTATGATGTGACATCCGGTTGATGGGAAGGCATGGCAAGAATTTGATTAGAGATATCCGGATTTTGCTAAAGAACCGAGGAATGTCCGCTTAGGTTTGGCTGCCGATGGTTTTAATCCGTTCGGTAACATGAGTCAGACTTACAGTATGTGGCCGGTAGTGTTAACAACATATAATACACCACCGTGGTTATGTATGAAAGAGTCTTCTTTCATGTTAACCTTGCTAATTCTCGGGCCTAAATCACCTAGTAAGGACATTGATGTATTCTTAAGGCCTTTGGTTGATGAGTTGAAAATGTTGTGGGCTGAAGGAGTCTAGGTGAGAGATGCATCAACCAAAACTATATTTAGGATGCATGTTGCACTGTTATGGACTATCAACGATTATCCTGCTCGTAGTAGCTTGTCTGGATGGAGTGGTCAAGGTTATAAAGCATGCCCTACGTGTAACGTTGACACACCTTCGTGCGCTATAACGAATAAGATAGCTTTTGTTGGACACAGAAGATTCTTGCCTAGAAAGCATAAATGGAGGAACGATCTGTCGTTTGATGGCAAGAAAGAGATAAAACATCCTCCCCGACGATTGACTAATGCTCAAATATTAGAACAACTAAAAAATCTCCCAGATCTTGTTCCGGGGAAACATCCAATGTATGGAGGGGTAAAAAGAAAGCTCCTAACATCAGAGTTGAATTGGACTAAACGAAGTATCTTCTTTGAGCTGGATTATTGGTCTTCTCTGCTTTTAAAACACAATCTTGATGTTATGCACGTGAAAAAAAAATGTGTGTGAGAGTTTATTGGGTATTTTGTTGATGAACGATAAATCAAAAGACACACACAAAGCCCGCAAAGACTTGGAAAATATGGGTATTCGACATAACATATGGCTAACACAAAAAAACAACAAGTTGTACCAACCACAAGCTCCTTACTCTTTCACACCCAGTGATCGAGAACACTTTTGTCAGTTTATTCGAGGAGTGAGACTGCCTGATGGATTTGGATCGAATTTAAAAAATAAGGTACTTACCAGTGAATTTGAATCTAAATTTCCTGAACGCAATATGCAAACCGATTTTTCTTCATGGTTAAAATATGAAGCAAATGTATTTTCATCTTCATCTTCTACACCCGATAACAAAGAATTAAGGGCATTGGCACATGGTCCCTTGTACGCATCTTCTTACATTGCTTGCATAGTCAATGGTGTTAGATTTGTGGTACAAAATCGTGATTCCCGACGTAATACTCAGAACGGTGGTATGGTTACAATAGGAGAAGACGATACTCCATTTTATGGTCAACTAGAGGAGATCATAGAGTTGAACTACATAGATGGTTACTCGGTTGTACTATTCCGTTGTAAATGGTTCGACACGGGAGGTAAAAGATTAATTAAGCAAAACAATACTACTATAATTGACATTGGCCGTGATTGGTATGTTGGCAAAGAATGGTATGATGATGTCCAATATATATTAGCCACACAGGCTAAACAAGTGTTCTATCTTCGAGATCCTTCTCGAACCACTTGCCAATGGAGGATTGTTGAGGACGTTCACCATCGGAAGCTTTGAGATCATCCTAGTGTTGTTAATGAGATAGATATATTGTACGACACTCAATCAAATGATTATACTTTGGTTGTCGACATTGGATGCGAAGGTGGTGAATCAAGTCACGTAGGTGGTGACCAAACTCCAATTCCCTATGTTGATAGTCAATCTATTACACGGGAAACTCAATCATTTTTTGGTAACTTGGTTGTCGACTTAGGCTACTTGCCTATGCGTACAACTTTAAATGAGGGTGGTGACCCAAGTCATGTTGCTCGATTGATCTCAATGAAAGTTTTATTAATGATGATGAAGAAGATGCATACAATTCAGATGATGAAGACGAAATAAATGACGACGATGAAGAAGATGATGATGTTGTTGACACACGTTATTTTAGTGATGATTCTGATTGAATGTATGTTAAAAATGTACTATTTGTCTTTGTTAATTAATAATTATTTGTGCTTACTAATAAATTTTTTTGTAGGAAAAATGACAACAATGGCGCAATCACACGGTGGAGATGGTGCAGACAGTGGAGACGGGGGTCCGTATCACTTCGACTCGGGTTGTGCGACTAGATCTGGTGGTAAGTTACTTGTTATTGTTTAATAGATGTCTTTATAATTGCCTAACTTTTGAATGTCATGTGTCAATGTAGGTAGTGCCTCCCAAAAAGACGATCTAAAGGGAAAAACCTAAAATTGTATAAGAAATTTGAGCAAAATGGGAGGAAGCCTCTTCCCATTGATGTAGAACTTCATGGCGGGGGGTACAAGTTTGTGGGTCCCAACGCTTTGGATTTTATTTGTGCTATCTCGTTGGAGGTTGAAAAGGTTGTTCCTTCATATTATCCAAATTGGGCTAAGGTTCCAAATGAGAAGAAACGGGCCGTATATCCTACTCTTATAGTAAGTATAGATGTTTTATAATTACTTACAATTTCATAACTATTAGATTTATAATTACTTTCCATGTGTAGGATTATTTTGATCTGGACTCCTAGAGAAACACTGATAAGTGGCGAGGCGTTGAACTCGGAATCACCGCTGAGTGTCAAAGGGCATATAAAGATCACAAGAGAGAGTTGAAACTTCACTTCGAGGAGAATGGGAGATACGATGATGTGGAGGCGGCGATGAATAATCCACCAGAAGATCTTGATCAAGAAACTTGGGAGACTTTGATTAATGAACTATTTTTAGATGCGAGCTATAAAAACCGCTCAGAGAAGAACAAACAAAACCGATCACAACAACGTTACTCAAGTTACCATGGCAGCAAATCATACGCCCAGCGCCGACACATGGAGGTATGAAATACAATTGTTAGTATTATATAAACATGCTTATTAATTCTTAGTGATAATATTTTTGTTTTTCACAGGGTACCGGCCCAATTGATGTGTTCAAATCGACCCATTATAAAGAAGGGACCGGTTGGGCCAACACGAATGCATCATTAGATTATGTGAGTCAAATGATTTTGTTGTTAGACTTAAAACATCCAACTGTAACTTTAAACGGGTCAAAATGACCCAAACACGCTTTAAGAGACTTAAAATATCCAGCTTTAAATTTAAACGGGTCAAAATGACCTAAACACACTTTGATAAACTTAGAACATCCAACTGTAGCTTTAAACGGGTCAAAATGACTCAAACACACTTTAATAGACTTAGAACATCCAACTCGAGCCCAATTGTTGAATATTTTTGCTAGTGTTATTAGTATTTGTTGTTATTAGTGTTGGTTGATTGGAATTTGTGAATTTTGGTCGTTTATAACTTATAGTTTAACAGGTTGGTTATCCATTTTACAGCAGTTATGCTGTCGAATTTTAGTAAAATAGTCAAGTGATTGTTTATTACATTGTTTAATGCAGGACCGAATCCAAGAGGAGTATACAAGATCCTCTGCTGAGTCTGGTGGTGACTCGTCTGCTGTCGATGAGTTTGCATGCATGGAGCGTGCATTGGGTCATCGGCGTGGCCATATCAGGGGTGTCGGTCGTGTGGTGAGTAATCCCACACCAGATTTGTTCAGTACCCCCTTCCACAACCACATTGGCAAGAAGTAGATAAGCGTGTAACTCAACTTCAACAACAAGTCCAAGATCAACAACAACGCGAAGCCCAACGAGAGGAAGAACGTCATGTGCATAATCAACAAATGCTTGAAATGCAACGACAAATGGATGAAATGCGTCGAATGTGGGAACGCCGAACTAGCAGCGACGATAATTAGGTTGAAGTTGTTGCGCATTTGCCTTTGTTGTCGGTGTTATTGTTGAATTTTTGAACAATTTTTATGTTTGTGTGTCGGACAACTTTATGTTTGAATATTTGGTTTGTGCGTCGAACAGGTTTTTGTATCGAACAATATGTTTCGGATTTCAATTTTTGAATGGTTTGAATTATCTGATTTGCAGGTTTTGGTAATTAGAAATTAAATATTTCTCGAAAAATTTTAAAATTAAAAAAAAAAAAACAACAGAAAAACATATCCCGACGACATGTCGTCGGCATAGGTCTTTTTCAAATTTAATTAAAAAAATTGGAAATAGCCTATAGCGACGACATGTCGTCGGGATAGGTTGGGTCTGTCCCGACGACTTGTCGTCCGGATAAGTCAAGAACCTGTACCGACGACATGTCGTCGGTATAGAATTTCTCTTTGAATTTTTTAATGAAACCCCTGTAGCGACGACTTGTCGTCGGCATAGGTCAACCTATGCCGACGACACCTATACCGACGACATCTTTGACCTATTGGGACGAGGCAATACCGACGACATGTCGTCGGTATAGGCTATACCGACGACAAGTCGTCGATATAGGGTCAAAAAAAATGGTCGAGATAGGGTGATACTGTTGTAGTGGCAACCAGGGTTTCTTCTCGCTTCCAGGCGTCACCGTTGATTCATCTTCATGCTCCCGCTTCCCCAAGGCGATAGGCTTCCACCACATCCTTCCACCGTAGGTTTGTCATTCATGTGACACCGGTTTGTATACACATCTCCTTCACCTTCATGAAAATAGAAGATAAGAAATCTAACCTTAGGAAATCTCATATTTTTATCTCTCTATCATCTGCGCTCCACGGTTGAGTCTTCTCCTTTCGATTTCATCGGAAAATAGCCCCACAGCAGATCGTTCTGGTGGTGCCGTAAATGGTCGTCTACTGTAGCAGTTGTATCTGGTGAAAGGGACACGAAATCAGCCGCGATACATGAAGGCGACGACGGGGTCTTTGCGGTGGTGACATTGACAACAAACAGGCGGCGTCAACGATGGACTTGAACAGTTGACGGTGACGCACAAACAGTGATAACAAAGACTTCATACGAAGAAGCATAGATTGGTTTCCCACAGGTAAAGAGTTCTGATCTTTAGGGTTTCCAACGAAGTTGTAGAAGTTGGTTGAAGTCCTTAACCAATTTGTTAATGTACTTTTTTCTAGGGTTTAGGAACCGGGCTTGCAATTTTGGGATTTTAGCCAGCTTACGTTTAACTTATTTGATTGTCAAATTGAATTACATGTTTTTGTTTTTTTGCCTTTTCTTTTTCGATTTAGTATTTCATTATTTAGGTTTCCATTATTCCTGCTATTTGTTTGTTTTATTTAATGTAGATAACCTATTTGATGAAATGTCTGAGTGTACACAATTTGTCAAAACAGGTGCCACCATTGGTAGAAACAGGATGGTGCTGTTTGATCTCAAGCAAAACATCTGTGCTAACCATTTGGTAGGGTAATACAGTCAACCTATGATCCTTCTTTTTTATCTGAGATTTTGGCACCAATGATCATTGTCACTTTTCAAGTACCCATGACGTATGGTAATTGTTTCGAGATGTCAGATACCCTAACTTTTAAGATTTAATGCATTCATGCACTTTGTAAGAACTAAGAATCAGAGAAATAATCTACTGTTCTGGAAAAATCTTATAAGAGGAATAAGAACATATGACAATTACCGTAATGATTATTAAACAATTAAAATTGGTATTTACACTACAACAATATCACCCTATAGCGATGACTTTTTTAGACCCTATAGCGACGACTTGTCGTCGGGATACCTTATACCGACGACATGTCGTCGGGATTGAGTCGTACCAATAGCCCAAGATTGTCGTCGGGATAGGTGTCGTCGGGATAGGTCAGCCTATACCGACGACAAGTCGTCGGTATAGGGTTTAATTAAATAATTCAAAAAGAAACCCTTTACCGACGACATGTCGTCGGGATAGAGTCAAACCCTGTACGGACGACGTGTCGTCGGCATAGGGTCAACCTATACCGACGACATGTCGTCGGTAAAGGGGTTTTTCATTTTTTTTAATAATTTTTAAAAAAGGCCTATCCCGACGACATGTCGTCGGTATAGGTCTTTCTGTTTTTTTTTTATATTTTTTTATTTTTAATATTTTTATAGAAATATTAAATTTCTAAAAACAGAAACCTGCAAATAATTATATATAAACCATACAAACATTCAAATATCCGAAACATAAAACAAACATATAAATTGTTCGACGCCACAACTTGTTCGATAAACTAAACATTCAAAACAAACAAATATGCAAATTGTTCAAGACAACCCAACAACTTCAAAGGCTCAACGACTCCAAGCTAGTTATCATCGCTACTAGTTCGGCGCTCCCACATTCGACGCATTTCATCCATTTGTCGTTGCATTTCAAGCATTTGTTGATTATGCACACGACGTTCTTCCTCTAGTTGTTGATTTTGCAGTCGCTGTTCTTCCTCTCGTTGGGCTTCGTGTTGTTGTTGTTCTTGAAATTGTTGTTGAAGACTAGCCACACGCTGATCAACGTCTTGCCAATGTGTTTGTGGAGAGGGAGTACCGAACACATCCGGTGTGGGATTACTCACCACACGACCAACACCCCGAATATGGCCACGCCGATGACCCAATGCACGCTCCATGCATGCAAACTCATCGACAGCGGACGAGTCACCACCAGATTCAGCAGAGGATCTTGTATACTCCTCTTGGATTCGGTCCTGCATTAAACAATGTAATAAGCAATCACTTTACTATTTTACTAAAATTCGACAGCATAACTGCTGTAAAATGGATAACCAACCTTTTAAACTATAGGTCATAGACGACCCAAATTCACAAATTACAATCAACCAAGACTAATAACAACAAACACTATTAATACTAGCAAACATATTCAACAATTGGCCTCGAGTTGGATGTTCCAAGTATATTCGTCCATTTGTTGATAACTTTGATATGCATCAATTTGGCTATGAAGTTTAGGGAAGACATTTGACTACAACCGGGGTATAACTCCTTATTTAGCTCCTCAAACAACGCATTAAACTCTGGGTCTAAACCAGTTCCATCTTCATCTATATTATCCCCGTTTGTATGTTGCTCTGCCATCACATCATCTATGGCATCAAACATCTCATTATTTGTTGTTGTAATTATTGGAGGAGTTGGTGTTGTTCTTGGGGCAAAAAGTGATGCTATCTCTGCCGCACGAGGATGCTTTTCACCATGATAAATCCAATTCTGATATGATTGTAGAAACCCACGGTCATGTATGTGGCCATATATTGTGTTCAAATCCTGTCGACACGCATTACAACAACGTCTACACGGGCAAAACGCTCTACCCCGACCGTCGACATGGTTCTTGGCCGTCTCTATAAAGTTGCGAAGACCGCTTAAGAATGTCGGAGAATTCCGATTTCCCAGTGTAACCCAGCTTTTATCAATTACCATATCTAGTGTCATAAGCATACACATATACGTGCATGTAATAAATTATATAAATGAATGTATATGATTTGATCGGTACTCTAAGGCGGTGGATCCTGACCCACTTTTTGAATATTCTATCTCATATGTATTCATTTTATCGAGTTGACTATTTAAGAAAAATCAGCAGCATTTCCCCTTAACTCCCCAAGTATGCAAATAAACCGCAAACTCGAAGGAGTAAGGAGAAATAGCTACCAATTTTATCTTAAATGTCAACCCGTTAAAATGTATACATATCCTAAATGAGATAGAATATTCAAAAAGCAGTCCCAAAGGGGACAATCCAAAATTTATCCCTATTAGATAAATTTTGGACGGGTATATTCTAAAGGATTATCCTAAATAAACATACCAATGTACACAATATGAGACATGACATACATAAACAAAGACGTACATAAATGACATTAGGGGTGTAAGCCTTTTTCTTATTTATTTTATAAAATTATAAAATATATATTTTTTAATATATAAGTAATAGTATTTATAAAACATACATCCAAATTCCCAAATTTCATCTAAACCTAATTCACATCTAAACCTAATTTCATAATCAAATTTCATAAATATTTATAAAATCATACATCTAACTCGTTATAAAATATATATTTTTTTAATATATAAGTAATAGTATTTATAAAATTATGATAAACGAGCCGTTTACACCCTAAATGAAATAAAAAATTAACTACACAAAGGCATAAAAGTCGGAATACGTACCTTAAATAAATTCAATGAAACACAAATATGATGTTATTCACACCTCGTCAACCGCAATGAGTTCCGAACTTGCAACAAAATTAAATAAAGAAACATATACATACAAACATATATACATACATCCACAAATCATACAATTACATAAACATACATACAAATACATACAAACATACATACACATATACATATATATTACATACAAACATACATAAATAAATGCCCAAATTCTCAAATTACATATATAAACACAATTCCATACATAAAAATACATACAAACACGCATACACATATATACATACATATTATATACATACATAAATAAATGCCTAAATTCTCAAATTACATATATAAACACAATTCCATACATAAAAATACATACAAACACACATACATATATATACATACATATTATATACATACATAAATAAATGCCCAAATTCTCAAATTACATACATAAACACAATTCCATACATAAACATACATACACATACACAAACAATCCTCAAACAATTAGTTTCAAATAGCTTGAAATCCTCAAACAATTATCAAATAATAGGAGTATAGAAAATTCGATACATAAACATACATAAACATGCGAATTACATGCTTGATAAACATACACAAACAATTGTCAAACAATTAGCTTCAAATAGATTTGAACCTAAGAGGCCAATTCCATACATAAACATACATACACATACACAAACAATTGTCAAACAATTGCCCAAATTTCCCAAATTTTCATCTAAACCTAATTTAATCCCAAATTTTCATCTAAACAATATACATACAAACATACATCCAAATTCCCAAATTTCATCTAAACCTAATTTCATAATAAAATTTCATAAATATTTATAAAATCATACATCTAAATCATATATACATACATACAAAATAAACACAACAATATACATACAAACATAATCTAAACATAATTTATAAAAAAATTACTAACCAAGTTTGCAAATATCTTCGAATCGCTTGAAATCCTCAAACAATTGTCAAAGCTTCAAACACCTAACAAAAAACAAAGAAATTAACCAAAAAACCCAAAAATTTTGATTTTATTGTCAAAATTGAAACATATGTCGAAATTAACAAGAAACTAACCTTAAAAACAGAGAGATTAGTGAAAATTGCTCCACAAAACACACCAAAACCTTGAAATCGCCACAGAGAGAACTAGAGAATTTTGAGAGGTTTTTTGGTGAAAATGGGAAGCAGAAAGCTGTCTTATGTGTTTATTCACACTGAGCCCTATCCCGACGACATGTCGTCGGTATAGGCTCTAAAGTCGGCGCAATAGGCTTCTGTGCCGACGACATGTCGTCGGTACAGGTCTTCGTTTGTTTTGACCGGTCAATAAAGTAAATGACCTATACCGACGACATGTCGTCGGTATAGATTTTTCCCAAAATTGTTTTTAATTTAAAAAAAAACCCACCGACGAAAAGCTATTAAATAAAAGAAAACGCAAAAATAAAATGGAATTCAACCTATACCGACGACATGTCGTCGGTATAGGTTTTCCCCAATTTTTCATTGAGCGCCATGTTTTCCCTCCATCCGGCTCAACCCTGTGCCGACGACACGTCGTCGGTATAGGGTCTCCCTTCTCAAATTTTGATATTACCCTATACCGACGACATGTCGTCGGCACAGGGTGACCTATGCCGACGACAAGTGTCGTCGGTATAGGGTCCGTCGGCATAGGGTCATTTTCTTGTAGTGTTATTAGAGGATCGTGAAAGTTCTAATGTTTTATATGCATTATTATAGGGTCCTGAATAGTCTCATGTTTAGTATTTATATCCCTATTGTAATCCTGATTTGAACATAATATAATTACCAAGTTTATCTTGGTATTAGAGCTAAGGAAGACAACCGCCGGAGGGGCGGTAGACCGCCGCCGCCCACCACCACAACCAACTGCGCTCGGTCTTATCTTCTACCGCCTCTTGTGCCTCCATACACAACCACAACAACATCACCACCACCGCCTACACCTATGGTGGAACCATAGTTGTCAATAGCGACCGCTATAGCGCGCTATGTAGCGAAGCGGCCTATGGTCGCTAGGGGTGTTCAAAAGTATCCGTATCCGAAACCGAACCCGAAATATCCGAATCCGAATTATCCGAAAATTCGGATATCCGAATTTTCGGATTCGGATAGCATTTTTCAAAAATTTTGGATATTCGGATATCCGAATATCCGAAAATATATATTTTATTTTATTTTATTTATTTATTTATTTTTTAAGATATCTTTCCTAGAAAGTGTTATAAATACAATATATATATATATATAAAGTATATGTTTTTATGTTATGTGTTTAGCTCTCATATTTTTTTTAAAAAATAAAACGTATTCGCATTGTAATTTTAAAAATTATATTTTTTGGCCAAATTTATATATTGTTTTCTAGAAAATGTTATAAATACAATATATATGAAGTATATGACTTTTTATGTTATGTGTTTATCCTTCTTATTAAAAAAAATAATAAAACGTATTCGCGTCGTAATTTCGTAAATTACTCAAAAAATGGTTTTTAATGTTTTTTTAATTATTTCATAAAGATGATGTTTATTTAGTATATTTTGTTTTTAATTTAAAAAATATATTAAGTTAAAAAAAAAGGATATCCGTTTCACTATCCGAATCCGATACGGATAGTGAAATCCACTATCCGAAATTTTTGGATATCCGAATTTTCGCTATATGGTGTTTAGCGAATGAATAGCGAGCATATAGCGAATATTCCTTTTTTTTAATTTTTTTAAATTATTTTTTAATTTTCTACTTGATTAATATACATAGGATTGCTAAAAACCCTAATATATGAATATTTAGATGATTATTGATTATAATTGCTACAAATCCTACAATAGTTGAATATAAAATATTTCTAAAATTTTCTACTAGTGTATCGCTAAACATGAAATAGCGCCCGCTATTTCATCGCTATCGCTACGTAGGCTTGTCGCTATTTACCGTTATTCGCTATTGACAACTATGACCCATGTTAATACTTTGTCATCATTTTTAGAAAAAAAAACAGTTCCTTCTAAGAAATCACTCATAAGTTCAAAATTGTTGTTTCTGCAGGAAAATTAGTGCACAAATCACCACCAAACCATCACTGCCCTTACCTGAGGTATCCATGATCCACTTTAATCTATTGTATCTTAGTGGTGGTAAAATAGGCAATAGGTTGAGTAAGGGTCAAAATTGACTATTTCAAACTTATTCGAGTTGTAACATAAACACTCTAACCATGGTGACGATTGACAAAAGATTTAGCAAATTACAAAAACCCGAGACAAACATTATCTACTATAACAAATTTGAACACTCATTATGTAGTTTTGTATCACATTCATATTAACACCATATGTTGTTAGTTTATGCTACCTAAAGTAACCAATATGAAGTAAGAAAAACCACTCCATACAAGCAGCAAACCATAATAACATATTTCTGTACATCCTCAATGTTCTTTTTTTTTAAATAGTTTTAAACCATTTTAATATATTTAAGACATTTTGTTTTGTCGATATCTTATGGATATGTAATTAGTATTACATTTTGTATCTTAGTAAATACTTAAAAGAAACAAGAAAAAAGAGATAAACAAACTAGACAAAATAATTAATTGTATACAACACAAAAGAAAGGGAATGCACAATTTTTAATTTGAATTGAAGAAAACCATATCCTTCATTATTAGTTGGTCTGCATAGTTGTGGCTCTAGAATGAAACGCTACTTTCCTATTTTAACACTTAACAGGCGATTGTCTCTAGATTGAAAGGCTAGATTAGCGTTTCCTATTCAGTTAGCTGGAGTAATCTCACCTGCAGACTTCAGGTACTTTAGGGCTTAAAAGTATTCTTCACTTCCGCTCAATCTACATGTGATATTTTGAAGAATTTTGTAAAAAGTTTTTTTTATTTTTATGGTTTTCTTCAGCCTTTGTGTAGGTTCATCATACTTTCATTTAAATGTTCTGCTAATGTTATCTCAATTAAAACATTAATTTGTTATGGGCTTTAACTGTTTAACCATTGGTTATTAATATTTTGGCATAAACTAAGAAGGCCCATATTTTTGCAACATATGTTTTTATCATATTACTTATTCACTAAAGCTTTAATAAAAGTTTAGTTAGCTTTAATAAAATAATCATTAGCACCATAGAATTGTGTAGGAAAGAGACGAATGACAGTTTCCACTGTGTTCCATCTATTAAAAAAAAGGGACAAGAATATCAAGTTTAGTTGTTTTAATCTATATGAATTTTAGTTATCGCTTGAATTTTCTAGGCATGTTTACAAACTTCAGTTACATAATCATGTCTTCTTTTCATTGCCCCATTTTCCTTCTTTGTTCTTCTAGAAAAGTTATTGATAGCACCCCAATATATGCAAAATCATTCAAGAATTAGATATTTCAGTTTCATAATAACGAATGACAAGGTTGACAAATGTTACGATTGCATACAGTTTATGTAAGTATTTTTTGTGTTTATTTATTTCATTTGGATACAAACTATTATAATATTCAGTTTCTGGTTTTTTTTCATGTTGTATTGTTGCGTTTGCTTACAAGCAGTTTATCTCTATCATTAATTTGAGTCTTTATCTCTAAGTTTTAGGAATTATATTTGAATTATGATAGGTTTTAGTTTTGCTTCTGTTACAAGTTAGTATTATTATAAATAGCGTAGGTTTTATGTAATTGGTTAAGAGTTTATTCGTGAGTATAATAAACAAAGAAAGAGTCGGGTGTTTGTTCCCAATATCTGTGTCTTCGTCCTCTGTCTTCATAACCTTGTGTATATCAATTGTGGTTAATCCAACAATTGGTATCAGAGCCAGGTTGAGTGTTTTCAAGATCTGATCAAGAACCAAGAGGGGCGCATAACCTCTAGGTTAAATCGGAGCCGACGAGCAAGAAGTCTCAACTTCCGATTCAGACTTGATCCAGGAAAACAGCAAGATCCGACAGTATGGCAGAAGAAGGCGAACATAATCAGATTATCATACACCAGGATTCCAGTCCCACCTCTCTCACCGTCCCTAAGCTCACTAGTACGAATTATACTACGTGGGTTATACTTATGGAAGCCATGCTCGATGCTAAGGACTTGTGGGAGGCGGTGGATCCAGAAACCGGGGACGCAGCGGAACCAAAGAAGATCAAGTATGCCCGAGCTTTGATTTATCAGTCGTTACCAGAGAATATATTGGCTCAGGTTGCAAGAACTCGAAGTGCCCGAGAAATCTGGGAATCACTTCGGGTCCGGTTCTTAGGTGCTGAACGAGTTCAACAGGCAAAATTACAAACTCTTAAACGTGAGTTTGATAACCTCAAGATGAAGGATAAAGACTCCGTAGAAGACTTCGCCGGTAAGATGTCCGAGTATGTGCAGAAAATAAACAGTCTCGGTGAAGACATGGAAGAAAAGGAATCGGTGAAGCGTCTACTTGATGCCATGCCGCCTCGTTACATCTCCATTGTAGCCACTATTGAACAAGTGGCTGACCTAAATACGTTGACATTTGAAGATTGCATTGCTCGACTTAAAGCATATGAAGAAAGAATCAAAGGTAACGAAGACGTCGTTGATAAAGATAGCAAGCTATTCCATGCAAGGGCATATCACAGTAAGTATGGTGAACAAAGTCATAAAAACAAAGTCATAAAAACCAAGGACGAGGTCGTGGGGCGTACAACCATGACAACCGAGGAAGAGGAAGAGGCCGTGGCCGGAGCAATGGTCGAGGTCGAGGTCGAGGAAGAACTAGTCAGAGCAACGAAACCCGTAGAGATGAAAACCAAGGGTGGAATCCTAATCAAAACCGAAGTCGTGACAAGTCGAATGTAAGGTGCTACAATTGCAATAACCATGGGCACTTTGCATGGGAGTGCACTAAGCCTCAAGAAAATCAAGAAGTACACCTCAATCAAGTGAACCAAGGTATTCCAGGAAACAACCAAGGAAATGGAGGGCCAACATTAATGATGGCTTCAGTAGAGAGACTTGAAGATGAAATAGTACTAAATGAGGATAAAGTTCACCCGAAGATCTATGCGAATGATCCTCATGACTCATCGGTTTGGTACTTAGACAACGGCGCGTCAAACCACATGACCGGATGTGCAAATCACTTCACCACTATAGATAATAAAATGAACGGGTTGGTTCGGTTTGGTGACGGGTCAAAAGTCCGAATTAAAGGAAGAGGATCTATAGTCTTCGATTGCAAAACGGAGAGCAAAGGGTTGTTGATGATGTTTACTACATACCCGAATTACGTAGTAATATATTAAGCCTTGATCAAATGACAGAAGATGGTTGCAAGGTGTGGATGGATGGGGATCAATTATGGCTCTATGAAGAGGGATATAAGGTGATGATGCAAGTTCAAAGAAGTGCAAATCGCCTTTACAAGATCACCTTAAAAGTTGGAACACCGGTATGTTTACTAACCTCAATCAATGACCAAGCTTGGCTTTGGCATGCAAGACTTGGTCACCTTAATTTTAAATCTATAAGTGACATGAAGAAGAAGGGCTTAGTACATGGAGATTTAACCACCATGCAAGGTGAGCAATTCTGTAATGCTTGTTTGGTAGGTAAATAAAATAGAAACTTTTTTTCCAAAACAATCCATGTATAGAGCCTCTAAACCATTTGAACTAGTCCACACTGACCTTTGTGGACCGATATCACCTCCCACACTTGGAGGGAATCGTTACTTCATGCTCTTTGTAGATGACTACACCCAATACATGTGGGTGTACACAATAAGAAACAAGAGCGATGCACTTGGTACCTTCAAAAAATTCAAACAGGAAGTGGAATTAGCATATTCTTTAAAAGTCAAAGCATTGAAAAGTGATCGAGGTGGTGAATTCCTAAACGGTTTATTCACCAATTTTTGTGACCAAACGGGAATCAAGAGACTCTTTACCACCCCATACTCACCACAACAAAATGGGGTAGTGGAACGACGCAACCGAACGGTGTTAAACGCCACCAGAAGCATGTTGAAAGCATTAGATCTCCCTCAAAATTTATGGGGAGAAGCGGTGAGACACTCCGTTTACCTGTTAAATCGTAGCCCTACTAAGGCATTAAAGGACGTAACTCCGTATAAAGTATTAAATGGGAGAAAACCAAATATAGAACACTTAAGGACCCACATGACGGTCCCTAATGTCAATCGCACAAAGCTTGATAATCGAAGTATGCAGGTGGTTCACCTTGGTAGCGAACCCGGAACCAAAGCATACCGGCTATACGACCCAGCGCAAAACAGAATATATGTGAGTCGTGATGTTCGGTGCGAAGAAAACAAAACAGTGGAATGGAAAAAAAATAAGTAAGTCTATAAATATGGGGGTGGGACCGGAATGGGTCGAGTTTGTCATAAACATGGAGCCGGAAGTCAGTAATGTATTTGCAGCATCCCAACGGGCAGAAGACAACAACATGCCAGAACTGCAGACTGAAAACAGGTTTGAGTTTGAGGCTGAAACCATTGCATCACAGTACGAGAACCCTGCAAGCCCAAGCCCAGTCCAGTTTGAGCAGCCTGCTAGATCGCCAAGCCCAGTTCTGTTCGAGCAGACCACATCCGATCCAATCCATAGTATGCAGTACAATAGCGACAGTCTCGAAGAACTGAGTCTTAGACGATCAACAAGGCAATCAAATCCTCCTAAGCACCTTGAAGATTATGTTATGTTGCAAGAGGATTACATGATGCCTAATGATGAACCGATAAATTATTATGAAGCAAAGTTCTATAAGGAATGGCTTGAAGCCATGAGAGATGAGTTAGTGTCAATTGAAGTCAACAATACATAGGAACTGTGCACATTACCAGCTGCAAATAAAGCAATAGGTCTTAAATGGGTGTTCAAGATCAAAAGGCATGCAGACGGAACGATCTCTAAATATAAAGTGAGACTAGTGGCTAAAGGTTACGTTCAAGAGCAAGGTATCGATTTCGAAGAAGTATATGCTCCCGTTGCACGTATAGAAACTATCCGGTTAATCTTGGCTTTGGCAGCTCGTAATGGTTGGTTAGTCTACCATTTGGACGTTAAATCGGCATTTTTAAATGGAGACCTAAAGGAACTGGTATATGTAAAGCAACCGGAAGGCTTTCTCGTTCCCGGAAAAGAAAATATGGTGTATCGTTTACATAAAGCCTTATACGGCTTGCGCCAAGCTCCACGAGCTTGGAACGAGAAACTTGACATGACATTAAAACAAATCGGTTTTATTCGTTGCCCGAGAGAGTCGGCTGTCTACAAACGAGTTACAAAAGGAGGGTTAGTTATAGTCGGAATATATGTTGATGACTTAATAATCACCGGCTCGAGTTCAAAGGAGATAGAAGATTTCAAGTCACAAATGAAGGAACTGTTCGAGATGTAAGATCTTGGATTACTCACATATTATTTGGGATTAGAAGTCACTCAAAAGAATGGAGAAATAACCCTAAAAAAAGAGAGTTATGCAAAGATCTTGAAACTTGGTGGGTTGAACTCATGCAATCCGACCCGATATCCTATGGAACCACGGTTGCATTTGACTAAAGATGAAGAGGGGCAGGATGTTAACCCGACGGAGTATAGAAAACTCATTGGGAGCCTTAGATACTTGACCCACACAAGACCCGATCTAAGCTATTCGGTGGGAATGGCAAGTAGATTTATGCAGCAACCAAAGTTATCACATTGGCAAGTGTTAAAACAAATTCTACGTTATGTAAGAGGTACGACAAGTTATGGCTTGAGTTACAAACGAGATGGTCAAAATGTGATTGTGGGGTTTTGTGATAGTTCACATGGAACCGATAAGGGGGATGGAAGGAGTACAACGGGTATGGCATTCTACTATGGGAATGCATTGATATCTTGGAACTCACAAAAGCAACAAACCGTTGCTTTATCCTCATGTGAGTCCGAGTTCATGGCGGCTGCAGCAAGCGCATGCCAAGCAGTTTGGTTGAAAGGTCTCTTGAGTGACTTAACGGGTGAAAAGGAGGAAATGGTAACTTTACGGGTAGATAATCAATCGGCAATTGCATTGATTAAAAACCCGGTCTTTCATGGCCGGAGTAAACATATTAATACTCGTTTTCACTTCATAAGAGAGTATGTGGAAAGAGGTGAGATTCAAGTTGAGCATGTCCAAGGGAGTGAACAAAAGGCTGATATACTCACAAAGGCGTTGCCAAGAGTAAAGTTTGAAGAGATGAGAAAGTTGCTCGGAGTGGTGGATTTGGGAGGAACGAGCAAGGAGTAAGGGGGTGAATAATAGCTTTAGTCCTTGTGTGTCGAATATTCTTGGATGGCAAGGAACAAGCAGATAAAGTTTGTTAGAGATCAGTTTATCTCTATCATTAATTTGAGTCTTTATCTCTAAGTTTTAGGAATTATATTTGAATTATGATAGGTTTTAGTTTTGCTTCTGTTGCAAGTTAGTATTATTATAAATAGCGTAGGTTTTATGAATTGGTTAAGAGTTTATTCGTGAGTATAATAAACAAAGAAAGAGTCGGGTGTTTGTTCCCAAGATCTGTGTCTTCGTCCTCTGTCTTCATAACCTTGTGTATATCAATTGTGGTTAATCCAACAGTATTGTTGCGTTTGCTTACAAGCTCTCTCGGGCATACGTGCGGTTGTAGTAAGCTTTTTTTTCAGATACATGTATTTGTGTATATTTGTGTATCTTAGAAATAGAGCCTTTTTTCAAGAGGACCTATTTTAAACGTGTATTTGTGTATTTTAGGGTTCCTTGATCATGGTGCTATAGTTCGTTTTGTGGTTTCTACAGGTTTTGTCAAAATTCCCGAAAATTTCTATATCCAACTCATAATTGTATATATATACTCTATAGCCTTTGGCTATGCTTTTTAGTGATTTTTATTAATTTACAATACAACCTTATGCTAATAATTTTTTACATGGTTTTTTCTTACCTAAATAAAAATAACTTTAGTTACTTCACTTTGTTTATTGAATAATATTACGTACATTGTTCTTTCTTACCTTAACATAAATAACTTTACTTAACTTTATTTATTGAATAATATTTTGTATATTGCTCTTCCTTACCAAAACAAAATTAACTTTAATTAGTTTTTTTGTTTATTGAATGGGTAATATAGTCTTATTATTTTTAGGTCCCCTGTTGCAGATTCTTATAAATTCTCTTGGCTAAAGGTGTGTTTCTAGGTTTTCCTTTGTGTTGTGTGTGCCATGTTTGTGTTTGGTAATTCATAAATTTGATATTGGTTTAAAGTTACATCTGCCACAATTGTGTCTGTGTTGTACGGCTCTGTAGGATCAACAAAAATAGCTGGGGATATGGTACAAGTCGTCTGTATCATTGGCTTCTTATTTAGTCCGGATACTTTTGATTTTGGTTATATATTTGGTTGTCTAATTGCTTGATATCTTCCATTGTTCCAACCACATGGTGTTTCAATCTTATTTAGTAGAATTGCTTTCGTGTTAACATGTTCACTGTAACACAAATACCGGAACTCCCCGCCGCAACGCGCGGGTGCAACCCCCTAGTTATATATCTAACAAATACCAAATTCGGTGCAAGACTCACGATTCACTGCTTATAACATTTGCCACTAAGGAATTGCCACATGGCAATGGAAAAGGTTTTAAGTCTTGAATTTCAATTTCACATCTTATATTATATATAATATACGTTTTTAGCTTATTAAATTTTCTAATAATTTAATTTTTTTATAATAAGTTTCATTCGTTAACTTAAAAAAAATTGAATATGCAGTTGTGTTTTAATTTTTTTTCTCGCCATTCCGATGTAAATTTTGTTGCAAACGAAGTTGTATTCAAAATAGAATAGTATAGCGAGTATCGGTACCGTGATGAAATGAACTGATACTGACAAATAAAAATCGGTACCGACATCGGTTTTCGATCGATGTAATACACACTAGTACAGAATTGAGGAAAAAGTGCGTTTGGAAAGACCAAAAGCTGCGGTTCCCTAGCCCAACCGCACCTTTTGCTATGTTTTCTTATTTCCCCTTATTTCCCTCCCAATTTTCGCTAGGTTTTCTTCAATTCCCTCTATCGTTTCTGTCAAAACCCCAAAAAAATTTCGCTAGGTTTTCTTCTCACCTCCAAAAACCCCCTAATCGGACGACGAGCGAAGATGAAGACGGCGGCAACTGGTTCTACTTCTCCCGTCTCTGACCCACCTAATCGGTTCATCTTCTTGGTGAAGAAAAGAAGTTCATAACCTAGGTATGCGAGTTTAATGGGTTAGTTATATTTCTTTCTTTAATACGTTTCATCTCCATCTCTAATTGGAACTCCGCAGCAGCCTTTTCACTGGTCATTGCCTCCAACTGTGTTTGCTTGTAATACTGATGAAGCATATTGTCATGTTTTTTGTCATTATAAATTAACAGAATATTCATCACTGAGAGGTCTAAAAATGTAAAAAAAACAAGGCCAAGAAAATGAAAGCCAATTGTATATATAAAAAATTCACTGTACACATAATTTTGTTAATATTTACATTGAATTTTCCCCATATCAGTTTAAATTGTTAATAAGTGTATGAAATTACAGTAGATTTTAGATGAATTTGCTTTGTGTATGAAATTGTTAATAATTTTGTTAATATTTACCTTTAAACATGTTGGGTTACCAAAATTATCAAATGTAAAAGGTGTGAAAATTATCAATATCTAAAAGGTGCGGGTCCTTAGCTTTTGATGCGAGACTAAAAGGTGCGACCGCACCATTTGGTATGTTTTAACAACACCTTTTGCATTCTTCTGTACTAGTGACATGACTTTATTTTTTTTGTTAGATCAAACAACTTTTGTGTAATGAAATTATTGTAATTTTTTCTATTTTTCGTAATACCGAGTACCTGTACTGTAACAGTAACGTAATGAACCGAACGAAACTAATCGAACAACATCGATACGGGTATAACGCCAATTTTTTCGACTACGTAAAGGTTTTGGTTTTATTTTATAACGTTTCAATGGGCGTTAAACTTTTTCACGGTTTAGCGCGTCGCAACGCGCGCCAGTTTGATACCTAGCTACTTATAATCTGAAAATTGTATTATTATTATTATTATTATTATTATTATTATTTAAAAGTTTCGTTATCAGAGTTCGTCCTTTCTTGACCCAAGAACCTATAAGTCTATCTATTTGGCTCTTAACGGGATTAACGTATTTCTTGCAAGTCAGTTGAGATGGTTTTGTTTGGCGACATTATTTACGTCTTTTCTTTTATTTTTGAAACTATTAATCTTAATTAAACATTATTCAAGAGTTCTTAAAATGATAAATTTTTGTCTAACTTTTTCCCCAACATAATGTAACGTTTCAATATAAATAGATGGTTGAGTGATAGTTGTTGCCAGGTCCCCCAATTAGGCAATATAAATGATACCAAACCAAACAAAATTAGACCGTATTTCGATTTCCACCGGTCATTGTTAATGCATGAAAACCGGACACTTGTGCATGTAGCATGGTATTGCATGTCATAACACCCAATAATACAACACACTCATGCACACTATATGTACACTTAGACCCACATACTATGTGTAACAAATCACCATACAGTTGTGATAGATATGGACTTTTGGTTTTATCAACACAAAGTATAATTGTGCTAGATTAGTAGTTGTACCCATAAGTCGTGTATCATTAAAGTATGAATATTTCGCTACAAGAAAACTGTTAGGATTAAGCACGATCACACACGAACACACACACACGAAAGCAGTAACGAACACGGGGTTTAACGTGGTTCGGTCTAAACTTACCTACGTCCACGGGAGGCAATTAGGGATATTCTTTATACAAATTACAAGTACAAGAGAACAATATATATATAGAGACTAATTTAGGGTTAGGAAACTTAATCCCCAACTAAACCCAATTAGGCCCAAATTGAATTAGGCTTAGCAACCGGGCTAGGGCCGGCTGCCCTTGACCTGTGCCTGCCCCAAAAGGCCTACGAACCCAACAATCTCCCACTCGGAGGCCTTGAATGCTTTCGTCTGCTCTCTCAAATGTACTTTTGTAACCTGTCAACGGAACTTCATGCTCCTCCTCCTAGTTACCACCGCCTTCTCATCAATTAACCTGAAGGCCCGCTGAAGCTCCCTTGAGCTTCAACTCATCAATCACGACCAGTGACTCGTTCTCTGTCCCTGCCTGCTCCCACTGTAATGAATCTGTTACACTGCTGGCATCTGAAACAAGATGAGAACCCACACTCTCCATCATAAGCAAGTAATTCATTGGAGAGACTTTTCTAGTCGAAATGTTGGTCTTCTTAACCCATTGTAGCACTGGAGCTCTACCTGGTTTAACCTTCCGAACTCGTTCATCTTGAATCTTCACTTTGACCCTAGATTGCTCACTTGAAAGCAAACCCTCTTCTGCCCACGAGATTCTGTAAACCGGACTTTGTTTTCTTTCTGAATCGGGATAACCTCTCCTTCAGACGATATACTGACCATATAAAGTGAACCCCTCTTTCTTCCTCGAGCCATGACAAGGTTACCTTTAACCACCTTCCACTGACCGTTCCCAAACTTAACTTCGTGTCCTTGTTCATCCAACTGTCCGACAGAAATTAGCCTTTTCTTCAAACTTGGAATTACCCTGACATCCTTCAAAGTCCATGAACCGGCTGAAGTCTTCAGATCTATGTCACCCATGCCCGTAACTTCAAGAACATCATCGTTCGCCAGTCTTACCTTCCCAAAATCCCCTTCTTTCAGATTTTGCAATGCTTCACTGCTATGGGTAACATGGAATGAAACACCGGAATCCATCACCCATGAATATATAGCATCCTCTACGCAACAAACAGTGTGTCCTCTATAACAAGCCGATTCACCTCGTTTCTATCATCCTCTTTCTTAACACCTGGACACTGATTTCTAAAATTTCCTTGTTCCTTACGGTTCCAACAAGTTATATCATTACGAGTCCTAGACTAACTCCTCCTCCTGCTCCCACTAGTTCTGTTATTCTTTCTTCCTCTACCAACATTCAGTAATTCACTCAATGATTCACCCGTGCTTCTCCTTCTAGAATCTTCATTCAGAATCAAATCACGAACTTTGCTGAAAGTTAACGCATCAGAATCGACTGAACTGGTGACAGCAGTGATTGTTCCTGACCAACTGTCAGGTAATGAAAATAATAGTAAGCAAGCTTGCAATTCATCAACAATTTTGAATTTTACTGACGCTAAACGTCTCAAGTGAGAGTTAAAGAGATTGATGTGATCAGTGACGGAACCTTCCTCTTTCATACGTGTATTAACCAACTCCCGAATCAGAAACACATTGTTTGCTGCTGAAGGCTTCTCGTACATGTTCGACAACGCCTCCATGATTCCACGTGATGTGGTTTCATCTAGGATGTTGTATGTAACATTCATAGACAGAGCAAGTCTAATTGTTGACTTAGCCTTTTTGTCAATAGCTAACCATGCTGGTGTTATTGTTGCGGGCGGTGCTTTTAGCACCGAATCCAAATCCTTCTGTATGAGCAAATCCGTGATTTGCATTCTCCACCATCCAAAATTCTGACCATCGAACTTCTCTATCTTGGTCTTTCCTTCCTCAACCATTATCCAACTGAGTAACGATCACTAGACGCTGGTCAAACTGATCTCAACGCAAACCCCAAAAAAAATGAAACGGCAAACTGCTGTTTGACATGTCAACGTTGACCAGAGTTGACTGGCACGGTCAACTGCAACTTCCGGGGAAAATCTGTGTTTTTTTACTGTTCGCGACACTGTAGCGGGCAGTGGTACTGTTCACGGTGGCAGGCACTGTTCACGGGCGGTGACACTATTCACGACGTGTGTACTGTTCACGGCAGGTACTGTAGCGGCGGCGCTATTGTAGCAGCGGAACCCTAATCTAGCAAACACTCGCCTGTTCGTGTGATCTGATCTCGAGCCTAAGCTCTGATACCAGTTGTTAGGATTAAACACAATCACACACGAACACACACACACATGAAAGCAGTAACGAACACAGGGTTTAACGTGGTTCGGTCTAAATTGACCTACGTCCACGGGTGGCAACTAGGGATTTTCTTTATTAGAGGTGATACAAATTACAAGTACAAGAGATCAATATATATAGAGACTAATCTAGGGTTAGAAAACTTAATCCCTAAGTAAACCCAATTAGGCCCAAACTGAATTAGGCTTAGCAACCGGGCTAGGGTCAGCTGCCCTTTACCTGTGCCTGCCCCAAATGGCCTACGAACCCAATAAAAACAAAACTATAATCGACGAACGCGACCGTAGGTTTATTTCCGACAGATTGGTGACAGAATTCCGTCGGTACACCCTTTTGTTATTTTCCTTTTAAATAAAATCCGTGGCCGTCAATAATCCGTCACAAACTTACCGCGGGTGGAAATCCGTTGGTAACAACTTTCTGATTACTTTTTGTCTTTTCAGTTTGATGCGTGGGCGTTTGTATGGTAGTTGTTTCCGACGGACATCCGTTGGAACTGTTGACCTTTCCCAAAGAAGTCATATTCCCATACAACAGGCTTTCCGGTAAATTTTCTAGTCAGGCTTTCCGATGGAATTCCGTCGGAAACAAAGAATGTACTGTATCAAATTAGGGGTGTGCAAAAAACTGAAATAACCGAACCGAAACCGAAATAACCACACCGAAAAAATAGACCCAAACTAAAACCGACGGTTTTGGTTTTGTATTTTTTGAAAACCGAAAATTACGGTTTGGTTTCGGTTTTGTATTTTTTGAAAACCCAAAAAACCGAACCGAACGTATACAATTATATATTGTGTGGATGCACGTTTCATAATATATATTATATTGTGTTGTGTGCTTGTATGTTAAAAGTGTATACATATTTGTGTTACACGTATTTGCATTAATAGTATGTTGTTATTTATATTTATTGAATTTATAAATTATAAAGTTTATTTTTTATGTTGAGTATTTTTTTAAGAAAACAAATAATTTTTGTAGCCCAAAATATTTAGGCCAAAATATGTGATAATTATTAGTTAATAAAAAAAATTTAGGCCCGAAATTTAAAACCCAATTTCATTATTTTGGGCAAATTTTCTTTTACCCCAAAAAATTCAAGCCCAGTCGGTTTTAAAACCGAAACCGAAACCGAACCGAAACAATTGTTAAAACTGAAAACCAAAAACCGAAAAAACCGAAACCGAACGGTTTTAAAAAAACCAAAAACCGAACTTTGGGTTTTGGTTTGGTTTTACCCCAAAACCGACCCAAACCGACTCATGCACGCCCCTATATCAAATTGCTTTTTTAGTTTCATTCAAGGCGTCAAGACATGAACATACAAGCAAGCGAAACTGCATCCAAGTTTCTTTATTTTTTATTCCACTCACAGCCTATTCTACCTTTTGGTTTTTATAGTTTCCTTTCTAAATAGTTTTTGATACGTTAATTTTAGTATTTTAGTTGAGTAATATACACTGTTGTCGTGACAAGCGAGTTTGCTTCAACATTTTACATTTCGAGGTTAATTTCTTTTATGGTTTAACGCCCATCACCACAACGTATACGGGTTAACATTTACGGGTCGAAATAAATAGTGATCCTAGTCTTTTCTTTAATGGTGGGTTTTTTTTTAATATTTCCCGAGTTATCCATATGTTGTGAATGATGAAAATCTAAAAGAAAATTGTAAGATTAATCGATTTTCATTAGAAGATCTTAATTTAAAAAAGGGCTCAACTAACAAGACACCGAAATTGCTATTTGGACCGGTCTCTATACGCATCGCATAGGCCAATACGATACGTATTGCCCTTCACAATTTCCCATGCTCGAAAACATCGTACTACCTGGTCATTCCAACCCCTATACTCATCGTATAGGGCAATACGATGCAGTTTAGGGTATGAGGTAACTTCTGACTAGTTGCAGAAGGTACCTTGTACCCTAAACTGCATCGTATTGCCCTATACGATGCGTATAGAGGTTGGAATCACCAGGTTGTACGATGTTGTCGGTTTGACCAGGATCCTATACGCATCGTATAGGTTTATCCGATGCGTATAGGGGCCAAATTTTGTGTATTTAACCATGCAGAATTCTTATTTGAACGTATCCTTCAAAAAATTTTCAAACAATTTCCTCAAAAAATTTTCAAACAGTTTCCTCAAAAAATTATAGCCATGTCTTGGTGTTAGGATGGTAACTACGGTTTTCAGGTATATTCTAACGCGTCGTTGGAAAACAACCCGCAAAGTTATGGCGTTCAAGGTGTGAACCAGGAAGAGGTCTCGTCCGACGTTTATTCTAATCAACGGGTAAGGCTTCCAGATTTGAACGAGCCCCTAAGCAATCCCGAGTTCGTATACGGTGAACCCTCTTACCTTACACAACCAACAGACGATTTCGTATATGGTGAAGTCTCTTACCCGACACAACACACCAACGGCTTCGTATACGCGGGGAACAAACCGGCTAACGAGTCCGAAGACAAGGAACAAACCCATTCAACTGTGTCGTATAAAACTGACCAGGTATAACATTACTACATATATATACCTACATTTAGTTTGTTGTTTATTAACTTTTACCGTACCATTGTTGCAGAATTTTCAGTCTCGTGAACAGTTGGTGGATTGGGTTGTCCGCATAGGACGTGATAATGGTTACGTCATTGTCACCCGATAACCGAGGAGAAAATTCGACGACCCGTCGGCACCGGTTATCAAGGTGTGGCTTGTGTGTGACCGTCACAGCGAACGTACGTCTACGGCCACGATTAGACGTGCCGGTAGCAAGAAAATAGGTTGTCCCTTTAAATTGGAAGGAGTCTATGACGAAAATACTGGTGATTGGAAGTTAACAGTGAAGGATGGTAGTCATAACCACGATCCTAGTCAACATCTTGAGGCACACTCGTTTGCTAGGAAACTGTCTTAGTCGGAACAACTTTTGGTGGCGAAGCTGTATTCGCAAAACATGTTGCCACGTAACATTCTGGCAACCATAAGGGAACAAAACCCAGAGAGTATGTGTATTAAAAAGGACATTTATAATGCGATACAAAATATAAAGAACGAAACGAGAGTCGGTGAAACTCCAATGCAGGTTCTGGAGCACCTGCTTTCTTCTAAAGAGTACGTCTACTATACTCGGGAGGATCCCGCCACAAATGTCGTGCAGGAGGTATTCTTTGTTTATCCGAAATCATACGAGATGTGGCGTGCGTTCCCGCACGTGTTGATGATCGACGCGACGTACAAAACAAACACGTATAGACTTCCATTTGTCCAAGTTGTCGGTGTGACCTCCACACACCAGTCGTTTTGCGTCGCTCATGCATTTAAAGGTATGTTGCAAAATTGTAAAACTTCGTATGGGTGCTACTGCAAATCAAAGGTATGTTGCAAAAGTGAATGAAGCCGTGTGTGATAGTAACAGACAGAGACAAAGCTCTTATGAATGCGTGTGATAAAATATTCCCGAACACTTCCAAGTACCTATGCAGGTGGCACATACACGAGTATATCTCAAAACATTGCAAGGCATCGTTTACAGACGAAGACGAGAATATCTCAAAACACGAGAATATCTCAAAAAATTGCAAAATTCAAGTATTCATGGTCGGTATTGTGTGAGTCTCCCATGCCAGATGTACACCAGTATAACTTCAACCGACTTTAAGAACGACTGTATTCAGCTAGACGAGGAAGTAAGTTTTTATTTTTAACTTATACATATTTTTTTTAATTTCAAATATTTATTACGGTTTAAATTATACATATTATTTTCCCAGAAGTTATAGACTATTTGACCAAAAATTGGTTGGACCCATATAAAGAAAAGTTTGTATCAGCCGGGTCCAACAGAAACCTCAATTTTGATCAACGTACAACGAACCGAGTCGATAGCCAGCATTCACTCCTAAAGAGCTATCTTTGAAATGCTAACAGCTCGCTGAATAGACTTGTTGGGTTTGTTGATGAAATTGTAACAGATCAGTATGTACAATTACAGTATGGTTTGGAACAAGCATAATAAGAAAAATGGACAGCCACAAAGCTATTGAATTGTTTGTTAACCTACAAGGTAAAGTTTCACATAAAACTCTAGTTTTTTTTATAAAACGAGTATTGGCATTGTAACAAATCAATGACTCGGCGTTCTTGGGTGTAAGAAAGCTTCTATATTTATCTATAACTTTACCACCGGTACTAAAGGCTGACTCTGATGTAACAGTTGAGATTGGCATCCCTAAAACATGTCCATGTATCAGTAGTCAGTGATACGGTTTGATATTTTAAAATACTTTTTAGTTTTTTTCTCTCTTCTTCAAATATAGATCAGCAATCCCTACCAATCATCCATCTAAATGGAAACTTAAACATCGGATCTAACTCCTATACAAAGGTCGATTATCTTTTATACACATTCTAGCAAGAAGATTTCTACACTTTTCTTGGTTAAATGTGGGCGAAGCCAAGCTACCACTACTTTCAACCAAATTTTTAGGCTTAAAACTCAATAGGGATAGTTTCTTCTTATCTACTTTATTGTAAACCGTTAATGTTTTGCAAACATATTTTAAATGATACCCAAAGCACTCATACCGTTTTTCTTAAGCGGCCGACAATAAAGATTTACAATAAAGACATTTAGCTTTACCCGAATCCTTATCTATAGTAAAAAGGTCTCATAAGAAAGATTTTTTACATCTACCATCCTTCTTTTGCTCTACAGTTTGCTCTTCAATATTAACAACCAGCTCACTCGCGATTTCTTCATCAACATTAACAACCGGTGTTTCCCTGCCGGATGTTGTCATCTACAGTTTACAAAGAACAGCAAATCCATAAACTTAAATTCAAACTGGAATTAAGTTCAAACCAGAACCTACAAGCTTAAAATTATTCAAAGAAAATTAAATCAGAAAAGTAAATCAAATACTTTAACAGTCACATGAACTTAGATTAAATTCAAACCAGGAACTTAAATTCAAGAACAAAGTCAAATAAAATTACTTTAACAGGAACTTTAATTCAAGAACAAAGTAAAAGATAAGTAAATCAAATACTTTTAACAGTCAGTGCATGTACAGAAGATGAAAATCGAGCCTTGCCTGTATCTATCTCAAACCAGAAACATGAAATGGTAAAATATAAAAGTTTAATATATATATATATATATATATGTATATACATATATATATATATGTATATATAGGGTTAGGTTCAAATGATAACTTATAAATACTTGATAACTCGCGAGAACTCGTCAAAAAACCAATTAAAACCATTTTTTTGTTTTCACTATCTTTATTATTAAAATATAGCATAAAAATGATTTATCTATTCAATTAATTCATCCATTCTCTCTAAAATATCTTTAAAAATATTTATATACATGTGTAAATGATAAACACTTACACGTAAACTTACACAAGTGTATATGTTTTTTTAATATATGAATACATGTAAATTTACATATATAAATTCATTTTTTTATGTTGTATTCTAACAATAAAAATAGTAAAAAAAATGGTTTTGATTGGATTTTTGACGAGTTCTCGCGAGTTCTCAAAATATTTAGAAGTTCTTAAATGATCCATTCCATGTATATATATATATATATATATATATATATATATATATATATATATATATATATATATATATGGAACGATTCCCGTATAAAATGAATTTCACTTAAGCGTGGGAAGTAAGAATGTGATGACACATGTACATGAGTGGGTTTAATGGACGAGGGGTATTTGCATATTTCCCCACGCACGTGTGTTTATAACACCCAGAACAACACCGTCTAAAATTGTATAACCGCATCTTTTTAATGCGTAATTAAAACTCATTTCATACTTAGGCACTCATTTACACCGTTCACATAACGCACCGTGCAAAATATTGTAACCACACAATTCTTTATACCTTTTTAAAAAAAATCTAAAAAATATATAACAAAATTATACTCATATTAAAGAGTACAAAAATCTTGATCTTACGGTGTGTGTGTATATATATATAAATAAATAAAGTAGTAAAATATATAAAAGTTATTTGAGTATAAAAAAATCATTAACTGATATTTAATGAGAACAGTCAACCCAAGGGGTGAATTTCCTCTTTTATCCCTCCTAGTTGTTGAAACTTTTAGTTAGTTACAAAATTGTCACTGCGTTGTTCTTTAGTATGATTAAATATTCAGATTGTTTATTACCTTTCTTAGGCGAAATTTGTTTGGTGTATGATTCGCCATATGCAGGCCAGGTCCTATAAGAAGTGTTTTTCTGTGCAAAGTGTATGAAGTATCAAGATGTGACACGTGGGTTTTTAGACCAGGGGTATTGGCCCAGGATTGATATGAATTAGAGAATTCTACAATAAATTATCAAAGAAACTTGAATTTCAATAATGGGTTTGTCACCCTTCATTCATTTTCATCGCTTTGGTTATATACCGACTAGAATGGAACGATGCGTTCCTTATGAAGTGTTGCAACCCTAAGTCAAATACAAGGTTTACATACTAGACCCTTTTACTATCTATAATTACGTAATAGATATAAACATACTTTAGACTATTTACATAAAGGGCCAATTAACTTTTCATGCAAACTTGGTTAACAATTATGGCTAACAATCACCCCCTAATTGTTGACGCAAGTTTGAGTCTTCTTCTTGCTGATCTTGTTCCATTGATCCACGTGGTTCTTCTTATTGATATGCTTCACATGACTTGGTTTTGTTGAGTTGTCTCACGGCTCTGTTTCACATGACTCAAGTCCATCTCACATAGATTTTGGATAATTTGAATCACTCAGATTTATTCTTTGCAGTTGTATCACACAACTATTATTTTTTTATCCAAACATGGAATTCTTTATACTTGATCATATCACATGATAATTATCCTACTTCGTTTGTTGTCTCACACAACATGTTCTGATTTGATCACATTGCATGACCTAGATGCTTTGCTTTGATACACTCACTGGATTGTTTAATTGTATCCTTCACAAGTTGTTTATGTATCTCATGGGTTTTTTTTCTTTGATCGTATCACATGATCAAGTTTCCATTTACACTTCCTTGTTTACACATGTAGTCATCAAGAGAGCGGGTTCTTCATCTTCCTTAATAAGAAAGGGATTTATTATTCTCGAGACATTCATAAGCATAGTGTTCAAGTTTCTTACATCGGTAACACTTCATTTGAGACTTATCTTTTGTACCCATTTCTTCTTGATGATTGTGATCCCTATCATTTCTTGATTCAAGAGAGGTATGTCCTTTCCCTCTATCTTGATAACTTGGCATTCCTCGACTTTGTGACCGATGGAACCTAGTTCGTCCACGACTTCCAAAATGTTGTCCATGGTTCATGTTATTGTCATGATGTGTAAACAAGAGTTTATCATTATTGTCAACATGACTTCCTTTTTTTCAATTTAATCCTTTCTACAAAGGTTTTAAGTCTACCAACGGTTTCAACTAGTGTCATTTTATCTAGATCGTTGTGTTGTTTGATGGATGCAATGATTTGGATATACTTGTCTGGTACAGAATTTAGTGATTTTCGTACTAAGACAGATTGATCAAATGTTGATCCTAGGCTATTTGCCCTAGAAACAGTACTGTTTAACTTTGTAGTGAACGAATCAACAAATTCTTCATCTTTCATCTGCAACATCTCAAATTCAGTTTTGAGTGTTTGTAATCATGCCTTTTGCACCATGTCAATACCAACATGTCTTGTCTTGAGTGCATCCCACACTTCTTTCGCAGTCTTACAACTTGCAACTTGTAACACCACATCTTCTGATGGTGCTTGAAATAGATTCACATTTGTGGCTTTGTCCTTCTTGATATGTGTTTGTGTATCAACACTTGGTTCTATCATATCCCATAACCTGTTTGCCATAAGTATGATATTTATACGGATTGCCCATATTATATAGTTTGTGGATTTCAAAATGAGGCATTGGAAGTAGGATAAAGAACCTACTTCCTTGTGTATTACAATTGCGTTATCATTACAATCTCCTCCTGATTCTGACACGCTTGCTTAGGTTTCCTTCTAAAACACTAAGGATTCAAACAGGAATATTCCAACCGGTTTTCTTATAAAACCAAAATATGATTCCAAAAGTTCAATTTAACTTTCTAAATAGGAATCAGAAACTTATTTCTAATCGTATATATGTATAGAAATATAAAACTAATTCCAGATTAGAATAGAACGTAAAACCTGGAATTTCTGAATCTTTCGTACGTGATAACGAACCAAATTTCTGACTTTTCTTAATCTCCAAGACTTCTGACCGTGATCATCAACACGATTCCTTACGCTGCCTTGTATAATAACACAATCCCAAGCCTTCTTGTTTCGTGAGTTTCTTTAATTTGTGAAAACGAAAAACACAATCCAATCTATGAATTTGTTTCTAGTACTCAATGATAGCCCTCCCTTGGCCTTGTTCTTTTCTGCCTTTGATGAATTAAAACAGTAACTATCAGCCCCCTTTTTTGGCTTCGTGTCCTTTGATGTAACAAAATCAACAACAACCTATATGGCTTAGTACTTGATTGACGGACAGTAAATAACAACAAAACACCCACTGCTGCGATTTATCTTAGCACCCTTGTTTTTTTTTTGTGGTCCATTACTCCGATTAACACAGAAAACAAAAAGCTTTCTTTCCTTGGTTCCAACTTTCGCAAACAACCAACAAAGAAAATCAACAACTTTGTTCCTGTTTCTCGAGTGTATTCAATCCACTCCAGCACCAAACCAGTTTCTGATGTTTAGAACAGGGAATTGAAACGGCGATCAACAGCCCTCTGGCCTTCTTTCTGACTTCGAATAGGGGCACTAGACACAACTTTCATGCAATTGATGTTAAAAAATCAATTATAGAAACAACCTACAAACTTTTCCTTGAATCTGTGGCTGGTTTCAAAAAAACCGAGCACCCTTCTGCAGTTTCGGTTCTAGGCGACACAAGCAGAAAAAAGAGAATTTGTTCTCTGTTTCTTGAGATTGCTGATTAACCCAACACAAAAAAATGCTTTTTTTTATGTCTAAGAATCGCAACAAACAAATTCTAATCACCCCTTCGTGATCTAAACAGTAATTCGATTTCAAAAATGGAACAGGTTCCTGTTTTGGCTAAACTAGACATGTTTGCTTTCAATTTTCATGGCTAATTGAGAACATAGATGAATTGATGATGATGAACGTACTGCACGAATAGCAAGCACTCACAATCGGATTTCTTTGAGCCCTTTGGCTCTGATACTAATTTATTGGCCCAAGATTGATATGAATTAGAGAATTCAACAATCAATTATCAAAGAAACTTGAATTTCAATAATGGGTTCATCACCCTTCATTCGTTTACATCGTTTTGGTTATACACAGACTCGAATGAAACGATGCGTTCCTAATGAAGAGTTGCAACCCTAAATGAAATACAAGTTTTACATACTAGACCCTTCTATTATCTATAATTATATAATAGATATAAACATACTTTATGTTAACTAATGAACATGTAAAGAGAAAGATGGAGGCTCGATGTTATTCAAATGAAGATTAGGTTACAATGAAGAGAAAACAAACATTAAATAGATAGGCAAAGCCTTACAACCTAAATGGGCTAAAGCCCATAAACTGACTTATTATGCTAACATCCCCCCTCAAACTCACAATGCAATAGAAATAAACATTGAGAGTTTGTCATACAAAAAACGAAACCGTGATGTCAATTGAGCCTTGGTGAAAACATATGCAATCTGCAAGGCTGATGGAACAAATGGAAGCGAGATGTTCCCGGGCTGAAGATGATGACGAGTAAAATGACAACCTATCTCAATATGTTTTGTCCGTTCATGAAAGACAGAGTTCTTGGCGATCTGCATAGCACTTTGATTATCACAATGCAACGAGGTAGGCGAGGAAACGATGACCCCCATGTCTGTCAGAAGCCATCGTAACCAAACAATTTCACATGTAGTCACAACCATAGCACGATATTCAGCCTCAGTAGAGGACCTAGAAACAACATCATGTTTCTTACTTTTCCATGAGATTAAGGAATCACCAAGGAAAATACAGAAACCAGTTGTAGATTTATGATCATTAGGATCACTATCCCTATCAGCATCACTAAAGGCACGCAATTCCAGAGAAGATGTTGAGGGGAACAACAGACTTTGAAACTGAGTGCCACGAAGATATCTCAAAATACGAAGAACAGCTCCCGGTGAACAAAAGTAGGAGCGGTAACAAATTTACTAACCACATGAACAGCGTGAGCGATATCAGGGCGAGTAACTGTAAGATAAACCAGACTGCCTACAATGGTACGATATAGGCTTGGATCAGATAGAAGAACACCATCGGTGGGAGAGTAACGCGCATTGGTTTCAAGAGGAGTGTCTGCAATTCTGTTATCAGAGAGTCTCGCACGTTGAAACAAACCAGAAATATACTTCGTCTGAGAGAGAAGATTTCCCTTTTTAGATTGGGCTACCTCAATCCCCAAAAAATACTATAATAATCCCAAATCTTTCATAGCAAAACGGTGAGCCAAGTCACGTTTCAAAGACTCAATGCCATCATAATCATCACCTGTAATAATCATATCATCCACATATAAAGACAAGAGAATGCGTCCAGCATTCGTACATCGAACAAATAATGTTGAATCATGATTGCTAGGAACAAAACCAAGGGAAGTGATGACTGTAGAGAATTTCTCAAACCAGGCACGAGGAGCCTGTTTGAGCCCATATAAAGCTTTTCGAAGCCGACAAACTTCACCGGGCTGATGAGCTATTCCCGGGGGTGGATTCATGTAAACCTCCTTATGAAGATCACCAATAAGAAAGGTATTTTTGACATCCATTTGACAAATCTTCCATTTTCGAACGGACGCAACAGCTATTAAAGTACGAACTGTCGTCATTTTTGCCACCGGGGCAAAGTGTAACAGCCCGAGTTTTGGAGCACGAAATAATTCACGAGAATTAAAAACTTAAATAAGAAAAGAAGGGAAGCGGGCTTGGGACGGGGTATACGGGCCGAAAGGGCAAGGGTTTGGGCCCTTATAAGCCTCAAAATCAGCCTAAAACTCTCACTTCCAACACCATTTCCGGATTTCTAGAGAGAGAAAGTGAGAAAGTCCCGGTTTTCGAATCCGATCTCATAGGACCGTAGGCATACGTATCTGGAACGATTAGCTGTGAAGAAGAAGCGTTTACAGGTAACCGATTCTCCTAGATCTGAGTTTTGTTCGTTTTTTGGTTTTTCGGGTTTGGGAGGAAAAAGGTAACGTTTTTACAGGTGAACTGGAAGAATAGCATAGATTTGAGTTCCTTAATGAAAAGCAAACATTTTGAATGTAAACAAGTTCGGGATCTTGACGTGATCAGACCCGAATGCGAAAGTTAGGGTTTTTGCGGGGAAGCAGATCCTGCGTACTTACCAAGTACGCATGAAGAGGATCCTACGTACTTACCAAGTACGCATGAAGACGATCCTGCGTACTTACCAAGTACGCATGAATAAGGTCCTGCGTACTTATCAAGTACGCAAGAAACAAATCCTGTGTATTTATCAAGTACGCAAGAAGCAAAGCGTGCGTACTTATCAAGTACGCAAGAGCAAGGCTTTGCGCACTTGCCAAGTGCGCAAGCATAAAGTCTATAGGTATATATAGCCGGTTAGTGAAGTCAATATGTTCGCCTAGCCAGAAATGGTGAAACCATTTAGCGTTGAGTTAAGTCTGATACGTGTCAATTGTTATGATTGTCCAGATTGTGTGAGATCCAGTAGACCATTGAAGTTAAGATACCAGGTGCGTTCTAATCCCCTTTTTGCTTTCTTTAGGGGTGGTGTGCATACTTAGTGTAAAGCGTTTATTATATTTTATATATTATAAACTGAAGGGAAAAGCTATGTTTTAGTGAAAAGTTTAAAAGAGGCAAAAGTACATTTTAGTAAAGTATGATTTTATTATTGGCAAACGTTTATTATATTTTTCATATACATAAACAAAGGCATAATATAATTGCTAGTATGTTTTCAGTAAAGCAAGATATATTATTTGGCAAGCGTTTACTATATTTATTATACATAAACAAAGGCATAATATATGTGCTAGTATTTTCATGTAAGCAAGATATATCATTTGGCAAGCGTTTACTATATTTATTATACATAAACAAACGCATGATATATGTGTTAAGATATATTTCAGTAAAAGCAAAGGTATTTATGGCAAGCGTTTACTATATTTTTATATACATAAACAAAGGCATAATACATGTTAAGTTATGAACAAGATTTACAGAAAGTTTTATAAACAGTAAAGTGAACAGTTTTCCTTCGGGAATGTGTACCAGCTATAAAGGTCCTTGGGACAGATGTTACTTGTACAAGATGTCAGATATGGGTTCTACACATTAGTAAGAACCATTGGGTTCGCTAACGGTTGTACAACTGGGATGAGTGACGGTGGTTGCTCGGGAGGTCCACGCAACCTCCCCGTAATGTTAAGCGGTATTGTCGGTTCATGGTCGTTGATCATGGGGGCATTGACCAGTGTATTGTCTGTTCATGGTCGTTGATCATGGGGGCATTGACCAGGTACTCGTCGGTTCATGGTCGTTGACCATGGGGGCGGTACAGTAGTGACAAGGAATTGACGAATAAGCGGCGGTTTATGGTCGTTGATCTTGGGGGCATTGACCAGGTACTTGTCGGTTCATGGATGTAAGCCATGAGGGCAGTACAGTAAAGAGGAATTGACGGTTTATTATACGTTTTAAACTGTTTGAAAAGCAAGTGTGTTAAGTTTAGCCTTATTGCAATATATATGTTTTAGTAAATCTTTTGTATAATTGATTTAAAGTATTTGTTAGAACTCACTCAGTGTTACTGATTTTTAGTATGCACATCAGTTAAGTGTAGGTGGCAGTAGATGGATATGGACGCTTGGCTTGGCGAGAAGAGTTACCCGAAGATCAGCATCTGGCATCTTGTTTATGTTTCTTTTGATTATGTTGATTAAGACTAGTTTCAGTTGTATTTGACAAGTTATGTTTAGACATGTATGTTTCCGCTGTGTATGTTGAGATTTTAAATCGTTTCCGCTGTGATATTGTATGTCTTATGTTTAAGTGCTATGTGTTGGTAAGTAAATCCAATAAGTGAGGCCTCCTGTAATACCCGAGACTTCTCCGACCTATCTAAAACGTGTTACTAAGTTTAGAATACGATTTCATGATAAAACTATTTCATTAAAACAATAAATATTAATTTCAAATTAATATATTAAGGATGTATGCTTGAAACATATAAATATATATATGTATATATGAGAGTTCTTAAAACTTCGTAAATTTATAAATAATATGAGTTTATTTTAACTACTTAAAATTTTAACAAAACTTATAAATCATTAAACTTAGAAATTGTTTTATAATCTTATAAAACAATAAAAATTATAAAAAAACAATCTAAGTCCTATAAAAATAAAACATATATGCTTTTACATAAAGTTGAGGGACTAAAACTACCATTTCTAAAACTGATTTCAAACAAAATTGTAATCTATATAGGGAATGATAAAACTCGGAAACTACAGGGAGCTGTTCCGTAATAACCCCAAACTCCCGGAATCTAAAATCGGTTGTGGGTTCGATCCCAGCCGGCCCCGTTTCTTCACCCTTTTTCATCGAAATCGCATTTTCGTCCCGATTCGTTGAACCTCGAGCCTCGGCTCGAGCGTGCGACCCGTCCCCAAGAAACATTAATGTTTGATTCGACCCAGATCACGCGCAGGAGGCCGAAATCAATTCCGACCGGCGCAACAACCACCTACAACCCGTTCGCGCACTTAATGCCTAAATCGGCTATAAATACCGCACTCGACACACCAGAAGCATCACCCCTCAACTCTCCAAACTCTCAATTTGGTCATTCAACACCTACACCGAGCATTTGAATCCAGTGACAGTCGACTTCGACCTTCAAGCCGTTCTCCTCCGATTCGAAACCGATTAAGGTAATTTTTGAGTCCATTCATTTCGTTTCCACTCTAGCATCGTTTGCCCTCTGTCAATTGTCAAAGACAGAGGGATTACCAGGTCGAATTTAAGGGATTTCAACTCTAGGGTTCTTGAGGATTTGGGGGCGATCCGGGACGATGTTTATCAAAATTGTTTTCCATGTTTAAACTCAACAAGACCCGTAGTCGGGATGGTTAAGTCAATGTGTGTTTGGGTAACCCGGGGAGGGCGCGGGTTCGATCCGGCCGACCCCCCATTTTTCTTATTTCACGTTTTTTTGTGTTATTTATTTAGATTTATCATCCCAAATAATTTTTATAAAACCTATTAAACTTTTATAAACTGAAAAACGGTTTTTATTTACATTTTTCAGATTCTGAAATATTTCTTTTTATAAAACTTATAATTTCACATGAATTATTTATTCAAAACAAGAAAATTTAATTTATCATTTGTTTCCTAAAAACTAAAGGAATTCTTTTAAATCTTGAACTTATAAATCTTTTATTTAATTTAGAAAACTTATATGAATCTTATAAACTTGGAATTATTTATAAGATTTATAAACATAAAATTTAAACCATTTATATTAAGTTGAAAAGAGAATTATATATATACTTTATTTATATAATTATTTATAAACTTATAAACTTCATAAACTTATAAATCTTAAAACTTATAACTCAAAAATATATATATGTATCCTACTTAAACTACAAGATAATAATACTTAAACACTTTAATAAATCTTAATTGATTTATGATGATTATTCTAAACATAACAATTAATCTTTTAGATAATTATTCATCCTTAACAAATATTTACTCTCTAAAAATTTCTATAAATCCTTAAACCATTATTTATTTTTTTAAGTTATTACTAACCTTTTAATAATTATTTACATGATAAATACTTGTTATTTATCTCTACAATAGTTATTTATAAACTTTGATAACTATCAATACTTTAAATAATTATCATAAATCTTTATTAACTATTAAGGCTTTCGTCTAACTATTACTTCAACTTCATTTACAAACACTTAGAAACTATCTTGATTATTATCACCTAACATATGTAAATTATAGTTGTAAAACTTTTTGAACAATTATTTTAATTATTCTAAACTATAAATTCATTAAACATTTATACAAGGTTTTATGTCATTTATTCAAAATCTTTATTTTAAACTTGATCTAAACTTCATAAACACAATTAATCCCGTCTCTCATTGGAACCCTAGTCGAATCTTGAAATCCTAGATTCTTTGCCTTAGTCTTGTAGAAACAAACTTGAGACTTTAGACTTATATCCTTAGGCTCATTGTGAGGATATTCTCCCTCGAAGTCTTGCAAATACTTATTCTTGTCGGATGCTCTTCATCAATCCAAGTGAGTATACTTAGCCCTTTTTTCCTTTCTATACTTTTGGGGTGAAACATGTTCAAAACTTTAAACTTATACAATTATTGTACAACTATGACTAGATGCTTATTCTTATATTAAACTTGAGACTTGTATGCTTAGATTAAACTTAAAACTAGCACATTCATTAACTTTGATCAAGCCTATAGTAACAATGATAGATCTATTGTATTTGACCAATCCACCTTGATTGATTGACCCCTTCGGGGGGGAGCCCTTGGTGATTGTTACTGAATTAAACTTTAAACTTGAGACTTATAAGGGTAACCTGCGGGTTATGCCTAAACTTGGTTGTAGGGTTGAAGTGCACAATGTTTAAGATAATTGTTCTCATACTTACATTATAGAATGCATATATCATAGTGAATTGTAATTCTTCTCAAATACTTGTTAAACTGTGTCAAAACCTTTGTATCTCACCAACTATTTTATAGTTGACATATTCTTTCACATGTTTCAGGTTCTACATCATGAGACTTATTTGTGATCACATAGGATGATTTGGACCTAGACTACTTATCAATTAAACGTTGTATTCTTGTTATGTTTCCTTGTATTGAATCTTAAATTATTTATTAATGAAATATTGAAACTTTAATAGTCAACCTTGTGTTATTGAACAACCGCGTCTGCCCCGACGTATAATCCGCCGTCGGTTGGGGTGTGACACCTCCCGGGTTTAGGGCCTTACACAAAGTCTCCTCATAATCCATACCATACGTTTGCGAATATCCTTTTGCCACAACTCTAGCCTCGTATCGTTCAACAGACCCATCAGACTTTGTAGAGTCTTATCTTATGTATAAGCTGTTGTCATTTATTGTATGTTTAAACAGTTTTAGACTAGTTTACTTTATGTCATTTCATTAAATGTAATTTCAGTTTTCTGTAATTTACTGCTTTATTAGCTAAGTCTGGGCCATCGAAACTACTTAGTTTCGATTGAGTTTGTTCAATCGAAACTAGTAGTTTCGATAGATGGTAGTTTCGACAGTTCTGTGTATCACTTGTAAATGGTCAATCGAAACTAGTAGTTTCGATTGAACATAGTTTCGATACCTGTCACTACTATAAATAGCCTAGTTTGAGAATGTTTAGGTGTGAGTAGCGGCTGTAACCCTGAACCTTCTCTTTCACATTGTTATTGAATCAATACACTTTGCAGTTGTTTTTACACTGTTTTCTTACATTTTCATATCATTTTGTGTTGATTCATTGTGAGGTTAGCCTGTTATCTTTACCGATTCTGTTTCTACCATCTGTTTCACCACCATACACACAGTTTCCGCCTGTGTGTGTAATCGATCAAATCAGTGATTTAAAGAGAAATCTGGACCTACAGACTTCGTTTTAATCTTATACACCCAACGACAACCAACTTTATGTTTACCTGGTGGCAGTGGAACCAAATCCCATGTGTGAGTCTGATGAAGAGTTGTGAGCTCTTCAGCCATAGCATTCTGCCATAGAGGGTTAGAGACAGCCTCTTTATATGATTCTGGTTTAGACATATGATGAATGCTCGCGATAAATGAACCAAACGAAGCAGAGTATGTAAATTCTGGTAGTTAGGTAGACTTACATTCACGAGTAGACTTTCTCCGAGGTGGTTGATTTCTAGTTTTAACCGGCGGAGGATCAGCAGTAGTACCAGATGACGTGGATGATTCATGAGCTGGCACATCATGTGCAACAGACGTATCTGGAGCAGACATATTAGGATCAACAGACAAATCTGGATCATCAGAGGTAGAGACATCAATATTGCTAGCAAAATGATCAATGTTCTGAAGATCTGACTTTGTTACATCATGTGACTTAGCTGGAATCGAATAGAAGGGAATATGTTCAAGAAAGGTAACATGCCTTGATACATATAACTTCTGACTTATAGGATCAAAACAACGATATCCTTTCTGTCCCGTGCCATATCCTTTGGGACCACTGGCATAGCCTAAGAAAACACATAAGGCTGACTTATTTATCAATTTGTCTCGTTCAACATGAGGACGGAGAGTAAAGCAAGTACATCCAAAAACCCGTAACTCGCCATAATATTGGCGTTCACCAAAAATACTTTCAAATGGAGACATCCCATCATTATGAGAAGTAGGGATCCTATTAATCACATGTTGGGCGGTCAGGAGTGCTTCTCCCCAAAGGACACTAGGTACCTCAACGGATAAAAGGAACGAGCGAGCAGCCTCCATAAGATGGCGATGTTTCCTTTCAGCAACACCATTCTGTTGAGGGGCGTCAGTACAAGACGATTGGTGTATGGTACCATCTGATGCAAGCAACTGAGTAAAATCATTAGAGGTGCATTCACCCCCTAAGTCACACCTGAAGCACTTTATCATAACCGAATGTTGCGTCTGAACAAAGGCACTAAAGGTTTTGTAAATATCAAAGAACTCAGATCTACATTTCATAAGGTACACCCAGGTATAACGAGTGTAATCATCTATAAAGGAAACATAATAACGTGAACCACCCTTAGCGGATACCGGTGATGGTCCCCACACATCAGAATGAACAATATCAAAATGTGCAATAGAACGAGAAGTACTTTTATCAAAAGGTAAAGCAGAAAATTTAGCAAGTTTACAACGACTACAATCAGAAATATCACAAGTGTTCAACTGACCCAAAACACCTGTGGAAACCAAAGATTTTAAACGAGATACGGACACATGTCCCAAACGAGAATGCCAAATGTAAAATTCAGACGGCAAAGGACTTAAACGAAAAGAAGTTAAATCAACACCGGAGGCAGCAACAACAGTTGCAGGCACTTTGAGTTCTTCTAAAACATATAAATCTCCCACCCTACGCCTGATTCCAATCACCCTCTAAGTGTTTTGATCCTACACAACACAAACAGAGTCACAGAAGAAAACCCAAATTCCAGACTTACACAACTGACTGACCGAAGCAAGATTTAAGGCAAGCTTTGAAATATAATAGACATCATTGAGAAACACATGAGGGGTAGATACAGAACCAACACCCTCTACCGACATAGATGTAGAACTAGCAGACATTACAAAAACAGGAGAAATAGGAGACAAAGAAAGAAATGAAGACAGATAGGGAGACATATGATGTGAGGCACCAGAATCCAAAATCTATAACGATGACGAAATACCTGAGGTACCAGATGAAGACAGCCCCGCAGCAGACATGGCGGTAGGGTTGGTAGCAAGAAACTGTCTAAACTGTTCAAAAACATACGGATCCAAAGCAGACCGTGGTTTAGCAGTTTCTACAGATGGTGGTGTAGCAGCAGCAGTAAACTGAGGTGGTTTAAATGTCCATGAAGATGGACCAGATGAACTAGCAGAAGTAGATGAGCGAGACGGAAATTGTCTACTTGATCTATTCTGTTGTGGGGGCTTCTGCAAGTTTGGATTCTTTCTGCTAAGTAATAACGGACATTGAGACTTCCAATGATTTTTCCCTTTGCAGAATGCACATTCATCAAAAGCAACTTTAGCACCTTGTCTAGACTGATTAGGAGGAACAGAAAATACAGATGGAGTAGTAGTTACTTTAGGACCCTTATCAACCTGAGATTTTAACCTCGTTTCCTCTGCAATCAACTCGTGAACAACTGTTGGAAGAGGGGAACGATGAAGAATCGTTCCACGCAGTCCCTCAAAATCTGAACGTAATGCCATCAAAAATTGTACCAAACGTTGTTCCTCCCTTCTAGAAATATAAGGTTTAAACAACTTCAGTTTTACGGATTCCGTAAGTGCCAATTGATCCCTTATATCCGACATAGCTCCATAGAAATCTTGAATGCTCATCTCATTCTGTTGAAGAGAATGGATATCAAACTCCAACTGATACTGCTTAGCAAAATTAGACTGAGTATACATCCTTTCCAAATGATCCCAAACTTCGTTAGCTGTATCATACTTAGCCAACTGAATACTAATTGTATGACTTACAGAGTTGTTGATCCAAGTGATAACTTTAGAGTTATCTGTTTCCCATGTATCAAGAGCTAAGGCATACTCAGCAGCCTTAGACTTATCAGTAGGCTTTCCCTTAGTACCTGTGACATAACCCCACATATTTTTCCCTCGAAGAAAGTTTTTCATCACGTAACTCTAGTAGGCGTAGTTCTTACCATCCAGGCGAGTACTAATGGACTGAAGAGAGTCATATTTCCCAGCCATATTATCAAATCAGAACGACATTAGAATAGTAGTTTCGGGCAGGTAGTTTCAGGCACAGGTAGTTTCAGGCAGTAGGTAGTTTCGGGCAGCTAGTTTCGGGCAGGTAGTTTCTACAGCAGAAAAAATTAGGGTTACGTAGTTTTGATGACGGCGGCGCAGATTCAGTAACCAGACAAATGTGAAGATGACGAACACGAAGACAACAAATCAACAAGCTAGCAAGAGCAGTAACAACGAGACAACAACAAATAACCCTAAAACAGCGAACAAACCAAACAACGAACGAATCAACAACGGAGCGGAAGCGACAACAAAGGTCTTCAATCAAGCATGGATCGAACCAGCTTTGATACCATGTTAACTAATGAACATGTACAGAGAAAGATGGAGGCTTGATGTTATTCAAATGAAGATTAGGTTACAATGAAGAGAAAACAAACATTAAATAGATAAGCAAAGCCTTACAAGCTAAATGGGCTAAAGCCCATAAACTGATTTATTATGCTAACACTTTACACTATTTACATAAACGACGGCCATTAACTTTTCATTTAAATTTGGTTAACAATTTAGGCTAACAAGAGGTATATGCATCCATATAAATACGCACCATAATTGCACAACGTTATAATTAACATATGAATAATTACGCAACATATGTATATAATTACGCAACGTTATATAAAAACGAGTTTGTACTAATTGGAAGTCTTTAACTATATTTATGATACATATATGGATTTGTACAGACTAAGAAACCCTAAGGAAAAAAGAAACCGTAGAGCATATTTGACTATGGACTCACTAATATGCCTAGACTAACATTAATTTATTTACACGGTTATACGGTTACGGTTGGAATTGGAGGAGCCCGTACATTCAAACTAGAGTAAGAATCATTCAATAGGGTGGATGACGTGCCTTGTGTGAGGTTGTCCACGTATTTGGGACGTATATCAAACATGAAGGACTTGAAACTAGCCATATAAATTCGAGGATGCTTTGTGCGCTAATCTATGCCATGTTGGTTGAGAGATAAACAACGTTACCATCATCATAGTAGACAATAGTGGCAAAAAGTATGAGATCGTGTATCTCAATCTACATATTTCAAAACGAACATTTCTTTGCCACCATATTAAATACCTCATGATATTCAACTTTATTTGTGAGTCTATATGTAGAATCCAGGAATCATTGAATCAATCCATTCAATCAAGAAATTAACAAATAACAAGAATTGGGATGAAACCCTAAACATGAATTGAATTAAACGAACCAACCAACCTACAATTGATTCATTGTATCCCATATATACGTACATACCGTTGCTATAAACCGGTGTATCTGATGAAGGCACTGGTTCGCTAATAACCCTAATACAACATCAGGTATTAAGTTTACAAATGACAAACTAACCCTTATACTTCTAATAAATACATAATAAATACTAACTAAACTTTCTAGTAATCATATATGTGATCCGTTAACTTTATCCGAACTTGTATCAATAATTAAGGTCAACACTAAAGATAATATATTTGTGTTTAGAGAGTATGCAATTAGAAGAGAAAGTAGTTAATACATTTAAATCATGATTTGAAGTGCCTCAATTGTAGCGAAGAACACGTTTTAAGAGTGTTGAAATATGATTTTGAGTATCACACATGTATGGACACATTTGTTGTACATGATATATATCTAAAAAGGTGAAAATTAAGTACTATATAGCATCGATAACCATAAAAAGAGGGATCCTTAATTGAAGTAACTAAGGATTTGCATATGAATGAAATGACAGTAGGACTCCATGCATGTCCTAAGTGTGCAACCTGTGCCTTAGCGACCTGAGAAAACATGTAAGAAAAAGTGTCAACACGAGGTTGGTGAGTTCACATGTTTGTAAGTAAATAAACTGTTTGAATGTTTGCAGGATCCACAAACGTAAGTCACACCTATTGCTAGCTAGACAATGTACAAGTTACTCTAAGCGTTCCTAACCGAAGCTGACTGTTTGTGTTTGAATGCCTTCCGCCATTGCTAACATCAACAATGGCAAGTGTTTAGGACAATTTACACCCGTTCGACCTCCAATCGTGCTAGCGTGACTAGCCCGGGTGGGCTTTGTCAAACCCAGTAGTACTACTCAAATTTCCTCGCTATATACCTTATATTAACGGTTCGAGTGTGTAAGGACTTTGTATGTTATGTTTGCGCTTTGGTAAACAAGTGGTAGTAAAATACTATGTGATCCATGTTTGTTTGCGTGCATGTTTCTCCCCCAACGGGAAAACAAGTAAAATGATATTTGTCTGTATGCATGTTTCTCCCGAACGGGAAACAAGTAAAATGATGTTCGTTTGTATACATGTTTCTCCCCAATGGGAAAACAAGTAAAAGAATGTTTGTTTGTGTGCATGTTTCTCCCCAACGGGAAAACAAGTAAAAGAATGTTTGTTAGTGTGCATGTTTCTCCCCCAACAGGAAAATAAGTAAAAGGGGCTGTGAAACTCATCTGAGTTGAGTACGAGTAGCACCACACAAGGATGCAATATGGACCACAAACATTTGCCTGTGAACGGTCTACGGATGCCCTAGAATTATAAGCATAATAGTTAGGGACACATGGGATTTTGTGACGGTGACACGGAATATTGAACGTCTTAAAACATACTTAGGATTAACGAGTAGACAAATGTGTCATCGGGAATAAGGAATTTCTTAATATAATAATTAAGACAGACGCGTTTCGAATCGAGAGTTTCTAATTACGAATAATATTAATCAAATAAATATTCGTGTGTTTGCACTATTAAATAGTGGTTTAGAAAAATAATATAATTTATTATATTATTTCTAAGTTTGGAGAAATAGCACGATGACTGCTTATGTGACAAAAATAATAACAATATTATTTTTATTCGGGAAATATGATTGTGGTTAATAATATAAATAATTATATTATTTTCAATTGTGGGGAAATAATAATTAACGAGTTATAAAATAATAGTTGTACGTGTAAACAAAATAACTATGTTATTGTTATTATTATTTTAACACTTAAATTGAGATATAAATCCGTTCCCGAGCCTACGGGTGTTTTTTCAGGGCTAAAACATATTAATATATAAATATAATAATATAGGGACGAGTTTTATATTAACAATAATAGTTTAAAAATGATTTAAACTAAAACAGGGGTGGGGAGACTCGAACCTGGGTCTCCTCCACACCAGCACACAACCTTAACCATCCCACCTGCTAGGGTAATCGCATTAGAAACCGGACCAGAATGATTTTAACATACAAGTTCAGTGGGTTTTTCCCTCTCTACGCGAGCCGAACCAAACCCCATCCCAAATCCAATGATTTGGACTTCGATTGAACTAGTGGGCATAGGGGTTTTGATTAAGGGTCAAATGCGAATCTGATTACGAATTTAATTGAAAAAACATCGAGTTTAAGATCGTTTAATTTCTATTAAAAGGGCCGAAAACCCTAGATTAGAACCTGGAATTAGTTCTGATGAATTTGATAATAAAGATGATTGGATTCATAGGGTTTTTACTGATTAGGACAATGCGAATCTACTTGTATGGTTTAATTTTATTGAGGTTGTGTCTAGGATCAAAACCCCCAAAACGTTTTATGAACAAACCCTAGATTCTGGACGAAGGTCAATTCGATGTCATATGATCAAATTAGCATAGGGCTTCGATTAACTGGAGTGGGATTCGATTAACTGGTTCATACGAAGAACCCTAGATTAGGTTCTTGTCCAATTCGATGTTATAAGCCCAAATTAACTTAGGGCTTTTGTTCTAGGAGTGAAAACAAAGTTGCGGATATGTTTGGTTACCTCTAACGATGTAGAATTGATAGAGATCGGTTAAAACCCAGTTGCGAGTCTGAAAGCTTGATCTCCGGCGTCTCCGGCTACGTCTCCGGCCGAGTTAAGTTATGCAAAAGGTTCAGAGGGATTCGTCTAGGGTGCGCAGGGTGCTAGATTGTAAGAATGATACACGAATTTGTCGAATTTGTTGATATTAGGTAATGAGGCCGACGGTTAAGGTTTGAATGCTCATTATTGGGTTTAATTCGATTAATGATCTGTGATGATGGTTGTTAATGACGTTAAACGTGTTTTTCAGTTACAATTTCGAACATAAATCAGTTATGGGATTTGAATTTGTCTCAAGAACAAACGGTTTGACTTTCAAAAGTCAAACAGGAACCAAGGCTCTTGATTTTGACTTTTAAAGTCAACAAATCATGTTTTGGGACTTGGCAGAACTAGTCCCTGTAGTTTTAAGTGCATGAGAGTTTGAGGAATGACAGAATTAGTCCCTGGGGTTTGTGATTGAGTTATTTAGGTTAAAAATTAACGGAATTAACTAGGTTTTGCTAATGGAGTTAGCTCTAAAAGGTCCGGATGTCACACCATATTCTGGATATATTCCATCGGCTAGATAATACCCACGCTTGTAATGCGATCCTCTCAGTTCAAACGATGAGTCGGGTGCGGTTCCATTGATCATATCGTCGAATATAGGCGATTGATTAAGAACATTAATGTCATTGTTCGCACCGGCAATGCCAAAGAATGCATGCCAAAACCATAGATCATTTGAAGCCACAGCTTAAAGCATAATACTTGGTCGAGGATGATCGCCGCGTGCAAACTTACCTCGCCACGCATTGGGGCAATTTTTCCAATCCCAATGCTTGCAATCGATGCTACCGAGCATCCCGAAAAATCCGTATTTAGCTTCATGAAAAGCATATAACTGTTGAATGTCGCTAGCCGACGGTTTACGTAACCGTACAATAAAATTATAGTTTTAGAAAAATTGTAAATACATGAGCTGCTCGTTCGTTCTGACATCTTCAAGTAATCGTCAAACGAATCACTAGCGGTACCATACGCCATTTGACGAATCGCGGCCGTACACTTTTGAATGGAGGTGAAGCCAACCCGACCTCTCACGTCAACACGTTGACGGAACTAAGGCACGTCTCTCTCGAGATCAGTATTAATTCTTAAAAATAATTTTCGACTCATTCGAAACCGGGTATTAAATTGCTCCTCCACGTACAAACAATCTTCGTCAAAGTAATATTTGAGCAAAAGTGTGTTAGCAGCCGCCCGGTCACGGTTGAGACGTGCGCTTCGTTTTAATGGTCTTGAGGACGATTCCGCCTCTTGCCACCACCTAACCACCGCCGATGTCATAACTCCGAAAGCCATTACCCGGGCTTTCTCGCTTGATGATGAAGACAATTTGTAAATTTTTTTGTAGTATAGAGAAGATGAGATAAATTGTTATTGGTTTTGTGTTATATAGGAGGTGTTTATATAGGTTTAGAGAATGAAATTTAAAAAAAATTATTAAATACAAATATATCCGTTGTACAACAGATATATTTCATTGAAATGGTGGGATGATTGGCGTGAAAAAAATCACGGGAGAGTCGGCGTGATTTTGAATCAAGGGGGCGGTGTTCCACTGGCCACATAGGAGCACGACGTGGTTTCAACGGGTATACCGGACGGCCTAAGCGCAATGCTCATAAAATAGTGAAGAAGTCTAGACCAGTCATGAAAAACTCAGAACTGAGAGAAGTAATAATGTTAAATATAAAGGATCAATAAATCATGGAGGGTTGCTCTTCACTATCTATTATAAGACCTCAACTTTACTTCCTTCAATAATTACACACGATCTATTATTAAGATTTTATGTTAAATCTTTATATTTTAGTTTTTATACAATAAAGAGTTAATTGCATAAATGGCCCCTGTGGTTTGATCAAATTGTATGTTTGGCCCCCAGTTTTTAAAAATTACAAACTTAGTCCAAACTTTTGAGACCTGATTGCGCCTATGTTAACACCAGTTAGTTTTTAACGGAAAGTTAGCACATGTCTCATCCACGTGACTTACGATTATAAACTTAACCCTAAAAATGAGTTAAAATCAATAAAAAATTAGTGATTTTTACTGATTTTTTACGAATTTTGTTGACTTTTACAAATTTTTTTGTTGATTTTTTTAATGATTTTAACCAATTTAAACTCTACAATAAATTAGAAAAAGGATTAGCAAAGGAAGAACATTGGGTGTTCGGGTCCAACGGATTCAAACTAGGCCAAAATCTTAACCCATTTGTATTACAGATGGATCGGGTATGCTAAAATTTTATATCTTTGGGTTGGTTTGTCGATGCTCATATATGAGACTATGAGAGAACGAATCTGATGACCATATAAAAAATCCTTGATAAATTATAAATGGGCCCAACGGGCCACTGGGTCGTTAATGGTCTCTACATACTAACCTACCAAAATTAGAGGTCCACATTTTAACCGGTAAACCGAAACCGAACGGGAATCTAAACCAGTTTTTCAGAAACTGGTTTCTAACAGATATCCAACAGCGGTTTCGGACCTGTTTGAGGTTTTTAGGGTCGAGCCGGTTAAAAAAGCCAATTACAAACCGGTTATTAACGTTACAAATAAAAAAATAGCCGTTTTAAAATGGATTTGAGCATTTTTTGGACCATTTTGCCCTCATGTGTTTATATAAATACATACTTGGTATATTGATTTGATCACAAAATTTCTCTAGCTCTCAAAGACATTAAAAACACTCAAAAACATAAACAAACTCTCAAGTCTCAAAACGATCACATGACAAGCTCAAGTGAACCAACCGTGGTGAGGATCATACCAACGAGGAACAAAAATATTTGGTCAAAAATCGATTTATACAAATTGTCAAACGGTACTCGAAAGGCTCGTTGCAAAAATTGTAATATGTTTTTCAAATATGAGTCTAACTCCACCTTAAAGGTTCACTTAGATAAATATTGTAAGGTGTTGAAAAACAACCTGGCTCGTGAAGACGAAGAATAACATTAAACGAAGACTTCACTTAGATAAATATTGTAAGGTGTTGAAAAACAATCTAGCTCGTGAAGACGAAGAATAACATTAAACGAAGACGACATCATCACTTGTGGATTTTCAAATCGGCCTATGTTTAAGTACATTTGCTAACCTCAAACGTTGATTGATTATGACATACACTTAAATTTGTCGCCGATTTGAATATATACACATCAAGTAGCGAGTTCGGAATTATGTTTTGTTATTTGTAAAATTTTAAAAACAAATAAAAAAAAGTACTTTATTGAGTTTATTTTATATATTTAGTATTTTATTGTTTTTTTATTAAAAGAATTGTTAAAAAAAAAGCGGTTAACCGGTCCGGTTAATAACCTAACCGGTTTGGACGGTTAGGGTTTGGGACACCCCCGAACCGGTTACTGCAAAAACCGGTTTTGACCAAAGTTGACTTTAACCGGTCCGATTAAAAACCGATTTGTGCACCTCTACCTACCATACATGACCACCTTCACCAGGTAAATGCAAACACCACCCACCCACAGTCGTTATCACAACCGTTGCCGGTATGACACCACCAATCACTGCCATGACCCATACACTATTGCCACCACTACGAGTAACGGACCCAAGATTTTTTTCTATCGAAACTTAACGTCCAAACTTTCGGTTTTGACAAATAATGATGACATGCCGTTGCAACCGATAAAACTAAGAGCTACAATGAAGTTTTTAAGGTAATCATGACCACGAAATGTAATGTATCGTTCAATAATCGTTTAGAAACAATAACCGAAGTATTTAATTGAATTCAATACTCAATTTTTTTTTGTTTTTCACTTTGTATTTCCATATACAACATGTATGTATTGATCTTTTCTAAGTAAGCTAAAAAATTTTAGGGGTCATCGTTAAAAAATCTCAAAGGTCGGTTAAAAAACCTGAATATACATTACATATAAATAAAACAAAAATTGTGGGGTCGGTTGACCCCGTACCCTATACTAGGTCCGTCCACATGACCACCACCAAACCATCCCCCCACCACAACCCCAACCCCAACCAAAAGGAAATAAATAAAACAAATTCAAAAACCATAATCTCCAACAAAACAAAACAAAAATATTCTATTTTTCTTTCATTGAGGCATTTCATCGAACATCATTTGGGCACATCGGGGTTGACAGTGTTGGTGGATGATGATTCGGGTATATGTTTCATAATCAACTGAAACTAAAACTTTTAAAACGATCGAATATCAGAGCTCTCTATAATGGCAAGAAATTTATCTAGTAATTAGAATATAAAGAAGGTAGAAGCCAAAGATTAAACAAAGCTGAAGCTAGAGACAAGGACCAAGACAAGCAGGCCATGGCAGCTGATAACCGATACCTGCTACACATTTTGCCACCACAAAAGTAGGAACCAGCTTCTATAACCATTAAATCCGATACACTAGCGGTTGAGCATGCTGCTGCTAGTGGCAGGAATGAAAGAATCTGCCATTGTTGTAAAGATCAGTATCTGAAAAGTGTGTGAGAGAAGGAATGAATTGAGATCCGAATTTGATCTATAGAACATACCCAATCCCCTATCACAATCACCAAAACTATTTGCAATTGGTGAGATGGGCGTTTTACAAACAAAAAGTATGCATCCACCATTGCCAGTGTCAAACTCCATGGAATCGTTAAGCCTTTGATCGTCACCAAGAAGCTGAGAAGCAAACAAATAATTACCATATAGTTTAGATTCTAGACCACCATTCTTGTTAGTTGTTACAGTATTATGAGATCGATCTACGTTTGATACATTGTTCATATTATCAGGGCTTTCAGAACCCGACCGGACCGGCGGTCCAGTTATGCCTTTTTAAACCGTTTTCATTTGAACTGCCGGTTACTGGTCGGACCAGTTAACCCGACCGGGTGGTTGGACCAAATTACTTTTTTTTTTCTTTCAAAATTTTATTTTTTAATTCAGTTAATATTTCAAATTTCTTATTTTATTTATTTAAATCTTTATATGTCATTTAAACTGCAAATTCATGTTTTTATATTATATATAGCGTTAATTTTTATATTATTTATGATGTCGTCCGGTTCTTAAATTCGTTTTGACTGGTCATCGGACCGGTTAGCTGTCTGGTCCGGTTATCGGTAATGAAAACATATGATCCTATTAGAAATCAAGGAAGAAGAAGAAGCAAATACCAGAAAGAAGTATAAGCGTAGAACTGCACTCCGACGCACATGAAAAGGAGAGAGGCAACAGAAAATAGAGCTTGTCCCCATCTGATCGCTAAACTTGTGCTCGTTCCGATTGAACCTGGCAGTTGGGGTTCCATCGATCAGTGTAAATGAATAAAAAACTGATCGTTATGTAACAGCATGTTAATCTTCTTCTTCTTCAAAGTGAATGGCAATTGTAGTTGCAGGGTTTTCCACCTTTCCTCAGCGCCATTAATGGGGTTTGAAATTGGTTTTGGACGTATATATAGGGGAGGCGTAATTGACATCGAGGAGTGGCATGATATTCATCATAGCATCCACATTGAACTCTCGAAAACGAATAGGTAGACTTTTTGGTTTTGTTTAAAGTTTTCATTAAATTATTAGAGTTTGTTACACGAATGGTTTGTTAAAAGTAGTACCTTAAAATGTTGCATGTTTTATATTTATAACATCTTTGAGGTTTAACATCAATTTTCATAAAAAAAAATCTATTAAAATTTTAAAATAACAGTTTTGACTAACTATTTGAATAATTTACTTAACATAATAAAAAAAACCCAAACTCCGCGTCCCCCTTAACGACGGTGAGGTTCCGACTGTTACAATTTCTGGTAGAGCTGCAAACGAATCGAACTTTCTGTGAACCGTTAAATGGAAAGTTCATTTAATAAATGAACAAACATGAATAAGAAATTCCGTTTGATTAATTAAATGAACGAACATGAACAAATGTCGTTTTCTTTCAACTGTGTTCATGAACGTTCGGTAATGTGTTCGTTTATTTATTTTCGTTCATTAAAGACTTAAAAAAATTACTTTATCACTCTCACATTTAAACTTATACTTTTTTAAGTTTTATTTTTTACACTCTAGCTTTTAAACCAGAAAGAAACCAAGTCAGGGTTCCATCGTTTATGTGCCGATTCCTTCCCATATTAAGAATTTCAAGGGTTTTATCTCGTTAATCACTTTCATTTGGAACGTAGATCCTTGTGACGTTATTTTGGGATGATTATGTTTATGACTATTGTGTCGAACCATTTTCAGATAATTATGTCAATACTTAACTTTATATTTATTTTGAGTGATTATGTCCAATGTATGGGATTAAGAATGTTGAATTTTTTAATTTTCAAACTAATATATGTTCGTTTGTGTCCATTTAGAAAATTAACAAACGAACACGAACAAATTCATTTTCCTTAATGAACGAACACAAACAAGAAACTTTGTTCGGTTATGTGTTCGTGAACCGTTCGTTGGTCCGGTAAATTCTTAACGAACGAACACGAATAAGGTCTCGTTCAGTTCGATTACTACCCTAATTTCCGGCAATCCTCCACTAAAAGGGAAAAAAGAAATCCCCGCCAGAGCTGTAGAAGGAAGCATTGATGTAAACTATGACGAAGTAGCCGACAACGTACCAGCGTAACTGACGTCACAAGTGGCGCACTTCCTCCTCGATTCCGTCATTATCAACCGTTTCAAGCTCTACGTCACCAAGTAAGAAATCCTACAAGCCTTTGCTCATACCGGAATCAAAGTCACTGTTGCGGTCCCAAACAATTTAGTCCCAAATCTAGCAAATATTAAAAATAATATGTTTATATACACATAAATAAATATGCTCCGAGGTGAAATTGTTAATTTTATAAGAACATATAAACGAGTCGAGCCTGTCAAGCTAGCTTCTACGCATTTAGTTTAGAACATGAGTGTTTTAGCTCGACTCATTTTCAGGCTTCAGCCTTGTGTATAAAACTCAAGTTTGGCATATTAGAAATTTTAAAAGCTCAAGTTCAATTTCTACTCAGCATTATTTATTATTATTATTATTATTATTATTATTATTATTATTATTATTATTATTATTTTATTTGTAACTTAGTTTTTTATAATAGTAAGCTCGTTCAGCTTTGGAAGCTGAATCAAATTAGGTTTATGAAATTCGAGTTCTAGCTTGTTTATTTAATAAGTTTTAATTTAAACTAGTTTATTAAAGTTCATTTCAATTTAACCATCCAAGTATATATATAGTTTTGTTTATTAAAATTGTATCTCTGTTTCATTTTTTCAAAAATTGTAAGGTTATATTAGTTACTAGTATATAAACTCGGTGTATTACACGGGTTGAATAAATGCAATATTATATATTTAGTAATAAAGATTTACATATTACATATTTATGACATATTATATAGCTTTTTTAATATAAATTCTAGAAACGTTATATATTTATTTTTAAAAATATTTTATAAAAATAATGAAAGAAATGTTCAATTTATAAAAATGTTTTATGAACACACCTATTTTTTTAAAATAAAAAAACGTTTTATAAAAATAATTATACAAATCATTATTATTTAATAGGAGAGAGAGGCAGGGAAAAAACGATGAGGATGCATAGGAGAGTGACAAGTGTCCTACAAAAACTTTTATTTATTCGATAGTATAGATTAGCCCCTTTTTCTGAATTTATTATAAACTAAACTAAATATATATACTTGAATAACAAATAAAGCACTTTTAACAATAAAATCACTTTAATTAAAATAATTAGACCAGCAAAAAAGTAATTTTCCAAAGAAATAAAAAATCATTGTGTGAAATCGTATCAAAAGTTAGATAATTGAACTGTTTATTTGTTAAAACCTAGTCAAATTAAATTGAGTCTTGTATTTTATTATATCTTTTTTGTATTCTTTTTAAAAAGAATAACATATAAGCTAAATCGAATTTCTTTTAAAAAGTGGGAAGAATATTTACTCTCGTCCGCATTTTTGGTCAAATAATATTTGCCGTGCTCAATTCTTTAATGAATTATTAGGTCCTCAATATAATTGTATGCCTTTGTAAGATTAAATTCCCAAACTATTAATTATTAATTATTAAAATTGTATTTCTTTTACCCTGCTTTTGGGGATTCTCAGCTTTGAAGCCTACGGTGCTTGTTTCATTGTGGAGGCATCATTTCTTCAAAGAAACATTAACCTACGATATGTTTGATTCATGTTTCTTTGAAGAGTATGTGCAATCAAGGTGTTTGATTATTGTGGGAATGAAAGATTAGAGACGGTAAAGTAATGTTCGTCTTGAAGATGAGGATAGTATGCGTGTTTGGGCGTTGTCAGATGCAAAAAACTAAAAGAAGTTTGGGATACATTCGCCAAGTTGTTCTCGAAGAAAAATGATACCACTTACTAAAACAAGAATATGCGACCGTCAGAACAGTCGTAAATCCGTTGCTAAAGATCATTTACTATCAGACTTTTCGGTTGAAAAAAACCTTGTTGCTAATTTGTTTTCAGACGAGTTTTGCCACTAAGGGTTTTTTTTCAACAAAGATTAGTCACAGAAAAAACCATCTCTAAATATGCGATCTTTTTTAAATTAGTTTATTTTAATTAACTTTTAATTTTACAAAATTAGCAAACTATGTGTGATAAACTTATATGGATCGTAAAACTAATGACAGGTTTAATTTTAGTTTTTAATTAATTTTTATTATCACATAACTTGTGACCGCTTTACGATCGAGTAAATATTTTGCAACCACTTTAACTGCATCGCAAATCGATCGTTAATTTTGCGTCTGATTTAGTTGGTCCTTCATTTTGCGACTAAGTCGGTCGTAAAATTAATATATAAAATTCAGTAGGAAAAAATTTATTTTAAACAATATAAAAGCATATTTCTAGATCAAATTATACTTAATTTTGAACAAAAAAAACTTATATCAAAATATAGATAAAAACACTAAACGAAACCAAGTATTTTAAATTATATATAAGTACTAGATATTATATATTATTACAGAAAAAAAAACTACATTTAAATGAAAATTTAAAAGAGAAGTACTATAAATGTTCCAAAAATGTTATGAATCTATAAAACAATTTTTAAAACAAACAATAAAATCACATTAGTTTTAATAAATCGTATACTATTTATAAAATCACTCTTTGTCGATAGAGGCAAGTGGGATTTGATGATACATTTCATAAGTGTTTTTTTAAGACAAATTTCTTTAATCTTGTGGAAGTGGATTTTGAACCCATAAACTCTTCAAACTTTAGTGTTTTAAGAGAATTTTCCTTTACCATTGGACCACCAACCCCAATAACCATTTTCAAAAGTGTCAGACAATGTTAAGAGTCGCATCGTATCTCCGACCAAAGAAGATTGTAGAGAGTGACCAGTCTACTTTCAAAAGGTGAGATGAGTGATCGGGATGAGATGTTCGATTAAATCAATCATCAAAGTGACTAGGTTGTTGATTCTGGTTGCTCAACCAATATTATTGATATAAAGCTCCAAGACTTTAATCTTATAAAATTTTCTTTATTTATTATGGTTATCTTTCTTTACTATTTGGATTGGTATAGTATTTAAATCGAACGAATACTCTTCTTGGAGAGCAAGTCTAGATTAGTATAAATTAGTGATGTGGATTGAAAGCAATCAAATGGCTCAAGAACGATTAGTTAATCAAAGTCTTAAAAGAAACCAAAATGGTTAAGAACAAAATTCTTATAAATTAAAATTCAATCAAAAACTAATAATCAAATCATCATTATCCAACCTATTTAAGGACTCCAAATTAACAAACCCAAAAATAGGGGTGAGCAAAAAACTAAATTAACCGAACCGAAAAAACCCCACCGAAAAAACCGACCCAAACTAAAACCGACGGTTTTGGTTTTGTATTTTTCGAAAACCGAAAATTACGGTTTGGTTTCGATTTTGTGTCTTTTGAAAACTGAAAAACCGAACCGAACGTATACATATACTTTAATTATATACTGTGTGCATGCACGTTTCATAATATATATCTATACTATATATAATATAGATATTAGATGGCAAAAGGGTCTTTTTACACAAAAGTCTTAATTTTAAGAGTTGTACAATTAATCAAGCATAATGTACAACTCAAGAAGCAGCTTTGAAACCAGCTTTTCTTCAAACCCTAATTGCCATTTCAAAATTCAAACGTTGTTCTCTCTGGCTCTCGCTCTCTCTCCCCCGATCTGGCTCTCGCTCTCTCTCCCCCGATTTCAAAAAACCCTAGAATCCGCTCGCCACCAAACTTCCTCCTGTCGCCAACATCCTCACCCTCGTCGGCGTAACCCCAAATCAACAATCGAACCATGCTCAGCCACTGACTCCTACATCGTTCTCCTCGGTTACACCGACCTTAAAGTCTCCGAATGAAGATCTGAAAAAGAAAACGTATGTACAGGTCTGTCTTTTTGTGTTTTCTCTCAGTTTCTGATCTATGTTCTTCTCCGTTTTCACTTTCGTCTGTTAGTGAACGCTGCATCGTTCATCTGTATGTGATTGATTTTAGCCGATGATTGTGGTTTTGTTGACGATTTCGTTTGTTTTTTTTTTGTTTCTAGGGTTCATAATTGTAATATTGCAGGTTTCTGCCTCTGTATCCTTCCTAATAAGATTATGAAACTCAACGTTTTTCAACATTTCCTACAGAAAAGTGGTTTATGTAATGATACACGTATTAATTTGGGTGGTATTGCGGTGGATATTATTGATCCTTTAACTCAAATCTAGATCTCTCAAGAAACAAGATGTTTCCGATGGCAATGTATTAATCACAACCTTAAAAGTATATTATTTTTCCCCTTTCTGATATACAATTTTGTATCTTGAAAAATATTTAAATTATTTCTGTTCTTAGGGTTTCCTGTTCTGCCATTGATTCCTGTTCAAAGTTTACATATCAATTAATGTTTGATGTATGTACAACCTGCAGTGAATGGGACATGGACTTGGGGCTGGTGGGATTCTTTAACAACCTTGCAGTGAAGACCAGGGTCTTGATGGCTGGTGGGATTCTTTAATAAACTGATTTACCTTGCTGAGTTAAGTGACTATTGGAACAACTAGAATTATTTCGTGATGCAGGCGAAGGCAGATGGATGAAAACCATGGTAAGGTTCTTTGTTAACATCGATGAATCACCTTCCAACTGGTAAATCTAATCTACTCATCACATTGTATTAATATTAATAGCTGCAATATTGTATTTGTTGCAAATTTGTGTTTGTTGTAGTTGCAAATTAGTGTTTGTTTTGTCTTCTGGTCAAATAGCTGCAAATTTGTGTTTGTTGCAAATTTGTGTTTGTTGTAGCTGCAAATTTCTGCATATATAATATACATATCACATTTTGGTGCTTGAGACATGCCATCAAATGGGATAATGCCAATCATTTCAAAGCGTCATATTTGATTTGATTTGTTGTAAATTAAGTTTGATTTGTTGACCTTGTAAATGTATTGGTGTGTTATTACATAGGTTGTTGGTTATATGGGTGATGAGAATCTGGAAAAGGCATTGGAAGGGGCTGATGTAGTCATCATTCAGGCCGGTGTACAAGCCCGGGATGTTGCGTGATGATCTTTTCAACATCAATGTTGGGGCATCGGAGAGCCAAAATCAAAATGCAAATCATTTGGGGCTACTTGTGTTGGATTTAAATATTCCTAGCAAGATAGATGATATGAATTCATTTGTGGTTGGCAACTTTTTTGTTAATTTCTTCTAAAAGTTTGGAATTTTGATTTTGTTTCTTCTTAAATTTCAGGTGTTTATGGATGAGAGTCGCTTCCCAGTCAGTACCTGCAAGCAGCAGTGCGCATCTTGGTGACTCTAGCCCCAAAAGAAAGCCATGCATATTATTCTCTCAGGGATCAGGGTATTAAGCTTATGACTTGATTTGTTGCAAATTAAGTTTGATTTGTTGACCTTGTAAATGTATTGGTGTGTTATTACATAGGTTGTTGGTTATATGGGTGATGAGAATCTGGAAAAGGCATTGGAAGGGGCTGATGTAGTCATCATTCAGGCTGGTGTACAAGCCCGGGATGTTGCGTGATGATCTTTTCAACATCAATGTTGGGGCATCGGAGAGCCAAAATCAAAATGCAAATCATTTGGGGCTACTTGTGTTGGATTCAAATATTCCTAGCAAGATAGTTGATATGAATTCATTTGTGGTTGGCAACTGTTTTGTTAATTTCTTCTAAAAGTTTGGAATTTTGATTTTGTTTCTTCTTAAATTTCAGGTGTTTATGGATGAGAGTCGCTTCCCAGTCAGTACCTGCAAGCAGCAGTGCGCATCTTGGTGACTCTAGCCCCAAAAGAAAGCCATGCATATTATTCTCTCAGGGATCCATCAAAGGTTTGTGTCCCTCCTATATTATTTAAACTATATTAATTGACCAAATAAATAAATATGGTTTATAAGTCAGGTAAAACTATTGAAACACACACACACATTTGTATATGTGTGTGTGTATATGGTATATTAAACAAGCTTATGTTTAGTAGTTGTATGACTTGTTTTTTATAATTAGCATCAGGGTATTAAGGGATTGTGTGACACCATTGTTGCTGGAATTGAAGCTTGTGATGGTTTTTCTGCTGATCCAAATGATATCTTCTTGACTGATGGTGCAAGTCCATCGGTATAATTATTTATTTTTTGTGTTTTTTTCCTTGAGTTTTTGTGCTTTTAACTTCTGTTACATTCAAAATATTTTAAAAATAGTGGAAAATGTCAAATTGGTCAATATCCATTTTTTGTTATAAAGGTAAATTTCTGTTGATTCTTTTGACATAACAAGCTCTATCTTTGAACAAAGACTTTGATGATGGCCTTCTACAACGAATCAATGAAGTCGCATATGAAGATGAAATTAAAGATATTTTGCCTCCAGATGTGAGCAACTATTTGATTTCTGAGGATGATACGTCTGCTTTAAATGGGAGCAAAGAACCACATGGTTTTGATGGAATGGCTTATGTGAAACACAGGGTTTGTTTAGATATATACCTTTAAACTGGTGTAAATTATGTAATTTTCTCTAAGTTTTTGTGTGAATGATCACTTTCTAATGTTAAAACAGCAAGATTTGTTCGGGTTAAAACTGTTGTTTTTAAAGATAAAACAAAACTATTTATTTTTGAATTGTTGGATCTTTTATTGGTTCTTTTCAGGATGTGGCAGACCTACTGAGCATTGGAAAGATGAGCAGCAGACCTAAGAAGGTTCTTTTGCTTCCCCATACTTTCCTTTTATTGAATCACATCAACTTTTACTCGAATTGTTTTTTAAAAACCATTACAGGAACAAGATATAGAAGCTACAGTCCACTTTTCTGACTATGATCCACTTTTCTGACTTTGCAGGATAAAAAATGTTTTATATATATTACAGAGTTTCAGGCTACAGTCCACTTTTTTTTAATGGCGGCTACAGTCCACTTCTCTGACTTTTTTTATATGTTAATATTTAAACTATAGTATATTGTTCCATCTGGTAATTTTTCAAGTTTTATTTTTAGGTGAGGATATTTTAAATATTTTACTCTGATGTATGTTGCCCTGTAATTGTTTTATTTCTGTGAAAACATTTTATTCTGATTATTCTTGGCTGATGTGTCCAATTTTTTTTATCTGCAGGTGTTGTGCCTTAAATTTGAATTTAGTTTTTGTTGCCTACGTTGTTAAACGGTATGATCTCATATCTTATAAGTTCCTGTTGGGTTTAGTTTACATTTATTGAATTTTGAGTTTGTAAAGGAAGTAAAGATGTTGGTTTTAGTGTTCGTTTTCCCTCACTAGGGCTGCGCAAAAACCAATTTAGACTGCTGAATCGGCCCAGGAACGTAAGAAATGGTCCATTTTCGTGTCATAATTTAAGGTTTTTGGGTCCGGTCTGGTCTAAAACTTCAACCTGATGGCCTGTTGTTTATTTAAAATTTTTATGCAATTCAATAGCGGCTCCATTAATGGCCAAGTCTACCGGTTTTAATTGTTTTTTTTCCTATAACAGCACCAGCACCAGCAATTCCAAGGACACATCCTCTTCTTAGCAATTTAAAATCTTAACTTACCTATTTGACTGTTATGAAAATAATATGCCTTTTTGTTTTGAATCAGGGAATAAAGGTGTTTAGATCTACACAAAGGGTGGTTGTTAAAGGTCTTTGTTTGTTTATACTCAGAAGCAAGAAAGCTTCAGTCAAAAATACGTCCGGCCACAATTTTGCGGTAATTATGGGATTAATTGTTGAAATGGGAATTTACAGAACCCTAAATTTTTTGTTCAAGTCAATGCATGATGTAGCTGCAAGCTATCTCAAGTCCTTCTGGTCACAAGTGAAGGCATTAGAATAATCAACTCTGAATAGTATATTAGTATGTCAAAAAATTCAAGTGATACAAGTTCAGTCAACACTTATGCTTCATTGCTTCACAAAGGTGTAGGGTTGACTTACAAGAACATATATTCTCCTATCTACTATGTAATTTGATGGCTTTACTATTATATTGTTTTAGGAACTTTTTTATCAGAGACCTTTGAGATGACACTAAGTCTCCCAAAGGTTAGGTGCACATGTTTAGAATGTGATTTACATGTCTGAAACTTGATGCACATGTTTGATGCCTAAGTTGAACGGGTTTAGTGCACGTACCGAATAGATTTGGTGCGCAAATAAAAAAAATCTAGATGCACAAGTTGCATTACAATTTTGCATCAAACCTGCATAATTGTACATCAAACTCATTATAACGTTGCATTAAATTTCAGATATGTTGTACATCAATTTTAAGACTTGTGCATCTGGCCCTTTGGATCATTTAGCACATTGTTCACCTTATTATTTCATAACCGTATTCTCTACTTCTCCCATGTTCTATTTTTCTTTTGCTTGTGAAATGAGTGACACTTTGGGTATCAAACTTTAGACTTCGCATCAAATTCAGAGTTATGCATCAAACCTGACCCTTGTATCAGATTTCAATCATGTGCATCATTCATGTTCATCAAACCCTATTAAAATGTTGGTTTTCTAAATAAAATAAAGAAAACTTCATTTTATATTTAGGACCAGAAAGTTGGCTCGCAAGCCAACTTTCGAATGCAGCAAGAAACAACCTTATGTTGTGTCTACTTCGAACACGTTGGATTCATTTCCTTTACCTACGATTGAAAATATACCTCAGCTTGAATCATTATCATCCAAGTGTTTGGTTATTTTGGTTAAAAGAGCATGTTTTGTGAATTCTCATATTGATACTTCGTCTTCGTTAACTACGTATAATATTTTAGTTCTAAGCACATCTTCTAATATTTTAGTTGTAGGTACCATTGCGTTTACGTTTTTATTTAAATTTTGTTTAACATCTGTCTGCTCGCCGCAAAGCACGGTGAACCACCCAGAGGATTGATAAACTAACAAAAAAACGAGTACCACATTGTAAATTGTCACCTCCGCCGCATCGCGCGGATTCTGTTCTAGTATGTATGTATGTATGTATGTATGTATGTATGTATGTATGTATGTATGTATGTATGTATATATAAATAGGGGATGATTCCACTAAGAAGTGGTTTTTCGCTAAGAAATCCTAAGAAGTGGGTAAAACGAACTCCGATTGAGCTCATTCCAGCGGCGTTGGAACCGTCTCATCGAACCCAAACCCAAAAACCTAAACCCCCCTCCACCCGCACCCCCAAAAACCTAAACCCCCCTCCAATCCTACCCCGAAAAGCCTAAAACCCCCACCCCCACCCCCACCCCCACCCCCAAAAACCTAAACCCCCCCACCCCACCCACCCAAAAACCTAAACCCACCCCCCACTCACCCACCCCCAAAAACCTAAACCCCCCACCCCCATACCCAAAAAAACACCTAAACCATAAAAGTTAAACCCTAAGGCTAAAACCCTAAAATTCAAACCTAAAATCTAAACCTTAAAAGCTAAACCCTAAAAGCTAAGATGGTAAAGTTCGACGAGACGGTTTCAATGCCGCTGAAATTAGCTCAATCGGAGTTCGTTTGATGTCGTTTCTTAACGTTTTTCTCATTTCTTATATTTTTTAGCGAAAAACTACTTCTTATTTGATCCTCCCCCTATATATATATATATATATTATTGTGTTGTGTACTTGTATGTTAAAAGTGTATACATATTTGTGTTACACGTATTTGGATTAAAAGTAGGTTATTATTTATATTTATTGAATTTATAAATTATAATATTTATTTTTTATGTTGAGTATATTTTAAGAAAACTAATAATTTTTGTAGCTCAAAATATTTAGGCCAAAATATGTGATAATCATTAGTTAATAAAAAAAATTTAGGCCCAAAATTTCAAACCCAAGTTCATTATTTTAGGCCATTTTTCTTTTACCTCAAAAAATTCAAACCCAATTGGTTTTAAAACAAAAAAAAAACGAAAACCGGACCAAACCTAATGTAAAAACAGAAAACTGAAAAAATCAAACGGTTTTAAAAAACCAAAAACCGAACTTTCGGTTTTGGGTTTGGTTTTACCCCAAAACCGACTCAAACCGACCTATGCACACCCCTACCCAAAAGATATGATTAACAATAGATAAACTAAACTAATAAATAAAAGAAAAACAATTCAAATTCAAATATTAAGATAGTCTCAAAATGCTCGTGCATCATACTCCCCTTCTTGGAAAAGACTCAACCACGAGTCTTGTAAAAACCACCTGGATCGAAAGGAACATCAATCCGATCCTTATTCATTATCATCACCACCCGTCTGAACAATTCAACTTCATGGTTTGTTTCGCCTGGCTTTGAATCAGTACCACCTCGGTCTATTCTCTTTCTCTCTGCCTCCTCCACGTCTTCGAAAAAAGACTCGTCCTCGAGTCTTAAGAACATTATCGTGGAGCCGTTTGAAAATTTTGAACGGATCATAGGCTTTTTTAAATTAAATGTATGAACATTGAGATTCAAGTCCTCATAAATTGCATAGGGAACATTCTTACTCACCAAATACCCAATTCCAAAGGATACAATGTGGCCAAAGAAAACGGATCGAGCAACATGGAGAAAAACCCAACAAAAGGATCTTATGAGATCAAAATTATTCACCAAATACCCTAGCCCACGTGGAACCTCCATGTCCAGCTTGCAAAATCCACACTCACCTTTATCCATATTTTGACTTTTAGCATCCAATTTTATCTCTTCAAATTTAAAATTCAAACTATTAAGTTTTGCCAGATTATTTGATTGATTGCCCATCCTAATCGGCCCAATGATTTGACCAACATCTCCAACGGTCATGCATCTACCAACAACAGAACCACCATCCATGGCTACCGTTTCACCACCCTCCACCACCGTATGAGCTTCAAGAAATTCATCAAAAATTCCAGCCGATACTTTGGCATACTCCGGCATCTTGCAGTTCAACAATTTTCCATTTAAACCCATCGTTTTCTCCGCCGCGCACCTATCTAATCCGGACCAACAATCAATCGGCTGCAACAATTCACCCTATGGAGTGCCAACCCCGTTCAAGGCTTCTATGGTCCATCAATAGCCTTCATTGTTCACCTCTTCATCCTCGTAATTATCAAAGCAAGGCGGTGAGTGATAGATAAATCCGCCATGGGTAGGATGCTCCTCATCCCCGACGTTTCTTCCGGTTCCGTTTCCTCCCATGTCGATGATGTCTCAAGATCCTGGATCCGTTGCTTGAGTCATCGGATCTCGTGTTGTAAGGACCAAAAAAATAATAGGCTGACACATCAAAGAATCACCGAGTTGTTCAGAAGTTTGAAAGGCGAAGATTGGAAGAAGCAAGAAAGAGTCCAACAACATACTTCATGCAGCAGCATACTTCAGAGCCAGCAGCATACTTCAAGTATGCTGCGTCCGCATACTTGAAGTATCCGGTCCAGGCCCAGGCCCACCGAATACTTTCTGTTTTAGTATAAATAGATGTGTTTGTAACAGTGTTCAGGTTGGACGACTGAAACAGTCAGAGAGTGGGACGAGTTAGACAGTTTAGACGAGTTGTTGAGCGATATTTTGTATTGTTTTCAGTGGTTTATCAATATACGAATCGTTTGACAATCAATTGAGTATCGCCCTTATTGTTTTTACGTATAAGTCACGTGTCGAGTCTGTTTCCGCCAGGTTCAACACGTCGTTGAATCTGTTGATTGAAGATCCTCAGGAATCTGGACCTTACAATTGGTATCAGAGCCTTAACGCTCATTCGGTGAAGCTTGAAACGGATTTCTTTGACTCGTGAGGTATCAAAGTTACTGATTTTGCTTTTATTTGAACTGACTTGTGTTTGGAAGAGTTTCTGGACAGATTGACAGGTATTGGACCTTGTTTCTGTCACGTTTGTTGAAGTTTACGATTGATTAGTTGATTTTTCGGCTTGAAAATCAAAGTTTTTGGTCAATTTCTTCATCTGGAAGTTTGCGGTTACTCAAGTTTGCGGTATTTGAAGTATACGATATTCGAAGTTTGCGGTATTGAAGTATACGGTCTTGAAAGTTTGTGGTATTGAAATATACGGTCTTGAAAGTTTGCAGTTTTTCAAAGTTTGCGGTTTTGAAAGTTCATGGTTTTTCAAAGTTTGCGATTTTTCAAAGTAGTTGTCATCGGGTGCGAGTACTTTTTGTTACGTGAACTTACGACATGGGAGAAAGTAGAAAGGATATATTGAAGCAAAAGTTTAGTATGTTCAATCATGTTCGGGGTGAAAATTTGGAAGCTCAAATCAATAGATTCACGCAATTGATGACGGAGATGAAGAGTGCTGAAATAGAGTTGACAAAGAGAGAAATCAATAAAAAGCTACTCAACTCTTTACCAATAACCTGGAACTTCAATTGTACCATCATCAAAAGAACCAAGGATATGTATCAGACATCCTTGAGTGATTTGATCTTTATTCTGTACTCTTATAATATGGATGATAAACAGTGTCACCTTAATCATATCAGTTCAATGGATGTTTTTGAAATTGTTGAAGCTAGTACATCTACTTCAGGTGAATCAAAGGCACTTGTGAGCCAGCAGGACAGTAGTGATAAAGTTCAAGATTTGGAAGTGAAACAACATCATGTCTTCATGGTTGAGGTCACCGACACAGAGGTAACCAAAGATCTTTGCTCTGCTGTTTGTATTAAGAAAGTCAATCGTTACAAACATGATAACGATATCTTAAATCAAGAAATAACAAAGCTTAGATATTCCAACTCAGAACACAAACGATCAGAAAATATTTTCAAAGATAAAATTGAAGCAAGCAAAAATAATTTTTTAAAACCTGAATTGGACTTTAGCAATAAGGAATGTCTTTATCGTGATGCATTAAAACGGATAGACGACCTTAGCTTAAAATTAAATGATGTTGTGACTCAATTGACAAATACTAAACTAACAATCGAGAAAATTGACCATTCTCGATCTGTTGTTTATGACATGTTAGATTCCCAAGTTAGAAAGAAAGGGAATCCAGGGGTGGGTTATCATGCTGTGGAACATCCAATTAATGAAAAATTTTCATCTTTACCAAATAACTACCCTGAAAATGTTGAGATGGCTTACGGTCTGAGATGTGAGCCTTCATCATCAAAGCAGTTAACTCATGCAACTGCTAGTCCCGTGACCCCCTGTGTGAATATTGCTAATGTTTCTAAGCCTTGTGCAGAAGAATGTTTAGTAGAAGATTGGGATACCGATGATGAGGAAGAGAGAAAGGAAAAAGATCCTAAGAGTGATTGGAAGTTTGTCCCTAGAAAAACTGATGATACTTTTGAAAAAGGGAATCAAATTAAGTTTGTGAAGGGTGGTGAGTTTGAAAAAGAAGAAAATATCTTTAAAGAAAGTAATCATGATTTTTTCAAAAACAAGTTTACAAATTCTAGAACGGTTAATGAAAGAAACTCAAAACCATCTGTCAGTCAATTGAACCATAAACAATCTCCTCAAAAGTTTACAAAGAATGAATTTTCTTCAAAATTTGATAATCATCATATAGTTTTTGAACAAAAATTTAGAAGAGAAGAAAGAGATTGTATCAGGAGAAATCATAGAGAATATGATAGAGAGTTTGTTAGGAGAGATGATAGAAGAGATCACAGGCACATTGAGAATACAGGTTACTTGAAAAGGTCACCTCCTCAGTCATCATCATGGTTCGACCGATCGGGATATGCTCCTTATGTTAGGAAACAGACATGCTACACATATGGTAAAGCTGGTCACATTGCAAGAAATTGCAGACATCGTCCTTATGAGCCCTATTATTTGCAAAATTAGAGGGCTACACCAAGGGAAAAGGGTTATTCTAAGCCAATGAAGGTTGAAAAACCTAAGGCAATGAAGAATAAGCATCCCAAAGTTAAGCCTTCTGATGGTGATTGGAATGCTGCTAAGAACAAACAAAAGGTTTTTTCTTGAAAACAAGCAATGTAAAAACCCTAAACAGGAAGAAAACCTAAAGTTGGTACTCCTAAAGAAACTAAAAAGTTTGTTAAACCTACACCAATTTGGAAAACTAAATCAAAAGCAGTTGAATCACCAGTGTTAGAGAACGATAAGGATATGTGTTTACAGGAAGTATCTTACATTGATGCTTTGGGCATACCCAGGACCACTATGGCTTGGGTACCTCTGTCTAACAAACTTGCTTGAATAATTTAGGAACAGCCAAAGAGGACTGTCAACAACCTATGTTACGTTGATAGTGGTTGTTCCAGGTACATAATGTGGGACATCTCTCTACTACATGACATCAAACACTTTGATGGATGGTATGTTTCCTTTACATGAGATAAATGAGGTAAGATCAACATGAAATGTACGGTCACTAATGGTACTCTTTGCTTTGAGGATGACATTTATATTTAATATGTTTTTACAAAATCCTTTGATCTAACCAGATTCATTTTTCTAGTTTAGTGTTTCAAAGTTTTCTGCTTCGATTAACGAGTCACAAGTTCGGTCATTAAAAATATTTTTTGTTTATTTTGTCTTTTTAGGATATAATTTTGTTTTGTTTATTAGTTGTACAAAAGCAAAAGTTTTGGGGGAGAAAATTCAAAAAAATTACCAAAATTTTTTTATCTTTAAGTCTTTCTATTTTTAAGTCTAGAAAAATACAAAAAGATTTCATGTTTATGTCTTATTTTATTACTATAAAAATTGAGAACTCTGTCAAATGAGAAATGATAGTACATCATTTTAGAGGTTGGATCATCATATGTAAGGCTTGTAGTTGAAAAGATTAGGATCTTAGGGTGATATGCTGATAGACTCTTCTAAAACTTGAAAGACAGCATGATAGTGTTTTACTTAAACATAAAGGTCATTGTTGAAGTGGGGAACATCTCATAAATTGGTAGAATAATTATTTCCTGTTAATAATCGAGCACTTAAACATAAAGATTGGTGAACTGTGGATGAACATAATATATCTGGATTGCACAAACCGAGACCCTTCACAAAGGGGTTGCGAGCTGACTTGATACAATTTTGTACATATATATATATATATATATATATATATATATATAGAAGACATGCATTGACATGCAATAGGTGAAAAGACACTCAATAATAGTGCAAAGCTACTCTGTAAAGCAGAATTTTGAGCAAAAACACACGCAATGTTAATGTCGTGCTATAGGAAAAATTCAAAAAGATATGTCTAAAGACATACATATAAATATTTTTCTCTTTAGGAATATGAGACTGAGAAGGAATCTCTTATCAAGGCATGTAAGTCCGTCGTGCTATGTTTTTTATCACATTTGTCAGAGATCTCCTGAACAGTTCATTGACCCGTGCTAGTTATGCTCTTTTAGTTATTTTTTTAGGTGCTCAAAAGATCATGATGAATGGAAGGTTTATCTGATAAGTTATGGGGTCCATTCAGTTCATCAAAAATTCATCTAACTCACATTCTAAAAAAATGCAGGTTTCTGATATGTGAGTGTGGGACCCACTAAGTCATGAATAACTATTACCTGAAAAATATGATAACATCATTCACTGCTTGCTTGTCAACTAAGGTATAAATATTTGAGTTTAGAAGGATACATTATATTGGCAATCACCGAGACCTATCTAAGAAAATGAACGGCTAATAAGTATGCTTTGGTCTGTACTAGAATGATATGATCTCATAACAGAGTTTCTCTCAGAAATAATGTGTTTCAATGTTATAAAATAGTTTGCTGTTATGAAAAGAACAAAAAGATTTTGTGTTTTTAACTTAGTTTGAGTCATTTTATTTTTATCTTACTTTTATGTTTATTTTGCTTTTCATTGCCCATGTTGTTTGATTCAATAATCGTGAAAAATGAGGTTTTATTGAAAAAATTGGAAAGTTTTAAAGTTTTATGAGTTTGAGCATACTTGCATTTTGCACATACTTGTATTTGAGTGAACTTTCAGGAGCAACAAGATAACATTCCTTATCTAAGGGATGATGAAGAACAGATCAACACTGTTGCACCAAGTGTCATCACTGCCGAAAAGCACAATATCTTTAGAGAAGAAAATGAAGAAGAAGATGTTGACTCTTCAGAAAACAAAATTGACATAGAGAAAGTACCGATCAACAAACATCATAAATCTATATTGCAAAAGAGAAAGGCTATTGGGAATCCTCCTCCTAATAACTATTCTCAACATAATGATGATTTTAATGATGTTGATTATGATCTTTGGGCAGATCAAACTCCAAAGAAAAGAACGAAAGCAAGTGAACAAAACAACAGCCTCAACAACCGCAAAGTCGTTTGTGAAGGTTTTGGGAATGGCTCTTGGAAAGAAGTTATTGCAAGAGGTGGTGATCATAAGTCGATTTTGAAATTTGAAGACTGCTTTGAATGCATCAGCCTAGGGGGAGATTGTAAGGACCAAAAATATAATAGGCTGACGCATCAAAGAATCACCGAGTTGTTCAGAAGTTTGAAACGCGAAGATTGGAAGAAGCAAGAAAGAGTCCAGCAACATACTGCAGCATCATACTTTATCCAGCAGCATACTTCAGAGCCAGCAGCATACTTGAAGTATGCGGCCGCAAACTTGAAGTATGTGGTTCAGGCCCAAGCCCACCGAATACTTTCTGCTTTAGTATAAATAGATGTGTTTGTAACAGTGTTCGGGTTGGACGACTGAAATAATCAGAGAGTGGGACGAGTTAGACAGTTTAGACGAGTTGTTGAGCGACATTTTGTATTATTTTCAGTGGTTCATCAATATATGAATCGTTTGACAACCAATTGAGTCTCGTCCCTTTTGTTTATACCTATAAGTCACGTGTCGAGTCTGTTTCCGCTAGGTTCAACACGTCGTTGAATCCGTTGATTGAAGATCCTTGGGAATTCGGACCTTACATGTGTTGTAAGTCGAGGTCCTTGATTCGTCGTCGGATTCACTTAATATTAAGGTCCCGTGTGTCGGGATCAACCCTGTTGCTGCCTCGGTCGACGGTTCTATGAATAAGAGTGTCTTCTTTTTCAAATTGAGCCATTTGAGAACCAAAGCTCTGGTACCAAATGATGCGGATTGGAAGCAATCAAATGGCTCAAGAACGATTAGTTAATCAAAGTCTCAAAAGGAACCAAAAGGTTCAAGAACAAAGTTCTTATAAATTAAAATTCAATCAAAAACTAATAAACAAATCATCATTATCCAACCTATTTAAAGACTCCAAATTAACAACCCAAAAGATAAGACTAACAATAAACTAATAAATAAAAGAAAAATAATTAAAATTCAAAATTCAAATAATAAGATAGTCTCAAAATGCTCATGGGTTCATAGGTTTCAGTTCTTGTATTCAATTTTCTGCACCTTGATAATAAAAAGAGTCGCACTAGGTTTGTGCAAACTTGTGTGTTTGAGTCGGGTTGAAGGTTCAGTCAAGGCACGAGAAGTTAACAAAGTGGTATAAGAGGCCACTTGTTTACCAAGGCCGAGTTCCAAGTCGTAGGAGGAGTCAAGAAGGGTAACAACCAAAACTACAACACGTGATCAACTTATATGTAGGGGTGTGCAAAAATATTTGTATCTAAACATCCGAATGAAAAACCCGAAATTCTGAACCCAAATTATTCGAAATTTCGGATATCTGAAACTAGAATATCCGAATTTTCGGATTCGGATACCAATTTTAAAAAAATTTGGATCCGAAATATTATATATATATATATATATATATATATATATATATATGTATATGTATATATATATATATATTAAATGTTTTTATAATTTAAAAATAATAAAATCCGAATCCAAACCAAAATCATTATATTTATATATTTATATATTTATATATTTATATATATATATATATATATATATATATATTTAATTGTTTAATTTTTTTATTATTTAAAAATATTGTATATATTTTTTTTTATCTTTTTAATTGTTTTGTATATCCTTTTGAACACTATCCAAACCCGAAATTTTCGGATAGTTGTTTCGGATATCCTTTTGAACACTATCCGGATACGGATTCGGATTCGGATAGTGAAATCAACTATCCGAAAATTTTGGATATCCGAATTTGAACACTCCATGTCATATCTACAAGGGCAGGATATGTGGGAAGTTGTTAACATGTTGGAGACAACCCTACCGAGGAATGATCTGAATGGAGTCATTCGCAAGTGGAGAATCAAAGTCGGAAAAGCTATGCTTGTCTTGAAAACAACGGTGGAAAAGGAGATGCCAGAACAATTTCGAGAAGCTGAAACTCCCAAGGCTATGTGGGACATTCTTCATAAGTTGTTCTCCAAGAAGAATGATGCTAAACTTCAACTTTTGAAAAACGAATTGCTGTCGACGGCCCAACCCCTGTAAATTTTGGCCATTTTCATGCCAACCTCTGTAAATTCCGGCAATTAATCCTTAATACATATAAAAATTCCAATCCGATTAATCGCTAGTCGGCACCCCACCGCCCGACTAGCGCGTAGCGATTTTTACAACACTAGTTGCAGCCATCTAAGGATGGCCAAACCAACCCTCATTAGGAGAATTTGAAACCTTCTAGCAAGCCAATAAGCACTCACAAAACAAATGAGAGATGTCCAGATCGCTACTCTCATAAAACCGAAGATGAAGCTCTATACGATGAATGTGGCAAGGGAAAGTACCGGCCGAATGAGGGTTCTAGCCACCAGAATTATGGGGAGAGACCAAGGAGACAAGAAAAAAACGAGAACATGAAAAAGACCATGAGGTCCAAACCGATGATAAGAAACCTCAACAAGGAAGGTGATTTCCTACCGGTGTTACAACCATGGAAGAATGGGGCATATGGCCCGTGATTGTAGTGGTCCGTCATCAAAACAAAGGTTCGCAACTAATGTGCAAAACAAAGAAGAGTGGGATGTAGAAGCCACGTTTGCAACCAAGGAAGCCATGTATGCTCTTGGTGCTACAACAATAACTCAAAGCCAATGCAACACAATCGATGAGTGGATTTTTGACTCCGGATGTTTGAATCACATGACTGGAGATAAAGAGAGGTTAGTAAACCCACTCAACTATGGCGGGAGCCGCGTCATTGTAATCACAGAACTCAAAGCATCAAATAACACATGTTAGCGATATGTGATTCCCACCAAGAGCCAACGACACAACCTCATAATCAAAGGTGTTTATCACGTACTAGGTATGAAAAAGAATCTTTTATTTGTCCCTCAAATTACTGAAAATGTCGTTATGTTTTGTTTGGACCGAATGATGTGAAGATTTATGAGAAGTTTGAAACCACCTTGAAACTGGTTTTAGAAAGAAGGAATTCTGAGTCTATATATGTTCTATCCGCTGAAACGACATATGTTGAGAAAACTAGAATTAATCAAAATATAGATTTGTGGCATCTCAAGTGAAGTCATGTCGGGTACGACAAGTTGGAATTAATCATGAAAAAGAAAATGGTTAACGAGCTACCATCATTCTCAGTTCATAAAGATGTTGCCTGGCAAAGCCCACCAACAGTCGTTTGAACGATCCAAGTATCAAGCAAACTCACCTCTCGAGTTGGTGCACTCGGATGTTTGTGGGCCAGTGAAGCAACCATCGGTTAAAGGGATGAAGTATATGATTACCTTTATCGATTATTACTCCCGATATGTTTGGGTATACTTCATGAAAGAAAAGTTTAAAACATTCGAAAAGTTCAAAGAATTGAAGGAGGAAGCCGAGAACATGGTAAGGCATAGTGTTTGGTGTTAAAGGATCATATGAGTATCTATCATATGAGTTCTCAAGGTACCTAAAGGATCATAAAGTTAGTATACAACTTACTTAAATACGCCACAACAAAACGGTGTCTCAGAAAAAAGAATCGACATCTAACCGAGACAGCGGAAAGTATGATTCATGATAAAAACATACTAGGACATTTTTGGGCAAAAGCAATTCGAACTGCAACATATGTAATCAATAGCATTCCACAACAAGGATTGAGTTATGTCTCACCAATAGAAAAACTTAACAACATACAACCTAATGTAAGTCATCTTCGTCATAAGTTAGAAAAGAAAGCTACTCGCTGTATTTTCATAGGATATGATCAAGAAGGAAAGGGGTGACGATGTTGCGAACCAAATTCAGGCAAATGTTATACATCTTGAAACATCATCTTCGATGAGGTTTCATCATGGTGGTCGAGTAGTAAAGAAACATTACCTGATTCAGATGCATTAAAGGAAGGTCTAAAAACTTTAAGTTTTAATGTCAACTTAAATGAAGAATCAACTGTTGAATATGAAGGAAGTAGTAGTGGAGAACATACACCACATATCGATGAACCAGACGTGGTCGGTTGTGCACACAAGCCAAGTGATCACGAGGAATCTTCAGCTATGAGAAGAACAAGTAGATCAAGAAAACCCAATCCCATGTATGTGAATATGGTTGTAGTAGAAGATGATTTTGATGAGCTGGAGTCGTTTCATCAAGCTCGAGTTAGACAAGAATGGTTCATTGCAATGGAAGAGCAGATTAGTGCATTAAAAAGCAATCAGACGTGGGAATTAGTTCCTAAACCAAAATATGTTCAACACGTCTAGTGTAAATGGGTATACAAAGAGAAACGTTGAGCAGACGGGTATATCGAAAGGTTTAAAGCTTGACTGATAGCCCACGATTTCTCACAACAGTATGGATTGGATTATGAGGAATTGTTTAGCCTAGTGGCGAAAATCACTATGGTTCGAGTGCTACTTGCTTTGGCAGCATGCATGGGTTGTGTCAAATGGATGTAAATAAAGCCTTTTTTATGGCTATTCGGATCATGTCATTTATATCCAGGTTTGAGAACAACACACACCGAGATTATGTGTATAAATTGTAGAAAGCCCTATAAGGTTTAAAACAATCACCAAGAGCTTGGTTTGGAAAGATTGGTGAGTTTCTTAAGCATAATGGTTTTGATAGTACTCCAACAGATGCGAGTCTTTTTGTAAAGAAGGAAGGAGAGAAAGTAGCAGTTGTTGGTATGTGTAGACGATTTGGTGATTACCGCGGATCTTGTGGCTGTTATCACATAAGCAAAGATAAATCTCAACACCAGGTTTAAAATGAAAGAATTGAGACTATTGCATCATTTTCTAGGCTTAGAAGTTGAGTACAAGAAAGATGGCGGTGTGTTACACCAAAGGAAGTATACTAGTGGCATACTCCAAAAGTTCGACATGATATACTCAAGATCGACTGCAACACATGTTGATGTGAATGCCAAAATGTATGCAGATGAAGGAAGACCGTGCGAAGATCCCACCCAGTACCGAAGAATGGTGGGAAGTCTTATATACTTCACTTTGACTTGGCATGACATAGCTTTTGCAGTCGGAGTGTTGAGTCAGTTTATGCAAGAGTCGAGGATGCCTCATCTTTATGCATTTGGAGGGTTTTGAGACATGTTAAGGATATGGTTGGTTATGGAATAAAGTTTAAGAGGGAGCCCGAAGCAAGGTTAAACCGTTTTTGTGATGCAGAGTAAGTAGGAGATCTAAGTAACCGAAGATCAACCACTGGTTACGTGTTTTTGATCGGTGGTCGTGCAGTCTCCTGGTGCAATAAAAGGCAACCAACTATGTCTTTGTATACAACTGAAGCATAATACAGGGCTGTTGTAATGGCAGCTCAGGAGTTGGTATGGCTTGTGCAACTGATGAAGAATTTAAATCAATGAGTTGATTATAAGGTCAATGTCTGCAAAACAGTTAGCTGAGAATCCAACGTTTCACGCTCGAACTAAGCATATTGAAGTTAACTATCATTTTATAAGAGAGAATGTATTAGAAGGAGAAAATGATTTGGTATATGTGGATACCAATGATCAAGTGGCGGACATGTTGAATTTTAAAGATTAGGTCATTATTTTTAAAGACTAGGTCATTATTTTAATGGTCATTAAATTTAAAGGTTAGGCCATTATTTTTTTTTGTATAATTGTTGCGTAAAATAAAAAAATTTGGTTATTAAATTAAAAACTTGGTCATTATTTTTTGTTTCAATTGATAATGTCGATCCAGAGAGAAGAACGAGATTTAGGTCAAATTAAGTTTGGTTATGAGGCGGATTCACGTGGGTCAGTTACTGGTCCGCATGGTTTAATTTTCTTGCTACCCTACTAATTTTTTTTCAATATTTAATTATCTATTTATTTATTATTATTTATTTCAATTTTTTTATCGAGTATTACAGTTTGTGTACATCAGTAGTACGTATAGGTAACACATGTCTGAATCAATATATTTAATTTGGTACATATATGTAACATAGACCTCAATCTATTTGTTATGTAAAAGTAATTTTGGTTTATTGACCAAGTGTATAAAATAGTTCGGTACGTATATGTAACACGTGTTGGTTCCCATGTAAATCAATTTGGTACGTATATGTAACACAAAGTATACGTAAAATATTTGTTATGTATACGTAACACCTTTTTGCTCGAGTTTTATGTTCTAGTATATTTTTTGTATAATTGTTACGTAAAATAAAAAAATTTTGAATTTTTTGGTTTTGAATTAATTTTTATGGGGTTTTAATTATTAAGATTGAAATAATATGAGAGAGGGTTTGCATGTGAGATTTTCAAGGATTAGTAATTAATGGCTACAAAAGTTAAATTGTGTTGGTTTATCGAAATTACCCTTTTGCATTAAATATAACTAATTTTGTCTCTTAATAATTAAAGATTGTCATAAATGAAATCGACCATTAATCAAAGTCAATTAATGGTTGAGATGTGGTTTTCATTGTTTTCATATAAAACTTGGTTATCATTTGAAACACTATATATATATATATATGAAGGATCCGATACAAAACACATGTATCATAAAAAGTGTAGGAACCAATGAGGTAGTGACACGTGTACTTGAATGGAAATAAATAGAAGTGTAAAAGAGTTAATTGATACCCTCATTTGACTTTTTTCATTAAATACTAGTTTTCACCCATTTTTTTAAACTCAAATAACTTTTACATATTTTATTATTATTTTTAAATATACCATAAAATCGAGAAATTCATCATATTTAATATGAGTATACTATTGCTATATTTTTTTTAAAAACTGATTTTTTTTTAAAATTCATCTAAAAATGGCAATGCGCTGATAACAACACATGCATTTGTGATAACAACACATAACAAAATATTTCAGCATAGTGTAAAATTAGATAACAACACATTGTAAGTGAGATATCAACATTCTTTTCTGTGTTGTTACACCGTTTACAACGTATTGTTATCTCATTTTACATTGTGTTAATTTATTTTTTTATGTGTTGTTACCGCATATACATGTGTTGTTATCAGTGCAGTTCTATTTTTACATGACTTTTTAAAAAAAATTCATTCTTTTATAAAATATAGCAATGCTATACTCATATTAAAAAGAATAAAATTCTTGATTTTATGGTATAATTTTTTAAAAATAATAATAAAGTATTTAAAATTTATTTGAGTTTAAAAAAATGGGTGAAACTATTATTTAATGAAAAAAGTCAAATGAGGATGTCAATTTCCTCTTTTACCCTTTTAGTGATTTTTATTTCTAATTAATTCTAAAATTAACTCCTAGTTAATCTTAACCATTAAACTATTATGATCAAGGGCTCAGATTGTTTCCTACATTTTTTATGTTAAATATGTTTTGTACATGATCATATATATATATGTATATATATATATATAAAATATATAGGGGGGATCAAATAAAAAGTAGTTTTTCGCTAAGAAATATAAGAAATGACAAAACCTTAAGAAACGATATCAAACAAACTCCGATTGAGCTAATTTCAACGGCGTTGGAACCGTCTCGTCGAACTCTACCATCTTAGCTTTTAGGGTTTAGTTTTTAAGGTTTAGATTTTACGTTTGAATTTTAGGGTTTTAGCCTTATGGTTTAGCCTTAGGATTTTAGCTTTTAGGGTTTAGATTTTATGGTTTAGGTTTTTTTTTGGTGGGGGAGTGGGGTTTAGGTTTTGGGGTGGGGGGTGGGGTGGGGGGTTTAGGTTTTTGGGGGGTGGTGGTTTTAGGCTTTTCGGGGTAGGGTTGGAGGGAGGTTTTAGGTTTTTGGGGGTGCGGGTGGAAGGGGATTTAGGTTTTTGGGTTCGGGTTAGGGTTTGATGAGACGGTTCCAACGCCGCTGAAATGAGCTCAATCTGAGTTCATTTGACCCACTTCTTAGGATTTTTTAACGAAAAATCACTTATTAGTGGAATCGTCTATATATATATATAAGTCATCTTGGTTGTGTATGAGGGGTCTCAACGCCGTCAATCCGGCTCCGTTTGAAAATATGGATGAACACAAACAAATGTCTCCTCCAATGACAAGCAAACGCAACGGTGGTGTCTGTTGGTGTTCGAAAGGTAACATTGGAGATGCTCTTATAATAAACTATTTAGTTTTTTAAAGTTTAAGAAATCTTAGAGAATTTATAAATTCTAATAAATATATGCAACCTTTTTAAAAAAAATTAGAAAAATAATAATAAAATAAAGTATTTTAATTCAACCTTGAGAATAAGTTTACAAATATTAAATATATAAAAATGAAATAAAATAAAACGTGTGCTAGTTCAACAAATTGCCATTCAAATTTTTTTGGACCCATTGTTCAACCCATCGTCCGTCACCGCCACGTTAGCGTGCATGGGACTTCACAAACGCCCTTGTGAAGTGCTCTTAGACTTTTAGTAAAATATTGAACTCTCTTATGGTAGTTGGAGGTTCAGTGGTTCACTATGACATGATTGTGAGCTAATAAAATGTTCATATTTAAAGTTTTTAATCACAAATAACTATTATAACTTGAAATAACGTATTTCTCTTAAAGTTTCCCAATGATAACTCTATTATAGTAAAAATATTCCATTTTTATATCATAAGACAATGGCATAGTATTAGTTATTACTTTTTTATTTGAAAGGCAAATTTCATTCCAAAGAAACCATTACTAGCCGGAGGCTAGCAGCCTAAACAGAACAGAAACAGCAAAAAAGAAAATATAAACCAAAAGAGATGTAGACACAGACCAGAGGAGACTCTACCTGTTACAAGAAATTAAAAGAACATCAATTTTCCCAATCAAGAGACTCCAACTTAGCCCGATGTTTCAACCAAATAGGGGTGTTCAATATTTGGTTTCAAACCGGTTAAACCGATAACCGAATCGAAACTGAAACTGTTTAAAACCAAACCAAATATGTAATTTGGTTTTTGATTTGGTTTAGGTTTCAAGATTTTGAATTCGGTTTGAACCGAAAAACCCGAATTGAGTTCTATCACTATTTTAATCCATATTTTATAGTTAATCCAATTCATTTATATCAATAACCAATACCCATATATGAATTATAAATCATTATTTGATGAAGGTATGTTTTTTGTTTAGACTTTCCTAAAATGTTGTGTTGTTTAAACCGAATAAGTTATGACTACCCAAAAGAAAAAAAAGGTTTTTTTTTGCTAATTCGGTTTGCTAGGTTCAAACCGAAAACCAAACTTAATTACAATGTGGTTTTAGGTTCGGATTAGGTTTCCTCAAATGTGGTTCGGTTCGGATTGTGATTCAACCAAAAAAAATACCAACCCGAAAAACCCGAACCGAGTAACCCGAAAAACCCGCAACCTGACCCGATAAACACCCCTACAACCAAAGGAACCCCATAGTTTTTATTTATTCAATAACTTTAATGATGGATATCTGAAGACCTTCAAAAATGAATTTGTTCCTAGCTTTCCGTAACGTCCAGCAGGCCAGAAGAATAATCGAGAGTACCATACGTTGCTTGGTAGGGTGGAGGCCTCCGTATGTTTGAGTGTCAAACAAGTCCCTCACCGTGAAAGCGTATGTCGGTGGAAGTCTACGCGCCAAGCTAAATTTTTTTGCCAAATAATCGATGCAACATAACATGCTGTGAAGACGTGTTTCACCGTCTCTTCCACCTCCCCGCATAAAACTTTAATGATTAAATTGAGAAATCAAAGTATAATTACCAATGATGAATATCAAGAAAAATTTGTTCATATTCTGTAACATTTCCCTCAAACACTATTTAAGAAATATACGATAAACATAAAAATAATTATATTTAGTATTTCGATATCATACTCATATTTATAGTGTTATTCAAATAATTACATTTTCATAACGTATGACTATGTATACACTAGTACAAAAGTTATCTTCAAGGGCGGTTAATGACAAAATGGTAGGTCATGTTATCCATGTAAACATATGGACACATTGATACAAAATAAATTGTAGGATGAGAATCATATAAATATTTGTACATGTTACATAAAAGATAAATTATATACACTGAGAGAGAAAAAATATAGTTAAAATACATTTTACATATCATACTTAAACCAATACTTATTATCAGATTCTCATAGTTTTTTACTTAAAATTTATTCTGCACCAAACTATCGGTCAATAAACATAACCCTCTTTCTCGACATACTTGGACGGTTTTAGGGTAAATTATAATATTCTAAAAAAAATTAAAAGTAATGAATGTTATATACCCATCAAATTTTAACTCTCGTGAACTTGTGATCCAAGAAAAAAAAACATATATAATTAATTTAAAACACAAATGTACCAAACCAAGTTACACTGTGGTCATGGAAGAGGAATAGTTGTGATGGTTGAACCGGCTTTCAACTGGACTGACGGTGGGCTCGATGGGTCCGACCCTTTCGAGTCTCCACAACCGTTGGCTCATGCGAATCGCACACTTGGGTCTTAAATGCGCACCCAAACTTTTTCGTGAGCGAGCTTCTCCAACCAGTTGGGCCCACCTTGTCAATCTTCTCAATCGCTTTCTTCATGGTCGTGCACTCACGCTCCAACTCGTGAACCCGCGTCCTCATGCTATCCATACCTAGTCGAAGCACCTGATTCTCCCTCACGGCCGCCCTCCACGTCATCTCATCTCCTTCAACAACCGTTTCGTCGTGTTCTACCACCTCTTGTCGTCTACCCGGAGACCTCTCCGAGTCCGACGGCCCCATGGCCATGTCGGTCGCCATCAGTGTTCCGGCGATGGCGTGCCGGAGCTGCAGCTGCTCGAAGAACAACACCTGCACCACCGCTCTCAGTGGAAGCCGTTCGTTTTGAGCGGCGTGAGTGCACGCCTCTAACGTCAGTTTCCGGCAGTCTAGAACGCCGGAAACTTTCTCCCGATCAGCCTCCGTTATCCACTGATGAGCCTGCAGCAGATGCGTTATGATACATTAGCGTTAGAAAGAATCAGATCTAGGTCAAACTTTTGTGATACCTTGATGTAGACGTCGACGGATCTATACAGACCGTCGTCATAGATCCTCGCTTGCTCCGGCAAAGCAACTGCAAGTTCGCAAAACTTCTCCGGTTTGAGATTAGCATCTAACGCAATTTCCGACAGGTAACCGTCGATTAATTTTCCGACGAGCGTTAACGCTACCTGTCTGTCTTCAACGCCGTGGAGAAATTGCGATAGTATCCTGTGGATGCAATCGACGTCGTACAATGTCTCGCTGAGATAGGAATAACTCGGCATAAGAAGGTCATCAAGTGTAGCGTGTTCAAATTGAGATCCAATTTTCTTCTCTAATGTCGATTTACAGTCGTCGGATGCGTTGAGAATGTTTGCAGTTCTTAACATTCCGAAAAGTATCTTCACCGACGGTGAAGATCTGGAGTATGTTTGTTCTGGAATATTCGTTACAATCGTCTCCAACAGTTCCTTCTGATCGATCTCTGATGGTTTGTAGGAAGGCTGAGGCTTCCTAGTGGTGCGATTGATACCTGGAATGTGTTTTTTGAAGTAGCGAAGAAGGCATGTTTCGATAATTTCGTGATTCAGATTCTGACCTTTCATCGCCATGATTAAACGCTTGAATAGTGGAGGATTAAGGAATGTAAGTTCATCTAGCCACGAATCTCGCTCGGCGGTGGCTCTGCTGGCGTCTGTTGTTCTTTTGGCACCGGTAACGTGAGAATTTAATGCTCCGGCACTCGGCGTTGCTTCGTTCACCGGCCAATTGAACAGAGACGGATCCATTGCTGAAACCTTGGCGGAAATTGAGTCGATGCATCTTTCAATAATGCCTACATATTCCGCCAACGGCATCAAATGCTCGCATGATTTCAGCGTTTCGATTGAATCTCCCAAACTTTGAAGCACCGTTTGGGAGAGAAACCTCTCTGTTCTGGAAATGAGATTATCCTCACAGTACTCTTCCGTCATCTTCAATACTTCTCCGGCACAACGGAGCGGAGCTACGTTGGAAGACGATAACTCGATTTTCACGGCGTAAGAGAACTTGGCCGCCATCTCAAACGTCTTCGGTCCTCCCGGAAAATCCGGAAATCTGACATGGCAGCACTGCTCCTCCGTCGCCACCGCCGTCACCGTCTCATTTTCCTCCTGGATCTCTTCCTCCTCCTTTTGTTCCGAACTCCTTCGCTCATCAACAGCATTACGAGTGAAATTAGCCTCCTGTTCAGTTATTAGCTCGTGAAGCTTTCTACTCTTAGCCATCAATGGAAACTGAAAACATTTCACCAGTCAGTATACATGTTACTAAACTCAACAATAACATTTGGAGCTAACCTTATGGAGATGGAAGGTCATATCGTCGACATCCACCACGACGTCGCTAGGCAAACCGGTGCTACAAAACCTGCAAACAAGAAGCAAATTTAGGTACACAAATCCATACCGGAAGAGAAACGAAACAACAAGTCAGTTTGGCCGTTTTTCATATACCACGCTTGGCCTTTTGAGTTTGTTGCCATGCCGGCGGACATTGTTACCGGAGAAACTCGTCTGAGAAAGGGAAGATCACAGCAGACTCATATTTGACTATTGAAGCAATTTTGACTTGTTGAGAAGAGACAAATGGAGTTTAAACAAGATTCGAAGCAGGGATGTAATATGTGACGAATACGAGCATGAAAATGAACCATAGTACTGTACTTGTTATGCTAAAACTCCGATTTTTTCGTTGTTTTTTTTATAAAAAATACATGTAAGCTTTTTAATCTAAGTTATTTTATTTTGACTGGTTTTTCAAGAAGAATCTTAATTTTAATAATACTTTTTCTACTAATAGATGATATTCATTCATCTGAATTTTTATTTTAACAAGCAATTCTTATAAATACCAATGTTTTCAGAACCGGACCGGATAACGAACTGGACGTCTTAGAGGTTCACTGGTTGGACCGGATTCAAGAACCGGATGACGCAATAAATAATATAAATATTCATAAAAATATATAGAAAAATATAAAAATTCTAAATTCTACATATACAACCATTTAAACAATTTTGAGTCAAGGATGAGGGTTGTAGGTCTGTAGGAATTTTAATTCTTTTGAATCTTCAATTTTAATTTTGATTAGAAGTTTTGGAGGACCTGTGGCAGCGTATAAGTTAAAAATAAAGAGCCAAATTGAGTTAAAATTGTAAATAGAAGTAAGTAGGAGGACTATAGGATAAAAAAGATAAAAAAATAGTAAATTTTTTTTTTTTTTAAATTAAACTACCCGGTTCGACCACCGGTTCGCGGTTCGATCGTTTGAACCGCCCGGTTCAACCAGCAAACGGTCTCAGAGCATGTAACCGGACCGGTGGAGGTCACGGTTCCCGGTCCGACCGGCCGGTCCGGTCCGGTTTTAAAAACATTGATAAATACACCAAGTTATAGGATTTAAACCTTCCATCTTTTTAGTATGTGTTTAATACACTAGGATTCATCTGAATTTTTATTTAAACATTCCTTCAAAATTTGTAGGCAAAGTTTGTTACCAATGAGAATTCATTGATGATACTCTCTTGGAAATCAGGACGTGAATAATTTGATTTCTTAATGGATTACCAATGAGATATTTAGCGAAGAATTACCGCTCTTAGACGGTTTTTCTGACAAATCAAGAAACGGTTGCTTAACAATATGTTTGTTTCTAAAATTGAGATGCAAACATACTAGCACTTTAGAGGGAACATGCATCATCAGTTAAAGTAATATTATGCTTCCAACCTGCCTTGATGTGCAAGTAAACTCATCACTTTAACATGGTATAGGCATATTGCGGTGACGTGTGTATTTTTTGGAAAGTTTCTTTGGTGTGGGCTACATGTTAAGGTGTTCGTGTGTTCTTGTTGTAAGTAAATAATAATGTATCATCATAACTTTGTTGGAAGTGTAGTAAGGTGAGTAATTTTGTCAATTTATAGAACCATTTCCTTTAAGGGTGTAACCTAACTGAGTAAAGCGGAGCCCTAGCCTAATGATACTTGAGTTTGGCACCTTTGTATTTTCGAAGCTCGTGACTTGTTTCGAACCTATTATTTGAAGATCGATATCGATATTAATAGAAAACTTTAATAGTGATAACATGAAATGTTTAAACGTACCTTCATTTAAGCTTTTTTTTTCTAGTGGGTAATAAAATCTCACATGGTTTTTCCTTCTTCTACAAAAATAAAAACAATAATTAAAAATAATGAAATATCAAATCATTTATGTTTTACCTTTTTAAAGTGTATGCTCAACTTCTTCTTTACTCCATAATATACCTAATCTAATCCCCTCCACAACTCAAAATTTCACAAAGACAAACCCCAATATGGATCGATATGGATAAATAACTCTTCATTCAAAACAAATTCATCTCAAACCGATTGTTTTCACGGTTCGATTTCAAACAATGTCATTAACTAATAATCTTTTTATCAAATGATAAAATAGTCAAGACGATCAAAAAATGATGCCTTCGTCTTAGTATTGTTGGGCCTGTAAAGATAGAATTCAATTATTTTCTCTACTTTAACAATAGTGTATTTCTCACGTGACGCATCTTCGTTTACATTAAAATCCCTACTGATTTCTTCGTTTACATATTCCTTACTAATTTCTTCGTTTACGTTAAAATCCCTACTAAAGTCCGTAAAGGTAGAATATTCTTTCCTTTTCATTCTCAACTTTACAATGCCTCTCATCTTTTGGATGCTAAATATTTGAATTCCTTCTTTACAGTGACAACAATACTAAGACGAGGGCATCACAAATGGCCCGTGCACATTACTGACATAGGGGTTATCTTTGTGTAAGTTGGTTTACGATGTACATTATTGTGTTCACAAATCAAGAAAACATGGTGTTTGACTGTTCGGTATTCGACCAATCTACATTTAAAAGACAATATACAAATTTATTTGACAGTGTAGAAGAACCTCTCACAGAATCCCTACTAATTATAAAACAGTTGCAAATATTTAAAGGTAGCTTTCATGGTATGGATTTCTAGGAAACCCCAACGACATTTCCACTTCATCTGGTTCTACACATGAAACGGTGGATCATCACCACTTTGTTAAAGTTCATCATGAATGGTTCTAGGAGGAAGTGGAAGAATCGAGAATCTGTTATTTATTGGAAGATTATGAACGTATGCGGTGCAATGATGGTGTGTACATATAACAGGTGGGGGTGTACATATAACTAGTAATTTTCAAGGATCATCACCACATTTCTCTAGAGCCTTTCGGATCCCATCTGTCATTCTTGCACTCCCATAAACAGTTTGTAAGCAATTAAGTTTTGTACGTTTATCCCATCCGGGCCACCAACTCTTTGTTAAAGGTAATGCATCATGAATGGTAGAGAAGGTGAAACCAGAAGAGGTAGAAGAACCTCTCACTTATTGGTATTCAACAAATCAACACGTGAAAGACATTATACAAATTTATTTGACGATGTAAAAGTAATATAATTATCGTAAACCAGATTTAAGGTTATCTTTATCGGATAGGCATTTAGTATATTTGTTTCCATCTTTGAAAAAACACGACACTTTCAACTTATGAACAATCTACCAATCTAAGACATTGAATTTCACCCTTTCCATCCCGATCCATCCACATCATTAGATTTTGAAGCAGTGCTCCCAATAGAGGATCCCCTTTTATGGATTATAGCTTCTTGATCGATGCATCATGCTTCTCCAAATAGTCTATGTACATAAGATCAATTGTACTTGACACATATTCAATGGTTTTTTTGAAACTTCACTCGAGTGAAAAGAATAAACCGTTTAACATAAAATGTTTTGAGTTAAATGTACATGACCGAATGGTTTGAACCAAAGAGACAATATCTAAGATGAATCGTACGTTTCCAAGAAAAGCGGTTCACGACAAAACTGGTTTGAATCAATACAACTCACTTCTTATTTGATAATACGGTATTCGTTGAGGAAAATTTATTTTAAGTTTTATGGATAATAGCGTTTACAATAATAATTGGAATACGATGGAAAGTAGAGGTGGGCAAAAAAACCGGTTTGGAATAGTTAAACCGGTTTCGACCCGAAACCCGACCCGAATACGAACCGGTTTAAGTGAAACCGGTTTCAAACCGGTATGAACCGGCGGTTATGAACCGGTTTAATAGGCAAATATATAAAACCGGTTTTTTGTGAACCGGTTTAACGGTAATTTTCAAAATATAACCGTTGGGATAACGGCTATATAGTCGTTTTTTGACCGTTAGACCCGTTTTTGACCGTTTTTTTCACCAATTTTAACACTCAAACACATTATAAATAGGTAGTGGGTGTTTTGGTTAAATCATACTTCTCAAACCCGCTCTCTACACTCTCGTTTATAAAAAAACGCTCGAAAACGCTCAAAAAAACTCTCAAAAAAACGCTATGACAGAATCAAGTTTTGGTGTTTCCTCTAACGAAGTTGGCGTTGTGAAAATCATACCAACAACGAGGAACCCCGCAATTTGGTCAAACTACGATCTATGTGAGTTGTCTAACGGGTTGGAATGTGCTCGTTGCAAAAATTGTGGTGGTTTTTTTAAAAAGGAATCAAATTCTACTCTAAAAACTCATCTGGAAAAATTGTGTCCGAGTTTGAAGAATATTCCGGGTGAGGGTCAAGCATCTATGACAAGCGAGGGTGGAATTTGGAACTTCGATCCAAATATTGTTCGAGATAGAATGGCGAAATTAGTTATTCAAAGAGGTTTGCCATTCAACCACTTCGACAACCCGCTCGTGACGAGGATGATTCAAGAAGCCCTTCAACCACGTTATCATCAAGTAAGTCGTAGAACTCTTAGACGTGATTGTCTAAAAATGTGGAAAAAAGCAAAAAAATAATTAATTTTTGGTTTTGAAAAATTGGAAACCGGTGTGAACTTAACCACCGACGTTTGGTCAGCTCCACATGGCATTCCCGACTCATATATTTGCGTTACCGCTCATTGGGTTGATCCCAATACGTGGCAAATGATGAAACGTACAATCGCGTTTGAGATGTTTAAATATCCGCACACGGGTCAAAATTTATTTCACATTTTAGATGGTGTGATAACCGAATTTAAATTACAAAATAAATTATTTTCAATATCTTTTGATAATGCCTCAAATAATACAAATGCGGTTCAAAAATTAATATTAAAATATAATCCGATTTGCAACGACACTTTTTTCCATAGTCAATGTATTGCACACATCATCAACTTAGTCGTGCAAGACGGGCTTGCGGTTGAACCCGTTATTGAATTAAGTAATGCATTTCGAGTCATGCTTAAAGACGTTTTTAGTAGTAGTAAAAAAAGATACCATGAATATATTAGATTATGTAACGATACGGGTTTGATTTGCTTAGGTCCCAATTGGGACCTCCCAACAAGATGGAATTCAACTTATAAAATGTTTCATAGTGCTATACGTCAAAAAGATACTTTATCAATTTTTCATGATATGCTTTCCTCAAAACCGCGTCGTAAAATTCAAAGTTTTCCGTCTACGAGTTGGGACATTCTTGAAAATATAACCGAAATTGCTCGAAGTTTTCAAAACCGCCACTACTTTTTTATCCGGGGTTTATTACCCCACAAGTCCCTTGGCTCTTAAACAAATATTTCTAATGTGTAACAAATTAGCCGAACTTGAAAATAAAAATACTCTTTTTACGAGAATGATAAAACCGATGAACGAAAAATTTGTTAAATATTTTAAAGAAATGCCTCCGGTTATAACTTGTGCCGCCGCATTAAACCCTACAATTAATGTTTACGGTGTTGAAACCTTGATTGAAAAAATAACTTACGATTTGAATTTGAATGATGAAGATATTAATTTTTCAACCGTAACAAAAACTTATTTTAACAAATGTTTGGAAGATTTGTTTGATATTTATTTACATAAATATGGTACAACACAAACCCCACATGATACGATGGGCGCGGGCGCATCAAGTAGTAGCTCGAGGAATGTGAACTTAAATTTGTATAACGAAATGAGAAATGAATTTACTAAACGGGCTAGAGGATCCACCCCGAGTAGCGAACTCGGAAGGTATACGGGAACAAACTTTTTATCATTTATGAGTCCGGATGTTTTTGAGGACTTTGATATTTTGGCGTGGTGGAAAGGAAACGAATCTACTTTTCCGGTCCTTTCCGCCATGGCCCGTGATTTACTAACCGTCCAAGCTTCCACGGTAGCTTCGGAATCCGTTTTTTCTCTTAGTGGCAGGATTTTATCTATTCGAAGAACTAGACTCACCCCCGCGGCAATGGAAATGTGCATTTGCTTGAAAGACCATTTGGATGCGGTAGATAGGAGACAAGATAGGAGTTCGCTTGAAAACGAAATTGAAGTTGAAGAATTCATACACGAATCTGAGGTCAACCAAGGATTGGCGAGCCCACTTACAAATGAAGAACTCGCCGAAGATGATAGACTACGAGGATCCACTAGTAACTCCGAGAATGACGGCTAAAATTAAACAAAAAAACAAAAAATAATATATATATATTTTTCTTTTTGTCGAATTGTAATGTTTAATTTTGTAATGTTTTGTGATTTCCGAACTCCTACGGTATGAATAAACGTTGAACTTTATGTTTTTATTTGTTAAATATTTAAACAAATTTTTTTTATTTAATAAAACCGGTTTAAACCGGTTCACCAACCCGAACCGGTCCAGAACCGAACTGAACCGGTTCAACAGGTTCGGGATTCTACATGTGGAAAACCGGTTTATACCCGAACCGGTTTAGTCAAAACCGGTTTCACTTTTGGTCAACTCAAACCGGTCCGGGCGGTTTGAAACCGGTTCGGGCCAAAAACCCGGTTTGTGCACCTCTAATGGAAAGTAGACTCAACATAATATTAAGAGCGGAAGCAAACATCAAACATAACAAGAAGAAAAGGGATTTGGTGGAGACTAATGTTTCACATGGTTTATTTAAAACAAATTTAGTTTATGTTTCTTACAACATAATACTATGTGTAGTGGTGGGGTTAGGGGGGGGGGGGCGTGGTGTCACCTCACCCATCACGGGCGTGAAACACCGCTCCGGGTGAGGGGGGCGTGGTGGTGTTCACTGGCGTGAGCCATATTTGGGAGCCAACTTTTTTACCGTTGCAAACATTGGAAATAAAAAAAGAGCCGTTGGGCTCTTGGTTAAAATAAATTTAACCTATATATACTAAACATAACAACCAAATTTTTTACACAAAAAAATAATCTTTCTTCTTCTCCTCTCTATTTTTTTTTTAAAAATTACAAAGATGCTTCCATGACAATTTGTAAACAACTCGAACAACCCGAACCGCCCAAACAACCTGAACCACCCGATGGGAGGGGTACGTTCCACAACCCCCGGATCCGAACCCGTTGTTGATGTTTGCAAATTGGAGTCATTACCCGACTTACCCGACTTCAAATCCTTCTACACCTGAATTTTTATCCGACTATATACAAGACTTTGTAACCCCCCAACTGTCACCCGACTTTGTACCCGAGACCCAACCGTCACCCGACATGAGAAAGTGCACGAAGTTTGAACATGTCCTATTAATAGGACAATCATCGTCTAAACGATAAAAAACGCCATCCGGCAATGACGTTAGCCACTCTAATTCGGATGGGCGTAGCATTAACCTCAACGAGTCAGGCGATGAGTTAGAGTTTCCGGAAGAAGCTCCCCGCCCTATCGGAAGGGACAAAGCAAAACGAGCCGCATCATCGTCATCAACCCAAACCAACGAGTACAAGCAAAGTTTAGACGCTATATCCGACCGGATGGCCAGGTTCAACGAGTTATCCGAGAGGAAGATCAAAATAAAGGAGGCAAAACAAAAGGCTAGCGATATGAAACTTTATTTCATGAACATTGATCATTTGATTGGCGAGAAGCGCGAAAAATTCCTTAAGTTGAAGAAAGAAATCGAAGAAAAATATAATATGTAGTTTGTATGTTTTTTTTGTCCTAGGTTGTAAGTTTTTTATGGTGTTTTTTTTAATATTATGTTGTTTTTTATTATTAAATATTTTTAGTATTAGTTTATTAAATTAATAAAACAATAATTATGTAATTATTACAAAACTGGTCACCCTCACCCCATCATTACGCACCTGGATGAGGGAAGTCAGTGTCTACGTGGCACATATTAGCTCTCATCTTCACCCTACCATTACAGATAGTCTAATAATCGTAGCAAGAGCACCGCCAGAGAATCAGAGATTACAAAAAACATTCCTAAAATTTCCATGATAATATTCTCTTTCGCTGTAAGTTCTCTCAAAACTGCCATGATATATAATCAGTGGCGGATCCAGGAATTTTTTTCAGGGGGTTCACTGTTTTTAGATGATCCAATTTCATAGGGCCGGACATAAAATTTTTCGGTTCGGTTCGATTGGTCGGGTCGGGTCGGGTCGGGCAGGGGCGGCTCAACCATTTTTGGAGGCCTAAAACGAAGAAAAAAACATGAAAATTATGCTTAAAATGTTCACAAAATCAACTAATTTGTATTTAAGAGTCATCTACTCATTTGTTTCTATCAATTTTTTACCTCTAATCATATGAATGCTCAAGAACACACATTTAGTTTAAGAAAGAGTTCTTAGTTTTATAGCTTCACAACCGGATCAAGCGAGCAGCAGTGGGCGCCGTCGTAAGGGGGTTCACCCTATAATATTTTAGGGGGTTCACCCTAGTTTTTTTACCTACCGTTACACTAAAATTTCAAAACTCGGGGGGTTCCTGTGCACCCCCCCTCGCCTCACTACATCCGCCCCTGTATATAATGTGTGAGCTTGTGTATCAAGTCTGATTCTGTTAATGATTTATAGAATAACCATTAACCTTAAAAGGTTCTCATAAAGAGTTGGTGATCATTAAAGTTTATATCAACTCACTAATTAACAAGTTTAACACTCATTAAACCATCATTGTGACTTGACAAATTCATACATAACCAGGCCAACATCATGGTCAAACAAAATACCCTACATTTTTAATTAATCAACAGTAAATAAACAAATAAAAAACTATGTAGTTGCAAAAAGTAGAATAAAATAACTTTCGTTAAATTCAAAAAAAAAGTTTGAAAATTTGCTTTAAAAATACAAAATTTTGATTTGAAAATTGGGGCCAAAAATTTGAATTTCGATTGAAGATATAATTGTCGGGTCTGAACTTTGAGAACATAGACATTAAATGTGGTGGGGATATCAAGCCTCAATTAATAGCCTCAAATCTACCTCTCATTCCCCACATTTATTGCCTTCAATATTTTAACTTGGTTTAGTTTGCCAATACTCTTGTTTATAGTATCTTCGATCATGATTATTAAAAGTTAATAATTTTATTTATAAATAAAGTATAATGGAAGTGGATGTCAGTTATATTTTTAATCATGTTTACTAACTTTACATATATATTAAAGTTTTTCTAAACGATAGTGACCAGGGTCGTCAATCTTTTTCGGGGCACAAAAGAATTTTAAAATCGGAGCTTTTTGTAAAAAAAATAAAAAAATCATATGATTTTCTTAACGGAGGGTTAAACATATCTGGCTTACTTGATTGATGTTTGTTTAAAAAAACATATCTTGTCCTTTTAATCCATGTGTTGAAAATGATTTCCTTTTTAGTTGTTTTGGGAGTTGACACAATCTTAGCTTCCTCCATTCAAGACTATAAAATAAATGATGTTCTTAACAGAGGGTTAAACAAATCTGGCTTATTTCGACACATTGATTTTATCCAACAAAGCATCATCATGTTAATAAATAATCTATAAATTGTCATTTGACATAGCTAAGTATGAATCTTTTGTAAATATTTTGAAATGAAATCAAATATTATTCAATAAAAATTGCACGAACAAAAGAAAAATAAGTATCATTAAAGAGAATTACTAAAGAATTACACACAACACAAGCATTACTACAGAATCTATGGCTTTCACCCAAAATCGAATAACAGACTTTTCATAGGGATCCTGGGGCAAAAATCGAAAATCTTTGTCGGAGGTCATTAATGTGCTCATGTTGAGTTTATGATCATTAGATTTAATGGATACAAAACTAAGTTATAGATATAGTGTTGATACTGCTAAGAAGAAGTTAGTACCATTGGGTGTTGGGTGAATGAACTTCATGAAGATTGAAAATATGTTCTTATTGTTAGAACATATTACTACTGATGAAGACATAACTTTCTACCGATAGTGAAGGATAAAAGACGAGTTACTACTGTTGGGCAACTTGATACTGCTAAGGTATTAGTTTAGGAATCACATTGAGATTTAACGTAACAGTAAACCCTAATGTATACCTTTATTCAAAGTTGCAATTGGAATTCCGTTGTGTACAAACATCAATATTTCCTTAGAAACATGGTTTACACAATAGAAAAGAGTCTCTTGATCTTCCATGATCGACTACTCAACATCCCATGGAACCTCCCAGTCCCAATCTCCCTTGTCTTTTCTGACGTTCCCTATTTCTTCGGTTTACTCTAGATGATTTAAAACTTGAACCAGTAGTCCAATACAAATAAAAAGATTTCAAATAAGCCCCAAATGCTTTAGAGACGTAAAGCCTTGCTTTTATTAGAAGCCAAGTAGACGACCCTGTGTAAATTGTAAATTGATAACACATGTATAAAGAAATGCGGCTAGGGTTTCATTATAATGTACAAGTGCAAAATATAATGGAAGACATAAGGGCTATATATAGCCATCTAGATAAGCCTAGCTAATAGATAAAAGCCCAACCCAACACAAAAATAACCAAATGACTTATTATGTTAACATCCTCACTCAAACTCACAATGCAAACAATAATAAGCATTGAGAGTTTGTCACACAAGAAACGAAACAGATACGCTGACTGAGCCTTCGTGAAAATATCAGCAATCTACTAAGCTGGTGGAACAAGTGGAAGCGAGATGGTGCCGAGCTGTAGATGATGACAAGTGAAGTGGTAATCAATCTCAATATGCTTCAGAAAAGTGACATGTCGTGATACATATAGTTTCTAACTTACGGGATCAAAACAACGATATCCTTTCTGTCCAACACCATAACCCAAAAATACGCATATAGTTGATTAAGGAGACAACTTATTCCGTTCAACATGAGGATGGGAGAACAAAGCAAGTACATCCAAAAACCCATAACGTAAAGTAATCTGGTAGATAACCATATAATCTTTCAAATGGAGACATCCCTGAATTATGTAAAGTGGGGATTCGATTGATCACATGTACAACAGTTAGGAGAGATTCTCCCCAAAATACACTAGGAACCTCAACAGATAAAAGCAATTAAGGCAGTCTCAATAAAATGACGATGTTTCCTTTCTATAACACCGTTCTGCTAGGGAGTGTCGATACAGGAGGACTGGTGTATGGTACCATCGGATGCAAGTAACCGAGTAAAAATCATTAGAGGTATATTCACACCTAAGTCACACCTGAAGCACTTTATCACAACCGAATGTTGTGTCTTAACAAGGACTCTAAAACATATAGCTCGCCCAAAACATTAGATACGTTGAGTTGCTCCAAAACTCGGGGCAGCAACAATCAGATACGTTGAGTTGCTCCAAAACTCGGGGCAGCAACAATCAGATACGTTGAGTTGCTCCAAAAATATAGCTCGCCTAACCTACGCTCGATCCCAATCACCCTCTGAGTACATTGATCATGTATAATACAAACATAATAAGAAAAGAACACCCAATGACCAGCTTTACACAACTGACTGACCGAAGCAAGATTCGAAACAAGTTTGGGAATATAATAAACATCAGTGAAGTACATATGAGGGGAAGCAACAGAACCAACACCCTCTACTGACATTGATGCAGCACTAGCAGACATAATAGATATCGGTGATATAGAAGACAAAGAAACAAAATATGACAAATAAGGTGACATATGATGAGACGCACCAGAATCCAAAATCTGTAAAGATGACGGAATACCTGAAGTACTAAATGAAGATAAAACTGAATGAGACATGGATGCGGACATGGAAATAGGGTTAGCAGCAAAAAACTGTCTAAACTGCTAAAAAATATGGGGATCTAAATCAGAAGGTGGACCATGTGTTTTAGTTTCTACTGATGTAGCAGCAGCAATAATGAACGGTGGGAGACGAGATGCCCGTGAAGAAGGTGTAACATTCTTGATTTTTTCATGTATTTGTTTCAATGCAATAAACAATGTTTCAATCTCTCTTCTAAGGCCTCATCAATACAATTCCATGACTTTTACGTACACACACATATAATCCTTCCTTATATCTTATTATAAATTCATGTATAACGGATTTGAAAACTTTATTAATTCACTCCTTATATATGTGTGTGTGTATATATATATATATATATAAATATAAAGTTTTAAGCCTTTAAAACAAAAATCAATTTATAAAACACATTTGTATAAATAATCGTAATTCAAATAAACTAGTCTTGAACCCCCCTCATTAAGCCTTGAACCCCCAATTTAACTTTGAACCCCATTTGTGGTATTCGAACCTTTACCCTTGATCTTGACCCACTCCCCCCTCGATTTTGACCAAGAAAAGTCACCAAGAACAACCTTCTTTGAAATTTTACTTAGAAAGGTCAACAAGACCCAAATTTATTTACAAAACCATAATTACATGATGATTCCTGTCCATTGATCGTTTGAAACTGTTTTTCGACCATTCCTAGACTCATTAGATGTGTTAATTTAATCTGAGGCGCGACCAATTCAAATTTCAAACCGACTTCGACAAACCAAAGTCAAACCGAGTCAATTCGGTTACAAATCAAGATATTTTACGCATTTGGAACCCGCAAACCACGCGCAATTATTCCTCACATGTATTCAGACCATATACGAGGCTCAATTCATCATCAATTATCAATTAAATGCACGAATCATTGTCGACAGCTGTTTCCTATCAATCAGGTACGAATCGAACAAATTAAGAGAAATTGATCCATTTGAATTACTCCCTCACTTGCGCAAACTCTCTCTCAAACTTCCTAACCTCTGTCGTAACCGGCATTGCACCTCTGGGACCCTGTCAAGCTCCAAGAACATCGAGACTTTTCATTATGTCAATCTCTCTCCTCTCTCAATCATTCCAGGTAATTGATACGTTCTTTTAATCGTTTCAACCTTCTGATTGAAAGCCCCAAGGTTTTGGGTACCTGTGTTTAATCTCAATCAATTCTGGGCTAGGGTTTCGGGAACTCGAATTGGGAAGAAGATGGGTTGGGGCTCTATGCTAAAATCATTACGCGACAGTTCTGTCAAGGCTTTAAGCCCAGTCAAGTTGGTTAAGGCCTTGTCCCCCTACACACTAGGTTGCGGGTTCGAAACCCACGACTGTACCATCCTTTTTGCCTCTTGTTAATACCAAAACCCGTCCCCCTTCTGTCCTTGCACTAAAACATTGTTAAAGCGGGTTATATCACCTCTGGCCCTTGGGTCAAGTGGTTGAGTTGCTTCTGTCACCTAGGATCCACCCGGGTTTGAACCCGGTGGTCCTCATTTATTTTTGCAGGGCCTTTTAAACACTCCAAATAATTTATAAAAATTATTTTTATAAAAGTTACCCCCTATAGATCTTATTTAGTACAACAATTAATAGATTTTAAAAAAGAAACAATTATTTTTACAATTCAAATTGTTTTAAAACTTTGTTCCCAATATAAAAATTATTTAAATTGTATTTTAATTAAATTGTTAATTTACAAATAAAGTATGTAAATTGTTCTTTGGAACCATAATTTTTTATAAAACTTTTATAAATTTTATCCAATCATTTTATACACTTATAAAATTATACATATTTTCGTAAAATTTGTAATTTAGATTTAAACATAATTTAGCAAACTCTCATATATATATATATATATATATATATATATATATATATATATATATACATATATATATATATATATATATTTAAATACCCATTTTTGAGACATATTATTTTAATAATAAATGAATAAATAAAAAGAAATTTATTTATTTAAATTAATTACCTTTGTACACTAATAATTCATTTGGGGTTTAATTATATTTAGTATAATTTCTTAAATATATACTAATATAATTACATTTTTTATGGCACCTTATTATAATAAATAAATGAATAAAAGAAATTATTTATTATTTAACCATTTTGAGTTAAACCCTAAGTCAATTATTATAATATTAAATTCATACATACTTTAAAATTACATTTTTGATTAAACTCTTATTCAATTACAAACATCAAATTACACATATCCATTTCATTCCACAAATACTTTTTATACAAATCCACACATATCAAAACACGTTGAACCCTAAACTTGCCTTAAACCTTGCGCATGATAATAATTCAAGTTCATACATTTTTACTTTAGGTTAATCATGTGATTTACAAATCACTTGTGCTACCTACAGCTCGTGTTAACTACTTCATTTGATACAAGTGAGTTTACATAACCCCTTTTTCATTTTGTACATTTTGGGGTGAACATGATTTACATTGAAACTATTTGCAATTTTACACAATACAATTCTGCATTATGATTTCATGTGACTATTTGTGCATTATGCTTGAATGCTATGAGTTATTACTACACATACATGACGCAACTCGTACAATCATTAACTCCGTACAAGCCAACGGTTAACAAAGATAGATCTATTGAATCTAACAAACCCACCCGGGTAGGGTGTTTGTTACCGACAACACATCAGGATAACACTAGGTGTTATGCCCTACATTAGGATAACCTGCGGGTTATGCCCTTCAGTCACAAGGTTTGATTGTACACTTAGTATAACTATAGATTCTCCATAAGTGCCTTATATGCCATGTATCATATGAATTGTATAAAACATTTTGAAATCGTTATTGTGATGCCAAAACTTATGTATGCTCACCAACTTTCTAGTTGACCATGTTTTTAAATCATGTTTCAGGTACAAACAAATGAGTTGAGCAAGTTGCTTTCACTTAAGTTTGAGGACCTAGTTAATTAAATTGTGAACTCATTATGTATTTTCAATTTCTTGTAATTGTTTGGATTTTGTATGGTTTGAAATGAAATAATTTAATATATTACAATTTAGCCAACCATGTGCTCATGAACAGTGTACATGTCCCGCACCGACGTTTCCGCCGTCGGTTGGGGTGTGACAGATTGGTATCAGAGCCTTGGTCATAGGGAATTAGGTTATTAGACACATTTGACCTAGACTATAACCTCAGGACACCCATATTGTGCCATGCTCTATGTACATAACATTAGTCACCGTACTACATGCTACATGAATACTACTTTGTGTGAATATTTTTAAATGTTACTCTAAGTGTTAAATCACATGATACAGTACCTGATAGCCTATGTACTACACTACTTGATAACTCTTGTGTTTATAAGCATTGCTATCTACATGCTACCTATTTGATTTCATTAAGTCTTATCCTAAGTCTTATCACACTTATTCACACCTAATCCTTTATGCACCCTCATTTTTGCACACATGTCACCATCATCATTTGTGAACAAAAAATTTAAACTCTTAGGCCTAAAGCCTAATAAGATTTTAGAATCCCATCAAAGTTTTGAGTTCTGAAAACTAGTAAAGAACATGTGCAATCCGGAAGGGTGAATGTCTGCACTTTGGGTCTTCTGTCTATGAAAGCATTTCATATAAATCCAAAACAACCGAAGGATCCGTATGCTTTCCTAGGAATTCCCGAAGTGAGTGTTCACCTATAGGCTAAAGCATGTCTTCTTGAAAGTGTAAGAATTTGAATCACTTTGATTTGTCAAAGTATCCATTTGATTATGTTATCAAATGAAGTACAATCTAAACACCATCGTTTTGTTTATTACAATTTAGTACACGTACATAAGCCTTCTTTGCAAACTAACCATTTTATTATTTGATTTAAACAACATCGTTATTTCATTCAAACAAAGCGATTATCAAACATTTAGTTTATAAATAGTATCTGAAGTATAAATTTTCTATAAACTTTTTCACATTGTAAGGAAACTTAATACAACTTGTTTTATAAAAGCATTATTTTTAATTGATAATTAATTATGACTTTTCTTGCTAAAATAATTATTATTAAACCTCGGCTTAATTATTAAATAATCTAGTCATTATTTTCTCTTAAAAATAGTCTTCTTATAATAATTTGAAAATTTAATAAAAATGTTTTTATTTAATTATCAATACAGTTAATTATTCAACCATTTTTTACCATTTTACTTACAAACAATAATAAATTACAACTATTTGTTTATTTACAAACAAAGAGCATAAATCAGTTATTCGTAAGCACACTGCTCTAAATATCTACACAACATTCTCGTTATCTTACTCCTTTAGAAATACATGATTGTACTAGGCACTGCAATGAGATGAATCATTTCGCATAGGCATTAGCCATCCATATAAACCTCAACAAGATTTACAAGTTAAAAATCCAAATACCCACATCATACATGAACGCCAAACAACACGCTTGTCTGCAACACTCGACTACCTGCAAGATTCGATAGTTTACATTACTCATGAGATCCAATAGCTTACATATGAACATTCACAAGATACATGAAACTTAGTTATTTACAATATGCATGATACTAAGTTAATCACATGATACATGAAACTTGGTTTGATACATGATACTAGACTGAGCACATTATACACGATCACAAAATACATGAAACTTAGTAGTAGCAATATACATAATATTACACTGATCCCATAATACATGAAACTTAGTTGTTTGAAAAATACATGATACCAAATTGTTCACACTATACAATATACATGATACTACATTGCTCACATTATACCTGAAACTTCATTGTTTACAAAATGCAAAATACTAAATTGTTTACATTTACAAAATACATTATACTAAATTGTTTACGTCATACATGAAAACTTATTTGATATTAAATTGTTCACATTATACATGAAACTTATTTGTTTACAATGTACATGACACTAGATCATACATGGAACTTATGTGTTTACATTATACACGGAACTAAATTATTTACAATTGTTGCAATTGATCGATCACATTACAAGGCATGATTATCCACCTTATCCATGAAAGCTACTCGAGGTTTGACGTATTCTTGTTCAAACACGAGAAAGCTATGGAACCCTAAATTATGCCATGTTATTACTCTTTAAATGCTAAGTGACCTTACTATCTAGGGACATAGTTACTTATTAGCAACTCATATGTGAAAACAATAGACATGAACTAAGTGAATTTGTGCTCCCCCTTGACCCACACACAATGGGATGAACTATACGGACCATGCGACGATTTGGATAGTTATGAGTGCACACGTAATTATAAAAGTCAGCGCATGGAAAATATAGTAAATTATGTCGTGTGTTATGACATAAAACCAATCGTGATATATAGTAACGAAACTAATGTGATATGATAAGGGCATGATGGATACGCCGTTGGTACTTCCTATATATAAGTGTTCATGTCATATTGTCAAAAGTAGTGTTACTCGTATCACGTAAAGTTTTATGTTATTTTGACTTGGACCAATGTTTGTGAAATCTCTTATCCACTGACAATTTTTGGGCATACCAGACTACATCTTAAACGAACCCTAAACATCAAATTCCCATCAAATCCATCCCAAGCAATGCATTTCACCTTTGAAATCCAAATTATTATTCGACACTTTTCTCCTTAAGATCATTTCAAAACTAAGTTCATTATCATCATTCATACCTGACCTTGAGAAACACACCTAAACCTTGTTAACAATCGTACTCCGCAACCCAACTTTCCAAGTTCTTTGGAAATCTAAACGTGGCTCAGGGTTCACTTGAGAAGCGTGAGGATTAAATAAAGCACAATTACCCACCTCTTTACTGATTCAGTATCCTCAACTAGTTGAACTTCGGGACGAAATTCTCTCAACATGGGAATACTAAAACGTTCTTGATTTTTCCATGTATTTGTTTCAATGAAATAAACAATGTTTCAATCTCCGCTTCTAGGGCCTCATCAATACAATTCCATGACTTTTACGTACACACACATATAATCCTTTATTATATATTATTATAAATTCAAGTATAACGGATTTGAAAACTTTATTAATTCACTCCCTTATATATGTGTGTGTGTGTGTATATATATATATATATATATATATATAAAGTTTAAGACTTTAAAACAAAAATCAATTTATAAAACACATTTGTATAAATAATCATAATTCAAATAAACTAGTCTTGAACCCCCCTCGTTAAGCCTTGAACCCCCAATGTAACTTTGAACCCCATTTGTGGTATTCGAACCTTTACCCTTGATCTTGACCCACTCCCCCCTCGATTTTGACCAAGAAAAGTCACCAAGAACAACCTTCATCGAAATTTGACTTAGAAAACTCAACAAGACCCAAATTTATTTACAAAACCATAATTACATGATGATTCTTGTCCAGTGATCGTTTGAAACTGTTTTTCGACCATTCCTAGACTCATTAGATGTGTTAATTTAATCTGAGGCGCGACCAATTCAAATTTCAAACCGACTTTGACAAACCAAAGTCAAACCGAGTCAATTCGGTTAAAATCAAGAAATTTTACGCATTTGGAACCCGCAAACCACGCGCAGTTATTCCTCACATGTATTAAGACCATATACGAGGCTCAATTCATCATCAATTATCGATTAAATGCATGAATAACTGTCAACAGTTGTTTCCTATCAATCCGGTACGAATCGAACAAATTAAGAGAAATTGATCCATTTGAATTACTCCCTCACTTGCGCAAACTCTCTCTCAAACTTCCTAACCTCTATCGTAACCGGCATTGCACCTCTTGGACCCTGTCAAGCTCCTCTCTCAATCAATCCAGGTAATTGATACGTTCTTTTACTCGTTTCAACCTTCTGACTGAAAGCCCCAAGGTTTCAGGCTCGTACCTGTGTTTAATCTCAATCAATTCTGGGCTAGGGTTTCAGGAACTCGAATTGGGAAGAAGATGGGTTGGGGATCTATGCTAAAATCATTACGCGACAGTTTTGTCAAGGCTTTAAGCCCAGTCGAGTTGGTTAAGCCCGTGTCCCCCTACACACTAGGTTGCGGGTTCGAAACCAACCACTGACACTGTACCCTCTTTTTTTGCCTCTTGTTGATACCCAAACTCGTCCCCCTTCTGTCCTTGCACTAAAACATTGTTAAAGCGGGTTATATCACCTCTGGCCCTTGGGTCAAGTGGTTGAGTTGCTTCTGTCACCTAGGATCCACCCGGGTTCGAACCCGGTGGTCCTCATTTATTTTTGCAGGTCCTTTTAAACACTCCAAATAATTTATAAAAATTATTTTATAAAAGTTACCCCCTATAGATCTTATTTAGTACAACAATTAATAGATTTTAAAAAAGAAACAATTATTTTTACAATTCAAATTGTTTTAAAACTTTGTTCCCAATATAAAAATCATTTAAATTGTATTTTAATTAAATTGTTAATTTACAAATAAAGTATGTAAATTGTTCTTTGGAACCATAATTTTTTATAAAACTTTTATAAATTTTATCCAATCATTTTATACACTTATAAAATTATACATATTTTCATATAATTTATAATTTAGATTTAAACATAATTTAGCAAACTCTCATATATATATATATATATATATATATTTAAATACCCATTTTTGAGACATATTATTTTAATAATAAATGAATAAATAAAAAAGAATTTATTTATTTAAATTAATTACTTTGTACACTAATAATTCATTTGGGGTTTAATTATATTTAGTATAATTTCTTAAATATATACTAATATATTTACATTTTTTATGGCACCTTATTATAATAAATAAATGAATAAAAGAAATTATTTATTATTTAAACATTTTGAGTTAAACCCTAAGTCAATTATTATAATATTAAATTCATACATACATTAAAATGACATTTTTGATTAAACTCTTATTCAATTACAAACATCAACTTACACACATCCATTTCATTCCACAAATACTTTTTGTACAAATCCACACACATCAAAACCCGTTGAACCCCTAGACTTGCCTTAGACCTTGCGCATGATAATAATTCAAGTTCATACATTTTTACTTTAGGTTAATCTTGTGATTTGCAAATCACTTGTGCTACCTACAGCTCGTGTTAACTACTCCATTTGATACAAGTGAGTTTACATAACCCCTTTTTCATTTTGTACAATTTGGGATGAACCTGATTTATATTGAAACTATTTGCAATATTACACAATACAATTCTGCATTATGATTTCATGTGATTATTTGTGCATTATGCTTGAATGCTATGAGTTATTACTACACATACATGACGCAACTCGTACAATCATTAACTCTGTACAAGCCAACGGTTAACAAAAGATAGATCTATTGAGTCTGACAAACCCACCCGGGTAGGGTGTTTGTTACCTACAACACATCAGGAAAACACTAGGTGTTATGCCCTACATTAGGATAACCTGCGGGTTATGCCCTTGATTCACAAGGTTTGATTGTACACTTAGTATAACTATAGATTCTCCATAAGTGCCTTATATGCCATGTATCATATGAATTGTATAAAACATTTTGAAATCGTTATTGTGATGCCAAAACTTATGTATGCTCACCAAATTTCTAGTTGACCATGTTTTTAAATCATGTTTCAGGTACAAACAAATGAGTTGAACAAGTTGCTTTCACTTAAGTTTGATGATGTAGTTAATTAAATTGTGAACTCATTATGTATTTTCAATTTCTTGTAATTGTTTGGATTTTGTATGGTTTGAAATGAAATAATTTAATATATTACAATTTAGCCAACCATGTGCTCATGAACAGTGTACATGTCCCGCCCCGACGTTTCCGCCGTCAGTTGGGGTGTGACAGAAGGACCAGAAGGGCGTGGCTGAAACTGACCACTAGATATGTTTTCCTGAGAAGGTTTTTGTTGTTGTTTTGCCCTATAAAGTAGTAGTAGGCACTAAGACTTCCAATGCTTTTTCTATATGTAGAATGCACACTCATCAAGGGCAACTTTAGGAGCTTGTCTAAACTGATTTGAAGCTAGAGATCGTTATGGAACAACAAACACAACATGAGTAGTAGTTGCTTAAGACTCTTTGTTTACATGAGATTGGATACTAGTCTCCTCTACAATTAGTTCATAAACAACTGAATCAACTGTAGGAAGAATAGACCAATAAAGGATGTTTCCATGTAATCCTTCAAAATCAGAACATAAAGCCATAAAAAAACTAAACCAAATGATGCTCTTCCTTCCTAGCAATATATAGTTTAACACTTTCAACTCTACAGATTCTGTAAGAGCCAAATGATCCCATAATTCAGACATAACAGCATAGAAGTCATGAATACTCTTATCATTCTGATGAAAATCATGAATATCATATTCTAACTGCATTGTTTAGCAAAGTTAGACTGGATGTACAGTCTCTCCAAATGATCCCACACTTCCTATGTCGTGTCATACTTAGACAATTGGATACTAAAGGACCGAGTTACAGAATTGTTATCCAAGTGATAACCTTAGAGTTATCGGTTTCCTATGTATCAAGTAACAATGCATAATATGCAGCCTTTTTGTCTGCAAGCTTACCTTATTACTAGTAACAAAACCCCATATATGTTTCCCATGAAGAAAAGTTCTTCATCACATAACTCCAATAGGCATAGTTTTTACCATATAGTTGGGTACTAGTAGACTGAAGAGAGTCATCCTTTCAAGCTATGTTAACAAACGACAATAATCAAATACCAAATACGAAGTAAGCAACAGAAGCAAATACAAACCCTGATTACGAAAAACGGCATCAACAAATACGAACGAAAACGAAAATGATGAACCAATATGAAATACGAACCAGAATCAAATCAGACGACGAACCAGAAGCATGTACAGACCAGCAAATAAAAGAACATGGATCGAATAAGCTTTGATACTATGTAAATTGATAACACATGTACACAGAAAGGCGGCCAGGGTTTCATTATAATGTAAAAGTGCAAAATAGTACAATGAAATACATAAGAACTATATGTTGTAACATCCTAAAATTTAAGAAAATAAAAGTCCAGGGACTAAAGGTGAAAAAGTCCAAAAGTTAATGGACTAAACATACAGAAAATCTCAAAATCAGACCAGTAGCAGACCGCTACCGGCTTCTTAACGGTCTGCTATGTGCGGAAGAGGGAAATGATGAGAGAATGACACGTGGTGGGTACGTGTCAGGTGACTCAGCCCTATGGCGGACTTCCACCAGGCGGGTAACGGTTCGCCAACCGCAATTGGACCCGGACAACGAGCATGTGACACGTGTAAGATAACTCGCTGATAAGGATTGGGCAGCGGACCACTACCCAGAGTGTAAAGGTCCGCCACGTGCGGAGTACGCCAGACACCTGGCAAAGGGGCGGTAGCGGACCGCTACACCTTGCTTAGCGGTCCGCCACCGGTGCACAGTCAACCTATAAATAGTTGAACTTTGTTGTTCATTTGAGAAACACAACACAAACACAACCACCACTCCCACACGTTCACACATATTGAGGCAAGGCAAGCACGACGGTTACGGGCGCGACGGTTACAAGGACGGAGCATTAAAGTTACGAGCGAGGAACGGAGAGACGTCTTAACAAGGAACAAACTTAGGGAACTATCCGAGGATAATGTAAGTACACTGGACTCGTACCCTAGACACGATTATGTGAATTACGTGCTTAAATGATATGTGTTATGTGATATGTGTATGACGAGGGTACGAGATAATGAAGGGTTAGTCTAAACACTAAACGGGAATAATGGAGTAGACACGATGTATCCAAGTGGTGGTGGATATGCCGCTGGTACCTTTTATATATAAACCTCTTTGATACTTCGCAGTGAAACCATTATGAATGTTTAGGAGTATAGACTAAAAGATAGTAATAAGAATATAGTAAACGTACGGGAGAACTTCCAACCGGTATGTAGTTATTTAACAAACGGAATGTTCTGTCTAAGGAAAGAGTGGTGTATAAATCTCGCCTAGACCCGTCACTCTTTCCTGGGAACATCTCTGTTGGAGGTACTGCTCTGGAAGGATAATTACCTCAGTTTACAATATATGACGAGTATGGATATGTGATAAAGTTGAACACATGAATGCATGAACATGTGAATACATGATGAATATGAGAATGCATGATGAAACGTGCAAGTATGAATGAATATGATGGAACAAGTCTAAACCCTAAAATTAAATAACGGAGTACTCACGAAGTGTTGAAAGGGTGGTGGATACGCCGCTGGTACTTCCTATATATAAATCCTTTTAATGCATCGTGGAGAAACCGTTACGAAGTTTTAAGGCAAGGACTGGTTGGGAAATAGATCAAGCATATACGTGAAATGAAAACAAATGCTTGATATATTTGGGAGGCTGTGAGTCTAAGATACTCAAGATCCCAAATGAAAAGAGATACCCGGCCTGTAAGGTGAATCTCAATAATAAAGAAGAGAATTAAAGAATAAAGCCTACAAGTTAAGAAATGAATGAGCCTTCGTGACAAATGCAAGGGGCATATACTGACGAGTATAAGGACCTTGCCAATACTCTGACCGGAGGTACGTCCGAAGATGGTCGATAGGGGGTTAGCACACCCATAAATAGAATGAAAAACTCGGACCGGAGGTACGTCCGAAGATGGTCGCGAGGGGGTTAGCACACCCATAAAATATACGAATGACGTGACCAGAGGTACGTCCGGATATGGTCACGGGGGCACCGAGAGCCTGAGAAACTTGAACAATAATAAGAACCTAAAGGGGTTCATAATAAAAAAAAAGATGCAGTGTACTTACTTAGCAAAAGCTAATTCAAAAACGTTTTCCAAACACTACATGAAAGAAGCATATGGAATAGATCTTCCTGTGGATGAGGCCGGACGGAATGAAGAATCCCTAGACTTTGTAATAGAATATTGTACATGTAAAACAATATTTATAAATGAAAAAGATACCTTAGTTATTTAATGACAAGGTTTTATTAAACTGAGACCATTTTTCACAATTAAACTCTGATAAAATAATAAAGAAAAAGTAGGATGTTTCATAAGTAGCCATCTAGATAAACCTAGCTAATAGATAATAGCCCCACCCAATACAAAATTAGCCTAATAACTTATTTTGCTAACATAAATATTCCTTTAACTTCAAGTCAACCATCTAATTATGTGTGTTTTTGTCACTTCCACATCCCTATATATCACATGTCGGATAAAATACTAACTTTGAAATGACATTGGCAATTAGTTTGTTACGAATACAATACATTTGAATAAAATCAGTAACTTTTTTTACAAATAAACATGTAACATTGTTTTTCATTCCAAAAGACAATTACTTTGATACATATATAAATAAAAATCCTTCCATCGACCATAATTATTGTGTGATCGATCCTTTAAATTTGTTTAGGCCTTGACGTGGTCGATTCATGATGGACCGTGCATCAACTTATGTTTTTTGACATACGTTTTTAACTGACATGTTTTGGTTGTTTAATATTTTGGTCCTTTCGGACATTCTTGTTAATAATTTAAGAATAAAAGATATAAAACATATCTAAAACTAGATAAACTTTTTTTTAATTTAAAGGGACGGCATCCCGACAAATTTTAAAACTACAAATTTTAAAACTACATAAGCTGGTGAATACATATGACAATTTTCATTCATATGAATAATGTTATTTAGCTAGTCGATAGGTTAGATCGAGAAACAAGATCATTAGAAACAAACCGCGTGTTTAAACTTGAAATACGTTAATTAAAAAAACAATCAACAAATAATTATTGGACGAGGAAGACAAGAACATAAAACCAGGGCAAAGGAAAGCCTCGATCACCATGTTTTGTGACACAAAAGTAAGATTAAAATACTTATTAGTAACGGGCACCCGGCACAATACAATATTTAACTCTAAACGCTCCCAAGACAAAGAAAAATATTATTCAATGGTCACCTTTTTAATTAATTATTCCCAACTAATTATAATCAAAACAAACTACTTTAACAACCATAATTTGTGAAATGGATACGATGGTATCCAACAACACTTATTCTTTAATTATTATAAGTACACAATCTTCCAACATACCACCTGCTCCTCGTGACCATTCAGATTCCATAACCATCAACTTAGCCTGCCAAATAAAATATTTAATTCATCGTCTCAGTTGTAATAGTAATAATAGTAGTAATAATAAAATATATACTTTTGCTTGAAAAATAATAATAATAGTAACGGTGATATAACAGTATCAGTACCGGTGACAGTGGCGGTGGTGGTGGTGGTTGAGGAAGATGGTTGATTGGAGGGCGGAATGACAACCCCGGGCCATGAACGACACATACAATGCTTACCCTTCTCTATGCTCGCATAGAGTGTTTTGAGATGCTCCCCACAACCTCCCCAGCCGTAGTTTCCGCATTTCTTGCACGCCACCCTGTAACACATTGTTGCTGAGTTGTCGTTTTACGGGGTACTATTTCTAGGCTTCGGGATATGGGATATAATGTTGTTTATAGCTCACTCGTATTCCATCTTTTATAGAAGGTAGAGAATACTGATACTTTGGTAGCATCGACCGTAGGGTGCCTAGGAGGGTGAAGATAACGATTTCTATTTGGGTGGTAATGATTTTATAATCTGATGCTTGTTGTCTTTTGGACTTTGTTTATTTTGGCAGTTTTTTCAAACACAATGGTGATTATATATAGGGCACTAAGTTGATTCAAATAAAGACAGACATTTAGGACGGTATTTTAGGCTCCTGTGATGACTAACCACATGCCTCTTGATTGATATTAAAAATCATGTATCAACTTGGCATTTTACCTAAAATTATGATTGTTATTATTATTATTATTCAAAATTTCATTAAATGCAATAATATATATTAATAGTACACTTGTTGTAATAGGGTGAGGTTCAAATGCTAACCAATATTTATGTGATAACCACTCTCAAACATAGTGTTACGTATATGTAACAATTATCATTATGTTAATGTTACATATATGTAAACACTATGTGTCACGTATATGTAACATTATTTGGTACGTATACGTAAGACTCATCATTTCTGTATTTACGTTCAAAATATTTATTCAAGGTACTTAAATACTATTTTAACAATTAAAAGAAAAAATAATTTATAAATTATGTGATTGTTTTATAGTGGTTAGCACGGTTATCATATAAAAAGTTGGTTAGTATTTGAACTCTTCCCTATATAATTGTGAAGTTAAAAAAACCCTAACCCTATTAATAGTCACATTTCACGTGTTAAAAACGTTAGTCCATCCGTGCCCAAGGGGACATACTGGTGGTAAAATGGTGTACTCCAAAACCAAATGTTAGTTGTGGGTTCAAATCCTGGCAACAGCAAAAAATGAGTCTGTGACCAGGTCAGTGGGTTTACCCAGTTAGTGGGTTCCTCCTGTGGTGGGCTGCCCTGGATGTTCTAGGTGTTGCCCCGGGAAAACCCAATTATCCTAGAATATCTTGGTGTTGCCGTTCAAAAAAAAAGTTGTGGGTTCAAATCTTATGAAGTGTAGGTGCGGTGATTTTAGGAGCCTATTGGTGTAAAGTAGAGAGTGTGTGTATTCGCCGATCAAAAAAATGCTAGTCCACCACAAAAGGTTGAGAATTCAAGTCCCGTTGGGGACAATTATTAATTTATAAAGATTTTCCGTAGTTCCCTGGATTAACAAAACAAATAATTCTTTCCTATTAAATTTTTTTTCCTTCTCTTTCACGTCTATAGTATTAAAAAAAATCAGTTTATCAGAAGTGGAGAGGCATGACTGGCCTTGGCCATTACCACTACCGATGGTCTTTAAGAACGAAGAGGTATGGTTCGTGAGAGGGGTGCCTTGAGAGCCACCATGGTTCACGCTCACGGGAACACCGCTTCCTTCATCCGTGAGCGTTCTATGAGAGGGTAACGCGGGAGCCCACTCACGCTCGTGAGCTGGTATCCGTTGGAGAATTCGACCGTTGGGGTTATTCGTTGCCATTTGATAAAAAACAATTTTTTTTTGAAAAAAATATGTATGATAAATACCATACAAATCTATTTTTTATACACAAATAAAAATATATCTACACAAAAAAAATACATTTCACTCAGTGATGGGATGAATCCTCCAATAATCACTCAGTGATGGGATGAATCCATGAATCCTCCAATAATCTATTTTTTATACACAAATAAAAATATATCTACACAAAAAAAATACATTTCACTCAGTGATGGGATGAATCCTCCAATAATCACTCAGTGATGGGATGAATCCATGAATCCTCCAATAATCACTCAGTGATGGGATGAATCCTCCAAAAATACATTTTTTTGAAAAAAAAAGTCACGATTTTAACAACCCAAACAATCGTTTCAGTTAAAGCTAAAACGGCAAAACCCAAAAAATCCTTTCGAAACGGGTTAATCCCGTATCGCTTGTTTTTCGAACTAAAATTATTTTCACCATCGCAATTGTCATTTGCGGGGTGGAACCAACCCATGACTCAACAAACACCATTGTTTTCCCAACCCGCCCTCGATGTTGTCCCCAAAACGCAACTGGTACCGTCAAAGAAGAAAGACAAAAAGAAAGACCAATCGACTTCAACCGGAACACATCGAAGCACCCTAAAATGGAATGCGACTGAAAAGATCGCGTTAGATCGAGCTCGGGTTGATATATCGGAGGATCTCGTTATTGGTAACATTTTAAAAAAAATAGTATTATATTTATTATTTTGAATTTTCATCCAAATCATTTCTAAGGCTATGTGTAATGGTTTCATAAAAAACGAAAAACGCATTGCCACGTAGGCAAGAGTGAAAAACGCACTGCCACGTAATTGTTTCACTATTAGCATTAATTTTTTTAATCAGTAACTAATCCTTGTTATTAATTATTTACTATTTATTAAAAGTTTTATTTTTTCAATAAAATACTAATATTTATTTAAAATAAAGACAAAAAATACAAATATTAATTTAATATTAAAAAAACAATACTTGACATAAAATTCTAATATTAATTAATCATATGTCTCGTGAGCGATTCCTCCAAACCGCACAAACGATCACCTAATAATAAAATTTCCGCTTTGTAACCCATTGTGAGCATTCAGCATGTTGAAGTATATGAGACTGTTTGGTTCATTAAGAGCTGAACCATTAAAAGCTATGAATGGTTTAGCATGGTTTCTGTGCTGAACCATTAAGAGGCTGAATGAACTATTAAAAGGCTGGCAAAATCTAAAACAAACACCCCTACCTCTTACCGATTCAGAGGTAACCTCTTAATTGAATCATTAAGAGGCTATCAAACAACCCCTAAGTTCGATCCCCGGCCGAACCGCACAAACGATCACCTCATCTTCCTCGGATGAATCTGGCCATGTGGATGAAATATTCATTTAAAAAAAAATTGGAGCGTGATTAGAGAGAATTGACAGTAGAATGAAAAAATTTTTGAAAAATATTAATGGTTGTGGCGTTATCTATAGGTTTAAATTTATTATTTCAACTTTTTTTTTAATCAAAGCCGGCTCTTTGACTTGCAACCACTATTTTCCCTCGCATGACACCCGTCAATTGCCTCACCCCTTTGCTCTTCACGCTCGAGGGGGCGGTATGCAATGCCCATCACGTTGTCACATCATCCACGTCGCCTCCCTGTCACGTCTATTACACATAACCTAATGATGATGAGTATAATCAATTTTAATAAATCATTGTTGCTTTTAATATCATCTTTAAACAAATTTCACTCCAAACTAAATTTATCAAGAGCACTTACACCCAACATTTTAGATAGACTAGGTTATAAAAGTTAAACCTAAAAAACATATTGTAAAATAAGTTAATAATAATAAGTAACTAATAAAACCATTTTAACCCTTAAATAAAGTAACTAATAAAACAGTCTTAACCGTTTAAAAAAAGAATAACAAATAAAACAATATTGTTTTTTTAACGATGATTTTTTTTGCCCAAGACAATGTTAGAAACCATAACTTTTTTGTTGTAACCCAATCGGACCTAGGGGTGTAAACGAGACGAGCCGAGCCCGAGCTCAACTAGACTCGAGCGTGGCTCGTTTAACTTACTGAGAGCTCGAGCTCGAGCTCGGCTCGATTCGAGCACTACTTCTAAAGCTCGAGCTCGAGTCGTTTATTATTTATTAATTAATTTATATATATATATATATTTATAATTATTTTATTTATATTTTATTATAATTTTTATATATAACATAATATATATTATTTAGTTATTTTTATTGTATATTTATATATATATATATAATTAGGGGACGTATCGGTTGTAAACCCTATGTTATTGTGAAATCCCTTAAATCCATTCTGGTCCACATGTTTTATTTCTTTTGTTTTTTGTTTATTTTTATTCAGAAGGTGATTTTAATAAATTGGCTTTATACACACATACCCATTTTTCTCTCTCTTCTTCCTTATAATTATGGGTTTCCTCTTTTCTCTCATATATCTGAAAATCTAAAACACTTTTCTTCTGTCCAAACCCTAAAACCTTCGATTGCTATCCATCTTCGATCGGTTGAAGCTTCTTCGGTTTCCTTCGATCTGCAGACTAACACCTATCTGAAGCTTCTTCTGGATCTTTGATCTTTGTGGCATTTTTTGGTGGTTTGGGACGACAACAACATATCCTTCACTATCACTGAGGGGACCAGAGCACCCCCATCAGAGTTGGTTCGTCTGATGCTTCACGGATCTGGAACCAGATCTTTGTGCGGCGGTATTGGGTCGGTCCGTCTGATGCTTCACGAATCTGGAATCGGTCAACACCATCATCGCCATTCAAAAGGTTTTTTCTTAATCGTGGACCTCCACTACAAATCCCTTCCAAATCTTTTTTGTTGTTTTCTCATTGGAGGTCCTACCCAAGAAACACTAATAGCACATGTTTCCACCATTAAAGCTCCAAACAGAGGTACAAGATTCATCCTTCTATATTCCAAATGTCTGTTTATATCCGTTTCACTTGGTAATTCAACAAAGTAACAATTCAATCCTTCTTTTGTGATTTCATGAAAAGTAATGATTTTTTTGGGGTGAAAAAATCTTTTTTTAAAACACCAATGTGTTATTATTATTGTTATTTAAAAAAATGGTGCAGATTCAGAGATATGATGCAGCTTGATTTGTGGAATTGAATTTGAAAAACGTGGCGGATATCTATCTGTTTCGTTAGATCTGGATATATTAATAGCTAGGGGAAATTGAATTTTATATATGGGTTTTACCCATGTGTAAACTGATTTTACACATGTGTAAAAAGTTTTTGTTCATGTGTAAATGTATATGTAACTATCTTTTTGTTTGATTACAGTAAGTTTTGATTTTTACAAGAAGATATGAGTTCAAGACGGTGTAAAAGTCACGATTTTAAATGATATGGGCTCAAGATCTACATGGGTTGATACACAATCAAGGGTTTGATATTGGTTTTTTTAGTTTGATTACAATAAGTTTTGATTTTGTATTTTAGTTTTACATGGTTAGTTGATTCTTTTACATATGTGTAACATAGTTTTTACCCATGTGTTTTTGGGGTATTTGGATGTAGAATTTTTTGCTAATTTACGTATATAAATTTTACACATGTTTAAAAAGGTTGTTCTTCAATCGTTATTAGGTTTTTATGTTATAAACTGAAATTACTCATTCATGTTCTTGAATTTGTTCAGGTAAACCATAAAAAAATCTAAATTTGGATATATAAAGAGAGAGAAAAAGAGATATAGTGCTTTTATTAAATCAATGATGTAATTGACTTATTTAACCTTTTGGGTGTACTTTAACAATTTTAAAAAGAAAAAAAATAATAAAAAATCCAGATTAAATCTTAACCACAAGATAAAATATTCAAAACAGAATATGTGATCCAGAATAAGTTTAAGAGTTTCACAACAACACAGTGTTTACAAACGATACGTCCCCTATATAATTATTATTTTATAAATATAAATTTAATATATTAATTAAAAAATTATATAAACAATAAGCTCGTTTAGGCTCGCGAGCCGGCTCGAGCTCGATAAGTGAAGCTCGGTTCGGGTTCGTTTATTAAACAAGCTTATATTTAGGCTCGGGCTCGGACTCGAGCTCGTTTAAGCTCAGCTCGATTCGAGCTTTTAAGGAGACGATCTCGAGTAGCTCGCGAGACGGCTTGACTCATTTACACCCCTAAGTCCCTAATCCCACCCGCTCATAAAAGAGTCTTAATTTTTTTAATCTCGCACAAGAAAGATTAATATAATCGATTGAATCGAGGGTGGATTTCGAACCAATAGCATTCTGCCACATCATCCTAGATATTGGAAGGGTGATATCGTAATTAACCATATGGCTCATCTGATCAGAATCTTATTTGGCCACAGAATGGGCAACCAGTTGGGATTAGCGATTTTGCAAATTGCAGAGAAGACTCACTCACCAGCCATGTCTTGCAGAAGCTCGAATCTACTCCTAAACACTTTCTCTCGCCGGAGCTCACAAGTCGTAACCCCTGTCTCCTCCTACAAGGCACAATGTCCTAAATCCACGCCTCCGCCGATCCGATTTGACGGTCAAATCCGGAGACAGCTATTATTTGTTTTGACAGCAACGACGGCCGTTACGGCAATGGAGATGCCGTCGATGGCGGCGGATATAGGTTTGTTTGGATTGAGGAAGAAGCTGAAGAAGGTAGAGGAGGAAGCGGAGATAATCGTGAAGGAAGGTTTTGAGTCAGCGGAGAAAGGAATTGAAGCGGCGGAGAGAGGAATTGAGACGGCGGAGAGAGGGATTGAGGCGGCGGAGAAAGGAATTGAGACGGCGGAGGAGATTGTGACAGAGGTGGATTTTGGATTGGGAGGTGGTTTGACGCAGGCGGGAGTGGTGGTAGGTGCGGAGGCGGTTGGGGTTTTGATTGCTACGTCGATCGTTAATGGAATATTAGGACCTGAAAGTTAATGAGATTTTGATCTCTGGTAATTAAGCTTTGATTTGATTTCTGATTATTGTTATTTATTTTCAGTCAGTGGTTTTGTATATCCGTTAATCTTAATCATATCGTTAGCATTTCTATATTTTTTTGGTTGAATCCTGAAAGGCGAGTTACTAGCCGAGTTCAATCCAAAGGTAGTTATTTGATTGGTGTACAGTAGTGTAGGAGAAACATTTATCGTTAAAAAAAATACAATATTCGATTATAAGGGAGTAGGGACTCCTAAATAAATAACTAACAATTAATGATTAAGATTGTTGTTAACTTATCACTTATGTGTTGAATAAATAACTTATCGAGCCACAAGTTGATAAGAGATGGATCCACATTGAGTTGGCATCTTGGATTACACGTGCTTACTCGAGTCAACTCAGCTAATATTGCATATCGTTATTGACTCAAGTTTTGTCTTGATATAATCAGAACACCCTAGATTTAGTAAAACTTATAATAAGTACATTTCCAATCTCTCATCGTGTATCTAATACGATACACCAAATGGCTTGTAGCTTAATGGTCTCATGGTGTGTAGAGGGTTCTAGTCTCATTATAGACAATTGATGTAGATTTAGGAGTAAGTTTACAGTGTATGCGAGTTAGCCGTTAAAAAATGTCAAGCTAAGGCTATCGCGAAGTAAACATAGGGTCTGTCTCACCCTTGACTATGGAATATGATTTCCTAGCGGCTATGTTCCCCTTTTTTCCTGTAATATTTCCAGCTATGGATCCTACAAATCCATGAACATGTTTTAAATTGCAATCCTATTATTGTCTATTTATCAAATATATATATATATATATATATATATATATATATATATATATATAATAAAAAAATCACGAAACTAGTCATTTTCTTGAATGTATTTACCTCTATATTCTTGTTAATAAATAGTTACGCTTATAGTCTGGAGTTACACGATAACATGGTTGTATATTCTACTTTGACTCGTGAATCCATTGAACACTAACAAAAATTATATCATACACGAAAACTTCCTTGCATATCACCTTCTTTCATTCTCAACAACAAAACATATGTTGAGCCGGCAAACTTCAATATATACTGAAATGACCTTTTATTCGTGTATTTAGAACTGATATTTAATGTAAGAAATTTAGACACATCTATAAGCCAACTTCATAATTTATTTAAACACATACAATTAGGCTAATCAATATGAACAAGTGATATTTTATAGAGCTTTTTAAAATTACAAGGTCAATCGTTGAATCTGGTTGGTTCTTAAGGCCATTCATGGAAGTAGTGTTGTGCAATGCTATCAACTTATCAAAAGGTCATAGCACAATTTATGTCACTTCATAGCCACATGTTTTCATGACACCCGACGTATAATGATGGGGCAAACGCCCATTTTACTTAGGAATGACAAAATAACCCGAGCCCAACGGGTATACCCGAAACATCTGGGACGGGTATGAGATTAATTTTAAAAATTTTCACGGGTATGGGACATATATGGGATTAGGTGATACCCAACCCGATTACCCAAAACCACATACCCGTTTACCCGAACCATATACCCGAATCATTTACCCGGGAATTTTTATTTTTTATTTTTATTTTCCCTTAACCCATGCATATAAATGCTTTATTTTATTAGGTTTATTATGTAGAAAATTAAATTTTCTTTTAAATATGTATTTGATGATGATAATGTATGTAATTTATTCATATTTAATATGTTATTATAAATATATAAATAGATACATAGAAAAGTACACGACACATACCTGACGGGTACCCGATACTAACGGGTATACTCGATACCCGCGGGTATGCCCGATACCCGATACTAATGGATATACTCGGTACCCGCGGGTATGCCCGATACCTGACATGATTATGTATAATAGTTCTCGTACTTCGAACACTGTATCATATAGTATATCAACGAATATATATATATAATTTTCATATGTTAAACAATGTAAAATGTTCATTCAACTTCATTTGTTTAGTCATTATATTGAATAAAAATATAATTATTTTACATGTAAGTTTTCTAACATTAACTAAATTTGCTTTTTCTCATTTTGTCATCAAATTCTACACCGTGTGAGTTAAAATCGATACGTTGCCACGATATATATCAGATGTTATGTAACTCTCAAGCAACGACGGACCCAAGAAATTTTTTAACGAAGTCAGAGATTTTTTGAGTTCGATTGTCTATAACTAAATATTAAATTTAGGTCGGGTCACATAATAAAACGATAAAACCAAATTAAATTACAATTTACAAATTACACAAGTATAACATAGCAATTAGCAAATAGCACTTATAACAACATAATATGATAAGAAAAATTCAAAATGTAGAGGAAAAAAAAAAGATTACCTGATTGATGGAATCATGATTAACAGTGAACCGAGGATCCGAATGCCGATGGATTAAAATAAAAAAATTGAGACAAGTATCAGATTTTCGCTACTTGGACGATGGATCGTTGGAACTTAGAATTGCGTTTGTTCTGATTGCCTGAAACCAGAAGACGTGTATATGAATTGTCGAACTGTCAAAGTCGATGGATCAAATTGACACTACTTGAATTTTTTGTTAGGTTGAATTGTTTAAAAATTTAAACGGGTAATGAATTAATAAGTTAACTAAATATGACCTTAATTGTTTAAATGAACTATATCCTTATTGAAAAAAAAAAACATATCCTTATTTAATCTCTAAGGGTGAAAGGGGTGGGTTACTCGGAGATGGCCGAGTAAGAAATAGAGAAGCCGGGTAAAAAGGGAACACCACCCCTGGTACTTCGAGTAGTTTGGTCGAGTAAATTTACTCGGGTGAACTCCACTCTCTCTCTAGTGGACCCCACCACTACCACACACATCATTTTTATTTAAATGTTTTTTTTTAAAAGTGGGTGAGTAAATGAGTAAGGTGTTTTCAATGAAATATGAGTAAATGAGTTGTTTTGATGTGACAAAATTCTATTGGGCAGTTTTGGTAAGTTAATGAGTAAACGGGTAAATGACCCCTTCACCCTAACCGGGTATATAGAGTAGTTTCATAATTTTCTGAGCTTACGTGTTGAGCCCAAACCTGTTGCAAATTTGCAATTAGTCCAAGCTCAAATCTATACTATATAATAAATAAATGTTTTTTCATGTCACGTGTCGTCTTCATATTTATTCTCATAATTTTTTTTTCGCATCTCTCTCTTATTAAATACACATTTATCTTTTAATAATAATATATTTTTTATAAAATACTGATTATACTAATAAAACACATTTATTTTAAATTATCCCTTATCATAAGAAACTTTAAAATCTTATTATGTAACTTTTATTTTCAATTAAATAATAAATGAAAGTCAAATTACATTAAATAGTAATTAACGTATTTTCGAAACTCAATTATATATTAATTTTTACATATTTTGAATTTTGTTTTCTATTCTTAATATATGTAATACATTTTTACATCTGTAAAATATATTCATAAAGATTTAAAAATTTTATGTATTGATATTTTTCATCTCGTGTGTAGACACGGGATGCAAATATCAATAAATAAAAATTTTAAATCTTTATGTGTATATTTTACAGGTGTAAAAATGTATCATATACTTGTTAAAAGATGAATGTCATTTAATAAGAGAGACGAAAAAAAAATGATGAAATTCAATGTGGAGATGACACGTGGTATGGATAAACCTTTATTTATTATATAGTATAGATATCTTATCAGCAATCACACGTTAAACACAGGATTTCTCCGACCAAACTGTAATTTTGCATCACGGTAGTTTAAACTCCCCGGCCACCGCAGAAGAAAGTCCAATGTCTCGAATAGCTTCAAAACCCGTCGCTCTCCACAAATTCCGTCCGTCTCATTTTCAGCCGGCCACAGGGCCTCTCCATTTCATAAATCCCTCCGTTCATTCTCCAATTAGAAAGCTCAGATACCAGAGGTTGTACTGCCAAAATGAATCTAACCCGACCGATTCTAACTCGGAGGTCCTCTCTCTCTCTCTCTAAATTTATATTATTTTCAATTTGACAAATAGTACTTTCGAAATCGAAATTCAAGTGTGGCTCTTTTAGGAATTTGGAGATATTTGTTGAATTGTTTCAGTTAGTTAGCATACACAGTACAGTGTTTCTATTAACCCTAATTATGTGTAGCCATTTCTTTTTTATCAATTCATCTAGGGGTTTCTTGCTTCTGCTATGGAACCAACACTTGGTTAGATATAATTGGGAACACTGTATAATACTTACACCTTGATAGGGTTAAACCAGAATTGGAGAAGAAAAGCTAAGAATCAGGAGAAGATAATAACTCAAACAATCTGTTGATTTCATTCATGATTCGATACCAAATATATAATAAAACAAAATTCTAAAGACACCCCCAACTAACAATAATAGCCACTAACCCCCTTAACCGAATTGACTAAATAATAATAAAAATAAATAAAAATAAAACGTAACAATACTCCTCACTTAAAAACATTCTTGACCTCAAGAATTACAAATTAACAGAAAAAACTTGCAACATCCATGGACACTTTGGGTTGACCCGTTCCACGGTGGACGCCATTCAGTTCGTCCAATGGCATTCGTGGTTGTGTCAATGAGACGCCACGGTATCGGTTGCATCGCCTATCGGTGTCGATTCTTTCTTTGCGGACACCGGTTTTGTCGTCTGCTTCAATAGGCTCAGAACCACTGATGGTGCGGTTTTTGGAAATGGTACGGGTGTAATTGTTAGCGGTCGTTTTGGGTGCCGGTTTGGGGAGGTTGAAGGGGGTTGCTCGCGTAGATTTTTGAGCAGTTTTTGGTGCAACTTTGATGGATGTTACGGGTTGTGGGACTAATTTAGGTGTAGGCGGAGCAGGTTGGGGATCGGTTTTCTTGGCTAGATTTGGTGTAGACGACACAGGTAGTGTGGATGACGCGGCTGAAGCTTGTTTCTGCTTCGATCCGGTTGGATCCAATCCTAATGCCACCATTATCTGTTCCTGTTGTTTCATCGCTTGCTCCTGTTGTTTCATGATGGCGGCTAGGGTTGCCCGGAGGTCAGAAATCGCCTTGTCATGATCCTTGAGAGCCTTGTCTTCATCTTGATTACGGATGTTCGTCATGGTAGCGGTAGCGAATCCGATTAGGATCGCCTGGAGAAAGCTCTGATACCCTTGATAGGGTTAAACCAGAATTGGAGAAGAAAAGCTAAGAATTAGGAGAAGATAATAACTCAAACAATCTGATGATTTCATTCATGATTCGATACCAAATATATAATAAAACAAAATTCTAAAGACACCCCCAACTAACAATAATAGCCACTAACCCCCTTAACCGAAGTGACTAAATAATAATAAAAATAAATAAAAATAAAACGTAACACACCTATTATGTTAGCTAGGTTATGTGATCAGTTCATGGTTATTGAATCAGAATGTGCCCAACAGTTTTTTTAATTTTGCTGGTTGATATATTGAATGCAGAAGAACTTGATTGTAGAGTCTGGTTCGGATAATGATAACAAGGCTGGTGAAGTTACAAGTTCTCCAAGTGGTGAAGGATTTCCTGAACTGCCCAACAAAAGCCTCAACCGGCGAATTGCAATTGTTTCGGTTCTTGGAGCTGTTGGTCTCTTTTTATCAGGCAGACTTGATTTTGGTGTTTCTTTGAAGGACCTTTCTGCTGCGGCATTGCCTTATGAAGAGGTTACTTTCCCTCGCCACCAAATATATACTGATTTGCACAGATATGTAGCTTATAGCTTTATATTGTAGTATTCATCATTAGTATTTGAGAAGCTTGCAATGGTGAGAACAAGAAAGAAAGAATCAAGAGAGAGGGGGAAGGAGGGAGAAGAAATCTTGCGTTCCCAAAAGTCCCTTTACGAAAAAGAAGTTACAAACATATATGCACCGACTTTCTTAACTAAGTCATGGGGTATTAATTAAGTTAAACAAACTTAACATCGTTCTTCCTATTTACAATATATAAGTCCTCTGACTTCTGATAATGGCATTCTAACCCTGTCTTTGTATTTTTCACTTGTACACTCCTGCTCGAGTTGAGATTGAGAACATGAAGGCACTCCCAAGTTGCCTAACAATCTCTGATGTTGATCAACCGAAACAGTCTTAGTGAACACATCAACTAATTGATCTGTTGTATGAACATAGGATGGTTTCACTTCAATATGCTTGGTGTGAGCATGAAAAACAGGGCTGACAGCTATATGAAGGGTTGCTTGATTACCACAATATAACTGCACTTGAGTGTTTAATTCCAAGATCTTGGATTAGGCTTAACAACCACCTCACAGCAGATAAGGGCCGTAGCCTCTGTTGAGGATCTAGAAACAACAAACCGCTTCTTTGATTTCCAAGTGAATACAATACCCAGTGGTGGATCTTCTTGCCATTGGACCAATCAGAATTACAATAGGCAGTTGATTGAGCTTTAGTAGCATGTGCTAAAAGAATACCTTGATAAATAAGATACCCCACCCAATAGATGTTTTACAACATGCATATGGACAGAGTTAGTGTTGGAAATCAGGCCCAAGAACACGGACACAGAATTTGATCTCAACAAAAGATCGACTCTTTCTGTTTATTATAATTCTTGACACACTTACAATGATCCCTAACCCATCTATTTATACTAAAATAAACCTTGCTAATCAAGTAATCTAATCCTACTCAAATACTTAAAGATAATACCAAACAATAAACAAATAATAAAATAAACAAGCATTTGACTCCTATTAGGGCTAAAACTTGCAACTTCCTCCTTGCATCCCGTAGACTATTAGACTATGACAAGATTACCCCAATAATTAGGACTCTGCATAGTGTAAACATAAGATGTCTGGTCATTGTTAGGTAAATCGACTTACCTACATTATACACATCAGTATCATATCATGTGAAGGTGTAACCATCTCAACTTGCTGTTTAAGAGTAGGATCCATGGTACAAACAAACCTGCTTCAGCTTTAGTTACTTTACTTCCAGTCCCAGAAAATAATGTATTTCACCTAAGTCTTTCATATCAAAGTGAGAACTAAGTTGCTCCTTCAATTTATATTTTTAAGAAGAATCACTTCTGAGCTCCTGTAATCAAAAAGTCATCAACATATACAAGAACTGTGAGTATTGCCTTATGAAGAGGTTACTTTCCCTCGCCACAAAATTTATACTGATTTTCACAGATATGTGGCTTATAGCTTTATATTGTAGTATTCATCATTAGTATTTGAGAAGCTTGCAATGGTGAGAACAAGAAAGAGAGAATCAAGAGAGAGGGAGAAGAAATCTTGCGTTCCCAAAAGTCCCTTTACAAAAAAGAAGTTACAAACATATATGCACCGACTTTCTTAACTAAGTCATGGGGTATTAATTAAGTTAAACAAACTTAACAATGCTCTTCCTATTTACAATATATAAGTCCTCCGAGTTCTGATAATGTTATTCTAACCCCTGTCTTTGTATTTTTCACTTGTACACTCTTGCTCGAGTTGAGATTGAGAACATGAAGGCACTCCCAACTTGCCTAACAATCTCTGATGTTGATCAACCGAAACAATCTTAGTGAACACATCAACTAATTGATTAGTTGTATGAACATAGGATGGTTTCACTATGCCCTCCTTTACTTGAGATCTTAGAGATGGTGGTGGTCCACTTCAATATGCTTGGTTCGAGCATGAAAAACAGGACTCACAGCTATATGAAGGGTTGCTTGATTACCACAATGTAACTGCACTTGAGTCATTTGGTTTTAAAAAGCGCGCTTGAGGCGCAAGGCGACCTAAGGTGCAGGTCTGGTCGCTTTTGTGTAGCCAAGACGCGAGCTGTACGAAAAGCGCAGGTGAGGCGTGCGCCTCATGTACAAAAAGCGTAGCTATGCAGCAGGATGTTCTACGACATGCTTTTTAGGTTGTACATGTAGGTATTTTATATATTAAATCATATATAAAGCTGATTTATAGCTAAATTTTGGGTAGGGGATGCTAAAAATCTATGGGATATATAAAAAAATTTATATAATAACCTTGCGTTTCGCGTACGAAAACCCGATGCGCTTTTGCGCTTTGCGCCTCGGTTTTAGACCTTGTCGCCTCGGTGCGCTTCTCGCTTTTTAAAACCAAGCACTTGAGTGTTTAATTCCAAGATCTTGGAGTAGGCAACAACCACCTCACAGCAGGTAAGGGTCGTAGTCTCTGTTTTGGATCTAGAAACAACAAACTGCTTCTTTGATTTCCAAGAGGATACAATACGCAGTGGTGAATCTTCTTGTCATTGGACCAATCAGAATTACAATAGGCAGTTGATTGAGCTTTAGTAGCATGTGCTAAAAGAATACCTTGATTAATAAGATGCCACAATTGATGTTAACAACATGCATATGGATAGAGTCGGGACTCTGCATAGTGTAAATATAAGATATCTGGTCATTGTTAGGTAAATCGACTTACCTTTTTCTATACACATCAGTATCATGTAAAGGGTATCCATCTTAACTTGCTGTTTAAGAGTAGGATCCATGGGAAGTTTACTATTCAGGACACCAACTTCTTGTAGTAAGTCCATAGTATACTTTTTCTGAGATACAAACAAACCTGCTTCAGCTTTAGTTACTTTACTTCCAGTCCCAGAAAATAATGTATTTCACCTAAATCTTTCATATAAAAGTGAGAACTAAGTTGCTCCTTTACTTTATATTTTAAGAAGAATCACTTCCTGAGCTCCTGTTTCAAAAGGTCATAAACACGTACAAGAACAACTGTGAGTTGACTGTTGTTTTTCTCTGTAAAGTGTAAACAAAGAATAATCTGCTTTAGGTTGCTCAAATCCAATCGATACAAGGCAGTAGACTATCTCAAATCCAAACGATAGCAAGGCAGTAGACAATTTGGAAAACCACGGTCTTGGTGTCCTATTTAAACCATAAACTTTTTGAACTTTACACACGAGAGGACTGACCAATTTTATTTTTTTTTCACATCTTGAGCAGGTCCCTGACCAATATAATCCAAAGCGATTTGCATATATACTTATTCAAGTAAATCGATATCTAAGAAAGCACTGGAAACATCAATTTTCCGTATATTCCAACCCTGCTTTGCTGTCACAGCTAACAATGATCTAACGTAACCATCCTTTCCTCTGTCTAATCCTTTGTACCACCTTGGTTTTAAAAAGCGAGAAGCGCACCGCTTTTCGTACTTAAGGCGCAATTTATTATATAAAATTTTAATATATTTCTCATAGGTTTCTAGCATCATTTACCCAAATTTAGACACAAATAAGCTTTATATGTGGTTTAATATCTAAATAACCTATATGTACAACCTAAAAAGCTGTTGAACAACATCCTGAAGCACAAATCTAGCCGCTGTACAAAAGCGCGCCTCAACACTGCGCCTTATGCTAATTTTTCGCCTGAAAAGTGCGCCTAACCTGCGCCTTTTGCACATCACTCGCCTTGCCTACACAAAAGCGCCAGGACCTGTGCTTGAGGTTGCCTTGCGCCTAGGCGCGCTTTTTAAAACCAAGTGTATTACTAAGCTGCCTTTCTTTCCACTTACCCATCAACTTTCAACTTTGTTTTATATATCAACTGGCATCCTATAGGTTTCTTTCCAATGTGCCATTTTCCTCCAAGCCTTTAAATTTGTATTCATAGCATCACACCACTCGCTTGTTTGAAACTTTTTGGATCATTTTGAGAAAGAAAGGCACACAACTTGTTTTGAAAATTTAAGGACACACGGGAGTAGTAACTTGATTTGCCATAGGAACATGGATGTGAAGGAGTAACATAATTTTTAAGCCAAGAATGGGGTTTTGACTTTTGACTCTCTTGAAGATCTTCTAACTGCATTAGGAACATGACTAACAGTAGAGGATGGCAAATGACTATTTGAAGAAACATGAGATTGTGAAAGATCATTAAGAGCTCCTGTATCTTGAGCATGAATAGATTTTATTGGAGACAAAACAATAAAGGATGGCAAATGACTATTTGAAGAAAACTGAATATCATCTATAAAAAACTCAATGGGAACAGACAAGGAAGTAGTGTGAATCAAGGGAATATGTGCTCAAAAAGTTTCATACCTCTACTCACAAAAGTGAGACAACAAATTATATAACTTGTAGCCTTTCTGATGTGCAGGTATCCAACAAAGACACATGGTACACCTTTACGAGAAACTTTATCACCTAGCCTAGAAGGATTAGTAGTTATAGCAAAGCAACCAAATACCTTCAAATATTGATAATCAAGTATCGTCTGAAGTAATAACCATATGGAGTTTTATTATCAAGCACATATGATGGGATTCTGTTAATAAGATAAGTAACAGCAGTACCCAATCACCCTAGAGGTAGTTGAGCATTTAATTTAGCAACTTCAAGTATATGTCTGTGTTTCCTCTTCTGAACCCTTCCATTTTGTTGTGGTCTATCTACACAAGCAGTATGATGCTCTATTCCTTGATTTGCAAAGAATTCGGCACACGTAACTACCTTTAACAATCTCAAGTGCATTGTCAGACCCAACACATTTCACTGTTGTATTAAACTGATCCTGTACAAACTTTTAAAACACTTTAGGTACAGATTTATGTACCAGTAAGTATGTCCGATTATCTACTATAGTCAGAATATACCTATACTTTACATTAGTAAGGACCTTATATGGATCTAGTGAAAAGTTGCAATACAATAGGATTCACTTAATGGAAAAGATGCTTTTGTAAGCTTTGCCATATGGCATGTCATACAACTATACAAGACGCATTAGTATCCTCTTAACTTACAGGAAATTGAGATGTGACCTAATATATGGTGCCACTAGCTGTAAGAGCTTTCGTACACTTTATTCTGAATAACTCCAGCTAAACATGAAAACAAACTAACTATCATCAAAACTATGGGAAACTATCATAAACTTCAGCTTTAGCATAAATAGACTACAAAGGTACATTGAGCAGCTGATAAAGGATTGGTCTCCTTATACCCAACCCTTTCCTTGTTTTCAAGTCCTGTATAGTTGAACCATAAAGGTTTTATATATTGATTGTGTATGTAAAAAGGTTCAATAGGGGCTCTATATATAGAGGTGGATATTGCACATAAATACCTTTGAGACTATGATAATTACAATTAAGTACATGACTAGTCTAATACGCCCGCACAAGCCAAGGACGACGAACGACTCTATAAACTTGTGAACTATGATGTTTTGTTGTTTATAACTAATTTATTAGTATCTTTATGTTTAAGTATTAACAAGGTAGAAAATATTATCTATAATTAGTTTTTGAATACCGGGCACCTCGCGTACGTGAGTTCCTTGCGCCTCGGTTTTCGGGACTGTAAGCGCCTTGGAGCCCCTCACACCTTTTGAAAAACCAAGGTGATCGACAAACAACATAAGTATGGATGACCTTCAAAAGATAAAATAGGTTCGGGACCCCAAACATCACATTAAACCAAGTCTAAAGACTAAAATATTGTGATGCAAACACTAGAAACATGTAATGTGAGTTTTTAGGTTTTTCCATTTGACATGAAGTTGGTAAACACTCAAGTGTTACATACATACAATTGACTTTCTTAACTAACTAACTAACCGGGTAATAAAACTTAACAAACCTAACAGATTTCTTCATATTTACAATATAAGCCCTCCAAGTTCTGATAATGACAATTACAATCCCTGTCTTTGTATTTTTCACTTGATATACTTGTACATTATTCTTGCATACAATATCATTTAATATAATTTAAATGTTGTAATATATGGTCTTTTTTTGTGTTCATTACTTGTAATATTATGATTTTGTTATCAATAGGCCCTTTCAAACGGGAAGCCTACAGTTGTGGAATTTTATGCTGACTGGTGCGAGGTATGTCGTGAATTAGCTCCAGATGTTTACAAAGTTGAGCAACAGTACAAGTAAATCCTCTATTCTTTGTTTTCCTTATTAACTTTTCTTTTATGAAATGATTCATCCTCTTTTACATTAAATAAAAAATCTCAAACTAATTAGCCCACGAACTTAACTGAATCCAGGGACAGAGTAAATTTTGTCATGCTTAATGTTGACAACACGAAGTGGGAACAAGAACTAGACGAGTTTGGTGTCGAGGGTATTCCACATTTTGCATTTTTAGATGGAAACGGTAACGAGGAAGGAAACGTTGTGGGAAAGCTTCCAAAAAAATACTTTTTGGAAAATGTTGATGCACTTGCTTCGGGCAAACCCTCCATCCCACATGCCCGAGTCGTTGGTCAATTTTCAAGTGCCGAAGCCCGAAAAGTGCACCAAGTAACCGACCCAAGAAGTCATGGTTAAACAATCCAAAACATTTAATGTAATGTAATGAAATAATAATAATTACTTGTATCAAACATCCAGACCACGCAAAAATGTAATGAAATCACATTTTCTTCACCTAACAACATTGCCTAACAAGCTGTTAGTTGAGGGTGAACTCTGCTCACTTAACCATATATCCTGCACAGAAACAGGTGAACTGTCTTTCTCTTCTTCTGTTATCTTTAAACAATCAGGTATCACATGAGGAACAACCAACCTCCGGCTTCCAATCGCCGCCACTTTTTTTACTATGGTCCCGCCTATTGATCTCTCACTGCCATTATATGGTGATGAAGAAACCGATGATGATCCCATGGTTACATTATCATCCACCGTGTTCCACCCGCTGAGTCTAATCTGTTCCAGTTCATCCGCCACTTCTGTCATTGACGGTCTCATATCTTTGTGAAAAGCCAGACATCGAAAGGCCAGCTCAGTCACTTTGTGAATTGACGAAAGTGTCCACGCGTCTCGGTTTGGCTCCAAAAACGGGTCGATTATATCATCCACACAACCTTTCCCGATTTTGTCTATAGCAAGAGCAGCCAAGTTTATTTCACTATGATGGCGGGAAAAGTCAACCACTTTTAAAGCGGTTATTATCTCTACAAGAACAACCCCGAAGCTATAAACATCACTTTTATCAGAAAGATGGAAGTTTTGATGGTATTGTGGGTCCACATAGCCCGGTGTCCCTTGTGGGGCGGTTGATATGTGTGAGTCGTCTAACATTCCGAGTCTAGAAAGACCAAAATCTGCAACTTTTGAGTTAAAGTTATAGTCTAGAAGTATATTACTTGATTTAATATCTCTATGATATATAGGAGGGTTCATAGAGTGAAGATGCGCGATAGCTTGTGCGGTTTCGGTTGCGATCGTAAGTCTTACGGTCCATGGAAGACCTTTCCCTCTCTCTCTTTGTAGATGCTGCGAAAGCGTTCCGTTTGGCATGAATTCATAAACGAGAATTTGTTCGCCTTTTTCAATGCAGCAACCCAAAAGGCGAACAAGGTTCGAATGGTGGACCGTAGAGATCAGTTTGATCTCGTTCATTACTTGATTATTTCCGTTGGTTCCATCCGTGTCTCGGTTTCGTATTTTCTTAACCGCTACCCACTCGTTGTTGCTTAGTTTACCTGCATAAACCGTGCCATATGCTCCTACACCTAATCGTTGTTTCTCAGAGAATGAATTCGTGGCCCTCTCGATTTCTCTGTAGTGATAGCATGGGACGTTGAAGCTATCTGTAGCTTCTGTTAACTGTCTTTTTGTGAGCCGCTGGTTTCTCATAGCGGCTCGTTTTTTAAGACAGTAACAAATGAGTGCCATGGTTGACATCAAAGAAGCTCCGGCAATAATTCCTCCGATGAGCACACCTACTCTCGTGGTTCCACCGCATTCGCCGGACATATAACCTGAAGCTCCGCATCTCTCTACTGTTACAAAACACAAATGATTCGATTTTTAGACTTGTCTTCAAACTATTTATTTTACTTGTATATAATCAGAATACAATACAATACGTTATATATAAGAGTAAAATAGTCGAGCTTGAGCTTGCATACGCCTGAGTTCGGCTCGTTTCAAACTCTATATGCAAAGCTCAAGTTTGACGCACGAGTAATTTTTAAGACTGAAGCTCGGCTCGTTTCTTATCTATTAAATGTTTTTATTTATATAAGTATTATATGTTTATAATCTATACTATATAATAAATAAAAGTTTTAATGGACACTTGTCATTCCCATGTTTATCCTTAACATTTTTTTCCGTCTCTCTCTCCTATTAATTATACAAGTTTATTTAAAAAATATATTATTTTTGTTTCCCGCCTCTCTCTCCTATTAAATAATAATTATTTCTATAATTATTTTTATAAAACATTTTTTTAATTAAAAAAATGCTTTGTTCATAAAACATTTTTATAATTTGAACATTTCCTTCATTCTTTTTATAAAACATTATTAAAAAATCTATACTATTTAATAAATAAAGGTTTTGGTGGACACTTGTCACTCTCATATGCATCATTAACCTTATTTTCCCGCTTCTCTCTTATTAATTATACAAATTTCTTTAATTGTTTTTATAATTTTTTTGTTTCCCGCTTCTCCTATTAAATAATAATGATTTCTATAATTATTTTTATAAAACGTTTTTTATTTGAAAAAAAATAGGTTTGTTCATAAAACATTTTATAAATTGAACATTTCTTTCATTCTTTTTATAAAACATTTTTAAAAAAGAACTATATAACTTTTCTAGAATTTGTATATAAAAGCTATGTAATATTTTATAAATATGTAATATGTAAATCTTTATTATTAAGTATATATAACATTGCATTTATTCAACCCGTGTAATACACGGGGTTTCTAACCTAGTTATGTATACAACATAGTATATATTACTTAGTTATTTTCATAATACATATTTAATATTTATCTATTGAATAAATAATATTATATTTATACAAATAATATGTTCGTTTAGATTCGCTAGTCTAATCATCATCACTATACAAAGCTCGAGTTTAAACATTATTACTCAAGCTCAGACTCAAAATCGTTTAAACTTAGCTTAACTTAAGCTTTAAACAAGCCGATTACAAATGAGTTACGTACAACTCGGCTCGTTTACGCGTTATGTCTTGAAAGTCAAGTATGGACATCATACGAAATTACTTAGAACCCACAATGGGAAGAATTTATTAAAGTTTTTATTATATAATTATTAATATATGACTAGCACTAACATGGGTGGAGGCACATGATTCACGAAGGTAGATATTCCAATAATATTGTCTAATAAGTCCCACATATTCATTCCACAACGGCCTACAAAGACTTAGTCAAAGTCAAAAGTCAATTAAATAATCCATTAAAAGCCAAATTAAAAACCGATGGAGATGTAAATTGGTGATGGCATGCTACCTCTTAAAAAAATTAATTCCTTTTAATACTTTTATTTTCTACTTGTTCCAATATGACGACTTATATATATCCTTTGACGCCAAAGAGGTTGTGATGTAGTGGTTGAGGTGAGGCTTGAAGTCCCAAAGGACCCGAGTTCAATCCCTACCACCACCATTAATTTCTGAGGTATGTAAATGCGGCCTAGTTCTTAGGCTGATGCATCAGGATTTTACCCACGCCGATCCAAGGTTCGAGCCTCGGCTCGCCCTCAAGCCCGGAAGGGGCCGTATTGGGTGGGATTTTTACTTGAATACTCTCCAACTCTGACGCCAAGTAGGCCCGGTTAAGACAACATATTAGCCGGATTTGGACGAGGCTCTCCCATGTGACGGGAGGGTGCGACGTCACAACATTCAATGTTCCCCGTTCAAATATATATATATATATATATATATATATATATATATATATATATATATATATATATATATATATATATATATCCTGTGACCAAATCATGCCTTCAAATAAAGATTAATTCAGGAATTAGTTGATTTTTACTGTCATATTGTTTCTGACTTTTTGTGGATTAGGTATCCAAATATAATACGATAACGTTTTATTTCTTAAATTATTCTCCATATGCACCTAAAGTAAAGATTATTCTTAGTTTTTTTAAATTTAGCATATTAAGGGCTAATCTATTGGTTAAATTTGGAGCTTGTAAATAATAAAATCTAAAAAAAATCATCAAAAGACTACTTTTTATATATATTTATATGTTTATGCCTTGTCAAACAAGTTTTTATGTGTAAAGCATGTAATACGCGGAATTATTTTACATATCTACTTTTTCACTAGAAACATTCCTACTTTTTATTATTATTTTTTATCTACATGTGAAATTTTAGTCAAGTATATGTTCATTCATGTATATTATTTTGTGCATCTATTTTTTTAGAAGTTGATCATGTTTGTTATAGTACAAATAACTAAACTAATTGTTTTAGACCTTCAAATTTTTAGGGTTAAAAAAGTTTAAAAAAACTATTTTAATCTATATTTTAGGGGACTACTAATGGGACACGGGAATTGCTATCTGGACCGGGCTCTATACGCATCGTATAACGCAATACGATGCGTATAGCCTTCACAATTTCCCAAACCCGACAATATCGTACACCTGGTCATTCCAACCCCTATACGCATCGTATAGGTCAATACGATGCGGTTTAGTGTACGAGTTAACTTCTGCAACTAGTCATCCATCACAACTCTATACGTCGCGTATAGGACTATACGTGGCGTGTAGTTCATCTGAGGAAGAAGATGAAACCATGCGCCACGTATAGGGCTATACGTTGCATATGGCTAAAGTTTCTCGGTAACTGACCTGCGTATGGTCTGGGGTTGCCGCGTATGGCTTGGTTTGCCCGAAAACTAACATGCGTATGGCTTGGGTTGCCTGCGTATGGCTTGGTTACCCGGTAACACCCTATACGTCACGTATAAGGCTATATGTGGCGTATAGGGTTTTTTTTTTTTTTAAAAACTTTTTTAAATTTAAAAAAAACCATTTATTATTATTTTAAATTATTTATATTAAAAAACAATTATTTATTATTTTTAAAATTAAAAAAAAACAATTTATTATTATTTTAAATTATTTATATTAAAAAACAATTTTTTATTATAATTAATTTTAAAAAGAAAAAACAATTTATTATTATTTTCAGATATGGCGGACCACGAGGACGATATTCACATGGAGGAGTTAGATGATCTCGCGCACTACCCGTATTTGGATTTTCCGCCTAACTCGGAGTGGTTTGGCCGGTGCCAGAAGCTACGGGAGGTGCGGTTGGGGCCGGGGACGGCGGTGGACTGGGAGCTTCTCCAGGAGGTCCAGGAGGCGGAGCGGGCTAGGGCCATCATAGGCGAGGACATGCCATGGGATCGACTTTTTGATCTTTCATTCACCGAGACCTACCGAGAGGTGGTCGTCGAGTTTCTTTCGACGTTCATCTACTCAGAGGAGGGGCTGCAGCCTCTTCCCCGGGAGGCGCCGACAGAGGAGGGCGGGGCGGGTCAGGATGAGGGCGATGACGGCGGGGCGGGTCAGGCTTAGTTGTTTTTATTTGTATTCAGTTTGTTTATTCTGTTATGTATGTAAAAACATTTTGATGTATATATTTAATTTTTTGATGTAATATATATAATGTTTTAGTTATTTGTTTGGTTGTAATGTTTAATATTTTGTTTGGTAGTAATGATAAATTATAAATGTAAAATTATAATAAATGTTTAAAAAAAAATAGATAACAAACTTATATTAACAAAGTTATATAAATTAAATTAAAAAAGATAACAAACTTATATTAACAAAGTTATATAAATTAAATTAAAAAATATAATTAAATAAAAAAAACTTATACGTGGCGTATAGGGCAATACGCGAGGTTGTTAAATTCCAAATATGCCAACTTTTGAAGCAAAAATAAAACCCGTGATCAACACGCTGCGTATAGAGCAATACGTCACGTATGGGACCCAACCGCCAGACATGGAATGACACGTGGCATTCTGTTGTCAGAGACTGAACCCTATACGCCTCGTATTGGACTATACGAGGGCGTATAGGGCGGCGGCGTGTCCAATTAGCAATATTCCGTGTGCCATTAGAATCACCCATATTTTAAGCTGAAAATATATATGATAATCTGCCAATTTTTATGATTTTAGAGAGAAATGAGAATAGATGAGAAAATAATTGAGGGTTTGTTTATAGGGTTACTGTACTGACATTCGGCCTAAACATTAATATTATATGTTTTGAGTTTTGACGCTCTATTTAATTTCATTTTAAAAACTTTTATATATTTATAAAACTTAAAAAAAAAAGATTCTATTTCAAAGTTCATTTAATGCCCTAAAATATGTTAAGTTGTCACCGTGTTTGTATATTTTAAAACATTTGTGATGACAAAAAGTGGCATTTGAAATTTGTTCGTATATTTTATGATAACAGAAGTATAATTTACTATAACAAAAAATATCATTTTTTGATAATTTTCTTTATCTGTTTTTTTGTTATAAAAAACTAAGATTTAAAGCAAATTTCTTTTTTACTATGGTAAACCTTTTATCATTTTATGTAAATATGATAATAATTAAAAAAATTAATACACCAAAACATGATAATAATTAAAAAAACTAACCTTTCCGACAACCATCGCCGGCACTGAACCCATCTCCGGCGAATCCTTCATTACAGTAACACCGATACCCAAGCGTCCGATTCTGAGACGACACATTCCGACAAACCGCATTCTGATCGCACCCGCATTCCCCACCAACCCACCAACCCAACTCCAGGGACTGAAATTCCAACGACACCGGCATGCTCGACGAACTGCTTCCGTTCACATCCACCGTGACAGACGAGAACAAAACCTGACAACTGGCGGCACCCAGTTTTTCCAGATTTATAAACTCTCCCTGATCTGGCCCATCCTCCGAGTAACAATTCATGGTGGTATTACTCCTCGATTCACACTGCTGTAAGTTGAAATGATTCTCAACTCGAGTAGTCGACACCACGCAATCGTTCAACGTCGAGCTACAGTTCTCTAAAAGCAATCCATTCCGGGAACTGATCGCGAAGTTCGTGCTATTAAACATACCAATTTCTTCGTACCCACGATCGCATTTTGCCGGGAAAGTAATCAATATATGATCCCTGGTTACATTCTGAACGGTGTATTCTCCAAAGCGGATTTCTCCGGCGTCTGAACAATTCAGACGGATTTCACAACCGTCGGAAAATCCAAATGGGTAGGGAACCTGTTTAAATTCACTGTCTCCACCTCCACAAACACGAGTGCAATTTGCTTGAACAGATGATGGGGATGTGATTATTAGGGTCACGGAGAAGATGAGGAGATGGAGAATCATATTTACCGGAGAAGGTTGAAATTGGGAGAGAGAAAAGGTTTGACTTTGATGGGTCATTAAAGGGGTGTGGTTGATGTTGTTGAGAGCTTCATGGTTTGTTATAAATGCTGAGGAAAACAGAGGGATATGAGTATATGGTGATTTCTGCACTGAATGTTAATAACTGCTGCTCTGATATATTCAAAGTGAGAAGAGGGGGGGGGGGGGGATGCAATTAAGGTGTTTTGACTTTTGGTGATTTACAAATTGAAATCAAAATTAAAAAAGGGACGCCATCGAAGAGCTATTATGGAGAGAGAGAAATCCGGGGAGAATTTTGAACGACGCTTTTAACTTTCGCCGGAGGCTTTTTTTCTTCTTGTGAAAAATGGAATGGGGGAGAAATGAGAATCGAATAAGGGGGTGTTTGGGATTACTTTTCAAACTACTTATTAACTTATTATCTTTTTTAAAAAGGTAATAAGTTAAAAGTTTGTTTGGATAAATGGGGAAAAAGTCAATTTTATAAAGGATGAAAAGTTGTTTTTCAAAAGTTATAAATTCTTACTTTTCCAAGAAGTCATAAGTAGAAGTTAATAAGTAATCCCAAACACCCCCTAAATGACGTGTGAAGTTGGGTGAGCGGGCACTTTATTTGTAAATTACCGTTTTACCCTTCTGGGATGTGAATTTAAAGTTGACTTGATGATAACAGAAATTCATTCGTATATTATTAAAAGTTTTTTTAATACACGTTTATATTTTGTAGGATTTGTAGGATTTATGCGTACAATCATTTGGTTAGGGAGTATACCATTACACCACTTTACTAATGAAGATGACATTTCTATTGATATGGAACAAAGTATCGTTGAATATTGGGCTATGTTGATGAGTAGGTCAAGTATTAAGTGATTTCCGACCATTGATGAGTTGTTACCGATGGAGGAATTCTTGTGAAAGACTAGTTGCTACAGACATGGTAGTTAATACTGGTGAAGTAGGGGTGTTCAAAGTCGGATATTCGAAAATTCGGATATTCGAAAATTTCAGATAGTGGATTTCACTATCCGTATCCGAATCCGAAATTTCGGATTCAGATTCGGGTAGTGAAACGGATAACCGGTTTTTTTTAACTTAAATATATTTTTTAAATTAAAATCTAAATATATAAAATATACTAAATAAACATCATCTTTATGAAATAATTAAAAAACAAATTTTTGAGTAATTTACGAAATTACGACGCGAATACATTTTAGTTTTTAAAAAAAATAAGAAGGCTAAACACATAACATAAAATTAAACTATATACTTCATATATATTGTATTTATAACACTTTCTAGGAAACAATATATAAATTTGACCAAAAAATATAATTTTCGAAACTACGACGCGAATACATTTTATTTTTTAAAAAATTAAGAGAGCTAAACACATAACATAAAAACTATATACTTTATATATATTATATTCATAACACTTTTTAGGAAAGATATGTTAAAAAAAATAATAATTTATTTTCGGATATTCGGATATCAGAATATCCGAAATTTTTGAAAAATGCTATCCGAATCCGAATCTGAAAATTCGGATATCCGAAATTTTGGATAATTCGGATTCGGAATTTTGGATATTTCGGATTCGGTTTTAGATACGGATACTTTTACCTGGGTGACCGGGCATATAGCATTCGTTGGCCGTTCAAACAAAAAAAATCTATTAATCAATTAAAGAACATGTTTGGTTTAGTTTGAGAATGATGTTAATCAATTCAAGCGATCACGAGATGCTTAGGTTCGCGTATGAAAATGAGTCTGAGAGTCGCTAGCGACACTCTGAAAGTCGCTTGGCTGGTTTCAGCCGACTCTCTGAGAGTCGCTAGGTTATCTTCAGCCGACTCTCTGAGAGTCGCTAGGCTGGCTTCAGCCGACTCTCTGAGAGTCGCTAGGTCGGTTACGGCAGCGAGAATCGGCAATCTGCACACCGACTTTCTCAGGTCTCCTATTTATACCTGACCATTTTCATAGCAATCAGACCTTCTTCTCCACCATTTTTCTCTGTTATTTTAATTTGTTTAGCTAGCTAGAGAGGGTTTTCGGTTTGTGTTTGTTCCACCACCACAGGGGAGCTCACTCGTGGTGGATGGCGGTAGTAGATCGTTGTAAGCATTCTAGGAGCATATTGTAATCATCTTAGTGGAATAATAATCAGTTTTGAGGGTTTTTGTTCTTCTTTTTATGCTCTTTTTATCAATAACAGTTGATATATAACTGATTTGTTGATCAGATTATCACTAGAATCATCATAGCACTGGATCCCCCTCGATTGGGTCTTATCAATTGGTATCAGAGCCTTAGTGCTCTTGATTTTAGTGCAAAACTTGAGGTTTTAGGGTTTTTCAAAAATTCTGTATTTTATCCAAATAGAGATTAGATCTGTTTCAAGTTTAGAAATTGGTATGGAAATTCGGTCAGAAACTTGTTTTTGAGAAGCTTGATTGATCTGGTTTGCATTTTGGCTTGACTTAGCTCCCACATTTGTGCATAATTTCGAATATAATAGAAAAAGGACGTACTTAGTGCTTGACTTAGCTCCCGCATTTGTGTAGGGACGGATCGCTTCGCGATCTGATGTACGCAGTCTTACCATACACTTTGTGCAAGTGGTTGTTTCCATGGCTCGAACTCGTGACCTCAATGTCACAAAGCAGCAAACTTACCAGTTGCTCCAAAGATCGCCCTCTCAAATTTCAAATTTATGATATTCATATCCAATTTCGAGTTTTTCTAGCCCGATTCCAATACCGAACACCCATACCCTTAAGGACACATATCAAATGAATTCTTATTAATAAAATAATTGGAAATATAATTTTACTCTTGATTGTTTTGCAATTCCATGTCATAATGAAAGTTTTAAAACATTTGTGATGTATGGATATTTTCATGGTGTGTAAATCATCAAATTTATGATAATAAGTTTTTTTTAACATTAGCATATTAAATTGTATTAATGTGTTAGTATTAGACTATAATGTTAATGGCCCATTCATGGTTGTATCCTGAACTAACCGTGAGGATACTGTTGATATTTTGATGATGTCTTGAGTAGTTGATTTTAATAAATGGGCGGCATTTTATGAACACGTATGCGTCTTAGAATTAACACTTGAATCTATATGTTTAGATTTTTAACATCATCAGAATAAGTACTTTATGATGGGTATGTATGTATGCACCAACACTATTGAATTTTGTGTTACTAAGATACACCAAAACCAAATTCTAATGAGATTACCCGATAAAAGTCAGCATTGTTTATTAAGATATCCACATTTGTTTTACTGTTTTTAGACTTCTTTAACAAAATAATCATCCATATTAAAGTTTTATTAAATTTGATAAACGTAGCAGGGTAAATTTCACGAGAAAGTGCTCGTAAAATTGATATGACAGATTCTCTAGATACAGATATGAAAGATTATGTATGTAGTTGACATGTCGTGATGTATATTTCTACACTTTGATTTGTATTTTGTAACTGATATATTATCTTTTACTTTAAACTATATATAAATACAATAAATTTCATGAATTTAAAATTACACAAATCCTTCCATTGAAGTGTCTTGAAAGAGGATATGTTCTTTATCCATAAAAAGCTAATGGACTTGATATCTTCTAATATTTTTTCTGGCCTTCACCGATTTACTCAAGAAGATCACTTCATTCCAAGCTTTCCAAATGCTCCAGCAAGTGATTATAATGACGCCATGTATTACCTTCTTTTGGAGTTCTCCTGTTGAAATCGTGTTGTGAAGATCCAATAAATCTCGAACCGAGAAGGCATATATTTGCGGTATGTTACTAACCCCATTCCAGATAATTGATGCCGTGAGACAAGAAGTATACAAGTGATTAGCCATCTCTAAACCGTCCCCACAAAGATGACACAAATGAGAGTTAACTTGGATATTTCTTTTTGATAATTCCGCAAGAGTTGGAAGACAATCCATTTCGACCCTCCACCCGAAGATATTACATTTATTTGGGATCCATTTGCTCCATTCCATAATGTAATCGCTGCTTGGGACCACTTCCTTGGACATCAATGCTTTAACCGATTTAGTCCAGAATTGCATTGATTTATCTCCTAGCCATTGCTAGGATTCCGCCCTGTCCGAGACCTGGACGCATTAGTAGTCCATTTAGTTGCTGCCATTCATGGATTTTAGCAGGAGTTTGAGGATCCCTCTTCCATCTCCATTCCCACATCCTTGAATGAACCTACAGAGATAAACACTTCGAAACAGTACATCATTTTTTTGTTTCTAGATGGAATAAACTAGGAAATCGTAACATAAGATGCTTGTTCAAAAGCCAAGGATCAAACCAGAATCTTATAAGTTCTCCATATCCCAACCGACCCTTAACCATATTTTGGAATTTAATACCTGCAATGCAAAGTTTAGATACAAATCTACCAATATTATTCCATACCCCAGTTATAGATTTTTTAAAAGGTAGCATCGACCAAGAACTCTTGTGGTAGTGGAATGCAAGAATCACTTGTTTCCATAAGCCATTATCTTCGGCTTTAAACCGCCAAGCCCACTTTGCAAGTAATGCATTGTTAATGTCTTTGAGCTGACATATACTCAAGCCTCTAGCCTTTTTGTGTTTAGTAACTCTATCCCATTCAACTCAATGAATCTTCTTTTTACCTTCCCAACCACCCCATAAAAACGCCTTCCGGGTTAACTCCAACCTATCAATGATTTTACTAGGCGCTTTGCATAATGAGAAAAACACTTCTTTGACATTGAAACTCAAACGTTGGTGACCAGGTAACCAGAACCGAGGAACGAGCCGACGAAAGACTGCCCATGAGTATCGTTAATATTTAATCATGTATTTTTGAAGGTGAAAATCTTCCAAGACAAATCTTTTACTTAAGCCTCAAGGGGGCCAGGGCATAGGTGGAAAAAGGGAATACCTACGGCAAACGGTTCACACATTTCAGTACTTCTACCACCGTGATGACCGCTATTTTTATGTAATATTTTCATTTAACTACCCTATCATTTGAAAAATGTAAGCATCACCCTTAAAATGCATCTCATTTAACATTTGGTCTTTCTGAATAGTTAACAAAAATATATAAAAACTGAAAGAAAAGTATCCGCATTTTAAAAATAACAACAATAGCAATAATGTTATAGGGTTAAGGAGGAAAATTAAAATATTTCACTAGCACTACTACAAAATCTCTCTCTCTCTCTCACACACACATACAGGGGAAGGTTCCGCTAATAAGTGAATTTTCGCTAAAAAACCTAAGAAACAAGGTCAAACGAACTCCGATTGAACTAATTCTAGCGACGTTGGAACCGGCTCGTCGAAATAAAGCCTAGGGCTAAACCCTAAAAGATAAACGCTAAATCTAAACCCTAAAGCTAAACCCAAAAACCTGATCACCCCACCCCCACATCCCAAAAACCTAAATCCTTCAACCCCCACCCCCCAAAACCTAAACCTACCCACCCCACCCCCAAAAAACCTAAATCCCCCAACCCCCACGCCCCCAAAAACCTAAACCCACCCCCCAAGACCTAAATCCCCCTATCCCTCAAAAACCTCGACGAGCCGGTTTCAACGCCGCTGGAATGAGCTCAATCGGAGTTCGTTTGACCCAGTTTCGGTTAAAAAAGAAATCATTTCTTAGGTTTTTTAGCGAAAATTCATTTCTTAGGTTTCTTATATATATATATATATATATATATTGGGAGATGATCAAATAAGAAATAGTTTTTCGCTAACAAATCTAAGAAATGACAAAAACCTTAAGAAACGATATCAAACGAACTGCGATTGAGCTAATTTCAGCAGCGTTGGAACCGCCTTGTCGAACTCTACCATCTTAGCTTTTATGGTTTAGAATTTAAGGTTTAGATTTTACGTTTGAATTTTATGGTTTTAGCCTTATGGTTTAGACTCAGGGTTTAGCTTTTAGGGTTTAGATTTTATGGTTTAGGTTTTATTTGAGGGTGGGGGTGGGGGGTTTAGGTTTTTTGGGTGTGGGTGGGAGTTGGTTTAGGTTTTTTTTTGGGGTGGGGGGGGGGGTGGGGTGGGGTGTTTAGGTTTTTGGGAGGGTGGGGTGGTGGTTTTAGGCTTTTTGGGGTAGGGTTGGAGGGGGGTTTAGGTTTTTGGGGATGCGGGTGGAGGGGGGTTTAGGTTTTTGGGTTCGGGTTAGGGTTAGGGTTCGATGAGTTGGAACCGTCTCATCGGAGTTCGTTTGACCCACTTCTTAGTATTTTTTAGCGAAAAACCACTTTTTAGTGGAATCGTCCCATATATATATATATATATATATATATATATATATATATATATATATATATATATCATCTCAAATATTATAAACGATTTTAAAAGGAAACAATTTATATTCTTGAATAATTAACCAAGGTACCAATCAATCATGGGTTGTACAAAAAAAAACAAAATAATCCCACCAAAAGTAAATTGTCTTGACATATGTTTTTCTATATTGTTAGTTTTGAAGTTTGTTTTGTAATGTTAAAACTGCACCCAAAAGTCAGTCTTCTTATCACCAAGTTTTCCCTTAAAAGACAAGTTCAACAGGGAACATACATGCTAGATTTTTCTATGATGAAAAAGACACACTTGTTCATGATTTAAACTAGATTTTATTAAACATTACATTAAAATTACTTATTTTTCTAACTTTAATCTTTTCCATTGTATGCATGTGCGCACATCCATAGATTTTGAAGTAACTGACTATGTAAATTACTTATTTTTTTTAATTCAAAACTAATATTTGTTGTCATGTAGGGCTGAGATCGGTACCGAATCAGTATCGAAAATACCGCTACCGAATTTGTGGAAAAGTGGGTACAGGTACCGGTACGGTGCGGGTACTCGTTACAAAATATTCATCTCTAGATGGTTTCGGTAGTGATACCGAAAATACTGGTACTGAATTTATGAAAAAATGGATACCAGTATCGAATCTATCAGTACGGGTACTCGATACCAAATGATCATCCCTATTATCATGAATTAATAAACCCTAGTTTCAAGAGTAAATTACTTGGAGCAAATTATGAAAATAGAAAAGACCATGATATACTAACTTACTGACTTTGTCAAAACCAGTTACAAATTTCTTTTTATTCTTTTTCTGTGCGTGTTGGCAACATCATGGAAACCAAATAAAATATATGTATCAATTAAAGAAGGTGGTCGCACTCATAGATTTTGCAAGTAAAATACGTGTACTTCTAGAAGCCCAACGTAAGTCGATTGCTAGTCAATAATTATTTAAAGTCCAACTAATATAACCAACAATATATATACAGTTTACCTATTTATATATAGTTTACCTATTTTGTAAAGATAATATAATTAATTCTTAGAAATTGTAGGTAAAAAGCTGATGAAAGAAGCTGGTTTCTTATTATTTTCTAAGGAGCATGGTTTTGGCTTCATTTTTTAGGCATTTACTTTTTAGTACACTGAATTTTCTTGTTTTTTATTATTATAACTTAACAAAAATAAATAAAGAATAATATATAAGTTATGTTTTTACTCATTTACACTGAATCACGTAAATAATATAAATTAAAAAATCATTTTAAATCAAAGAGTTAATTACAAGGAAGATCCCTATGGTAAAACCCAATTTCACTTTAGGTCCCCAAGTTTGGAAAACCATTAGAAAGGTTCAAAGGTATGCATGAACGTAACATAAGGCTATGGGGAGTACTCACAAGTTTTCACACCCCTTCATATCAGTGCCACATCAGATTTCACAGCTTTTTCACACTCTCCACATTTGAGAAAAATGGTTCCACATCTCCACACCGCCACGTTATTTTCTTTTTCTAATATAATTAATTTTATATAACAATTTAAATAAAAATAAAAAAATAACATAAAAACTAATAAACATTACATTTAAAAAACTAAAACACATTACATTTAAAATAATAAAAACCATTACATTTAAAATAATAAAAAACATTTAAAAAACTAATAAATCATTGTCTTCTAAGTCGTGCACGGATCTTTGCTTGTAAAGCCATGACGTCTTCGAGATGTTCACCCGAAAGGTGTTGGGTATTCAACGTCAACACCTTTAAATCCTCCCGTTCGTTGGCTTCCTCCCAAAGTTTTATTTTTTTTTATGTTCAACGGCGTCGTATATGCCGGTAAAACACTCTATCTTCGCCAACACTTTATCTAGTTTTTCGTCCGTAGCCGAGGATGAAGTAAATTTCTCCTTTCCTTTTTGTTTTGCTTTGTCCCTCCCGATTGGACGTGGTAGTTCATCCTCCTCATTTTCTTCGGAAACTTCATTGAGATTGATGAAACACCGTGCTTCCGATCCGCTAGTCGGTGTCCCTTCCCGATCGGACGACTTTCTTTTTGACCCGGTCGATTAGGGTCGAATCATCTCCGACACTTTATGCCATTGTGAACAATTCTTTACAACTTTCCAACAATGTAAAAACTTGAAAGCTTGTTTTTCCACCTCTAGATATTTTTGTAAACAAACGTTCAAGATATCGACGTCGTTTCGCAACTTTTGCGGTTATTGATTCGGTTATTATGTATAGCGCAAAACTTCGCCATTTTTGTACGTATCTCCCCCCCACTTTGAAGTTATTGTGTCTAGTGAGCGGTATTCTCCACGATTCATTTTAGTGTGGAACTTTAGTAAAATTCGTTCCCACATATATTGACCCGATTGAGCGTTTCCGACTATTGGATCCTCGAATATATCCACCCACGATTTTGCTAATGACTCTTCCTCGTCGCGTGTCCACCTTCGAGGTCCGGTAGATCCACCTATTTTTTATTTTTGCGAGATGATCCGGTTTGGGTTTCGGGAACGACCTCGGGTTCGGTTTGGGTTTCAGGAACGACTTCGGTTTCGTTCTTGAATAAAGGGAAGTAATCTTGTTGTGGATGGGTGATGGTGGAGGCTGTTGTTGGAAAAAAAAAAAGAGGAGAGAATGGTTGTTGTAGTTGGTAGTTCCAAAATCCGAATTGTGAGGAGCAGCCTTGAAAGTATTGACCGGGAGGCGGCAGAGACATCCAAAACGAACTTGCGTTCGGTTGGTTGGGATTGTTCGGGTCCATATCTTTTCTAAAAAATTGATGGTTTGGAAAGAATTGTAGTTCGGTTTTTATAAAATTATTGGTTTGTAAATGTATATATAGGTGATTAAATCTAAAAAAACCCAAATTAGCCGTTGGGTAACGGCACAAAGGCCACAACGGTCACAATCCCCCTTCTCCACGCCGTGGAAATTTCCACTCCACCACTCCACGCTTGTGGACCACGCCAAGGGGGAGTGGTGTTCCACGCCGGCCACGGTGCCACCTCACTTCCACGCTCTCTTTCACGAGGGGTGCTCCCCGTAGTCTAAATGGTCCCTAGAATTGATGGGGTTAACTTTTTATGTTAAAGTTTCTTAAATTACCAAAATACTCTTATTGTTTATTAATATAAATAAAAATTAAAAACATATTAATAAAGTGGCCCCACTTGACAAATTAAATATCCTAAAACCCACCTTTGTTCTTCCTTGACCGCCGACTCCCAGTCAAGGGCTGAACTGCCACCCCCATCATCTTTGACGAAACTTTTCACCACTAGCACCACCATCCACCAGCAATTGCGAAGGAATCATATACAACTTCCTATTTAGGTTGTCAATTTTGGGTTTTATAATCACTATCAATCAATGGTGAAAGCCCCCCTCCCCCTCGGTTGTTGAAATCAGCGACCAGATCACCGTCTCTCCCTCTCGCCCCTCTCTGCCAGAAAAACATGGTGGCTGTATCACCCCCTCCTTCACTATGATTTGCAAGATGTAACACCTCGAAAATACGAGAAAACAAAGGTATAAAACTAGAACCATACGTAACCCAAACCCCAGGGACTAAAAATGAAAATATGAAAATTAGGTTGGTAGCGGACCGCTACCGCTAGCCTAGCGGTCCGCTACGTGCTCAGGAAGGCCGCACTTCGAAAGCGACGCGTGGTAAGCTAACTCGCTAAAGCAGGTTCGGTAGCAGATTGCTACCGACCAACTTAGCGGTCTGCTATGTGGGGAGCAAGAAAGACGGTTGGCTCATAAGGCGGTAGCGGTCCACTACGGGTCCCGCATTTAGCCTATAAATATGTGAGCAATGGAAGCTCATTTGACACATTCCAAATACCATTACATACACATAGACACATTCTTAGGAGCACGGCCAAGCCCCGTTACGGGTCCGTAAGTGTGATTAGCCCGTAATATGTCACACCCCGACCGATGGCGGAATCATCGGGGCGGGACATGTAAGACTGTTCATAGCACATAGTTGACTAAATTGAAATATATTAAAGTTAAATTTCCATTATAAATAATCCAAGTACAAACCAAATTCAAACAAGAAACATAAAACAACTCATAAAGTTCTTGATTTAAATTGCTAAGTCCAAATCCTATGTTGAACACGTCTTGAATCAATCTCACATATTGGGGCCTGAAACATAAATAAAATAAAGTCAACTAAAAAGTTGGTGAGTATAACACAGTTGTATGTAGATAGCATATAGTTGAAAACAAATCCTTTACAAAACATGATAAAATAAGGCATTTATGGGGAGCAGCTATTGTGTAACCATGTACAACCAAACCTTGTGACTAGCATGCAAAAATTGTGTTGTCGGTTTCAATCACCGCGCACCATGGGTGGGTTTGTCAGACTCAATAGATCTATCATTGAAAACCGTCGGCTTGTATAGTTATTGATTGCACATAAGAGCATACAAATGTTAGCACAACTAGCACTCGGGCACAAAGCTCAAATTTTGCACACATGTATGTAGATAAGATTTTTGCACTTGTGTTGTTTGTGTAAATGCAAATGTGTAATGTGTAATGTTTATAGAGTTCATGTTCCACCCCAAAAGTGTAAAAGAGTAAAAAGGGGTTGTGAATACTCACTTGGTATGGGCGTGTAGCTAACAAGGATTATAGATAGCAAATATGATCCTCGAAATGCACAATTTAACCTAAAGAGTAATGTGTATTGAATCATATAGATGCATAAAGTTTAAGTCTAAATAAAAGTTGAATTTGTGTATAAAACTATTGATTTGTATTTAAAAGTATTGAATAAAATATATAGAGTTTGAAGTAAAAATATTTTTGAAACAATTTGATTAGGTTTGAATTGGATAATTGAATAAATATATAATTATAGTTTATGAAATAGTGTAAATATTAATTGTAATTAAGTATAAATAAATAAATGATTTTGATTTAAAATGTAAATTAAATAAATAATCATTATCTTATTTATTTATAAATTTTGTAACTTAATTATTTAAAATATCATTTAAGTGTAAGATAATAAATATAAATTTAATTTTTCATAAACTTTTAAATAAATTATATTTATGCCAAGATTAAACTTTTAATCCATTTTTAAATACAGAAAACATATTTTTTATAAAATTGAAACATTTATTGATCGAAAAATATAAAATTATAATTCTGTTACAATTTCTGAGTCACACACGACCGTGCCTCGGAAGGGCACGATCGTGCTCAAGCCAGGCGCGCGACCGCGCTAGTCGGGGCACGACCGGGTTGATCAATCAGAGGGCACAAACTAGACCAGTCAATAGGCACGACCGTGCCTTGGCCCGACACGGTCGTGTCTATGATCTTTAGACACAACAGGGACTAGCCCAGAGGGCATGACAAGGTCTGGACAGGAGGACACGACCGCGCTGCTAGTCGGCATGACCGCGCTCTATGAGGCACGGCCGCGCTAGATGATTAGCGCGACCGTGTCTCTTCCGAATCAGACACGAATTGACAAATGCTTGTATTTTAAACGCTAGAATTGTTAGGGCTTTTGATTAATGGGTTATTACGAGTCTTTTGGGATATTTTAATTGTATTAACAACATTTTTAACAGTGGATTCGATTAAATTATTTTAAATAAAACATCGATTCTGATTCGGGGTAAATTCTATGATGGAAGCCTAAATTATTATGGGGCTTTCGATATAGAGACTAATTAACTGAAATAAATGATTTCAATTACCCGAAGCAGTAGAGGATTGATAGAGATCGGCAAGGAGTTCCGGCGTCGACGGCTTGAGTTTCGGCGATCTTTACTGCAACTCCGGCCAATCCAAATAGCCTGGGAACTTCAGGGATGATTGAGTATCGAGACTCTGCTGCTGGATTGAGAGGATTCGGATCGAACAGCGGATTCTAGTTTCTTGGAAAGCTTGAGAGAGTTTTTCGAAATTGGTAATATGAAACTGATACGTTTGAGGAATTCGAAAATTGTGATTCATTCGTTAAGGGGAAAAGAAACGGATGACCGTTACGGATTTCCAATGATCGGGTGATTAAACTATATTTACGTTTCAACTGTTACGCAGGCGCGACCGTGCCCAAGAGAGGCGCGACCGTTCCAGGACCAATCGCGCGATCGTGCCGAGGCACTTGGTGCGACCGTGCCAGGACGAAGCACGACCGTGCTAATTAGGGTTTCTTGATAAATTTTCAACTTTTGTCCTTGACTTTTCAGGTTTGATTAGTTTGATATAAATAGTTACTTGTATAGTGTTTAAGTGTATATAATCGAGCAAAACTTGTAAATTTGTATTGAATCATTGCATTTAGTTTACTGTAAGCAAAATAACAAGGCAGTGCACGAGTATTGAATTTGAAATTGCATTACATTGAATTGAAATATGAATACTAAATTCAGAGATGTTACATAATATGTCCGCAATTTGCAATAGATAGTCCAGAAGATCTTGAGTGAGGTGTTTTACCACTGTTAAACAAGTTGAGATACCATTCGAGGTGAGTTCCTCTGAACATTTACAAAAAAAAGGATGTGTGTCGCTTTAACCGGTAACTGTTTACGTACGTGAAAGCGTCTTGAACTATTATCAATGCGTCAGATAAAAGTGTAGCATTCGCAATTCCTGTTGTTTTGGTCTATCATCTGTTTCGATTTAGGAGAGATGATTGTAATTCCTTTTGATGACCAAGCCTTTGGTTTAGGGGCAGTCTACTGTTCGGTTTAAGTAGTAGACTACTGTTCAGTTTGGCTATATGGTCGGTTTATCGTCTATTTCGGGTTAGGACAGATGATTGTTATATTGCATGATATGCTTGCTATCTAGCTTTGATATAATCTATTCAAGATGTCTGCTTTAAACTGGATTTTGGAAAATATGTCTGTTTATTAATTCACCAACATTAAGTTGATTCGTTTTCGTTTTGGGCACACATCTTAGGTGATCGGTAAGTGCAGGTTATTGGGTGATGGCTTGTAGTTTTGACATTCCAGGTTAAATATTTGGAGCAAGAAATACGGTTGAGGGCTTGTTAGTCCTGTTGCTTTGAGGAACAAGTTGTTCGATGTAATATTCCTTCGTAAGAGCTTGTAAACAGTTATTTTATCAATAAGAAAGACCTTGTTCTAGCTTCCATTGGATATTTCTGTACCATTCGTCACGTCTAACTAGTATCTGGGACTGGGTGTGACATAAGAGATGATGGTTAATTCATGAATCAATCACCCTTTGAAACATTGAGAATTTTCCAATAAGAATTGTTGCCTATGAAGGATAAAATTAGAAATGAGATGATCACTTGAAACATCAAGTTTTATGGTTTGATTTGTGAATTAGTTTTGAAGCTAAATTTTGGATTTGGGGTGTTTTGCAATGAACAAGAACATCAATCAAATATGAAATTAGCATCATCCATTTGACATTTTGTTATCATCTCCTTTGGGTCTAGACAATCAGGAATAAGAACCCCCCTTCCATCTCTAATCAAATTAAACATAGTATGAAAAACCAAACCCAAATTTTGTTGAAATCCGCATTGAATTCTTGGCTAGAATCCTAAGGAACCAAGTTCATAGGCACAATACATAATCAAATAAATGATTGGTGTTATCGGTTTTAGGGTGGGAGGGTTTGCAGGAAAAGCGAGTCGCCAGAGACCGAGGGTGCTAGAGAAGAAGGTGATGGTTTGGTGTGGCTGGCAAGAGAGAAATGGTGGGGGAATCCAAGAATAGTGGGCCCACAAGGATATAAAGAGGTGGGGCCAGTCTTTATTTTTATATTTTTAGTGTGGAGGGGTAATTTGATCATTTCAAATGCATTTAATAGAAAGTTTTAACGACCATCCAAGGTTAAAACCTTTTTTTGTAACGACTTTGCATACTTTTGGACCCACCTTGTAGCTTCTCAAACTTATGGACTTAAAATGAAATTAGGCCTTACCACAAGGACCTTCCTTGTAATTAACTCTAAATCAAAAGATAATTAAAATCTTTTATAAGATTCATTAAAATTTTAATGGAATTAAATGAAGTAGCATATAGATTTAAAATCATATACATTAAAAGATGTCAATCAAACTAAAATTTAATTCATCATTGGTGGTTTAATTTAAACCTACATGAATAAAATTAGTAAGAAATCTGGTAGCTAAATGCATGGCGAATGGTTGATTGCTTATAAAATTGAGTAAATTTTAGATGGTATGTATTCGTCGTTAAAAAAATACATGAGAAATAACATTTTTAAATTATGTTAGGTTTTAAATTAACATAGATTTTTTAGTAAACTATAATTTTGGTCCATTAGGTTTGGTGAGAATTACAATTTCAATCCAAAATCTTTTTTCGTCATTTTCAGGCATTACCTAATGCCATCTTTTTTTCTGTTAATATTTTTTGTCTAATAACTAAAATACCTTTGATATTTAAAAAATAGAGTTAAGTACACGGATAGTCTTTGTGGTATTTCTAAATATTAGATTTGATCCTTAAGTTTGAGAAACTACACATACGTCCCAAATTACACTTGAACGTAACATTGTTAGTCCCTAAGTTAATGGACAACTAACTTTTTCTTTTAAGTGGTGTGAAATCATCAAAATAACCCGTACTACTTAAAATAAAAAAAATAATAAATAAATATATTAATAAATATTAAAAAACAAACAAAATACACTAATACAAAAACTTTGGACCCATCAAACCTAAACCCATTTGTTCTTCTTCAACCTATATACACCACCGTCCACCGTCAATGCCCATCTCCAGCAAACCCCTTCCCGTATGTCATCCCTCGTAGGAAAATGATATTAATAAAAATCAAACTAAAAGATACTAAAAGGTGTAATGTCTAAATACCACTTTTTTAGGGTGGAAAATAAAAGTTTTAAAATGTTATAAAAACGAATAATCGATGAAAAAAAATAAATAAATAGAAAAATGGAAAAAATCAAGAAATCCACCATACTTGGCTTACTAAATAAACTAATACTAATATTATTATTATTTTTACTATATACTAACATTATATTTATAATTATTACTATTTTAACTTTTATTATTATTATATTTTTTATTTTATTTGTTGTTACTAATATTATTAGCACTATATATTACTATTTTTGTTTTTCCCTTTATCATTATTGCTTTTTTTTAAAATATTTTTAATATTAATATTATTATTACTTTACCTTAATAGAAGTCACTATTATCTTCTTAGAATAACCGAAATAACAAACTTGAAACCCTTTTTCAATTCATAATAATACATCTAGCTGCCATCAATGTAAAACATGTCCTGACATCTTTTTTACCATGTTACAGGTTTATGCTTTGGTTACACGGGACACCTTTTATGTAATTAACTCTAACATCGTTGAAATAAACTTTTTTATCTTATAACATACCAGTTTCCCGCCGAATCGTGCGAGAGAAATACCTAGTTAAATTACAAATCGAGAGAAATACCTAGTTAAATTACAAATGTGAGAAGTTCTTTTTATTTTATTAAAAAAATATTTATTTATTGAATTATGATAAAGTTGCATGCATGTGTTATGAATCAAAAAGCAAATTGTTATGCATGGTCTTTTGAGTTGTTTTTGCAGCCTTCCACCACATTGCAATTGTCCACAATTTAACACATGTTTGACCACAACTACATCTTCCACCGTCCATATCTACCTTTATAGGCCATTTAGGCGGCTCAATTCTTTCAAAGTTTTAAACGAAATTTTATTTCGGCTTTTTAAATAAAACTTTTAATAATCAATTTCTTTTAATAAATCTATAAGTTATCATTCCACACTAATGAATTCAAATAAGAAAAAGTATAAATTTTATAGAATTTTAAAACAATATTTTATCTCAAAATGATGAGGAAAGAAAACGATGCTAAAGAAAATGTCTATAAGAGGCACCGTACCTCAATGACGAGTAAAGAAAACGATTTCCATTGTTAAGAAAAATATGGGGTTTTGTAAAAGGGGCGTAACCTAATCTTTACAAGCAACTAATCAATGCATCCTTTCAATTTATTAGGGGTCTTGTAAATTTAATGAATCTAAAGCGGTTACTTTTTTATAGGCCATATAGCTGCCTAATTTTCGGGTTTTCTATACTAAATTCATGTACGATCTTGCCTAAAAAAATGGTTTTTGGGTGATACACGTTGGGTAAAGTGATCAGATACTTGAATAAGACTCGCATAACATTTTTTTCTGTGTATTTTTCTAATCAAGGGAAGAAAACAATTATACACGGTTAAAAATTGATACATGGCCATTTGACGCTTATAAGTAAGAAATTACCCTGACAACGTATCACACACCATGAAAACAGTAACTTTCGTGTTTTTCTCAAAATTTATGGATTTTTTTAAGAAAATGAATAAAAACAATATAAACCTAATGATACGAACTAAAAAATAAACTAAAATAAAAAATTTACATGTTAATATAAATATCAAAAGATAAATATAGAAAATGAGATGGATAAAAAATTAACTTGTTACATATAATAGTTTACATGATTCATCGATACCACTTATACATGTGATTATATAATGATAATATAAAATTAATTGCATAATTAAAGTAGTTAAAAAGGAGAGCGACGAAATTGACTTGTAATTAATTGAAAACGTGCCAACATAACACAATTAGGTTGCTACTCACTTTAGGGTTTACTATATTTTAGGTGGGTTGTGCACACCCTTTTTCCTAAAATAAGAATTGGTTTGGTATAGGAATTGTAAATGCAATTCCTACATCTAAACATGTTTGTGAACATAGGTAGTCTTCACAATAATCGGTTTTTCGGTTTTAATAGAAGTGTTTATAGCCTTGCCTTTGGCAAGTAACCGAGTTAATTCAGGTGAGAGATTTGAAAAGTGACCCGGTTTCAATTCCCAACATTTTAAGTAGAAACCTAATTTATAAAAAAATGTGTGTTGTTGGATCAGTTTGGATCAACCATTTAAGCGATTCATATGATTCGTTTGATTTACCTCTCATGCTATAGTTCTAAGTCGGTTTGATGTGAGCTAGAGGTCGTAGATAATTGAATCTGAATTTGTAACACATCATAATTAATTTTTAAAAAAATAGGTAAATAAATTATTGTATTATAAATAAAATGTAAGATAATGTAAGAGTATCTACTTATTGAGTGATCAATTAAATAGCTTATATAAATTAAAAACGCGTTATTTGCAAGAGAATGTAATATTTTTTTTCACTTCAATTTTGAGTTGTATACTATTATCATTAGTAGTATTTCAGGATGTTGATGCCTACAGTGCCACCGTACATCCTGTAATGTATACAGTACAAAGTAAAGTTCAATCGCTTAGCAAGCAGCTCACCAATCTACACATTCTCGGCGAGAGTCGTTTTGGAGCTCCACATTTGGGATTGGGGAGCAGGCTAGAGAAGCGTTACATGGGATCATTATGGTGGCATGTTGGTGCTTGTGGTTAGCTAGGGACGAGAAGAAGTTCAACAATAAGGTGGTCAATGTCGAGGACATTATTCTAAATATTAAATCTCTCGGGTTTTTATGGTTTTCTAATAGACTCAATCATAAGCCCGGTAGTTAGGTTGATTGGTGTAAATTTTCTGTTATGTAATCTTCGCTCCGTGTTGTCCTTGTTTGCCCCCCCTCGAGTTGAGGTGTGGTCTGTGAATAAATCTTGCCTTTCAAAAAAAAAGTAGCTCACCAATTTTTCAAAACGAACGAAAAAATAGGAGAAAACAACATAAAGTGTAGCTCTACTCTTGAGTTAACTTCGATTCTACAAAAGCAGCAGGAGAAGGATAACAAAAACTCATGAATGTCAATCATTAACCCAGCAAACTTGTGACTGAAGTAATATAAGAAGTTGAACCCAAGTTAAATAGAATGCTATTGAAACATTAACTTTACAACCTCCAAAAAAATGAAACTTTAAATCCGTATTCAAAGTGAAAAGACCAAAAAACTTATTACAACTCTCCATGAGCCTGCGGAATTAGATATCGAACCCGCTTTAATTGACAGAAACGTCACGGCTGAAGAAGCGTTGTGCAGGAAGAGGTGAAACAACAATGTGGAACGAAGACGGTAACTCATGTGGGTGGTTCGATTTTGATGTGGATTCTTAATGTTCATGATTGAGAAATCAATGGATGAACACATTAACACTCTGGAGAATCCAAGAAGAAGAATAGATTCTCGAAAGGCTGTTAATACGGTTGTGAGAATTGAGAGGAAAGGGAATTCTGTTATTAATTTCTGGACAATTGATTACAGAGATGACTCTCCTATTTATACACATACAAAGTTGACTAATTTTAACCTAACCAACTTGTTGAACTACTACTAACCCATTAACTATTTTTTAACAACTAAACCTTTTATTATTACATATCAATACTCCTTCCTCAAAAGAGCCTTGACCCCAAGGCTCATGGTAGGAAAACAATTAGTGATCAAGATGCAAACTTTCCATTTCCACTTAACTAGCCATCTCTTCACACTTTGCTTTTTAAACTTGAACATCAACATTTTCAGGCAACAATTCACACATCTTTCACTCTGAATACTGAAATCTTGAAGTTTGTTTTGACTTTTGAAAGGGTACATTTGGTCAACGAACTGAACTTGTTGTTTAATGATCATACCTATAGTATGTTTGGTATGATTTGTAACTTCATAGAGTGCTTTTGTAACTCCATATCCTATTGTTATGATCCCAAAATCAGACCTTGTATGAGTTTTCTTTATAGCTTCTTTTTGTTCACTTACAACCTCATCAACATTTGCTCTTATGAACCCATCATGCCCCTTTTGAGCTGTTGCATCTACACCACAATCTTGACCAGATAACAACTTACCACTATCTTCATCTACCATAATTTCAGAAGTTCCAACTTTGACTCTATGTTTTGAATCAGCAACTACACTTTTCATTGTCTTTTGATTTAATTCAGCTTGTTTAATTTCTGTTGCTTCTGGTTCACTAATACTGTCTGTAGTTTCAGAGATTTGACTTTCTTGAACACATTCTTGCATTGTTTTGACTTCAAGGATATCATCCATAGATCTATTTTCTGCATCAATTTCCTCTGATTTCCTTGTAATTTGTGCTTTAAAAACTAGACATCCATCCCTACCAAATCCATTAGTTCCTATATTTTTTCCATCATTTTGATCATTATTTATGTCATCAATTGCACCTGCTATGGTGAACACCATATCAGACCTGTTATGTTTTTGTTTAATGGCTTTCTCTGACTCTCTTGCAACTTGTTTTCCTAAAGTGGAACTTCCACCCATACCAAGGCTACCAGTCGACACATTTGAGGATTTAATAAGTGTCTGAAATCCATGTTGTGAGCTGTGACTAACTTCAGATTGTTGGGATTTTAAAATGGATTCTAACACAGCTTCACGTAATTTTGCAAGACAATAGGCATGATAAAGAGTTTTGGGTTTAAATGGCTTTACCTCGATTTGAATGTCTTCTTTCAAACCTTCTATGAAGCATCTCAATGCATAATCTTGTGGAAGTTGTAAATGATTGATGGCCTTGTTAAAAGAATCATAATACTCCTTCACATTAGCAATCTGTTTTGGTATTCTTTTCACAATTATAGAATCATCATCTCTTGTTAATGATTCTTTATATCTTGACCAAGACAAATTGCTAACTTCCTTATGATTCCTTTCACTCATAATCTGCATTTCATCAAACACCTGGTGGGCAGTCTCAAGCTTAGTAAGTTTTGAAGAATAGTCTAATTCAAATTCTCATCATCTGATCAGGCATTTCATCAAACACCTGATGTGAATTCTTAATGTTCATGATTGAGAAATCAATGGATGAACACATTAACACTCTGGAGAATCCAAGAAGAAGAATAGATTCTCGAAAGGCTGTTAATACGGTTGTGAGAATTGAGAGGAAAGGGAATTCTGTTATTAATTTCTGGACAATTGATTACAGAGATGACTCTCCTATTTATACACATACAAAGTTGACTAATTTTAACCTAACCAACTTGTTAAACTACTACTAACCCATTAACTATTTTTTAACAACTAAACCTTTTATTAGTACATATCAGATTTCTTCACAACTGCCCGCCGGGGTTTTAGTTTTTTTTTCCTACGTAGAAAAGAGGCGGGTGAGGGAAACAGAGTTCGCCGGAAAAAGGGTGTTCTCGTCGCAGTCGGTTAGCATCCTTTTTTTCAAACCACAGATCCCGTGTTCGACTCCGCTTTAGGTGATTTTTTCCTTTTGTTTTTTTACACCCACCATCTCTACTTTGTTAAACTTATTGAACAAAAACATATATAAATATTTTGATGATTTTACTGTCATCAACTCATTTAGTAAATTGGGATTTACATGGAAACAAAGAGAAATCTAAACCTTCGATAAAAGTTATGAGGCGTGGAGTACACACTCATCCGAGACTAATCTAATTTTCGGCCTCAGTCAACAACGGGTTCAAGGGAGCAGTGCCCGTGAAGGGTTATGGGGCAGTGCGCCGACCAGGGGTCTCGCTAACCCGTCAACAAGCGGCGCCCGCAACGACCCAAAAACCGATTATCAATGTTTAGACCCTCTCTGGCTTCTTATCTACCTGGTCAATAGTTACTGCAGTTACTAAGCGATCAATAGGAATTTGTGTTCGTGCTGACGACCAACCATCGACAGGAACCTAGTTCCTACTAGTAATAACTAAGTTCGTACTGACATAAACCAATAGTAGGAACTATCGATAATCAATTATCAAAATTAACTGTCAACTGTTTTAACCGTCAAAATGACACACTGTTTCATGAAACATTGTGTCGTTTCAACAAAACGTCGTGATGGTTTGGTGCCTATAAAACACAATCTTTGGTCTATTTCAAGTACAAGTTTTCATAACAAAAACATATATACATACTAGTTCTTGATTTTTCTAAATTACTAGATTGAAATTTTGAGTGTCCATCTAATTACTTCAATCTGAAAGTGATAACACGATTCAGATAGATCATCCAGGAAATTACATACAATATAACCTAAAAATCATTATTAAAATAACTAACTTTTATATTTCATATCCCACATACTAGTTAGATTATGATATTGTTGTATGTGTTAATTGCTTTGGTACAGTCCTTTACACAAGCAATGCACGGATCAATATGTTTATAGGTTCGATCGTTGCTTCGTTTGAGCTTTTGATGATCCAACATGTTTAGAACAGAAGCACTAAATGGATCGTTTGAGCTTTTGAACGGTGAAGCCGCCCGTGTACCAATTCTTTGATGCAGCTGATGTGAGACAATCTAGCTAGATAGTCATACATAATATTATTGATACATACTAAGGATCCAACAAAATTCAGATTACCTACCTGGCTACCTGCTTTCTCAGCCACTTGATTGCAAAACTTACAAAGAAGTGAGCACACAAAGTCAAAACTGTTGGACAGATTCTCCATTCCTGCTAGGGGAATAATTGAAAAACAATCAGATCTTGCAGTAAAAAATATATTTAAATAAAGGAACATTAACTGTGCAATTAATCTGTAGATGAGGAATTAACGGACCTTGATGGAGAATACAAATAAGGTTTTGGAGGGATTTCTAATGATAGCAAGTCCCCTTCTAACATTTCCAACACCTTAGTCATTGTCGGGCGGTTCAAGGGATTAGTTTGTATGCACCACAAGCCTACGATAATCATCTTCCTTGCCATCTCGTTTTCTTCATCGCTCACAATCCCGTGCAATCCAAGTTGTTCATCTAAGTCAAGCTTCTTATATATCCAATGTGGAAAGTATATCTCACTTGTGTGATCAACTTCCACTTCGATGTTTTTCCTCCCTCCAACCATTTCTAGAACCATCATTCAATAACTATAAACATCTGATTTGTGAGAGACTTGCCCAAAATTCCTAGAAAATAGTTCTGGAGCAATATATCCTGGCGTTCCTCTCATACGAGACATGGATACCATACTTGTTCTATCAGGGAATAGTTTAGAAAGTCCAAAGTCGGATATCTTAGGACACAAATTCTGATCCAGAAGTATATTATGTGGTTTTATATCAAGATGTAAGATCCGTGTGTTACAACCCTTATGCAAGTATTCTAATCCTCGAGCAATCCCAATTGCAATTTGGTGCAAATTTTCCCATCCAAGTTGGCTACTACTCGAAGAACTCCGTCCATATATGAATCTCTCCAAGGAACCATTAGGCATGAATTCATAGATCAAAGCTCTTCGATGACCCTCCAAACAAAATCCCACAAGACGGACAATATTAACATGGGAAGTTCTGCCAACACTTGCAACTTCATTCATGAAATCTTCACCGTTACCTTTTAGTTCACTTAAAATCTTCACCGCTACAATGTTTTGGTTGCTTAGCACTCCTTTATACACGGATCCGAAGCCACCTTGGCCTAGTTTGATCTCAAAGGAGTTTGTCATCTTCTTGACTTGTGAGTAAGAGTACCTTTTTGGAGCTAGGAATTCATGATTTTTTAGAAAATATTCTACATTGGCATTGTACTTGGGCTTTTTTCTCCATCTAAATTTCCCTTTTATGCATAAGATTATGATGATTCCTATTGTAACACCTCCTACACAGAGAGCTGGACAATGTTGTAAATGTGAATTATATATTCAAAGTGATATAAGGGGTTAAGGCAACAAAAAAGAACATCTATATGATAGATTACCCACGGCAATAATCACCCATGCCGATTCTTTTCCTGCGCGGGCATTTTGTTGGGCGTCTACAAAAGAAACATTCAAATATCATGTGTTAGAATATTTTTCCTTCTAGTTTTAAACAAATGTTAATGTCAAACTCACTTTATTAATGTTTGACTCAAATTTCATAAAAGAGTTATACGTATTGATGAGCAAGTTTATTTGGGGAACAAGTTTATCTTAAGAGCAATTGCTAATAGTTAAAGTTTTCGATAACCCCTTGGCAATATCCCTTGGTGAACCAAATTACCCACACATAAATTACTGGCAGACTTTCACCAACGGATTCTTGTCGGTAACCACTTTCACCTACGGATTTCCGACAGAACTGTAGGGGTTAATCTTGATGGGTTTGTTGGTGGAATTAAAGCGGGTTAAAGAAACAGTTCATGGAGCATATGGATCAGAAAGGCGGATATGTGCCAGAAAGTCGGTATGTGTTAGTGGGTATTTTGTGTGTGTATCGTATGTAATTGTTTTAATATAAATAAAACACTTATATGGTAACGATTCATAATATTCCAAAAACTAAAAAATTAACACCTTTAAATCTTATTAATTACAATGAATTAGTTAAATTTAATTATAAATAATGTAATTAAAAAAGAAAGTTATTGGTCAACCAAAAGTTATCATTCATTTAATGTTTAAAATTTAAAATCATAAGAAATATAGAAATATTTAAATGGTATTTAATCATTTAGGAGTTTTTAAAAAATAAATTAAAATAACTAATTGGAAAATGTTTAGGAAGGAAAACAAAAATTTAGAGACTCTAGAATAATAACACGTGACAACTCAAAACTTTATTTATTATAATTGATAGATATTACATTTACAAGTGTCGCCTCTAGAATGATGACACGCAGGTTGTATTTGATTTTTTTTCTTGACATTTTGAAATATTTTTTCTTAAAATGGAGTTGTATTTAAAATTGAGTATTTTTTGTATCGTAAGCTATAGCGAGTATTGGTACCGTGATGAATCAAATTGATACCTACCGAACAACATCATTACCGGTATCGGTATTCGGTTTTATAGATTTCGATCGATTTAAAACACGCCTTTGTTTTTTGGGTTATCTCATACAACTTTTGTGTAATGAAAGCATTATAAATAAACTTTTTTATTTTATTATAAACTATACCGAGTACTGATACCGTGATGAATCGAACCGACACCTACCAAACAATATCAGTATCGTTATCGATATTATGAGAATGATCATCATGATGGTGGTGGTAATGATAACGGTGGAACAAAAGATCCTCCTCTTTCGACAGTTCTTCCGGTAGCTTTTTCACTCCCAAATCATGAGAATGATCATCATGATGGTGGTGGTGAGAGCCGTGCGAGCGATCACAGTTGCAATTATAAACATGAGATTCATGAACCACCGACGGATCAGGGTGCTGACACGGTTGACCAGAACTCAATTCCAAATTAACGCCAACCGTCAAAACTAATATCAGCCTATAGATCCAGTTACTATGGTGATGAACTACCACCATTTTCAAACTTTTTAATCAAATTTTCAATTTTGGAAAGGGTTTTTTTGGGTCTATTTGAGGGTTTTTTGTATTCGAAGTGTGGCTTGGAGACCGGCGTTTGCAGGTACCATCAGGATGAACGGCGATTGCAGGTACCTTAATTAACATCATCATTATTTAATATAAGAGAAAGACGAAAAACAAAAATCTAGATTTCAGCATAAGTTGACACGTAGCAAGTATAGTTATTCATTTATTATATTATTGGTTAGAGACCCGGTATATTATACATGGTAAATAAATGCAGTGTTATATATACTTGGTAATAAAGATTTAACATTACATATTTATGACATATTACATAATTTTTTAATACATATTTTAGAAACGTTATATAGTTATTTTTTAAAAATGTTTTATAAAACGAATGAAAGAAATGTTCAAATTATAAAAATGTTTTATGAACAAAGCTATTTTTTTTAATTAAAATGTTTTATAAAAATAATGATAGAAATCATTATTATTTAATAAGAGAGAGGCGGGAAACAAAAATTATAAAAAAATTAAAGAAACTTGTATAATTAATAGAAGAGAGAGGCGAGAAAAAAATGTTAAGGATAAACATGAGAATAACAAGTGTCCATCAAAACCTTTATTTATTATATAGTATAGATACATATGTTAGGATGATATATGGAAACAAATATTTCGTATATTAACCATGTTAAGGAAGCTAATTTAATAATAATAATAATAATAAATAAAATAAATAAATAAATAATTGACCGGAGAGCGAACTAAGTACCTTTCCGACAACCATCGCCGGCACTGAACCCATCTCCGGCGAATCCTTCATTACAGTAACACCGATACCCAAGCGTCCGATTCTGAGACGACACATTCCGACAAACCGCATTCTGATCGCACCCGCATTCCCCGCGAACCCACCAACCCAACTCCAGGGACTGAAAGTCCAACGGCGAGGGCATGCTCGACGAACTGCTTCCGTTCACATCCACCGTGACAGACGAGAACAAAATCTGACAACCGGCAGCACCCAGTTTTTCCAAATTTATAAACTCTCCCTGATCTGGCCCATCCTCCGAGTAACAATTCATGGTGGTATTACTCCTCGATTCACACTGCTGTAAGTTGAAACGATTCTCAAATCGAGTAGTCGACACCACGCAATCGTTCAACGTCGAGCTACAGTTCTCTAACAGCAATCCATTCCGTGAACTGATCGCGAAGTTCGTGCTATTAAACATACCAATTTCTTCGTATCTACGATCGCATTTTGCCGGGAAAGTAATCGATATATGATCCCTGGTTACATTCTGAACGATGTATTCTCCAACGCGGATTTCTCCAGCGTCTGAACAATTCAGACGGATTTCACAACCATCGGAAAATCCAAATGGGTAGGAAACCGATTTAATTTCAATATCTCCACCTCCACAAACGCGAGTACAGATGATGGGGATGTGATTATTAGGATCGCGGAAAAGATGAGGAGATGAAGAATCATATTTAAATTGAATTGTTGCTCAACTTTTATTGGAGAATGTTGAAATTGAGAGAGAAGTAGAAAACCTTTGGTTTTGAAGAATCTATATATTAAAGGTTTTTCCGATACGCGCTTTAAAGACATTAATAAAAAACTATTTCCCCAATTTTAGAAATGATAATAGTTGATCGGGAAATATATCATTCGAAAACTTTTAAATAATTTAACAACTCGTTAAAAATAATAAAAGAACATTTATATGTTAAAAATACTATAATTATTATTCAAATACAACATTTTTATATGAATTGACATGTGTAAATTTGCATGTAATCGTATATTATAAACATTTTTACATATGTAAGTCTCTCATTTACACATGTGTAAATATTTATAATATACAAAGACATGTAAATTTACACAATAATCGATATTAAAATGTCGTATTTTAATAGTAACGTTATTATTTTAGATAAACAAATGACTTCTTATTGTTTTTCGCGAGTTCTCAAAATATTTGGAGTTCTCATTTGAACCTAACCCTGGAGTTTTTTTTTTCTAAACTAGTGTTGTTGAAAAACTTAATTACCAAAATGGGTGATTTAAAAAATATTTACCAAGATGGGTGTTTTTTCAAAACTTGTATTTTCTCACTCCTAATATTTTTGGATAAAAAAATTTCTATTTAAATTAATCTTATTTAAAAAGGTTAAAAGGAAAGCATTTCTAATAAAATAAAATAAAAATATGTTTTGTTTTATCGTCTTATTTTATAACAATGTAATTTATTTTATAAAATATCAAATCAAAGAAAATGTTTTCAAACCAGTGGGTTACCCGCGCGTTGCGCCGGGGAGTCCGCCACGATCAAGCATTTCAAATTGTAGATACAACGCAAATAAAAAATAAAGGGAAAGAAGATAATCTATTAAACAGAAATGCCCTCAAATGAAATTTCAAGAATAAGAAGAGGTACCTGCAGCACACATGTTTAATGTCAACACAAAAGTGCAAAACTAACATTTGAATTTTAGAAAGAAAAAACTATACAACACCATTAGCCGGAAATAAAAAATAATAGAGTTAAATACGGTTTTAGTCCCTGTGGTTTGATTAAAATAACAGTTTTAATTCAAAAGTTTAAATTTGACCTTTTTAGTCCAATAGTTTCAATTTTGTCTCAATTAAAGTCCAGCCCACTAACCCATTAGAAATTTTCTGTCAACATTATTTAAAAAAAGACTATAATGCCTTTATCAATAAAAAGGATTAATAAATATAGCTTTAATCTAAAACCAATAAATAAACAAATATATACACTCTCTCTCTCTCCTTACTCTCTTCCCCCTTTCTCTATCCCAAAGCCAGCGACCAGTCACTGCCGGCGTGTCTCCCCACAGCCTCCATCCACTGCCAGCGAGACTCTCACAGCCTCCAGCCACTGCATGCGAGACCCCCCGTTTTCGCTTCATTTTGATTTGGGGTTTTGTGTGTTTGGGGTGGGTCTGCAGATAAGAACGGGGGTAGGGGTGGGTTGGTGGCCGGCGACCACCGTGAGACCCGGAATGGATTTTTAGATCAGGAATGGATTGTTAGATCTAAAACCACCGTGAGACCTGTTTCTGATGGCGTTTCTGCTGATAAGTTCCTCTCTCTCTAGAATTTAGGGTTTGTGTGTGTGGAGGTTTGAGCGGTTGGTAGAACGGGAATGGATTTTTAGATCTAAAACCACCGTCGCCGCCGCCTGAAACCACCCCTACTGTTGCCCTCGTTTCATAAATTTATTCAACATCTTTCTAATATAATACAATCAAATCAAATCAGCCCTAATTTCACGGATCACCACACCGAATAGTCTAAATCAGTAAAACAAAATCGGAGACGATGTAAACCGTAAACCCTAGGTCAGTTGTATAACAATCAATCAACAAACAATTGAAAACATAGATGGATATATAATATATACCGTTAGGGTTTTCTAACAGTGCCGTTGAGAGATGAGCATTGACCGGCGGTGCTGTGGGTGGATCCGGCGGCTGCAGAGGATGAATTTGTGTTGATCGGATTATCCAGAAGAGAGGAGATTAGATGATTGAAAAGGTGTTGTGGGACAAGAATTGGGATAATTTGAAATGAGAGAAGGGGGCTAAATGAAAGGGATTGATGATAGGCTAAATACGTGTAAAGAAATACTTTACTTTAGTGGACTGATTTACGTGAATTACATAAATAGTCCCTTGACTTTTTTTTATTAGATCTAGTGTTGAAGAGTGGATAATGGATAATGGATAATGTTGTAGATTTCAAATGAAAGGAAATTGGGCTTAAAATGTCCATATGTTTCAAAGATCAATCATGTTCTTGATGTTTCAAAGAAGCAAAGTTCTTACCTACAACTAAAAAATCCGATATTTGCAACAAGTGTCGTCTTTAGGGCCTCACACCTCAGATACCAAAGTAGCGCTTCATAGGAATACTCTGTCTAACCATAGTTGAAGTGTTGTCGATTTTGCCTCTAATGTGAGATGTGCTTTTAAAAACCAAGATTGTAAAATTTGGAATTAGCACTTATAAAAAGAACAAACATAATGAAAAAAAGAATTTTTTTCGGTTAGAAAATAAAATAATGAGCGTTTATATGCCCATACTTCTTGGTGTGAAGAGTTTTATTCAAATCTATACTATATAATAAATAAAGGTTTTTTCTATGTCACGTGTCGCCTCCATATTCACTCTTATCATTTTTTCCTCGCATCTCTCTCATCTTTTTTTTCCCGTCTCTTTCTCTTATTAAATACACTTCTATATTTTAATAATAATATATTTTTAAAGAAAATCTATACTATATAATAAATAAAGGTTTTACATGTCGCCACCATATTCATTCTCATTATTTTTTTCCTGCATCCCTTTCCTATTAAATACACCTCTATATTTTAATAATAATATATTTAAAAAAAAATACTAATTATAATAATAAAACCCATTTATTTTAAATTATCCGTTATTATAAGAAACTTTGAAATATAATTATCTAACTTTTATTTTGAATCAAGTAGTAATAAAAGTCAAATTGTATTAAAGCGGGTTAAAGAAACGGTTCATGGAGCATGGCGGATATGGGTCAGAAAGTTGGTATGTGTTAGTGGGTATTGTGTTTGTATCGTATGTAATTGTTTTAATTTAAATAAAACACTTATATGGTAACGATTCATAATATTCCAAAAACTAAAAAATTAACACCTTTAAATCTGATTAATTACAATGAATTAGTTAAATTTAATTATAAATAATGTAATTAAAAAAGAAAGTTATTGGTCAACCAAAAGTTATCCTTCATTTAATGTTTAAAATTTAAAATCATAAGAAATATGAAAATATTTAAATGGTATTTAATCATTTAGGAGTTTTTAAAAATCAAATTAAAATAACTAATTGGAAAATGTTTAGCAGGGAAAACAAAAATTTAGAGAGTCTAGAATAATGACACGTGACAACTCAAAACTTTATTTATTATAATTGATAGATATTACATTTACAAGTGTCGCCTCTAGAATGATGACACGCAGGTTGTATTTGATTTTTTTTCTTGACATTTCGATATATTTTTTCTTAAAATGGAGTTGTATTTAAAATTGAGTATTTTTTGTATCGTAAGCTATAGCGAGTATCGGTACCGTGATGAATCAAATTGATACCTACCGAACAACATCATTACCGGTATCGGTATTCGGTTTTATGGATTTCGATCGATTTAAAACACGCCTTTGTTTTTTGGGTTATCTCATACAACTTTTGTGTAATGAAAGCATTATAAATAAACTTTTTTATTTTATTATAAACTATACCGAGTACTGATACCGTGATGAATCGAACCGACACCTACCAAACAATACCAGTATCGTTATCGGTATTATGAGAATGATCATCATGATGGTGGTGGTAATGATCACGGTGGAACAAAAGATCCTCCTCTTCCGACAGTTCTTCCGGTAGCTTTTTCACTCCCAAATCATGAGAAAGATCATCATGATGGTGGTGGTGAGAGCCGTGCGAGCGATCACAGTTGCAATTATAAACATGAAATTCATGAACCACCGACGGATCAAGGTGCTGACACGGTTGACTGGAACTCAATTCCAAATTAACCCCAACCGTCAAAACTAATATCAGCCTTGTAAGGCCCCAAACCCGGGAGGCCTCACTTGTTGGATTTACTCATTCACAAACAGTTCTTAAACTTGATTATCAAATAACGCAGCGGAAAATACTTCAATAAAACATAACTATTACATTGTTTAATAACGGAAGCGTAACATAGTCTATTACATAAACATATCATAATCTAATCATAACGGGATGTCAGTCTTCATGATCAACCGGGTAACTCTTCTCGCTTGCCAATCATCACCGTCCATCATCCATACCTGCCTTAACCTGAATGTGCATACTAAAAAGTCAGCTATGCTGGTGAGTTCTAGTTTTCGTTCGATTTAAGAAATGGTTCATCATTCAAAACATTCATTAGGGTTTAACATCACGCATAAGAAAACAGGGCCTTTCGTTCATCATTGAAAACCTTCAAACATTTTTCCTCATCATAAACACATTGAACGGATCATTTGTTTAAAACATTTAACATTCATTTAAGTTATACATTACTATCTACAATATGTATCTTTCTTTAAGCGTCTCTGTGTCCCCGAAGGAACCTTACAGGTCGTGGGCAACCGTTACGTATCGCCGTCATTGCCACAACCTTTACCATTCGTACCGTCATTTAGTATGGTATTGCCCCTAAGGCTTAACTGCACGAAGACCGACAATACCATACATTCCGTCAATTCCTTTTTGTATTGCCCCCAAGGCTAACTGCACGAGGACCGACAATACCCATTCAGTTGCCCCTATGGCTCTCATGTCCATAGACCGACAACCTCCATCGACGGCTATGGATCACGGCCATAACACCTTCGGATCATAATTTAACCTTACTTAGGGTCACGTTAACCCCTCAGTAACCGTCGTTACTCCCTACCAGTTGTACAACATCAAAACCATTGGCAGGCCACTAAGACACTGCCCCTGTTGCTCTTATGGCAAACATGGCTCGCTGTCCATAATCTACCACAAGGCTGGGAATTACATTCCCAGACTTCATTCGTCAATTCCATTCATTCGACAGATTAGATTTGTAATGACTTCTTTAAAACCTTTGCCCTTTTTCTTTTCTTTTCATAAAACCTTTCATTCATTTTTGAAACCCTTTACCTTTAGTTTAAACCATTTCTTTATAAACATTTCGTTCGTAAACATTCCATTCATAAAACTTTCTTTCCATAAACCGTTCATCCCAAATCATTTCATTTCGTAAACATAGTTTCATAAACATCGTTTCGTAAAAACATCATTTCATATGTATGCACACTAGCCCGAAAACATTATATAAAACATTTAAAAGAGGGCTTCTAGAACTCACCTGATAAGCTAATCTGGGTTGCCCTAAACAAAGGTCCCTCTACGTCACTTCCGATCTGAATTTGATAGTTAAATACACGTCAAACCCAATCCTGACTCTAACGGTTTAACCATTCTAAACATACTAACTTTACTTAAACAACCTGATGCCTGCGCACTTAGCAAGTGCGCAGACCCTGCTTCCTGCGTACTTTATAAGTACGCAGGATCCTCTTCCTGCGTACTTGATAAGTACGCAGTACCCTCTTCCTGCGTACTTGATAAGTACGCAGGACCTGCTCCGTGCGTAGATCTGTTTCTTCGTAAAAACCCTAACTTTCGCATTCAGGTCTGATCACGTCAAGATCCCGAACTTGTTTGCATTCAAAACGTTTGTTTTCCATTAAGGAACTCAAATCTATGTTTATCTTTCAGTTTTATCCGTGAAAACGTTACTTTTTCACCCAAAACCCGAAAAACCCAAAAACGAACAAAAACTCAGATTTAGGCCCGATCGTTACCTGAATCGAGTTTCTGATCCGGAGGTTCTTCTCACGAGCTATGGAGCAACACTTTGCTAAAATCTCGGGTCGATCCGCCAACTTTCTCTCTCTACGGTTTCTCTCTCTAGAATTTGCAAATGAGAGAAATGATGGAGGTCTAAGCTATTTATAGGGGAGGCTCCCCTTCCATCCCGCCGGCCCATCCGGCCCGACCCGACATGCCTCGTTCGTTTATTTCGTCATTTTAACTGTCGTTTTATTTTTGAGATGTTACAAGTCTACCCCCCTTACAATAGGTTTCGTCCTTGAAACCTATCCTAAGTCAAATAGATGAAGGTACGACTCCCTCATCTCCTTCTCCGTTTCCCAAGTGGCTTCCGATCCCTTTCGATGTTTCCATTGGACTTTAACCAATTGAATAATCTTATTACGCAAACGCTTCTCCTTCTTGTATAAGATGGCCACGGGTTCTTCGATGTAATTAAGGTTGTTGTCGACCTCGATGTCAGTAAGTGGTATGTGAGCTGATTCATCCGCCAAACACTTTTTTAAGTGTGATACATGGAAGGTAGGATGAATCCCACCTAACTCATCAGGCAACTCTAGCCGATAAGCGACTTCACCAACCCGTGCCATTATCCTGAATGGTCCGACGAACCTCGGACTTAACTTTCCTCTCTTCCTGAATCGTATTATTCCCTTCCAGGGTGACACTTTCAACATTACTCTATCCCCAACATCAAACTCAATAGGCCTTCGTCGTTTGTCCGCATAGGATTTCTGACGATCTTGTGCGGCCTTCATTCGTGCTTTGATTTAATCAAACCTTTCTGACGTTTCTCTTACTACTTTAAGACTCCCTAATTCCTTTTGTCCAATCTCACCCCAACAAATCGGGGTCCTGCATCTCCTCCCATACAACATTTCGTAAGGCGGCATGCCTATAGTCGTGTGATGACTATTGTTGTAGGAGAATTCGGCTAACGGCAGATGACTGTCCCAACTGCCGCCAAAATCGATAATACAAGCACGAAGCATATCCTCCAATGTCTGAATGGTCCTTTCAGACTGACCATCCGTTTGTGGGTGGTATGCCGTGCTGATATTAAGCCTCGTGCCCATCGTCTCGTGAAATCTTTTTCAGAACCTCAATGTGAATCGTGTGTCCCGGTCAGATACGATCGTCAAAGGCATCCCATGCCGTGCTACTACTTCGTTAATAAATACTTCCGCTAACCTTTCCGACGAGAACGTCTCGCGAATAGGTAGGAAATGAGCACTCTTCGTTAATCGGTCCACAATTACCCAAATGGTGTCATGACCTTTAGCTGTGCGAGGTAGCTTGGTTATGAAGTCCATGGTAATGTGTTCCCACTTCCATTCCGGTATATCAAGTGGTTGAATCTTTCCATACGGTTTATGGTGTTTGGCATTTACTTGTGAGCAAGTCAAGCACTTGCTTACATACTTGGTCACCTCATGTTTCATCCCAGACCACCAATATTCCTTCCTTAGATCTTGGTACATTTTATTGGTACCAGGATGGATAGAGTACCGAGACTTATGAGCCTCATCCAAGATTTTGGTTCTAAGCTCGCCACCCATAGGTATCCATACCCGTCCAAAACGTGTCCTAACACCAAGGGTGTTATATTCCAACTTGTCCTGTTGGCCAACCATCCTTTCCTTCTTTATGTTTTCTTCTTTAAGTGCCTCATCTTGAGCCCTTTCAATTTCTCTCATCACATCCGATGTTACCACCAACTGGCAAGCTTTCACTCTAATAGGAGTAGGCACATCCTTTCGGCTTAGAGCGTCAGCCACCACGTTTGCCTTTCCAGGATGGTATATTATTTCACAGTCATAGTCTTTCAACAGTTTCAACCATCGCCTCTGCCTCATTTTAAGTTCCTTTTGTTCGAAAAAGTACTTCAAACTTTTGTGGTCGGAGTAAATAGTAAACTTCACCCCGTAAAGGTAGTGCCTCCAGATTTTTAATGCGAATACGACAGCAGCAAGTTCCAAATCATGAGTCGGATAATTAGCTTCGTGAATCTTCAACTGCCGTGACGCATATGCAATCACTCTACCACGTTGCATCAACACACACCCTAATCCCTGACCCGAAGCGTCAGAGTATACCACCAAGTCTTCATTGCCCCCGGGAAGGGCCAAGACTGGAGCTTTGGTTAGCTTCTCTTTCAATTCCTTAAACGCCTCATCCTGGGTCGAACCCCATTCGTACTTTACCTCCTTCCGTGTCAGCTTTGTCAATGGCGAAGCTATTTTAGAGAAATCTTGGATGAATCTCCGATAGTAGCCTGCCAATCCCAAGAAACTACGGATTTCGGTTGGCGTCTTAGGAATATCTCATTCCTTCACCGTCATTATCTTTGCTGGGTCAACCATAATGCCATTCGGGTTAATGACGTGACCTAGGAATTGAACTTCCCTAAGCCAGAACGCGCATTTAGAGAACTTAGCATACAACTTTCCTTGTTTTTATTTTTCCCATTTACACCCACTGAATTTTATACGTTGCCCCATAGCTTTAAGTTAAAAACCCAAACAGACACGTAATTTAGTATATGGGTCAGTTTTGCCACCTCTAATCCTTACTATTTTTCACTCTAACTAATTAACGTTAAAAAATAAATACATCGCGTGGGTAGAAAGTGGCTAGTTTGTTTATATAATTCTCTTAGGTTAAAACCCATGTATTACATAAGTTGAATAAATACAACTTGTTATAAAACAATATTTTCTATAAAGATTTGTATGTTGTATGTTATTAGTCATCGGGGAAATAAGAAATAATGAAGATTTAAGAGTTATAAATAACAAATAATGAAGATTTAAGAATTATAAAATTGTATTTTAAAATAAGATATAATTGATATTTTCTTATGATTTAGTAATTTTTAATAAAATATTAGAATAAATTTTAGATATTTAATTATTTAACATCATAAGAGAAAGGCGAAAAACAAAAATCTAGATTTCAGCATAAGTTGACACGTAGCAAGTATAGTTATTCATTTATTATACTATTGGTTAGAGACCCGGTATATTATATACGGTGAATAAATGCAGTGTTATATATACTTAGTAATAAAGATTTAATATTACATATTTATGACATATTACATAATTTTTTAATACATATTTTAGAAACGTCATATAGTTATTTTTTAAAAATGTTTTATAAAACGAATGAAAGAAACGTTCAAATTATAAAAATGTTTTATGAACTAAGCTATTTTTTTTAATTAAAATGTTTTATAAAAATAATGATAGAAATCATTATTATTTAATAAGAGAGAGGCGAGAAACAAAAATTATAAAAAAATTAAAGAAACTTGTATAATTAATAGAAGAGAGAGGCGAGAAAAAAATGTTAAGGATAAACATGAGAATAACAAGTGTCCATCAAAACCTTTATTTATTATATAGTATAGATACATATGTTAGGATGATATATGGAAACAAGTATTTCGTATATTAATAATAATAATAATAATAAATAAAATAAATAAATAAATAATTGACCGGAGAGCGAACTAAGTACCTTTCCGACAACCATCTCCGGCACTGAACCCATCTCCGGCGAATCCTTCATTACAGTAACACCGATACCCAAGCGTCCGATTCTGAGACGACACATTCCGACAAACCGCATTCTGATCGCACCCGCATTCCCCGCGAACCCACCAACCCAACTCCAGGGACTGAAAGTCCAACGGCGAGGGCATGCTCGACGAACTGCTTCCGTTCACATCCACCGTGACAGACGAGAACAAAATCTGACAACCGGCAGGACCCAGTTTTTCCAAATTTATAAACTCTCCCTGATCTGGCCCATCCTCCGAGTAACAATTCATGGTGGTATTACTCCTCGATTCACACTGCTGTAAGTTGAAATGATTCTCAAATCGAGTAGTCGACACCACGCAATCGTTAAACGTCGAGCTACAGTTCTCTAACAGCAATCCATTCCGCGAACTGATCGCGAAGTTCGTGCTATTAAACATACCAATTTCTTCGTATCTACGATCGCATTTTGCCGGGAAAGTAATCGATATATGATCCCTGGTTACATTCTGAACGATGTATTCTCCAACGCGGATTTCTCCAGCGTCTGAACAATTCAGACGGATTTCACAACCATCGGAAAATCCAAATGGGTAGGAAACCGATTTAATTTCAATATCTCCACCTCCACAAACGCGAGTGCAGTTTGCTTGAAGAGATGATGGGGATGTGATTATTAGGATCGCGGAAAAGATGAGGAGATGAAGAATCATATTTAAATTGAATTGTTGCTCAACTTTTATTGGAGAATGTTGAAATTGAGAGAGAAGTAGAAAACCTTTGGTTTTGAAGAATCTATATATTAAAGGTTTTTTCGATACGCGCTTTAAAGACATTAATAAAAAACTATTTCCCCAATTTTAGAAATGATAATAGTTGATCGGGAAATATATCATTCGAAAACTTTTAAATAATTTAACAACTCGTTAAAAATAATAAAAGAACATTTATATGTTAAAAATACTATAATTATTATTCAAATACAACATTTTTATATGAATTGACATGTGTAAATTTGCATGTAATCGTATATTATAAACATTTTTACATATGTAAGTCTCTCATTCACACATGTGTAAATATTTATAATATACAAAGACATGTAAATTTACACAATAATCGATATTAAAATGTCGTATTTTAATAGTAACGTTATTATTTTAGATAAACAAATGACTTCTTATTGTTTTTCGCGAGTTCTCAAAATATTTGGAGTTCTCATTTGAACCTAACCCTGGAGTTTTTTTTTCTAAACTAGTGTTGTTGAAAAACTTAATTACCAAAATGGGTGATTTAAAAAATATTTACCAAGATGGGTGTTTTTTCAAAACTTGTATTTTCTCACTCCTAATATTTTTGGATAAAAAAATTTCTATTTAAATTAATCTTATTTAAAAAGGTTAAAAGGAAAGCATTTCTAATAAAATAAAATAAAAATATGTTTTGTTTTATCGTCTTATTTTATAACAATGTAATTTATTTTATAAAATATCAAATCAAAGAAAATGTTTTCAAACCAGTGGGTTACCCGCGCGTTGCGCCGGGGAGTCCGCCACGATCAAGCGTTTCAAATTGTAGATACAACGCAAATAAAAAATAAAGGGAAAGAAGATAATCTATTAAACAGAAATGCCCTCAAATGAAATTTCAAGAATAAGAAGAGGTACCTGCAGCACACATGTTTAATGTCAACACAAAAGTGCAAAACTAACATTTGAATTTTAGAAAGAAAAAACTATACAACACCATTAGCCGGAAATAAAAAATAATAGAGTTAAATACGGTTTTAGTCCCTGTGGTTTGATTAAAATAACAGTTTTAATTCAAAAGTTTAAATTTGACTTTTTTAGTCCAATAGTTTCAATTTTGTCTCAATTAAAGTCCAGCCCACTAACCCATTAGAAATTTTCTGTCAACGTTATTTAAAAAAGACTATAATGCCTTTATCAATAAAAAGGATTAATAAATACAGCTTTAATCTAAAACCAATAAATAAACAAATATATACACTCTCTCTCTCTCCTTACTCTCTTCCCCCTTTCTCTATCCCAAAGCCAGCGACCAGCCACTGCCGGCGTGTCTCCCCACAGCCTCCATCCACTGCCAGCGAGACTCTCACAGCCTCCAGCCACTGCATGCGAGACCCCCCGTTTTCACTTCATTTTGATTTGGGGTTTTGTGTGTTTGGGGTGGGTCTGCAGATAAGAACGGGGGTAGGGGTGGGTTGGTGGTCGGCGACCACCGTGAGACCCGGAATGGATTTTTAGATCAGGAATGGATTGTTAGATCTAAAACCACCGTGAGACCTGTTTCTGATGGCGTTTTTGCTGATAAGTTCCTCTCTCTCTAGAATTTAGGGTTTGTGTGTGTGGAGGTTTGAGTGGTTGATAGAATAGGAATGGATTTTTAGATCTAAAACCACCGTCGCCGCCACCTGAAACCACCCCTACTGTTGCCTGAAATACACCTCTACTGTGGTGGGTGGCTAAGATCAGAGAAACAAAGTTAGGGAAGGAGATGGTGTGTCACACCCCAACCGACGGCGGATTATACGTCGGGGCGGACGTGATTGTTCAATAGCACAAGGTTGACTATTAAAGTTTAAATAATTTTATTAAATAACTTCAAGGTTCCAATACAAAGAATAAATTAAATACATAGCAAGAATACAAGTCTAATTGATTAAGCATTCTAGGTCCAAGCATCCTATGTGATCACAATAAAATCTCATGTTGTAGTACCTGAAACATGTGAAAGAATCTGTCAACTACAAAATAGTTGGTGAGATACAAAGGTTTTGACACAGTTTAACAAGTATTTGAAAAGAATTACAATTCACTATGATTTGTGCATTCTATAATGTAAGTATGAGAAAACAAGCATGTTAGACATTGTGCACATCAACCCTCCAATCAAGTTTAGGCATAACCCGCAGGTTACCCTTATAAGTCTCAAGTTTAAAGTTTAATGTAGTAACAAACACCAAGGGCTCCCCCCGAATGGGTCAATCAAACAAGGTGGATTGGTCAAATGCAATAGATCTATCATTGTTACTATCGGCTTGATCAAAGCTAATGAATGTGCTAGTTTTAAGTTTAATCTAAGCATACAAGTCTTAAGTTTAACATAAGAATAAACACGTAGTCATAGTTGTACAAGAATTGTATAAGTTTAAGAATTGTGAACATTTTCACCCCAAAAGCATAAAAGGAAAAAGGGGCTAAGTATACTCACTTGGATGATGAAGAGTATCTGATACGAGTAAGTTTGCAAGACTTTGGGGGATAATATCCTCACAATAGGCCTAAGAATATAAGTCTAAAGTTTCAAGTTTACTTCTACAAGTCTAAGACAAAGGATCTAGGATTTCAAGATTCGACTAGGGTTCCAAGTGGGAGATGGGCATGGTTGTGTTTTGTAAAGTTTAAACAAAAGTCTCAAATGAAGGTTTTAAATGAATGTCGCAAGATTTGAATACCGAAGTAAGTTTATAGTTTAGAATAATCATTAATTAAAATAATTATTTAAAAGTTTCACAATTATTCATTATACAAGAATAATCAAAAATAGTTTTCTAAGCATTTGAAAATAATTCAAGTGCAAGACTAAATAATCATTAAAGATTTATAATAACTATTCAAGAAATAAATAATTATTAAAGATTTATTTAAAGGATATATAATGATAATTATTATTTTAAATTTTAAATAATAATTAAGGTTTTAAAATAATCATTTTAAGAATGCATGATTATTAAGGATAGATACTTATTTAAAATATTTATCTAAACAATATAAATCATTTACGATTTATTAAAGTATTTAAGTATTAGGTATTTATTAAATTAGCTTATAGTTACATAATGTTTAAAATGTGGTTTTAAGTTTAAATAAATAGTAAGCATTTATAAGTTTTAAAATGTTAAATAAGGTTTCTTGTAAAATTTATATGTTGGTTATAAGTCTTTAAAGTTTAAATAAAGTTATAAGTTTATAAGGTTTATTTAAAAATAAGTAATCATATTTATTTTCTCATAAAAAGGTTAACAAATGGATTTCTGTTTGGGTAAAATATAAGTGTAAATTAAAGATTTGGGTAAAAGAATTCTTTAAAATACAAATAATAAAAGTTTACTTCAAATAAATAGTTTTTGTATAAATACAAGTTTTATAAAGGTCTACAAGTATTTTTTTTTATAGTTCTTAAATATTTAAGAACTATTTTTAATGTTTAAATATCATAAGTTTTAACAATAGTTTAATTAAATACAATAGTTCTGGAATATTAAAGTGTAAATAAAAATCAATTTTAAGTTTATAAAAATATCAGAGAATTTATAAAAATAATCAGATGTGTACAAAATGAGCGAAATAGTGTAAAAAAAATGAAGTGCCAAAACCCAGGCCGGCCGGACTCGAACCCGCGCCCTGCCCTGTGTCGCTGATTGCACACACATACTAACCACCCCGCCTACGGGTCTCGGTGGTAATGTATCTGAACAAGAAAGTTTTAAACAGCAACTCAACTCATCCCCCAAGTTGATATGAACCCTAGATCAAGAATTCGTAAATACACCACGATTATCCCTCTGTCTTCGTAGATTGACAGAGGGCTTTTGATTAGATGATGAAAACGAAGAATATGGCCATCGAAATTACCTGATAAGGTGCCGAGATGAGCGAGAACGAGTTGGATTTGCCTTCGGCTGTCGCGAGAATCGAACCGGGAAATGCGGGTGTTAAACGATCAAATTGAGAGTTTAGGTGGTTTGAGTGTGAAGTTGTCAAATGATTACCGTATGTATTTATAGTCGAATTGAGCATTTAATGTGTGGTTAGGTTCCGGGTGGTGGTTGGGCCGATGGCTCCTTGCTCGAGCCTCACGCGGCCATTAAAGTCGGAATTGGTTATCGGGATGCATTGTGTTTCGGTAGCATGCGCGAGCCGATGCTCGAGGTTCAGTGAACCTGGCCGGAAACGCGAGTTCGAAGGAAAAGGGTGGAAAACCGGGCTGTACGGGACTCGAACCCAAGACTGATTTCTGGGTTCGGGTGTTTGGAGAAATGGCAAAACAGGTCCTTGAAGTTTCATTGAATTAACACTTTTAGTTTTCTAGTTTAAAACAAGTTTCAGAAAATGATAGTTTGGTCCCCGAACTTTTTATAAATATGTTTTATTTTTATAAAAACTAAGTAAGTTTTATAAGTTTTTTTTATTTCCCTTATTATTTTATGAAATAATTTCTAGGATTTGAAAGCTTAAATGTTTTTAGAAATAAGTTTATAAATTTTATATAATTATAAACTTATATATTTTAAGAATTTTAATAATATCTTGTTTAATAAAGATAAAATTAATAAACATACATATATATATATATATATATATACATATATGAATGTTTTCCTTAAATCCATATAAAAATTTTACTATTTAAAGAAATAAGAATTAAAGTTTAAAATAACACGGTAAGCGTTTAAGAAAAAGGTTCATCGGAAAAATCTAGGATATTACAGTCTCCCCTACTTTAGGAAATTTCGTCCCGAAATTAAAGTAGGAGGTTCCTGTTTTCGAGATTTAAGTTTATGATACGCACATGGATGATCAGAAAAGATACTTTACGTCCCTTAGTAAACTACGGGTTACGTTTGGAATCCTAACTGGATGGTAGGAATAAGATTACGCTCAAGTTTCTAAGTTTTCAAAGTCTAGGGTTGTCAGGAGTTTCTCTACGAAACATATAGTTTCATTGAAATATAGGAAGGTTCGTTTTCGGAAATGCATTCGAGAGAATATCCGCTGAATTTCCATTCAGGATCTCAAGTGAGATGCATCACTTAGGATGGATTCGCTGATAGTGTAATGATTTGAGTTTGTAGACTAATACACCTAGGGATTGCTACGGTACCTAAGTTCCGTGGTGTGAGGCCCCAAACCCGGGAGACCTCACTTATTGGATTTACTCATCAACTCATAGCACTTTTAAACATAAGACATCCATTAACACAGCGGAAACGTTTTAAAATCTCAACATACGCAGCGAAAACATACATGTCTAAACATAACTAGCCAATTACAACTGAAACTTGTCTTAATCAACATAATAAAAAGAAACATAACATAAAACATAAACGGGATGCCAGACACTGATCTTCGGGTAACTCTTCTCTCTAAACCAAGCATCCACATCCGTCAACTAACCTGCACTTAACTGATATGCATACTAAAAATCAGCAACGCTGAGTGAGTTCTAACGTTTACTTTAAATCAATTATACAAAATATTTACTAAAACATATTTATACTGCCCATATGGCTAAACTTTACATACTTTACTTTTCAAACAGTTTAAAACGTATAATAAATCGTCAATTCATCTTTACTGTACTGCCCTCATGGCTTACATCCATGAACCGACAAGTACCTGGTCAATGCCCCCATGGCTAACGTCCATGAACCGACACTAAACGCTTTACACTAAGTATGCACACCACCCCTAAAGAAGGCAAAAAGGGGATTAGAACTCACCTGGTATCTAAGCTGCAACGGTCTACTGGATCTCACACAATCTGAACAATCATAGCAATTTGATACTTATCAGACTTAACTCGACGCTAAACGGTTTAACCACTCTATCATACTGACTTTACTTAATCAGTCCTGATGCCTGCGCACTTAGCAAGTGCGCAGGCACTGCTTCCTGTGCACTTAGCAAGTGCGCAGGTCCCTCTTCCTGCGCACTTAGCAAGTGCGCAGGCTTCCCTCCCTGCGCACTTAGCAAGTGCGCAAGACCTGCTCGGTGCGCACTTAGCAAGTGCGCACGACCTGTTCTTGGCGAAAAACCCTAACTTTCGCATTCGGGTCTGATCACTTCAAGATCCCGAACCTGTTTGCATTCAAAACGTTCGTTTTCCATTAAGGAACTCAAATCTATGCTTATCTTTCCGTTTCATCCGATTAAACATAACCTTTTCACCCAAAACCCGAAAAACCCAAAAACGAACTAAAACTCAGATCTAGGAGAATCGGTTACCTGTAATCACTTCCTTTTCGTTGCTAAACACCCACGAGACTCTTGCTAACGATCCTTGAGGCTCTAATCCAAAAACCAGGACTTTCTCTCTCTAGACGCTCTCTCACTTTCTCTCTCTAGAATCCGGAAATGAGGATGGAAATGGGGCTTTTGGGTTGTTCTTGAGGCCTATAAGGGCCCAAACCGTTCCCCTTTCGGCCCATTCACCCCGGCCCAAGCCCGCTTCCTTTCTTTTTATTTAAGTTTTAATTCCTCGTGAATTCTCTCGTGCTCTAAAACTCGGGATGTTACACGTGGCTACCCTTTTATGATAAGTCTTAGATCATAGCACAAGACAGAGTTACTATGCCTTCCCATACGTTGATTTTCATACTTACGTGTGCACCCGCAAGCATTTAAATCATCGCATAGTCCGCATAGGTCCTTCCGTTTGTGTATGGATCAAGAAAGAGTATAAGAATTTGTTTAACACAGGACTAAAGTTTCCATATAAGAGTGATCATTGATTAACGAGTCCCTCAGAGAGAAACGCCGTTCAATGATTAAAGAGAAAGAATGTGACAAGATTTAGAGTTTCAAAGTTTCCTCGTGATTGAATAAGAATACCTCAATCATTGAGTAGTTTAAAGTCTTTACACTTTCCTCGTGTTTGATCAAGAATACATCAAACCTTGAGTAGTTAAAAGTCTTATACGTTCATCATGTTTGAATAAGCATACTTCAAACATGGAATAGTTTAAAGCCTTATACGTCCATCGTGTTTGAACAAGCATACGTCAAACATGGAGTAGCTTAAAGTCTCATACGTTCATCATGTTTGAACAAGAATACGTCAAACATGGAGTAGTTTTAAAGTCTCATACGTTCATCATGTTTGAACAAGAATACGTCAAACATGGGGTAGCTCAAATTGTGTTTGAACAAGGATACGTCAAACATAGAATAGTTTAAATTGTGTTTGATCAAGAATGCGTCAAACATAAAATAGTTTAAATTGTGTTTGAACAAGAATACGTCAAACATAGAATAGTTTAAATTGTGTTTGAACAAGAATACGTCAAACATAGGACAGTTTAAATTGTGTTTGAACAAGAATACGCCAAACATAGAATAGTTTAAAGTCTCTTAGTTTAGCTTCAGTGTATAGAGGTATACGATTACGTTTTGAGTATAAAGCGGTTATCTAAATACTCTAGTGTTTAAGAGAGGTGTGGGACAGCGTTTGGAACAGGATTAACCGTTATACGCTTTCTCACAGAAGACTCGAGTTGTCCAGAAGATTAGTGGATTCCGATGTTTGGTTTAGATAGGAGTCAGGGGATGTACTCTGCTAAAGGGAGTAATGTCCTCCTTCCTGCTAGTGTCTAATATCAAGGGTGGAGTTTTCTCGTATATATGGAATGTACGTTTATCAAGTCTTATAGGATTTGGTTAAGATGGACACACAAAGTTTTCAAGACTAAGAATCCAAGTATAAGTTTGAAAATAGGATAAGTCAGTTGAGTTTCAAGTTCCAGTATTTAGCTTTACATGACCCTTTATTGATCATGTTTAGTTTTAAGAATACGGGATTGAGTATTTGTACAAGTTTTACATGACTCAAAAGTCTCTGACCTCATAGTTGTGTATACGAAGTTTTAATGTTTTAGCAACGTGTACTTAAGCTTTTAGTCCCCGTTGTGATTTTTAGTAAGTCTTTTACGTGACAAGAGTTGAATAAGGAAAGTCTCCAAGCATAGGGTGACGGGAAAAGTTTTGATATGGTTTATGATAGTGTGTTTACAAATGATTTATCTTGATTCATAACAGAAAGTATAGTTTTCTTTTGTATAGAATGTAATTAAGATGTTCAAAAACGACGAGTTAGGCATCGATAAGTAGTACGAGTAAGATTTATAAAAGATAGGTGTGATTGTCACGCGAAAAGTTGGTCAAGTTTACAAGTGTTAAGTCTATACAAGAAGTAAGGGTCATGGTTGTTTGGGGTAATGATTCGTAAGTCGGGTTGTTTTTGAAAATGAGCTTACGAATTAGAAGATTTGTTCAAGATTTATTCCTCAGGTACACGTGTCACTTAGGATTTTTATAGTTTAATGCAACGTTGTTAATTATTTCAAGTACTAACGTAAGTTGTTTTTGACGAAAGTGTTTGGGTAGGTGTGTTAAGTTTACAATGATGAAAGGAAGTGTCAAATTAACAAGTGTTAACAAGATGAAATTTCAAAATAACTTTCATTAGGTGTTTCAAAATTTGGGCTTCTAGCCCTTACATAAGACAAAAATTTAAAATTTAATAGAAATGGAGGCTTCATGCACGCCTTAGGTAGCTCTCCACTAAGAAACAGATTAGTACTACCACAAGTACTGCTAGGGTTACTCGGATGGAAAACCTAGCCTCTGCCCTAGTGGTCTCGGTGCGGTGCTCGAGGATTTCTCTGTCTTCTTCCAAAGTTATGATCTTTTCTTCCTGAATCCAGATTTGATTGGCCAGGTCGTTGATCCTTTGGTTTAACAGGTCGTGTCGTGCCCTATGCTCCATTTCCCTCCTCATAAATTCTTCGGTTTCCAGAAACCTAGGAATGTTAGGCACCGGGATCCCCATTGCCACGGCAGGCACTCCGGCATGCCTAACCCTTAGCGTAGGGGTAGGTGCTAGGTACGGGTCCCTTGGTGGTGATGAGAACCGGTGGTGAAGATGAGGTGGTTGATAGGGATTCCTCGGTGGTGATGTCCTAGGGTTTCTGGTCCAATTGGTGTTGAGCTCAGCTCTTGCCCTAGCATTAGGGTAGGGACTTGGTTGGTACACCGGTGACTCGCTACTCTCTTCGCGGTCAGACTCTCCTCTTGGACGATACACTGGTGAAGAGTGTGAGTGGGAGTCCATTACCTAGCAAGAGTAGAAAGAAAAGGTTGTAAGTAAGTTGATCAAATTTCAAAAGTTTTTATACATAATACTGAGTTATCACAGTAATGTTTTCAAAAATAGTTTTAATTGGAAGTTGATGGGCTAACGAAGAGAATTCCCGGAAGAAGGGGTGGTCACGAGGACTCACTTATGTACCTTATTTCCCTAGCCAGAACTTCCTCATGGGCCTACAACTTCCCTCAGTTGTTGTCACCGATGTTTGGGTCTTATGGTACTATGTCAAGGTTCATTGTGGGTTTAGAGTCTTAAACGTGGAACTTGTTTATTCTATAGTAGGTTTCTTCTCTTGCGGGGAAAACAATCAGGTTGCTAATCCCTTTGTTAATGTACTTTAGATTTAAAAGACGTTAAGTTTTGTTTACAAGAAATGGTGATGTGTAAGTTTTAAGGACGTATGAAGGTTTTGAGATTAAAAGTGTAACAAAGTTTTGAGTTAGTCATAAAATGAAGTTTGCTTGAGTGACGAAAAAATGAAATGAGACACAAGGGTTTCCCCTTATGTGCCAAGTTTATAAAATAATAAAAGGACTCGTAGGATAATACATGGTTTTAAATGTGTTGGTATTACAAGAATCATGAAGTTTAAGGATGTATGAACACTTTGAGATGTATAAAAGTGTAGCAAAAGTTTGAGTGAGTTATCTAGAGTAGTTTGGTTGAGTGATGAAAATGAGATGAAACACAAGGGTTTCCCCTTAAGTGTTATGTTCATAAAATAATGAAGTTTATAGGAGAATTTGTAGAGTAATACATAGTTTTAAGGGTTGTATTACAACGATCACGAAGTTTATAGGGTAGTATCTATAAATATAAGTTTATGTATGTAGTTTTTTTTTTTAAGTATAATCTCGTAAGAATTTTCTCCTTGAATGTAACTCCTTCAGGTCATGATGAGTAAACATGCTGTCATGTGACAAGATGGGACTTAAAAATCATAGAATAAAGGTTATAGAGGAAAGTTTTTGAATCATGAATTGAAGCGTAAAGCTTTTGAGGTGGCACTCATTTAGTGCGTATCACTAAGTGAGTATCTTGACATATCAAGTGAAATTTGAGCTCACTAATGTTTAGAGAAGTCGTGCATTCCTATAAGTGGATACTCATCCCAAGAATTCCCAAGAAAGTATACGGGTCCAACGTTGATTTGGATTTATACGAAATGCTTTCCTTGACAGAATTTCCCAGAATACAGGTATTCACCCTTCCGGTCCGCACAAGTTCTCACACATTATCTAGAACTTAAATATTCTTGACGAGAGTTTAGTGGTGGATTAGGCTTGAAGCCTAAGAACGTGTCCTTGATGTAGTAGCCTCTTGAAGCACGTAGGTAAGTAGAATCGTAGAATTTCCAAGCGTTCACGTATAAGAATTAAGAATAGAATGAGGAGAAAGTTCCTAGTAAAGGACATGAGATAACTCATGTTTGGGTCTCCTAAGTTATAGTCTAGGTCATGTGTCTAATAACCTAATTCCCTATAACCAAGGCTCTGATACCAATCTGTCACACCCCAACCGACGGCGGATTATACGTCGGGGCGGACGCGGTTGTTCAATAGCACAAGGTTGACTATTAAAGTTTAAATAATTTTATTAAATAACTTCAAGGTTCCAATACAATGAATAAATCAAATGCATAGCAAGAATACAAGTCTAATTGATTTAGCATTCTAGGTCCAAGCATCATATGTGATCACAATAAAGTCTCATGTTGTAGTACCTGAAACATGTGAAAGAATCTGTCAACTACAAAATAGTTGGTGAGATACAAAGGTTTTGACACAGTTTAACAAGTATTTGAAAAGAATTACAATTCACTATGATTTGTGCATTCTATAATGTAAGTATGAGAAAACAAGCATGTTAGACATTGTGCACATCAACCCTCCAACCAAGTTTAGGCATAACCCGCAGGTTACCCTTATAAGTCTCAAGTTTAAAGTTTAATGTAGTAACAAACACCAAGGGCTCCCCCCCGAAGGGGTCAATCAAACAAGGTGGATTGGTCAAATGCAATAGATCTATCATTGTTACTATCGGCTTGATCAAAGCTAATGAATGTGCTAGTTTTAAGTTTAATCTAAGCATACAAGTCTCAAGTTTAACATAAGAATAAACACGTAGTCATAGTTGTACAAGAATTGTATAAGTTTAAGAATTGTGAACATTTTCACCCCAAAAGCATAAAAGGAAAAAGGGGCTAAGTATACTCACTTGGATGATGAAGAGTATCCGATACGAGTAAGTTTGCAAGACTTTGGGGGAGAATATCCTCACAATAGGCCTAAGAATATAAGTCTAAAGTTTCAAGTTTACTTCTACAAGTCTAAGACAAAGGATCTAGGATTTCAAGATTCGACTAGGGTTCCAAGTGGGAGATGGGCATGGTTGTGTTTTGTAAAGTTTAAACAAAAGTCTCAAATGAAGGTTTTAAATGAATGTCGCAAGATTTGAATACCGAAGTAAGTTTATAGTTTAGAATAATCATTAATTAAAATAATTATTTAAAAGTTTCACAATTATTCATTATACAAGAATAAACAAAAATAGTTTTCTAAGCATTTGGAAATAATTCAAGTGTAAGACTAAATAATCATTAAAGATTTATAATAATTATTAAAGATTTATTTAAAGGATATATAATGATAATTATTATTTTAAATTTTAAATAATAATTAAGGTTTTAAAATAATCATTTTAAGAATGCATGATTATTAAGGATAGATACTTATTTAAAATATTTATCTAAACAATATAAATTATTTACGATTTATTAAAGTATTTAAGTATTAGGTATTTATTAAATTAGCTTATAGTTACATAATGTTTAAAATGTGGTTTTAAGTTTAAATAGATAGTAAGCATTTATAAGTTTTAAAATGTTAAATAAGGTTTCTTGTAAAATTTATATGTTGGTTATAAGTCTTTAAAGTTTAAATAAAATTATAAGTTTATAAGGTTTATTTAAAAATAAGTAATCATATTTATTTTCTCATAAAAAGGTTAACAAATGGATTTCTGTTTGGGTAAAATATAAGTGTAAATTAAAGATTTGGGTAAAAGAATTCTTTAAAATACAAATAATAAAAGTTTACTTCAAATAAATAGTTTTTGTATAAATACAAGTTTTATAAAGGTCTACAAGTATTTTTTTTTATAGTTCTTAAATATTTAAAAACTATTTTTAATGTTTAAATATCATAAGTTTTAACAATAGTTTAATTAAATACAATAGTTCTGGAATGTTAAAGTGTAAATAAAAATCAATTTTAAGTTTATAAAAATATCAGAGAATTTATAAAAATAATCAGATGTGTACAAAATGAGCGAAATAGTGTAAAAAAATGAAGTGCCAAAACCCAGGCCGGCCGGACTCAAACCCGCGCCCTGCCCTGTGTCGCTGATTGCACACACATACTAACCACCCCGCCTACGGGTCTCGGTGGTAATGTATCTGAACAAGAAAGTTTTAAACAGCAACTCAACTCATCCCCCAAGTTGATATGAACCCTAGATCAAGAATTCGTAAATACACCACGATTATCCCTCTGTCTTCGTAGATTGACAGAGGGCTTTTGATTAGATGATGAAAACGAAGAATATGGCCATTGAAATTACCTGATAAGGTGCCGAGATGAGCGAGAACGAGTTGGATTTGCCTTCGGCTGTCGCGAGAATCGAACCGGGAAATGCGGGTGTTAAACGATCAAATTGAGAGTTTAGGTGGTTTGAGTGTGAAGTTGTCAAGTGATTACCGTATGTATTTATAGTCGAATTGAGCATTTAATGTGTGGTTAGGTTCCGGGTGGTGGTTGGGCCGATGGCTCCTTGCTCGAGCCTCACGCGGCCATTAAAGTCGGAATTGGTTATCGGGATGCATTGTGTTTCGGTAGCATGCGCGAGCCGATGCTCGAGGTTCAGTGAACCTGGCCGGAAACGCGAGTTCGAAGGAAAAGGGTGGAAAACCGGGCTGTACGGGACTCGAACCCAAGACTGATTTCTGGGTTCGGGTGTTTGGAGAAATGGCAAAACAGGTCCTTGAAGTTTCATTGAATTAACACTTTTAGTTTTCTAGTTTAAAACAAGTTTCAGAAAATGACAGTTTGGTCCCCGAACTTTTTATAAATATGTTTTATTTTTATAAAAACTAAGTAAGTTTTATAAGTTTTTTTTTATTTCCCTTATTATTTTATGAAATAATTTCCAGGATTTGAAAGCTTAAATGTTTTTAGAAATAAGTTTATAAATTTTATATAATTATAAACTTATATATTTTAAGAATTTTAATAATATCTTGTTTAATAAAGATAAAATTAATAAACATACATATATATATATATACATATATGAATGTTTTCCTTAAATCCATATAAAAATTTTACTATTTAAGGAAATAAGAATTAAAGTTTAAAATAACACGGTAAGCGTTTAAGAAAAAGGTTCATCGGAAAAATCCAGGATATTACATGGTGGGTGAACTGTTTGTGAGGTGTAGCTGTAAATCCGAGTGTTGCCGGAAAAAAGTGGTGGTAGCCGGAGAAAAGATAAACGGTGGTGATGGTGGAGTGAAGGGGATGGTGATGGTGGAGTGAAGGGGATGGTGTCATGATGGAGTAAGGGGATGGTGGAGGTGGTGTCCTATGGGTAAGATGGAAGGGGCGGTGGAGGTGGTGGGTGGTGGAGGGGAGGGGGCGGTGGAGGTGGTGGAGGTAGATGATGGATGCAAACTGATCTGGATTAGGGTTTCAAACATAGATCTAAGCTAAAATGGAAGAAACAAACAGATCTTGTCTTTTTATTTTTTGCCAACAAAAATATAGAAACAACATAAATATGGTATTTTTATTTTTTGTCAAGGGTATTATGGTCTTTTTAAAAAAGTTAACAGAAAAACTTGGATGGAGTTAGTGGACCGGATCGTAATCAATACAAAATTGAAACTAATTAACTAAAAAAGGCAAATTTAAACTTTTGGACTAAAATGGTTATTTGTGTCAAACTGTAGGAACTAAAACCATATTTAGAAACTTGTTAGTCATACTCTGGGACAATCAAAACTGCAGGTGAAAACCTCAACTTCACACTCACCCAGCCACCCTCTTCAAAATTACTTCCTCTGCAGCGCTCTGCATTTCTCAGCGCCCATATCTTCCTCTCTATCATCCTCGCCGTTGTTTTCTCGTTCCTCTTTGCTATCGACAGTCTAGCATGGGGCTCTCTAAAAATCCCGATCAAAAACGTCATTTCTAACCCTTCTGTTCTGCCCATTCTAAGGCTTGCCAAGGAGATCCTCAACAACGCCACGTTGGCAGACCGATTGGTGAAGGATCCTTTGACCTTTTACAAATTGTAACCCGTTAGCGAGGAAAGTAATAAAAAAAAGAAAAGTATTTGAAATATTATTCAAAAAGTTGTTTTAGAGTTTCGGTTAATAATAATAGTAGTGATAATAATAATGTTAATAATAATAATAATAATAATAATAATAATAAAAGAAACTTACTTTGGTAGTAGACTTGAATGTTGTTGATCTATGAAAACTATTCTCCAAAATCCACCATAAACTAAACCAAATAAATATAAAAATATCTCTGTAACCCCAAATTTACAAAAGAAGTTGTATAAACTCAAAATGAAATTTAAATAAGGTTAAAGTTCATCTTTCTTTTTAAATCCTTCCACATATATCTTCCCTTCGATTATTCCCTTTATCCCACAAAATTTCTTTAAACACAGTATACATTCTATCCTAGTTAATTAATTGCACCATTTTCCAAAGTATGACTATCAACAAAACAGCTTCTTGGAATCTAATAAAATAATCGACCTTAACATTCCTAAAAATAAGGTAAAGTAATTAATCCCTGATTAACCCGTAAATTTTTACACCATCATCTATGATCTTTGTAGAATTCAGCCTATTGGGATTTTAACAATTATAGGTCGTTTCTTCACCTCGTTTTTTTGGCTTTTTACATGAAAACCTTTACATAGTACTACTAACCTTAAAAACTAAGGTCGGTGGCCACTCATAAGCCACATACCAAAGTTTTAATGATGACCCGTTGCCTTTCTCAATTTTCCTTACCAGATCAATAAATAGTAACTAAACAATGAATAAATGAGTGAAGTAAAAAAAATCACAAAAAACATAGACATGTGGGCAAACCCGACCCAACCCATTTGGACGCTAACATGAAACTACTTGTTTTTACCCTTTACTCAACCCACACATTTTCTTACCTCTGCATAGTATAACAAAGATGCAAGACAATGTCACCATCAAGCAGCTCTAACCTAATAAACAGAACGACCCTACCTGCTTAAGCCTTTTGCACCAACAAACATAGTCCAACCCGTAGTCAAAAGATGCAGATTTGGTTGCCCTGCGTAAAAAAGAAAAACAGATAGACAAATTTCAGAATATTATAAATAAGTTTATGTTTATAGTTTATACAACACATATGATAAAAAAAAGGAAAAAAACGTACACTTCATATTACGCTTTTGTTCTATTGACTGTTATCTGTAAACATGAAATTTTCTTTTTTTGAATTAGTAAAGTTTAGCTGGTATAATCTTATGTCACACATGCTTGTGAATTACAATTATGAGTTATTTTATATGTCCTTGGTGATATGGTGCTGATGACATTACACCATAAACTTATGTTGATTTGAAGGTGCTTGGGTTAGTCTACATTTTGGTCCAGGAATTTTACGATTGGCCTAGCTTTTTATACAATAAAGTTGTAAATATGCAACATATTAGCCTTGATATATATGACAAAACGTGGGTTTTAACCAATTTCTACAAATCAACTTGAACTACAGATTGAACACGTAGTAGTTGATTAAGAATCTAAACACGATACCTGAAATCATATCGATAGGGCGGAATATGGTATATGTAATCTCGCTACCATGTTTTTGTTGGGAATGGCTTAAATGCTTTACTTTGGTATGAAACTTGGCATCAACTAAGCTCTCGTTGCAGCTTTAGTACTAAGAGGGGAATTCACAATAATGATACTAAAGTGAACGTCAAACAAATTTCAGACAAATGAAGAACATTTACAGAAATCAAATTAGGGTTTTTTTTTCTTAACGGGGGTATAATGAGTAACTGTCTGAGCTGCAAAATCACCAAATCCCCAAATTGAACCAGAGCTGATGACAACTAAAAATACCATCAACAAACGTTCATAGATTCTGAAATAATTCATGAAAGCAATAGACACACCAACCTGATGGCGCCGGACGAATGGAATCAAATGGATGCGTCAGTTTATTGCTTACCAAATGGTTTGAAGCAAAACAAATGTTGGAAATCTATTCTAGTAAAACTTCTATGACTGTATTTTAGCTACTATTGTTGTTCCGGGGGGTGAGTCGGCTCCCGCCGACGCTCCGATTGGTTTGTTAGCCTAGACGAAAGCGGAAACTGAAGAAGCTAGGGCTAAAGCTGCTAGCGCTGGTGTTTCATCTCCGGCTACGGCTGCTGCTTCAGCTCCGCCGCCGCCTCCACCATCGGGTCCGGTTATTGCTCCTCCACAACCGGTCCAAAGCCGTACATAAGGTTGATTTAAATAAGGTATTTGGGACTGGGCTATTTGCGAGGGCGGCCTATCGCTCCCATCTCCCTCTAGGGCTGAAGGGTAGTGAATCTGTTACTCTCTGTCCGTCGAAAGCTGCTCCCTCTGGTTGTGAAGACGTGGAAGGAAGATATATCGTAGAGAAAGAGGTGGGAAGATAACGTGGCGGGCAGGGCTGATCCAACAGCCCAAAAAGACCAATAGAGATTAAGAATTGTTCATGTCTTCTTCAAATGTTTAGTTAGTAATGGCTTATTTAATATTTTGTTTTTATTCTAAAATTCATGATTACGTGAATATCAAATTCATGAAAAATATAAACGAAGATCTCAAATTTTCAAATATTAAGAACAAGAAATAATCTGATATTAAAATTGAAGCTTATTATCTCTGAAACGTTAATTAATTTACCAAATAACTAATTAGACTTGCAAATAAAATAATTTCTAATATATATACTTAAAAATAAAATATTAATGAAAATATGAAGATTTGTATAAAATAATTTTCGAACGGAGGAACGGATAAGGGGGTCGGTCACTCTCTATGACACTAAATATTTAAAACATTTTAAAAAAGTTAAAGAAAACATTTATAAAAGAACTAAAAAACATTAATTTTTTTTATAAAATACGAAGATCCAACAAAATGTTTTTTTTTAATTTTATTAGAGACTTCTTCCTTAACTATTTAAATAACATTATTTTGCAAAAAAAAAATATCACACCCCAACCGACGGCGGATTATACGTCGGGGCGGACACGGTTATTCATAAGCACAAGGTTGACTATTAAAATTGAGATATTTCATTAATAACTTTCAAAGTTCAATACAAGGAATGAAAACACATAGTTCAACAAACAAGACAAGAATACAAGATTTAAATTTGATAAATTCTCTAAGTCCAAAGCATCCTATATGATCACAAGAAAGTCTCATACTTAAGCACCTGAAACATGTTAAGTAAACTGTCAACTAAAAATAGTTGGTGAGATACAAAGGTTTTGACACGGTTTAACAAAGTCTTTGAAAGTTTTACAATTCAGTATGTACATGCATCTATGGTATAAGTGTGAGAAACAAACAAGTTTAAACATTTTGCATATCAATCCGTCCAACCAAGATTAGGCATAACCCGAAGGTTACCCTTAAAGAGTAGGTCCAGTAACAATCACCATGGGCTTCCCCCAAAGGGTCAATCAAACTAGGTGGATTGGTCAAATACAATAGATCTACTATTGTCACTGTAGGCTTGATCAAAGTTAATGAGTATGCTAGAATTAAGTCTAATTTAAGCATGCAAGTATCAATCACATAACACAAAGGAAATCATATAGACATAGTTGTTTATAAATTGTGTAAGTCTAAAAGGTTTATACATGTTCCACCCCAAGATTATAAACAAAAAACACAAAACAAAAAGGGGCTAAGTATAATCACTTGGAATGATGAAAGAATTCCCAACAAGGATTAACTGTAGCAAAACTTCGAGGAAGTATATCCTCACAACAAGCCTAAATAACAAAGTATAAAGTTCAAAGTTTGATCCTAAGAGTCTATGGCAAAGGATCTAGGATTCTAAGATTGACTAGGGTTCCAAAGAAAAACGGGAGTGAATAAAGTTTAATCAAAATTCTAAATAAGGTTTTAGATAAAAGACGCAAGACTTGAATTATCAAAGTTTAATAAGTTTATAGTTTAAAATAATTATTAATTAATTAAAATAATTATTTAAAATGCTTTAAGATTATTAATTACTCAAGATAGGTAATAAATAATTTAAAATAGTTTTCTAAGTATTTATAAATAAAGATGTAAAATGAATAAATAAAGGAATAAATAATTATTAAGGATAAATAATAATTATCTAAAAGAATTTGAAAATAACCACTTTATCTAATTAGAATGATTAATATAAATTAATTAAAATTATTTAAAGTATTTAATCATAAAGTATTCATTTTACAAAATATAGTTTGTAATTATTTAGAATGTTTTAAAAGTTTAAATGAAACCATAAGTTTTATAAAGATTTAATTAAAGTTTCTTTAAATTATAAGTTTACAAAGATTTTAAATAAAGGTTATGATTTAATTACCCCTATTCTCCTTATGAACCCTAGAATCGAAATCCATCAAAAACGAATTAAAAATCCCTCTGTCATTGTAAATTGACAGAGGGCTTTTGATTATGGGATGAAAACGATAAGAATGGTCAATCGAATTACCTGTTTTGATATCGAATCGAGGGAGAACCGGTTCAAGCTCAGAAACGGCTACCTACAGGTTTGAATCGGCAAATGCAGGTGATGAACGACTAAATTGAGAGTTCAGGGAGTTTGAGTGAGGTGTCGTAGAGATGTCTGGGTCGGTATTTATAATCGATTTCATCCTTTAATGCTCGTACAGTTGGGGAGATTACGGGTGAATGAGCCGAGTTCAAATTTAAATCCACGCGGTGTTAGAATTGAATTCAAACATTGAATTGTCTTAGGTTAGGGTCGCACGCTCGAGTAGAAGCTCGAGGTGCATTGAATTTGGCCGAATAAGCGTTTTCGAATAAAAGGGGGTGGAAATCGGTCTCGGCCGGGATCGAACCTGGGACTGAATTCAGTTTCAGAAGATTGGTTTAATTGCACAACAAGTCCCTGGTGTTTGTAACCTTTATCATTTCATGTACAAACATGAGGTTTAGTTTAAAACAAGTTTCGAAAATGACGGTTTGCCCCTGAACTTTATCAAAACAAATAATATGTTTTATTTTTATAAAAATCCACTAAGTTTTTATAATTTTTTATACCTTATTATTTTATAATTTTATAAAATAATTTCTAAGTTTATAATCTTACAAGTTTCAAGTATTTAATAAGTTTATTAATTATATTATTTATATAATAATAATTATAAACTTATAAAGTTTTAAGAATTTAAGATATAAATACATACATATATTTATACCTATGTTTTAAGTATTCTCATGTAAATAACTAATATTTATTATTTAAGAAAAATAATAATTAGTATTTATTATTTAATTAATGTTTCAAGTTTTTAAGATTTAATAAATTTCAACAACACGTGCAAAAGGTTATGGAAATGATACGTTCATTGGATGAAAAAAATAGATAGGTTACAAAGGATAAATAGAATTACAATACGATAAATAGAGAACGATACATCGAAAAATCCTGGATATTACAAAAATTATCCAATAAGATTATGAGAGAAAAATGATATTTTCAAAAAATGCTCATTTTGGTAAATATTTTTTAAATCACCCATTTTAATAAATAAGTTTTCTAATAACACTAGTTTAGAAAAAAAAACTCCCTAACCTTGTATAGTTGGTAAATACACTTATATTAAGTAACCAGGTTACTTATTTATTTTATTAAAGTTACTTAAACTTTTATTTATTATTTCAATCTTATTTTTTATTTATTTTATTAAAGTCACTTAAAATTTTATTTATTATTCCAATCTTATGTAACTACCGTTATCACCTTATAAGATGACATTTTTTGAATTATAATTTAAAATAAGATGTAACTGAAACTCATATATTAAATGGGTTAAATAAAGATAACTTGTTGTAAACCAAAAGTTTGTATGAAGATTTGTATGTTGGATGTTAATTTTTATCATTGATGAAATAAGAAGATTTAAGAATTATAAATAACAAATAATGTTGATTTAAGAAATTATTAAATTATACTTTAAAATAAGATATAATTGAAATCTTCTTATAATTTAGTAAGTTTTAATAAAATATCATAATAAATTTTAGATATTAATTATTTAAAATCATTATTATTGTTTAATAGAAAAGAAAGTTATTTAATATGAGAGAAAGACGGGAAACAAAAATCTAGACTTCACCATAAGTCGACACGTGATGGATAAAGTTATTCATTTATTAGACCATGTATAGTGGAGGCGTGTAAAGGGACATGATCCACCTAGCCCCTTCTTAGGCGTGGATGGAATCACGGGGGAAGGGGCAAACCAAACACAAATCCATCCAATCACAGTCTGACAACTCATTATTTTTTTTTCTTTTTTATTTTTAATTAAATATTAGTTTTTGATTTAATTATTAAAAAATAAATGTGGCGCGTGAAATCACTACGCACGTTAGTGATTTAGACAGCGATTGCCCTTGTGCTGATGTTGTCAGTGACATTGTGGGGGCGTGAATCACTTGAGCGTGAAACCACTACGAATGACCTTATAATAAGGATACCTAAAATTTAGAATTTTCACCTAATTTTTTATTTCATCTTACTCCTTAGAAAATTTTATGACTAAGCTATTCATTATACATCCTCTCTTCTCATATCCTATGAGTGTACACTAAAATATTATTTTACTTATTATTTTTTAATATTTATTTGCTACAGATTTTACTACCGACTTTATTAACATATATTATAATATTTATTTTCTTGATTTTCGATGGATTTTGCTATGTATTTCGATTGCGACGAAATATCGTAGCTAACTGAATTCCTAGCTAATCCGTAGCTAATTCGTAGCAAAATTTGCGACCGATTATGTCCGTAGCAAAAATCCATAGCAAATGTCTGTTTTTGTAGTAGTGGTATGAAAAAGAAAAACAAAAATAAATTATTAAAAAATTATTTAATTAAATAGAGATAGAAATAAGGAGTGAGATGTTAAAACTTTTTAAAAGGTATCTAATTTTAGATTAATATAGACCAATTCCACAACACCATGTAAACCAACCAACTAGAGGTGCTCAAAAAAACCGGCTTTGGAATTTCAAACCGGTTTAAGACAAACCGGTCCAAACCAGATCCTAACCGTCGGTTTAGAACCAGTTTGGACTTCTATGGGGAAAATCGGTTCATACCCGGTTTGTATGAACCGGTTCGTGAAACCCGTTTTTTAAACCGGTTTGAGAGCTGAACGTTTTATAGCCGTTTGGACGATTTTTGACCCTTTTTTGGGCTCATTTTACACCCATAAAACACTATAAATAGGTGGGGGTGTTTTGGTTTAATCACACCTCTCTCTACACTCTCTAATCTCTAAAACCGCTCTCTAAACTCTAAAAAAAACGATGGCAAGTGCTAGTGTTGGTGCTTCCTCAAACGAAGTACCGTTTTGCAAATCATACCAACAACGAGAAACCCGACAATTTGGTGCAATTACGATCTAGGTTTGTTGTCAAACGGGAAGGAACGTGCTCGGTGCAAAATGTGTGGTGCGTTTATGGAGAAAGATTCAAACACTAGTTTGAAAACTCATATGAAAAAATCTTGTCCGACGTTGAAGAGAATTCCGAGTGAAGGTCAAGCATCGATGACAAGCGATTGAGGAATTTGGAACTTTGATCCAAGTATGGTTCGAGATAGAATGACGTAGTTAATGATCCAAGAAGCTTTGTCGTTCAGCCACTTTGACAATCTACGCTTGACAAGGATGATTCAAGACACACTTCAACCACGTTATCATCAAGTAAGTCGCACTACTCTTAGACAAGATTGTATAAAAATGTGAAAAAAATCCAAACAAGAATTAATTTTGGTTTTTGAAAATTTGAAAACCGGGGTAAACTTAACCACCGATGTTTGGTCGGCTCCACATGGTATACCCGATTCGTATATTTGCGTTACCGCTCATTGGGTTGATGAAGCGTACAATCGCGTTTGAGTTGTTTGAATATCCGCACACCGACGAAAATTTATTTTATATATTAGATGGTGTTATAACCGAATTTAAATTACAAAATAAACATTTTTCAATGTCTTTTGATAATGCATCTAATAATACAAATGAGGTTCAAAAACTAAAAATAAAATATAAACCGATTTGCAACGACGTTTTTTTCTATAGTCGATGTGTTGCACACATCATTAACTTGGCAGTGCAAGACGGGCTTGCAAGTCAAGATGTTTTAACCTTAACAAATGCTTTTAGAGTAATGCTTAAAGATATTTAGTAGCAAAAAAAGATACCATGATTATATTAGATTTTGTCGTGAAACGAATAATCTTTGCTTAAGTCCGAATTGGGACGTCGAGACAACATGGAACTCGACTCATAAAATGTTTCAAAGTGCTTTATAACAAAGACAAACTTTAGAAATGTTCCATGAAATGCTTTCCTTAAAACCTCGTCGTAGACTTCAAAAGTTTTCGTCTACGGTTGGGACATTTTAAAAGACATAACCGAATTGCTTGAAGTTTTCAAATCCGCCACCACTTTTTTATCCGGTGTTTATTATCCCACAAGTCCATTAGCTCTTAAACAAATATTTTTAATGGCTAACAAGTTATCAAATCTTGAATTTAAAAGCACTTTTTTTACAAACATGATAAAACCGATGAAAGAAAAATTAGTAAAATATTTTAAAGAAATGTCTCCCGTTATAACTTGTGCCACCGTGTTAAACCATACAATAAATGTTTTCGGGGTTGAAACTTTGATTGATAAAATTACTCACGCTTTGGATTTGGATTGTGTAGACTTCCATTTTGGACAAAATACAAAAGCACGTTTTAACAAATGTTTACAAGATTTGTTTGATGTTTATTTACAAAAATATGGTACAACTCCGACTCCACATGATACATCAAGTGTTTGCTCGAGGGATGTGAACTTGAATTTATATAACGAAATGAAAAATGAATTTAGTAAACGGACTCGAGGTAGCACCCCGAGTAGCGAACTTCGAAGATATATTGGAACAAACTTTTTATCGTTTATGCATCCGCCCGGTTTTTAGGAGTTTGATATTTTGGCTTGGTGGAAAACAAACGAAGCTTCGTTTCCGGTTCTTTCCGCCATGGCCCGTGATCTACTAACCGTCCAAGCTTCCACGGTAGCTTCGAAATCTGCCTTTTCTTTTAGTGGCAGGGTGTTATCATTACGAAGAACTACTCACACCCGTGTCGATAGAAATGTGCATTTGCTTGAAAGACCATTTGGATGCAATGGAAAGGATACAAGATAAAACTTCGCTCGAAGACGAAATTCAAGCCGAAGAAACCATACACGATAACGAGGTCGATCATGGAATGTCAGACCCAGTCACCGATGAAGAACTAGCCGAATATGCAAGGCTACGAAGCTCCTGTTCAGAGTATTCCGATTATGACGTCGATGAATGAAGAATAAAAACTCCAAAAAATTAAAATATATATTGTCACTCTCTTGTTTTCAATTTTCTAATTTTATTTTGTAATGTTTTGTAATTTCCGAACTTCCGAAAGATGAATAAACGTTGAACTTTATGTTTTATAATTGTTATACATTTTTTTATATTTTTTAAAAATTTTATTGAATTTATAAAAAAAACCGGTTTAAGACCCAAACCGGTCTGTAACCAGCCCGGACCAGTTTAATAGGGTTGGGTTTTCCTTGCAAGTGAACCGGTTGAAGGCGAACCGGTTTTGACCAAAACATTGACCAAACCGGTCCGGTTTAAAAAAACCGCTTTGTGCACCTCTAGAACCAACCAGCCGGCTATATTCTTGAAAATTCATCTAAAACAAGAGAATTTTAGATCATTCAAGGTAAGAATGTGTTTCTGTTTCATCACCTATAGACCAACATAAGTTTCACATACAAAACGATACAAGTATTAACCGACCGATTAATCATCGGTTGTTAGAAGAAAGAAAAAAAAACGCAATCAAAAGTCTAATTATATTGACATATCTTTCTCTATATGCTAGATTTTTCTATGTTTTCGATCAAAATAAGTATATACAATACAAGCATGATAAATCATTCTTAAAGGATGCAATATGATTGAAATTTTCTAGATTGTAACTTAATTTCTTCTCGTATTAATACAATTTACCTCTACTTTGATGCTTGAGGTGATCAACATCAAATTTGATCTTTTGTTGCAAAATAATAATAATAGTTTTCAAAAAAGTGGTACAACAGACATTAGTTACAAGCATAAACTATTTTACCATTTTATACACATAATATACAAGAAAACACGATTAAGCTCAATTATCATCAGTTTTGTCAAGAAAACTCAACACAAATCCACTAACGACGCGTCTAGCAACAGGATTAGGAATAGAACGGCATAACCTACCATCGATGTATGCAACTATACCTGCAAACAAAAACCGTCCAACCCCCCATTTCCAAACAGATACCTTACTCTCTTGCTTTGCAACAGATCCAGGGGCCATACCTTTTTTAGCACCAAACTTGAACTTATTATCCCATTTGATTTTAGAACTCAGATCACCAGCCTGCTTTCTCAACCACCCGATTGCGAAATTTACAAACAGGTGCTCACACAAAGTCAAAACCGTTGGAACAATTCTCCATTCCTGCAAGAGCCAGCAAATCATCAGATCTCTAAATGGGGTGTCAAACTAATAAAAGATATAGAGTTTATGTAGACTTGCATTTTCTACTCGAAGATGGCGTAATGAATAGGATGAAGTCTCTCCTGTCAATAATCCCTTGCTCACAAGGAAGCCTTTTACGTGGTCCATAATTTCATCTATAAGTACGCTGTTTGGTGGCAGATTCTTCAGTACAACCTACAAAGATTATTAAATCCAACAAGGCTCTTGATTAGGGTTGTTCATATACTGTCAAAACCGACTGAGCAGCTTAAATTGAAGCAAGTCGGCCGGTTCAGCCGTTTAGAGATTTACACGCTTTGGTTTTGGCAGTTTGACGGTTTACCTGTCCAATCAACGGTTTGGAACTTGGAACCGGTCGTTTAGCCTTTTCTATTAACTTTTCTTCTCATTTTTGGAATATGCAGTCATGTATATATGCATTATATCTGTGAACATCTTTATCATTTTAAAATGTTTAATACAAGCCAATGATTCTAAAAAAAATCAGTTCAAACAGTCAAACCAGTGGGCCCGACTGACCCACCATCAACCTGGCCGGTTTGGTTTGTCATTTTCTGAAACCACACTTAGCGGTCTGGCCTGGAATTTTTTTCAAAACCGGCCGAACCAAAGTGTGAACCCCTCTATTGTTGAGATTATAATGCATGATAATAGAATTCACCTAAGATAATTATAATGTAAAATAACAGGTGCCAGATGGCATTGGTACAAATGTACCTGGTCATCAATCACTCTCACTCTGAGATATTCATGCTTATACATTGTATCCAACATAGCTTGCAAATATCCTTCTATATATAACTGTGACATTTCAAGAAAACAATATCAATGTGAAAAAAAGAATATTTACAAAAAGCAAACAAACACATGTAAATACATATAAATTACCTCATCAATACCAGGATTACGATCAAGTTTAATTTTTCTATCTGGGCCACCTTCTGTGAAAGCGCTCCCCAGTACAGATGGCTCCATTGCCAATTTCAGTATTCCTTGTTGAAAACCATTAAACTGTAAAAGGAAACATCAACATGATTGAAAATGAAAATCCTGATGGTATCATTTTTAAGCACAAAAGGTTATTATATAAATGAAAAATAAGTTCACCATTCCATTGAACCCATTGGTTTCTGCTCCCTTTAGCACTGCATCTGAAACCTCAGTGACAGCAGCAAAAAGTATATTTGATCCAGCTGTTTTTAGCTGCAACAACAGGCTACAGAGTTCATAATACTTGACATAAAAAATTTAAATAAAAATAAATCTGAAAAAGCACTTACAGTTTTCCCTAAATCACCTAAATAACGCTTGGTCCCCGAAAAGCCTTTACCATCAATGCATTTACTGAGGATTTTAAACGTACCTGCACAGCATACAATGTTGAAACATTAGAAAAACCAATGAAAATAGCAAACAACTATTAATTTAAATATCCACTTTCTGCTGGTATACCTCTATGGTCATGTCAGAACATTTCACGCATATAGCCATGACATACACGAATCTTTAGTCGCGTGTCTACTTTTACTAATCTAAACCCAAATACTTTCATTCTATACGCAAATCTACAAGGGTTTTGTGTATCACATTAGTTTAAGTCATTATTGATAGGGAAAAGTATCCCATGGCTAAATGAGTGGTTTGTTTCTAACATGGTTATATAGGTATAACACACTCAGAACAATGGCTAGTTTCGCTATTTTCTCATATGTTAAATATGTAAGTCATAAAGAGTGAGGATACCTAAGGTTAAACCAGGAAGTTTGACCAAGCCACTAGAAGGATCAAAAAAGACATCAAGGGATGAAGAAGCCAGGTCATCAAAAATTGAAGCAAATGCTGGGGGAAGCAATGGGCTTCCTTTTGCAATATAGATTGCTCGCATCACATACCTACATAAATAAAAAATGAAAATGATGAGATAACAATACAACATCATAAAAAATATATCACTTTAAATTTCAGATAATAGACTAACCATGAATAATGCTGTGCACACTTAATAGAAAGTTCACTTATAGTAATTAAAGCATGAGTAACAAGCACACCATTCAGCTCTACAGTCTTGTTTTTAATTTCAGGAACCTAATAGATTATACAAAAGTTAAGTTTAAAATAATAAAAAAAGATCACATGAAAGTGTAAAATTCTCATGACAGACCTTTATTACACTGTGCAGCAAAGTTCTTAGTGTCTCCTGTGTGGAATTATAGCTGGAATATGAATCTCCTGGGAGAAAGCTTGCTATGATCTTCAAGAAATGAAATCAATGCTGTTAATTTTTTAATCAAAAATGGTAATCAAATATATATTAGGCATATAGACATTAGCAATAAACCTTTACTGGATGAATCTCAAAATGATCAAAGTAATACTGCTGACTAGGAGTGTTTGGGTCACTGAGTGATTTTCTATAAAAAGGGACGATTTTCATGAGGGTTTCCTCATCCAGATTCAAGTCAACTGGCTACAAATACAGAAAATTTGCATTAATAATAGAAAAAAAAAAGAGAGAATTTTACTAAAGGAAGCTAGGTTCCTGTTTTACCTGCAGAACAATGGATGAGTATTTTACTTGTCTGATATTTGAACTGGATGGGAGCAGAATTAGTACTACATGGAGCATGCTGTCAGATGTATCTGAGAATCCACTTTGATGCCTGCGGAGCATTGCTGCAAATGGAGCTCCGACCCACTTTTGATCCACACTCATAGACTGCAGTTAAATTATCTTTCAAATTAAATAAAAATATATATGGCACATAAAATAGGTATAATCATACTTCTATGAAGAGATACCTGGACCCTAATTTGATTAAGTTTTTGCTGATCAGTAAGCATGGAATCCAGGCTGATATTATTAAGTCGCATAACAATGATTGGCGTGTATACAACTGCCGGCTCTGATTCTTCTCCCTTCAGTGGCAAATTTATGAGTGAATATAATATTTTTTTTATTAAAAGATAATATAGTTTAATCACATGGCTATTTAAACTAAGAGACTAACCTGTTGGGCACGTTCACATAAACTGATAGCAAATCTGGAGACTCTTACTGTAATTTTTGCACCAGGATAAAATACTTTATCCGATTTGCGGCTGTCATTACGTTCACAAATTCTAAGAACTCTTGTGAGACCATCTGCATAAACTTCATAACCCAAATTCACCATTTGCGTCTCATTTAATTGACTAGAATTTGTCCGTTTAACCTTGTCTCCTGCCTTCATATCTAGAGGGAAATTAAACCCTAGCGCTCTATGTTGCCCGACTTTATAGAACGGTTTCCATGCCCGCACTTTGTCCAAGTTGACTTCACGTAGAAGATGCAACCCTACAAAAGAAATTGATATCAAATTAATTATGAGTTCATGATACATGTTAAACGATGTTTTTACGGATTTACTAAGAGAAAGTACCACTTATTTGGACGACTAGCTTATGAGTAAGAGATAAATCATTCCAGACATAACTAACTTGCTTTGCAGATCCCAAAGTCTCTAGTTCTGTTGAACCCTGTGAGTTCAAAATAGCAAAAATACATCAAAAACCATGTTTTGATACGTTAAAAGGATTTGATGACATACAAAAAAACTGTTTATCCCACCTTTTGATAGTAAGTAATAGATGCATCACGCAAACAGTTCTCAATTCTGTAAGGCAAATTCATGTTAGGTGGCCTATGGAACCGTAAAACAAGAGACGAATTCTCTTCTGAAACAATAACAACAGCAAATTCTTGTGTGTTTTCTTCACTTTCAGAAACGTTTATAGATCTTCGGAATTTAATAAAAAATCTTCCCAATGAAGCAACACAAACAGGCCCCGACCAATCCAATCCAACCTCGTTCGGTCTAAACTGAATAAACAGCAACGAATCATCTTGAGTATTTCTATGCTTTCTGATAAAGTTCTCAAAAATGCTAGTTTCCCGTTTTTTGCTTGTTTTGTTGCAAAGTTGTAAAGCTTTTCTCTGTTTACTACTGACAGTTGTCATACCCTCCATGTCATCCTTCTCATCATGTAGTCACAAAATAAATCGTTAGAGAAACTAAAAATATATATATTTCAAAAAGTTGGAATTTAGAGCTAACCTCTAAAACCTCTAAATTACACTGACGGAGAGTGATTACTTCATCTGATTCATTCAGCACTACATATCTTGGACTCAACGATACTACTTGCGATGGAACAACTTTCCCAATAGACGAGTGTAATGAAACACCTAACTTTGTAATATATTTGAGCCCCGGTTTTTCTTCCATTTCTAGATTTATCTCTGCAAGGCCAGATACAGCATCCAAGTCCAATAACGCCTTTTCAGTTGCTTTGTCGTCTATTAATTTGAGGGACACTTTGTTTGTTCTAACGACATAAATAGATGAAATTACTTTATTTTAAACATTTAAGTGATAGAGGTCAAGAAGTTATTATCGGTGAATAATAACTACCTAAAGTACCATGATATAGTGGACTTAGGGGGCAGCAAAGCTCCTAGTTGTGAATATCCTTGAGAACAAAGTTCCTCAGCTTCATTTCTGAATAAAAAAAGTTGTGTTGAATGAAATAAAAGTTGTGAAGTGTGAAATAAATAAAGATGTCATACCTTGATAGGGGATTATGGTGAAGTGCAAGACAAAATAAACCAAAATCAGTGTTGTTCTTCAGTGTGTATGGTGTAAATATAGCAGCCTGCAGAAATATACATGAATCAGCTTTCAAAGTCGAGGTTATACAAGTAAAATATACAGAGAAACATATATTATATATACCTCCAATATGCCCCTATGCCCACAAGACAACCTTAAGGAACCAAAATATCTTCCATCACCAAAGTTTAGTTCCATGTCCAAATTTCGATTATCTTTTTTCTGCTTCAGTAACTTTTTAGCCCAATCACCACAATTTACAGGTTTGCAGCTTAATCCAAAAGCAGTCAAAGTAACAGTAAAGAACATTGCTTCAGGGTTGGCATACAAATTGGCACTTGACCTGCAAGGAATGGTTGCATGCTTGCTCATGTTCTCACGGTCTTGTGGCAAAGATCGATCTGTAAAAAGATAAAAGTTAAACCTAAAAAGTCCACTTGAGTGAGAAATACTAAAGGATATTTGATATTTCCTGTTACCTTTATCAGTCAAAAGCACGTGTATCTCTGATTGTAATAGGTTAGATATCTGAACAGTTGGAAGAATGTAAATTTCTTTTTGCTCTAGTAGTGAAACAGTTGAAGCCCTTCTTTCTGATTGTAAAATAGGTACATCTTTTTTAGTGCTCTGAATTAGAAAGTGCAAATCATCAATTTCACCTTCTTTTGATTTTGAAAGAGTACGAGCTGTACTGAAGGATGATTTTGCTGATTCAACTGGGAAAGCCTTCCGTACATGGTAACTTATTTTATCAAATAATCCAGATAAGCGAGCAGCTTTTCCTCCTTTTAGTTCATCAGACCATCCCATTGAGTCATCAGAAACTTTAGGCCTGAAAGAGAATATGATATTACCTGCCAAATGATTACAGAGAACGCAGGATGGTAAATTCACTTAACATTTAAAAAAAATAAAAATACGAACTAGCAAGCTCATGACATACCAACACTTAAAGATCTTAATGCTTTCTTTGATCCACCAGAAGCTTTTATTGCATCAAAAGCTGCTGTAGAATCATCAATTGTACCCCCGGCCTTAAGCATTACAGAAGCATGTTCGTTTTCCTGTTCAGGCCGTTGAAATCGGAGCTCGACCGGAAAATCAGTTTTATTGTGTATTCTTAAAAGAGGAGAGACAATTATAGACAAGCCATCCTACCAAAACAAATTTAAAAATATATTAATATATATATATATATAGTTAAATATTGAAATTCCAACATGAGTAGCAGTCGTAGGTTGAGTAGGTACCTCAGATTTCCAAGAAATTTCTACAATAATAAACGGCCCAGGGAATGTTTTTGAATCTGTTTGTATACATCAGAGAGAAAAGTTAAACTTTAGAACCAATTGATCATCGGTGGGCCCATGGACCATTGTAAAAGTGAGTCATTAACCACACCGTTTTTAGAAAGTATGCGTGTCTTCCAAGCAAATGTTCCAGATTTTAAGAGTGAAAACTTAATTGGCAAGGTGTAAAAATCCCCTGGTGCTGCAAGTTGGATTGAGACAATGGATGCTTCTGGAGGCTGATCTAAAGGCAGGTTCCTTGCATACACAAAATAACCCTTATCACAAATAACTTAATGTAATGTTAATAGAATAGCATTGTGTTGAAAGTAAACATACATGTGATTTGATATAAACCTTTCATACTAACTGGTTGGGGCAGGTTATTAATCCATAGTTCGATATATTTAATGCCAAAATTATCATTTCAATACAAAAGCAACACAGATGTGATTAAATCAATAGACAATTTTGTAAACATATTAGGATAGATCTCGTGAGGTGCTGTATAAATAATTTGTGAGGAAGTATTTGGATACACCATATTGAATTATTTGAATACTTCCTCACAAGCTCTATTCTAACATATTAAACAAGATATCCAAATGCTCTCAATAGCTATTTATATAGTATTTCATTTAGAATGTGAATTTACAGTAAAAGGAACACACAAAAGAAGCTGAAGAGTTTCATAACTCCAATATTATAAATCAATAAAGAATACCTTAAAAACATAGTTGTCGACAGTTTTCTGGCTATTGTAGCATACTGCTTATCTGGAAATTGACAAAGAAGCATAAGGTCTGACTGGTTCTCAACCTGCCAATTAGAAAGCACCATAACTGCATGTCAAAGATAATAATAGAATCTGGTATAAAAAACACGTGTGGATGCTTATATGAACAAATAATCATATGCAGGAGTTAAATATTTAAGTCCTTTTATGGTTGCATGACTACAATTCCAAGCAAATCGGGTTACAAATATTATCTAATTAGGATATACCTTGCAGCAGTTTGCAAGAATCACAGAGCTTTGAATTGCATAAGGACCAGCCAAATTCAGTTTTCCAATCACAAACAGAAGTATGTCCAGAGAGAGCTCGATCATTGATACACGGAACTGTTAATCCATAATATAATTTCACTTTTCCATCAACAACAAAAAGTTAAAGCAAACTATTATTGTATGCCTACCTCTTTAACTCTAGTATAAAAATGAACAGGCATTTTATGCAAAACAGCTCCTGAACCATGGCTTTGGAACCTAGATCGCCAGAAAATGCTTACTTCAACTGGATGTAGAAATGTGCTCCTGCCATTGAATACTATATTAGAAAGTTCTATAAGAACATATTTGCAAAAACAAAAGAATCACAAATACTCCAATGCATGCCTACCATAAGTTTCTCTGAGCATCAAAAGAGTATAGCTCAACTACAAGTCTAGCCATCACCCTGGTTTTAGTATTCAAAGTCTGTATGATAAATTCAGGAGTGGCCATTGACATTTGAAGAAGTGGGAACTTTTCAGTTGCATCAGAAAGTTCATGATATATTGTTAGAGAAGATTTGTCCATTATGACATTAATAAAGGGTAAAGTCTTTTCTGCAACAGCCTTAGATTCCTCCACTGATGAGTTATTCAGCAATAATGGGTCACGAGCTAGAGAAAAATCCTGAAAAACTTTCCACTTGAATGGATTTCCAGGACCGCTTATAAACTCTAGAACTCCTTCAACAAAAGCGACAGAACAGTTATTCTTTTTATTTATCAGGTAAAACAGATTTTTTTCTGCATTGTTGTATGACTCCAGCTCACTGTCATCTTCAAAACTTGAGGACTTGAAAGGCTGTGATCGCCAAAGTGCTGACCCGCTGTTACCGGAGCAGGAAAGCTCAACAAAATTTGATCTGGGATTACAGTTTAATTGCAGGTGTTCCCCTGATTCATTCTTGGCATACAATGAGGTCAATGAGAACCAGAGATATGACGACTTCCATATTCTTTGATAATGATACTTCACCTACACAAAAGTTTAACTTAATATATTACAAACAACTACTAATGTGGTTTGAAGAATTATTATTGTGATCAGAGTCTGCAAACCCTGAAAAGAGCCATCTCTCCAGCAAGTGAATAATGCATTGCACCACCCAAATGGTACTTTCTTTCTGCACCTTCTACAACAATGTACATATGCTGGTGGACATCTTGGATTGCAATGATACTCCCTATAATGTATGAAACACAAATGCTAGTAAAATATAATGCATTTTTCCTTTTAGGTGATAAACTTTTCAACTACAACAGAAATAAAACAAGATATTAAGAAAGAATACCATCTTGGACCATCTCCTCGAAATTTCTCACAGGTTCCTCATCATTATGCAATTGCATTTGCTGCACACTGGCAGTTGTTTCTTTGCTGGAGACCCCAGAAAGTTCAGCAACTGAAAGCAACATCTGAAGCCATAATAGCATGCAATAGAAGCATTAACTTAAATTGACATTGCCACAGAATACATGCAGCATGTTCTTTTGTTACAAGTAGAGATCGCAATTTCAACGCATGTATTTATGAACTCGTAGATTCGGGCTATGTTTTAACTTTAACGTGTCAAAGGGGTATAATCAATCAAATTAGCTTAAAAGAAAACAGATCAAGCGGGTATAATCAATAAAATTAGCATAAAAGAAAACATGTCAAACGGCTTGAAAGTCCCCCAAAGTGTATTTTGCATGCATAAACCTCCTAACTGATTTTATTCAAAAAAATAAAGTTTTATCGAAATAACATAAATTTGTAATCATATTTGACTAATTGTTTAAAAAAAGTAAAAAAAAAATTAGACAAAAAGTGTTCCAGGTTGTTAGACTAAGTAACACTTTATTATTCTAGAGGGTCTATTCTGTAACATTTTACTCTTTATAATGAGCTTCTATGTATTCTCTTATTATCAATACAATACTTACTTCAACTTATTACACCTCATCGGTTCATCTTGGTATCACAGCCAAGTCCGATCATCTCCCTAACTACCTCCGGTGGATTGCCAATGATGTGCATGTTCGCATGCTTATTTTGTCCACCATCTCCGAGGCCTCATTTCAACATGTATAGGGAACAACATCCAGGGATCTTTGGCTTTCCCTGGAACGTGCTTATGCACCAAACACGGCTTCACGGGAGTTTCGTAACCTTTCTCCCTTCTTCACCAAGCTTGGTATCATTCATCGGCGTTCCTGTCCATACACTAGTGAACAAAATGGGTTTGTTGAACGCCGTAATCGTCATGTTGTGGAAACAAGGCTTGCCCTTCTTGCCCACTCTTCCCTTCCACACCGATTCTGGCACTTTGCATTTGAAACTGATGTCTACCTTATCAATCGCCTTCCATCCAGAATTTCCTCCAATATATCACCCTTTCAACACATTTTTAATCATAAACCAGATTACTCGTTCCTCCGTGCCTTTGGGTGTCAATGTTTTCCCTACCTACGTCCGTATAACCGTCACAAAATGGATTTTCGATCCACCTCCTGTGTTTTCCTTGGTTACAGCCCTCATCATCACGGTTATCGCTGCTTTGACCCCACAACAGAAAAAATCTATATTGTTAGACATGTGCGGTTCAATGAAACAGTCTTCCCTTTCCAAATCCCCATTTCCCCCAAATACCCATCACCCGCTACCCCTACCTCTCCATATGTGTCCACTTTTCCCGACCCTCTTCCACACACCACCCCTGCTCCACTAAATACTTCTGTCCATAATGATCCTTCTTTTACCTCCACTACCCCCTCTACCTCTGAACCATCATCCCCACAGCCCTCTACTTCATCACAGTCCACATCATCCTCATCCCCACCTGTCTCACCTGCCTCGGCCTCTAGTTCCTCTTCCTCACCACCAAATATTCCTACCCCTTCTCCGCCACCTCCACAGCCTCGTCCATCTCACCTTCGCCAAAATCCTAAACGCCCCACTCCCTATAATCCATCTGCATACACAGCCACCTCATCCTCACCTCCCACCGAACCTACTTCTTTTACCGTCGCCAACAAATCCCCGGAGTGGCGTCTTGCCATGACCAAGGAGTATGAAGCACTTTGTAAGAACGGAACATGGTCCTTGGTTCCCTATGTCCCTAATACTAATGTTGTTGACTGCAAGTGGGTTTACAGGTTGAAGACAGATCCCCACGGCATGATTACTTGGCATAAAGCACGCCTTGTTGCAAAAGGGTTTACTCAACAGCCTGGTGTAGACTATCATGAGACCTTCAGTCTGTTGTCAAAGCCACAACGATCCGGGTTCTTTTGTACCTTGTTGTGACAAATGCTTGGTCTCTTCGCCAACTAGATGTGCAAAATGCCTTCCTCCATGGTGATTTGACTGAAACTATTTATATGAAGCAACCACCCGGCTTTACGGATCCCGGCAAACCAGATCATGTATGCCTTCTTCATATGTCTGTATGGGCTCAAGCAAGCCCCACGGGCATGGTTCCATCGGTTATCCGCTGCTCTTTACGGGCTTGGTTTCCGGGGCTCAAAGACGGATCCTTCCTTATTCATTATGAACCACCATGGCACTCTTGCTTATGTTCTTGTATACGTTGACGATATTATCATCACTGGCAACAACCCGACTGCCATTGACAGCATCATTAGACAGCTCAGCTCTACCTTTGCCATTAAGGATCTCGGCAGGCTTCATTATTTTTTGGGGATTGAAGTCATTCACCATAACAAAGATCTTATCTTGTCCCAACGGAAGTATTTTTTGGACATCCTTCAACGATCCGGTCTCTCTGATTGCAAACCAGTGTCCTCTCCTATGAGCTCTTCCCAAACATTGACTATTGATGACAGTCCACCTCTGTCCGACCCTGTGCTGTATCGCCAAGGTGTTGGAGCTTTACAGTATGCCACTCTCTCTCGCCCGGATATTGCTTTTGCTGTCAACCGTGTTTGTCAGTTCATGAATGCCCCCACAGAGAATCAATGGTCGGCTGTTAAACGCATCCTGCGTTACTTGAAAGGGACCATCGATTTAGGTCTTGTTCTACGTCACACATCCGGCTCCTCCTTGCAGGCTTTGACTGATGTTGACTGGCAAACTAAGCACTCCACGGTTCAAGCTTTCTCTGACTCTGATTGGGCGGGCTGCCCTGTTGACCGTCGATCCACGGGGGGGGGGGGGGGGGGGTTTGCCATCTATCTTGGATCGAACCTCATCTTTTGGTCTGCCCGTAAACAACGAAAAATTTCAAGATCTTCAACTGGTCTGAATATAAGGCTCTTGCTGATACCGTGGCTGAATTGACTTGGTTAAAATCGTTGCTACATGAACTTGGATTCCCAGTCAAAGAGTCTCCCATCCTTTGGTGTGACAATCTGGGAGCCACCTATCTTTCTGCCAATCCTGTTTTCCATGCTAGAACAAAACACATTGAGGTTGACTTTCATTTCGTTCGTGAACAAGTGGCTCAAAGAAAACTAAATGTTCAGTTTATTTCTACAAGTGATCAGGTTGCAGATGTCTTCACCAAGCCTCTACCCTCTCAGCGCTTTATGTTTTTAAGATCCAAGTTGCAGGTCTCTTCCAGGCCTCCACTTGCAGGGGAATGTTAGACTAAGTAACACTTTATTATTCTAGAGGGTCTATTCTGTAACATTTAGCTCTTTATAATGAGCTTCTATGTATTCTCTTATTATCAATACAATACTTACTTCAACTTATTACACCTCATCGGTTCATCTCAGGTCAACCCAACCCGACCTATTTCAACCCGTACACAAAGTACCGTTTTGACCAATTACCCAACGCACTCGACCCACCCACTTTGCCACCTCTAGTTATAAAACATGTATTATGCAACTTGAAGCTCAAAGTTGCAGGTATGTACTACTATACAGTATATACATAGATTTTCTTTGTAGCACACTTTAAGCTTTTTCAAATTTAAAATAAGAGTGATATGTAATCCTCACCTGAATCTCGGGCAAGGATACTGTCACTTCAAAACCTGAAATAGAACCACTACCAACCCAAGGTTGATTTGATTTCAACGTATCAGACGGGTCCTGTGGTACAGGCTCTTCAGCAGATATGAAACAACTTAGTTTCTTTAAAATATATTTTTCAGAGCCTTGATGGGAATCAGAACTGGAGCTCCTTGCATCAGTTGCTACAGATTGAATCTCGTTTGTCTTACTTAATGCTGCTTGCGTGTCTTTTGGATCCAAATAAAAAGATGGATCACTAGATGTGCTAGAAGACATAAGAGGAATCAGAACATCACTGCTTTGATGTTTGTTAGATTCTTGAAGAACTCGAGAAAGAATTGACAACTGGGGAAGAGAAAATGATAATTTTTTCCTCATACTGACAACTTTAAGGTTTAAATTTGTATCAGCACCAAACAAAAGTTCATGAAGTCTTCCTGCATAAAGTTCAACACCAAAAGATGTCAAGCATGTTCCCATAAAATATGATAACAGGAAAGAGAGTCATACCAGATTCATCTCTAGCAAATAAGGCAAGATAAAACTGAGAGAGATCCATGGTAAAATCTTCTGGGATGCCCCATGTAGTGATATTTGCACTATTGCCAGCTGGCAGGTTTTCCTGAAATGATGGCCTGCCATGTAATATATGTCTGATGCGACGTATGTATGAATTTCCAAATTGAGAGAACATCACAGCTGATGTGGTTTCAAGGAAGATAATGCCACCCTGTCAAATACATGTCAGCAGATCAAGATACATTAACTCTTTCAGTTTTTTTTTCATAATTACTAACACAACATCCCTACTCTTTGAGTGGGATTTTGCTGGGTATGTTTGTTAGTAATTACTAACACAACCTAGTTAAATCAACACAGCTTCAAGTAGACCACTATCCAAGAGAAACATTGAATTCAATTGTGAAAGAAAGCATGAAATGGTGAAACTGGTACCTGACAATGGCAAGAGACTGTTGTCTGACAGCCATGCTCAACAGAAAGTGATAGCTCAAGCTTACTTGACTGATGTTTTCCAACTATTACATCCTTTAAAGGGCATCCAATTAGATAAAATTCACTGGAGGAGATTCTTGCAATTAAACAAGTACTTTTTGAAATGGGATCTTCCATTGTGTGTGAAATATTACTTCCAGAAGTAGAATTGCCACCTGCTCTGTGTGATGATGATAATTCATTGGGAAGATATGTCACAGATAAATTAAATGTGCAATTGGAAATTGATAATTCACATATATGGTGAGACTGCATGGCATCATTTGCATATCTAAAAATAACAGCTCGTAAACCGAAAAAATCAGCAAGACCTTCCATTCTCCCTTTTTTCTTTTCATATGAGAAATTCATATGTATTTTCTGAACAGAAATCTGAATTCCATTATCAGGCAAGAAGTGCACAGACAGATTTTGGTTCATAAAGGATTCAGAGATTGTCACTTCATTCTCCATGGCACCGATTTTCCTTGACTTTTGAATGACTAAATCCATTGACTGGATTTCAGAAGTGCATTTAAGAATATAGAGTGTGCTCAGAATGACCAAGGATTTTCCAGTACTTGTACTCAGCAGCATCTCATTTTCAGATCCAGTATGCAAAGTCTCTTGAATATTTAAAAGATGAGAATTTATAGATGTTGATGAGTCAACTGTGGTAACAGCACGTGATAGAGAAAGCATTAAACCATTAACCGCCTGTCACACAAGAAATGACAAAGAGGTCAACACAAATCCTCAACAGAAATAACAAAATAAACGAAAAGGCATAACTACCGCTTCATCACAGAACCAAATTTATGTCCAATTCAAAGAAAATAACTGAAGTTGTTATAAGGAATCCATAGCACCTTGTGCGCCTAGGCGCAATTTTAAGGCGAGGCGCGATAAATGCGCCTTGACTTTAAGGCGAGCGCCTTGTGAAGCTAACGAAGATTTTGGTACTTTTGTACATTTTGTTATTCAAATTTTGGATTTACATTTGAATCTTTGACTATTTTAGAACTTTTGGTACTAGTTAGATGATATTAAATGTTATATAATAGATTTTCTTAATTTTATTTGAAGAATAGTATTATTTTTAAGTGTAGATTCCTTTCATTTAAGTGCGCTTCTTTTTTCTCAGGCCCTCGCTTTTTTTGCGCCTTGCGCCTAGGCCCCAGGCGAGGCCTATGCGCCTTGAGTGTGCCTTTGATAACTATGAAGGAATCATGGAATATACTAGGGGCTTGATTCACAGATTTTTTTTTATGGAACTAAAATCCGTTACGAATTGGAATTTTAAAAAATTGGAATATATCAAAGGAATTAGAATTTGAAAGAACTGGAATTGGAATATGTCAAAAGAACTAAAAATATGTGATACATTATTAAACTAGTTATATGATTATCATCTCTAGAAGGTATCTAAGTGTAATATTTTTCTCTATATATAGAGCTCATATGTAACCCTGTTATACACAATCACTCTCGTGGTTTAATTTGGTATCACAGCCAAGTTCCTCATAAACCCTAGCCACCAACACTGGCTTTGTCTCACCTGATGAGGCACAGCCCGCACTTCTAAACCCTAGACGATGTGTATACCACAATAGTCTCTCAAATTAGTTGCTCATATTAGCCGTTGGCCTAGCCACCACCACATGCCGCTCAAAACAACCGCTCACAATGGTCGCTCATTAGGGTTTAGTAGCATAAACAACATGCTCTCTAAACAGCATGTTCTCCGAAACTCTAGCCGCCATCACAGGTCATGTCTCACCAAACTCTAGCATAAACAACCTACTATCTGAAACCCTAGCAGCCACCACAAGCCGCTTCTCACAACAAACATAGTACCATATGGTCCGCATTCAACAAGAGACCGAAACTCTAAAAATCGTCGTCGTGTCGCTGCCCACGCACTGCCATTGGATCTCGTTGGAAAACAAAAAAAATCCATGATCCTTTTTTTATTGTACGCAGTCGCTTGCCGCCGTGTGCCAATGCTATCCAATTTCCAAACCCTAAAAGCAGTTCAGAAACACACAAAAAAAAATCTCTTTATGGTTCAAGTCGCAGGTCATACCCGTCCTTAGCTTGCGGGGGAATATTAGATTGGTTAATGGTTTTATACAAACAAACCCTATTATACACAATCTGTTGGGTTATGAAGGCTTTGGGCCGAATTGGGCCTAGTGGGCCTGGGCCGAGCTGGGCCTTGGGCCACCAGCGGCTGGGCTATTGGACCTCTTGGGGCTGGCCAGATCTGAAGAAGCAAGGGCTGGCGGCTCTTTCTTGGGCTGTTTAGCATTAGCTTGGTGATTAAGTTATTGCCTTAATTAGATAACCCTAATCTAGTCTTATAAATATATTCCTGATGTAATTGTATTCTCTTGAGCACCTAATAATAAAGAACCCTAGTTGCAAAGTGGACGTAGGCCAATTGGGGCTGAACCACTATAATTCTCGTGTCTTCTACTTTTCTGTTTATCGATTGTGTGCGTGTGTGTGATTCCGCTGCGTTAACGAATCTTGATACCTAACAAGTGGTATCAGAGCTCTGGCTCGTTGTTTACACACGGTTTGCACTGGTTCAATCGCTGAAGAGGGGTTAAGGGCTGTTCGAGAAGGCTGCTGATTCTGTCCGATTTTTTTTTTCTGCTGTGGTTCTGTTTCGATCTGCTGCAAGGGCTGTTCGAGAAAGTTTTTTTTCTGCTGTCCGTTTTTTTTCTCCTGCTGGGTTGCGATCTGCTGTGCGGCTACTGTTTTGTTGCTGGAAGGGCTGATCACAGGCCTGTTTTGCTGCTGTTACTGTAGCGATTAGGGTTAAGAGAAACCCTAAAAGCCGTCGCAAGTGGGGGACAGAAAGAGGCTGATCGGAAACAATTTTTTGTGATTTTGCGATTAGGGTTTGGTTCCTTGAACCCTTGAAGTTGCTGCTGATCACAGGTTTTGCAGGTGAAACGCCGGTTCGGGTGTTTCGGGTTTTAGGGTTTTCTATTGGAGGTTGCTTGGCTTCGGTTGGCTGATTTCTTAATTTTTGGTTTTTTCTGATTCTCGTTTGCAATGGCTGAAGACGAGAAAATTCGAATCGAAAAGTTTAACGGGACTGATTTTGCATGGTGGAAGATGCAAATAGAGGCGTTATTCGGTGAAAACGATTTGGAGATGGTACTGGCAGAAAAACCGGATGGAATAAGTAAGGCTGACGAAGTGGTTTGGAACACTAAGGACAAAAAGGCGAGATGTAAGATTGTACTAGCTTTGACGAGGAGCGTAGCGTTCAATATCAAAGAGGAAACCACGGCTTATGGTATGATGACGGCTCTGTCAAACATGTATGAAAAGCCGTCTGCCGGTAATAGAGTGTTCCTGTTGAGAGAGTTATTCATGATGAGGATGAATGAGGGAAGCTCGGTGCCCGATCACATAAATAATATAAATTCAATTTTGTCCAGGCTATCGACCGTTGGGACAAAGCTTGATGATGATACTCAAGCTGCGATACTGTTATCCTCTTTGCCTGACAGCTGGTCAGGTTATGTGACGGCGATCACTAATTCTGGTGGAGCTGGGAATTTGAAGTTTAGCGTGGTCCGGGATAGTATTCTGGGTGAGGATATTCGTCGGAGGAACACTAGTGGAAGATCCTCGTCTTCTGATATATTCAATGTGGGCAGAGGAAGGGAAAATAACAGGAGCAATGGGAGTAGGGGAAGGAGTTCGTTTAGAGCTCGGAAAAATGTGAGGTGCTGGAGCTGCAATGAAGTTGGGCATGTGAAAAGTCAATGTCCAGGAAGGAATAAGGAAGAGTCTGGAAAGAATGAGGGCAAAAGGCAGGTAAACACGGTTCAGGCAGATGAGGAATCTGATGATGATGTTTTGGTTTGCTGTGTAGAGTCTTCTACAGATTCTTGGGTTATGGATTCTGGTTCTTCGTTTCACGCGATGCACAGCGGGGAGACGATGGAGAATTTAAAGGTTGGTAACTTTGGGAAGGTACGGATAGCTAATGGTGATGTTCTTGATGTTACGGGCATGGGTGACGTAAATTTGGTTACTTCTTTGGGAACCACATGGAACTTGAAGAGTGTCAGGGTTATTCCAGCTTTAAAGAGTAAGCTTATCTCTGTCGGTCAGCTGGATAAACAGGGACTAGAAGTAAAGTTTGGTGGAGGCAAGTGGAAGGTAACTAAAGGTAATCTGGTAATTGCTCGTGGAAACAGGTGAGGTTCTTTATACATGGTGGAGGTACCTGCTGAGGGAAGTATGACCGTCCCTCAAAACAAAGTTGGGTTCGCTGAGTCAAAGGGGCGAAAGAAGGTTCAATTTGCAAGAAGGGAGCCTAGTGCCAAGGTGATTCAAGCTGAGCGGGGTCGAAGGTCAAAACCAGGTCAGGGGTTTGGTAACAGTGGGAGCACGGGGTGTGTTCCGGTTACAGTTACAAAACAACGTTGGGTTTTGAAGACCGTTAGTCCGACTGTGGAAATCTCTCCTATGGAAGTCTTGCTAAAGGAGGAGAGTGGTAATGGTTCTCGGGTTATCTCTGGAACTGGTGGATCGTGCAGACCAGTTGAGATAGAGAATGGGTTGGAGCTCGGGGGAGCTTCAACTGCCCCTTCATGTACTTGATGAGAGGGGGGTGCAACTAGGGGGAATTGATGAAGTCTGAGCTTGTTTATAGGGACTGAAGGCTCGGGAGACTTTCGATATGGGGGATACTGGAATTATTGGATCGGGGATTACTTGAATGGTGTTTGTGGATTGAGCAAAGCCTTCAAGTGGGAGATTGTTGGGTTATGAAGGCTTTGGGCCGAATTGGGCCTAGTGGGCCTGGGCCGAGCTGGGCCTTGGGCCACCAGCGGCTGGGCTATTGGACCTCTTGGGGCTGGCCAGATCTGAAGAAGCAAGGGCTGGCGGCTCTTTCTTGGGCTGTTTAGCATTAGCTTGGTGATTAAGTTATTGCCTTAATTAGATAACCCTAATCTAGTCTTATAAATATATTCCTGATGTAATTGTATTCTCTTGAGCACCTAATAATAAAGAACCCTAGTTGCAAAGTGGACGTAGGCCAATTGGGGCTGAACCACTATAATTCTCGTGTCTTCTACTTTTCTGTTTATCGATTGTGTGCGTGTGTGATTCCGCTGCGTTAACGACTCTTGATACCTAACACAATCAATATACAATTACTCTTCACAGTTTAGGTTTCATTTAGTTGGGAAAATAATCATGTTTAGTTTGTAAATATGTTAAACAAATTGGAATGTGGTATGGTGGTGAGGGGGTGATGGAGTGGTGGTGGTGGCGGCGGCGATGGTGGTGATGGAGGCAGTGATGGTGGAGGCGATGGTGGGGTAGTGAGCCAATGGTGGTGGTGGTGGTGTGGCGAGGGTGGTGAAGGAGGAGGAGATTCCAATTCCTTTGGTTGAATTTATTTACTATACGGAATGAATGTTGGATTCCTTTACTTGAAGGAAGTGGAGGGAATTCCTTCCGGTTCTAATTCCTTTTATGGTCCCAATTAAACATGTTATCCCTTGAATTCCATATTCCAATTCCAACGAATTCTCTGAACCAAACGGGACTAAGAGTTGCAGGTATAACAGGAAAGTTTAAATTACCAGGGAAGAATAAGATTACCTCAACTAAACGATACAGTTCATCAACATATATTACACCCGAGAACCCTATAGCATTTCCATGTAGGAGCGCAGAAAAGACACTGAAACTCCCGCCAAGTGACCAAGTATCTTTCCTGTCATACAATAGTGAAGAAAATAAAAGAATAAAGCACAATGACACTTAGCAAAAAGAACAAGTACTGTGAGACATAAAATACGCACATTAGACAACTATCACTTTGCTACCCCTGGCAAGAGTACTATGATTTGTTGTTTGTGAATATCAAAGTGATTTCTTTTGCATCGTGAATGAAATAAGAACTTATCAAATGCATGGAAAATAGGTGGAAATTTTGTCCAATTAATTAAACCCCCACATTTACCTCAGCTAGCATGACTTCAATCACACAGTAAAGAAATCGCTCAAAGAAATCCCCAAACTATTTAGTTAAAATTTAATCAAGTACAAATACGTATTGTTCCTAGTGCAGGCTATCTCACTTGTGTATGAGTTGGAATTATAAATTATAGTTTCATCGGAATGAACACATACAGCAAAACCTTCTCAAGGATATGAAGACTGCACTAAGATAACCAGTCAATAAATTATTATAGATGCTGATCTTAGTTTCAGAAATATAAAGGTATTATTGAAGGGTTATGATAGGGAGTATCAAATGGAGCTATGTTGCAAAACCATGTCAATGTATCAACTAGGAGGACTTAACAATTAAAACCCAGGACCCAAGGCCCATCAAAATGGAGAACATCACACTAGTTTGGAAATGGTCATAATAGCTAAAGCCAGTCTAGAATTTTGAGACAATAATTTGGGAGCAACTCAACTAACTAAAATAGAATAACAAATAAAACAAAAACTCCGTTCTTATCCCATATAAAAGGTAACAGAATTTACTGCCAAAAAATAAAACAAGAGTGAACTCCACCATACCTTACTGTTGAAAGTTGAATTATTATTGGCTTTAGTGATATAATCTGGGATTGTTGAAGTTCAGAGTCATCAAGGTATGCATTTATACCATGAATTTTCAAGTAGGCATCAAGGGCTATTTGCCTTTGACACTTGTAGTTTTCCTTCATATGCATGCACTCTGTTGCTTCATCATATAATAATGTAGAATTAGATGCTAGATTTGGTGACATCATGAGCTCAGTGTTTTTACAATCAAATGAAAGATTAATATCGTCTACTGCCTCATGCAGATTTGTAATCCTGCTGTGCAATCTGTCCTTCCTCAGTGATACTCGGATTTGAGGACCAACAATATATACTCCAACTTGATTTAGCCTTTCTGGTAATACTTTATTGAGTAACTTTTCCATTTCAGCAATACATGAATGATAATCCCAAACCCTCTTTGGTGGGTCCCCAAGGGATGTTAAAGCAGAAGCGTGTACTTTCTCCATCTGACTAAAACTATTTTGCATCTGCTGAAAAAGTAGAGTTAACGATAATGTTGATGAATATTCCAAAGAGAAGTCTAATTGTCCCACTGCCAAACAACATTTAAAAAAGCGATAAGTCAAACCACTGTGGCCCTGATCTTCCAATAAATGCTTAATTTCACAGAGAATGAAAGGAGTTTTTAAGTTCTTATCCATAGTGTTTTCAAATTCTGCACATGATATCTTCCAATCCAACCACATTTGATTTAAAACACTTTCTAGAAGTGGGAGAGAGACCATTTCAGTATGAACAGCACCAGCATCTGCAACCCCTTTTTGGTCAAAAACAATAACAGGTTTACCCCATAATATAGTTTTTGAATCTGAAACTTCAGAATTCTTGCGCACTTTTACTGCAGCAGATGAAGACATAACCTTGAAACTCCCACAAGAGAAAACCAAATGATTTTCACAGATGTTTTCATTGTAAATAATGATAAGTGTGTCAAATATTAGAGAGAAAGAAAGTAGGTCCAAGTGTGAAACCTTCCTGTCAGAAACAGTTTTATTATCAACATAAGGTGTGGTGCTATCAGGAGAAACTGTGATTGAAATTTTCCCCAAATTCAATCTGTAACAAACATTTGGGCAGGAATCTTCTGGAAGAACTCTGATCCTTTCCATATTAGGATCACCAGCAAAAGAATTTCTCAGCATTATCCAGTGTACTATTGAGTTAAACATGCTACAGATAGTGCTCCATATAAGACAAAATAATTGGCAAGTACTTTGAAAATACCCCAAGTATATACGGACTGAGAGCTCGTTTTTAATTGGGACAAAATCTTTTACTTTTCTGTATCGAACTACTCGGCGTGCCAGTGCAATACCTGGTGCGGGTAATTCTTTCTCAATTTCAGAAATTATTTCCCATTGCTGCCTAAAAGATTCTGAAAACACCAGGTTTTTAGACATATTTAATATGGACCTTTTTATCATGATGTCCATAGGATATCCAACCAGTGAAAGTAAATTCTGCCATGCATGTATATAACGCAACCATAAGCAAACAACACTCGCTAATTTCCTCATTGACCATCGTCGTGTTGAGATCAATGACCTGATTCTGGTAGCAGTTTCTTTCCAGAGTTGTTTACCATTTCTTACTGGCGATGATTTTCTTGATAATTCTCTCATAGTAACTGATATAGTTGAGATATCCGCTGGAGAAAATGAAAACCCTAATTCCTCAATAGAACAATGGAGTTCGATCAACTGAAAATCGTTCAACTTCAAGGAAGTGATGATATCAGTTGCAAAACACAGTTGGGTAATACGATCATGACATTTTAAGGTTGTATTTAAATCTCTGATTTCAAGATCAAAATAACTATCTTTAGAGTATACAAAAAATGAACTGATGTACCCTCTAAGAAAACTTTGAGGTTTGACTAGTCGAGAGTCTACGTTAACCTCCTCTATCTCCCACAAGCATTCAAAAGCGTCATCTGAGATGGAAGAGTGAATTAGTAATTTGACATCAGACATCTGTAAGGAGCAGTAGTTCAGGATAAGCGCAGGTAGAGAAGAGGTCTGGCTTCTTGATGGGGAAATATCAGCAAGCTTTTCCATAATACCATGCAAAGCACTACCCTGTGATCGATCCATCATAAACTCACTAGACAATATGATAAGAGCAGAGAAAAAGATAACATGTTTGAAATAAAACAGAACTTTCATCAACATTTCACAAATTCATTGGCAACTTCCTTCATTGATATGCACAATTACTAACAGTAGCATTGTAATACCAAACTAACCATAGATTGAATTGAATACATTAATATTTCCTTATCCATCAGATTACCTAAAATCTAAAACACCCTAGAAATAACCAACATATCATATATTTACTAATAATCTGTATTCAATCTTTTTCATCTGTTTGTTTGTATGATGTACAGTATAATGGTAGATTATACACACAAACTCACTTACAGACACATGCCCTTAATACTCTAGATTTACGTTTATTAGTCAATTCGATATCGAAGCATGTCAAATCAGGTTAGCTCCTGTTAATTATATTATTCAGTATTAGTATATTAGGGTTTATTAGTAATAAGCCCACGGCCCAGTCAGGTTCTAGGGTTTCTAGTTCGTTTCCGGATTCCCCTCAATTGTAATTACAGCTTTCAAATCTAATATTATATTCCAGTCTCTTTTACAGCTCCAAAGGATGACAAGTTCCTAATCATCAATTTAGACACATTGATACTAAAATCGAGTACAAAATAGTAAAATGTTAGAACTTAAAATGCATTACCTCAGGGTCAATTTCGCGCAGAACCTTCTTCTTCTCCTCCATCAGCACATCTGATGGTTCCAGGTTCCTTCCCCTCCCCTCCACTACCCTAACACATCAAGCAACATTGCGAAAATCAATCAAAAGCTCAAACTGCATAAGTAAAAATGTAAACAAACACAGATAAATGCATAACCTAGGGGATACGGTGACGTGGAAACCCTGGACTTCCCAATTGAATGCCGAAGCAGACCAGTTCGATATCCTTAGGCTCAATTGATCGATTCTGAAATCGGTGAAGTAAAAGCTGCTAGAATCGTCTAGAAGTTCGTTGAGTGCTGAAACGTTGAAACGGAGGTTTTTGGCGATTACGTGAGAACGAAGAAACCCTAGGTTGAGTTCCAACTCCGGTTCTTGTTGCAGCCATGGTTGCAGTACAGATATTAACTTGCCCTTAATCAAGCGAGCTATAAACATGGCGGTTAATTCAGAGAAAGAAGGTTTTGAATGCAGAAACTAACGCCATTTTTGAAAAGATTTGTTGAGTGTACGATCAGTGTTCATCGGATTCTGATAGTTGTTAATTGTTATCGTCTTCGCGGGCTTGAAACTGAAGTTTCTGAAAGTCAAGGGTACAGGTTGCGAAAATATATATATTTTAATTATAACTCGCAATTTTACCTGCCTCGCGTTGTGGCGGCGTCGAATTTATACGGCAGTCATTTTTTTCTCTGTGCTTCGCGGCGGGAGTTTGGTCGTTTTTTCCCCGGGTAATGCAGATCGTCAAAAACCGTATAGGCGCATACCGATACTCGTTCCGATAATACCAAAACCAGCAATGATGTTATTTTTGGCTCGTCGAAAGCATAAAAGCCAATACCAATACCGGCAACGGTGTTATTTGCTCATAACCTCAATGGTAATGGCGTCCGCTATAGCCTACGATACAAAATAAAAACTCTATTTAACTCCGTTTTCAAAAAAACTTGTATAGGAACGTTGACAAAAAAAACCAAAGACAGCCGTACGATCCGTTTTTTTTTAAGTTAATAAGCAAAAGTTATTACAGAAAAATAAAATCATTAGAAAATGAAACGGGTTAAAAATGTATATTATACACAGTATGAGGGTGAAAAAAAAATTAGACAAAAATTAAAAAAATCAAACTACTAAAAAGATTCGAACCGGTGTCATACGGCTTGAATGCCTAAGCCTCAACCATTCCATCTAATAGCTATTAAAACAAATATATGCCTTAACAAAAAATGGCCAAAAATTTTACTGCACAATATCTAGGTTTTTCAATAAGAGGGATAATAAAATATTAGGGCATCATTAACGTAAAAATCATTTATTATTGATTCTCATTGTTACACAGACTTTTTGTAAATCGACATTTTCTATAAATATTTATATGTCGGATGTTATCGATGAATTAAAAAATAATGAATATTTAAGAATTATAAATAATAAATAAAAAATATTTAAAAATTATAAAATTGTATTTTAAGATAAGATATAATTGAAATTTTCTTATTATTTAGTAAGTTTTAATAAAATATTAGAATAAGTTTTAGATATTTAACTATTTAAAACCACTTTATTTAATAGGATATAGAGGCGGGAAACAAAAATCTAGACTTCATTTATTATAATAAGGATTACAACCAATATTTTTACAATCTGGCCGGACAGCGAGCCATTCGTTTTAGAAGTTCACTGATTGGACTGGTCCGGTTTTGCCTCTAAAAACACTGATTACAACAACAGCAAGGTGATGCACAAGGTAGCTTTCTATTAACTATTTCTTTTTTGAGTTTCACTATTTAGATTTAGTTTAAATAATCCCCCGTTGAAAACAGCAAAAGTAATCCTGGCAAATCGAAGATTAAAGGACCCATTTTACCGGTTTACTAGTTTAAGCGGACTTACAAGTCGGATGATATTATAATTAATTTAAAACTAATAAAATATATAAGAATTAAAAACAAATATTTATAAAATAAAAGGAAATGGAGAGCTTCAAGAAGATGCAACAATAAATGTGGAACAACCAATATTGTAAACCGATTGAACTAAGTGGAAAGAGGTGTGAGGTATAATAAGCCAACAATACTAATGAAGAATTAGTGTTACTATTGATGTAGAAGTTCAAAACTGAGTTTGAACTATTTAGTGTTCTACTAAAGCATTGTGAAGCTTACTTAATACTAATGGTTTGATTGATATTGAGATTTGGAGCTCGTTAGTAAGTTAAGATATTGGTTTGCATTGAATTTATGAAGAAGATGTTGAAGAACTAAGTTCTCGCAGATGAACTTAGTTAGTTACACCTAGAAACCTTGGTTGTTCAAGATTGGAAGTCACTTCAAATTTGCATGGTTGATGGAAAGTTGCATTCAGTAGAAACGGAATGTTTGTGGGAACTAGTCGCCAATAATACAACTACAAGTTGTAGCAGTTTAGAGTAGTTGCAATTGTCATCGCCATGAAGTGTGCATCAACAATAACTTGAGCGATCAACAGTAACTACTATTGACATGTCAATCATTAGTTTTTGCTGACGGCCTTCATACAGACAGAGTTACTACTAATGTTACTAAATGAATGCCAACGTTTTAATCGTCAACTAACAAATCTTTCACAAAGAGTTGTGTTATTTCAACAAAACGTTGTGATGGTTCCTTAACTATAACACACAAGTCTTTGGTTATTTTCTAGTACATGTTTACCATAACAGAATATCTCATGCCTTTTTTTTTCTCTTTGAATTATCCGATTGAATTTTAGAGAGTGTACCCTGAAAATATTTCAATATAAGAGTGACCCTTACACGCTTCAAAGAGATATCCAAGGCTATTCAAAACTTAAAACATAGAGGCTCTTATAAACCTAAGTGATTTCTAACACTTTCTATATTATAAGTGAAACCGTAGATTAGCGAGATGAAAATGTTTGTGAGCAAAATTGTAACATTATTTCAAACACTTACGACGTATACTAACTAGTGATGACACTTATCAACATTAGAGAGAAGTAGTAAATGTAGTCTATAGCTTGCTAAGGGAAGATTATTGTTCCTAATCAATATTAGGGAATAGTTACAGAGAAAATGGTTACTACAAATATTAGCGAGATGCTTGATTAAGGTTAGATAGGTTATTTTTGTTTGATTATGTTGGTGTTCATACCAGTCCGGCGATGTTCCAGCGAACTTAGGTTTCCGACGAACTTAGGTTCAGCGAATTTAGTTAGTTCGCTTAAATCTGTTTTAGTATGTTACTAGCTTGATAGTTTGATTTCAATCTCTATTTATATCAGTTCTTGTACTTCATTTACCCTTGAATGAGAATTAGTTTCATCTCAAACAATTAAATGGAATGAGAATCGTGGAGATGATGCGGAATGATGAAGATGATGATGATCGAGAGTCTTTTGCTCTGATACCATGTAGTTTGAGATGAAACTGATTCTCATTCCATTTAATTACAGAAAATTATATCATTCATCCAATCCATGGCTCTGCAATTATCTTATCAATTTTGTTCATCATTTCATTTTTTATTAATTGTTCTTTGCAATTGATTTCATTCGATTCATTTGGATCGAATTTCACGTTATTTAATCCTATTTGGATTGAATTTCACCTCATTCATTCCTAATCGGATTGAATTTCATTATAATTGATCTTCACCGATCGATTTCACTCAAAATTTGATTGATTTTTTGTTTTGTTTCTTCATATTTTTTGGTCTCTATTTCCATCATTTTCCGGCGCAGATGCTCCGGCGACTTACATTCAAGCGATTCTACTCAAGTTCTTCATTTCTGGTTCACTTTTTCATCAATTTGTTACTGCTTCTTCATGCTCTGTTTCGGTGAAGTTGTTCCGGTTCTCCACATGTTCAAGTTATCAGCTATCGTGCTTCTCCAGTCCCGCGATCATGTTCTCAAGTTAGAGCTTCAACCGCTGAAACATCCTACTTATTCATTATTATCTTATCGAAGTTTAATGTGGAAAACAGGTCCCAGATTTTTCAAAGCCTTATCACTAAAGTGATAAAGATATATTTTATTAGGAATATAGTTTTTACATAAATTATTACATTATGTAATGCAGGGATTCTTCAACTCCGACCAGCCACGTCCTCTGGAAGCTTCATTCCACGTGCCTCTTTCCTGCAGTATTTGGAAAACGTTTTTTTAATTAGCTTACGCTAAGTAAGTACACTCATCATTCATTTTATTATGAACCCTTTAGGTTCTTATTATTGTTCAAGTTTCCCGGGCTCTCATCCCCCCCCCCCCCCCCGTTGACAATCTCCAAACGTACCTCCGGTCACGTCATTAATATATTTTATGGGTGTGCTAACCCCCTCATGACCATCTTCGGACGTACCTCCAGTCATAGTATTGAGACTCGCCCCGTAGGCTAGGGCTGGCAATTCCTGACCTGTTTAAAACACGATTAAACCTGTTTAATAAAAAGTACACTATGTAATTTTATACATTTTCAAAAATAAGTAAAATTAGAACCCTAGGCTTCATCATTTCTCCTTCTTGGTACATAAAAGATACAACTGTCTTATAAACATTAGATATAAAGTAGTTAAACGAATCGTATACATGTTTGATACTTATGTTATTCGCGTCGCCTCTGACCTGTTTAGACAAGAATTGACCTGGTTTTTCAGCCCTACCGTAGGCTGGACATCTCTCCCCACTTATTTCTTATTGCGACCCGCCCCGTAGGCTGGACATCTCCTTCCATTCATTGAGACCCGCCCCATAGGCTAGACATCTCATTGCATTGGGATCTTGAGTATCATAGACTCACGGCCTCCCAATGTATTCCCAACTAGTCCTTACCTTAAAACTTCGTAACGGTTTCCCCACAATACACTAAAGAGGCTTATATATAGGAAGTATCAGCGGCGTATCCACCACCCCTTTAACACTTCGTGAGTACTCCGTTATTCCATTTTAAAACTTAGACTCGTTTCCATCACACATTCATATTTACAAATATAGCATGATCATCTCTCATGCATTCACATATTCACAATTAACACACATCAAATATTCGCACATATAGCATGACCTTTTGTCATACTTTCATATTTATCCTTGCCCTAATTCCTTATAAAGGTTTCTCCATGTTATGTTAAAGATGTTTATATATATGAAGTACTAGCGGCGTATCCACCACCCTTTTAACGTCCCATAAATACTTCTTTACTTAGAATTAAGCTTCCCCGTTAATCTTCTTTTGTTTAATAGCATGACTTCCTCATGCCTTTATCTAATACTTGCTCTAATTCTTCCTAAAGGCGTCTCTATGATGCATTAAAGAGGTTTATATATAGGGTGTACCAGCTACGTACCCACCACCCCTATAATAAATCACATATATTCCTTTATTTAGAATTAAGCTTTCCCATTTATCCTCATTTTATTAATAGCATGATCTTTTCATGCTTTTATTCCATTCCTGCTTTAATTCCTCACAAAGGCTTCTCCACGATATGTTAAAGAGGTTTATATATAGGAAGTATCAACAGTGTATCCACCACCCCTTTAACATATCATTGATGTTCCTTTATTTGGAATTAAGCCCTCCCTTATTTATTTCATTTATTTAGCGGGTGATTATCCTCCCAGAGAAGTACCTCTAACAGAAATATTTCTAGGAAAGAATGATGGGTGCAGGAGGGATTTATACACCACTATTTTCTTAGACAGAATATTCTGTTTGTCAAATAACTACATACTGGTTGGAAGATTACCCGTCCATTATGAAATCATAGTATTCTCGTCATTGTGTTTTAGTTTATACCCTTAAACGTTCTTAATGGTTTCACTACGAAGCGTCAAAGAGATGTATTTATAGGAAGTACCAGCGGCGTATCCATCACCCCTTTGATACCTCGTGATTACTCCATTATTTCGGTTTTAGTGTCTAGACTAATCCTCATTAGCCCGTACCTTAGTTCCACACATATAATATAACACATAATCACATAATTCACATAAACATTTACCAAAGGTACAAGTCCAGTGTACTTACGATAATCTCGGGTCGTTTCCTACGCTCGTTTCTTGCTTAAACGTCTACTCAGGATCCGAACCGCACTCGCACTTTAACACGCCGCACTAGCTCTTAATTCTTCTCTAGATTGTGTGTGTGGTGTATGGTGTTTGTGTGTGTTGTGTTTGCAAGTGAACGGCTCATTGAATCAATTTATGGGCAAAAATCTGAGTCCGTAACAGACCGTTACCGCCGATGACGTTCCGTTACCGTTTTCTTGGCCTCCAAGCACTTTCTGACCTTGTAACGGACAGTCACGGCCCATGACGGTCCGTCATGGCCTTAGGGTGGGATGACCATTGATACGTGGCGTAAAACGGTGAGTTTTCGCGATTTTGCGGCGTGACAGACCGTCACGTACGGTGACGGTCCGTTATTGATTCTGGGGTCGTGACATACCGTTACACCAGGTGACGGTCCGTTATGACTACATTTTCAATTTCTACTCGCCGAGGCACCCAAGTTTCATGTATTATGGTTTCCGTAACTCATTTTCTATATCGAGATATGCTTATGTGAAGTTTTGGGCTATTTCCGGTCAAACCGTCTTTCTGTTTTCGCGTCCGGTTACGTTCTAGTGTGGCGTTTCTTAGCTGACACGTGTCCTGACCTTTTTTGGAGTTTGGGATGTTACAATTCTACCCCCTTATTTTAGGTTTCGTCCTCGAAACCTGTTAGTCCATAAATAATTGAGGATGAGTCTTTCTCATTCCTTCCTTACCTGTTCAATTATTCCATGACGTATCTGTTTTTTCTTTGTGTTTAGAATATTTATGGGTTCTTCAACATATATTAATTTCCTATCAACCCCAATTTTTTTAAGAGGTTCATGAGCAATCTTGTTTGCTATACACTTTCGTAGATTAAGTACATGGAACGTGTTTCGGTTCTTCAGGTAGCTTTACTTGACAAGCCACTCTTCTGACTTGCTTAATGATCCTTAAAAGGACTAATGAATTGCAGACTTATCTTACTGCGTTTCTTACATTGAATTAGACCTTTCCTAGGAGACATAAAACGTAATCTCATTCTTGGAATTCTATTAGTCTATGTCTTTTGTCTAACAACTTTCTCAGTTGTGACATACATTTTTTATTCCAGTATGTGCTTATTGGTAAGGAGTCTTAGCCATTGGCTTAGTTTCCAGAATTAAATTGTTTTGAATTCGATCTCTCTCTCAGGTGGGGCACCTGGGAGATCGTTTGGGAAAACTTTTGGGAATTTATTTTACTATTTGAACTTGCTTCAGTTCTTTCCTTTTATCTTCACTTCAGCCGCATAAACTATGAAGGCTTGGTGACCTTGTCTCACATAGCTATTTATCTAAGTCATCATACATAACATGATCTGGTTTCGTCTTTTGCTAATGGCACTAACGTCCTTTCCTGCAGACGTCGTAAATTGTACGATCTTCTGATTGCATTTAATCGTCGCTGCATGCAAAGATAACCAGTCTATTCCAATGATCACGTCAAATTCTTGCATTGGCATCGGAATTAGGTAGATGAAATATTCTTCTCCTTTAATGAAATAAATAATCGACTAGCCCCCGTATTGAATTAAACACAAGCAGGTAGGGAATTTCAAGAGGAAGGTACCTGATATGATGTCAGGGACATCTTTCTCTTCCTTGGTCATGATCTAGAAAGCCCTACCTCTTGATTTCGGAGCCTCCTTTTGATTTCATTATCTGTCACTCTTGACCCTTCACCGGTCTTCTCAGTCTGAGATCGTAGCTCAGGACATTCCCTGCTGAAATGTCCTGGATTGTAACAAGTGTAGCATAGTCTAGTTGAACTCATACATTGTATTACAGTGTGTCCAACTTTCCCACCTTTGCTACAATTTAGAGTCTTGAACCGGCATTCTCCGGGATGCCTTCTTCCACAGGTTTCACAGTCGCTTATTTCTTTCTTTTGAGAGGAATCACTTTCAGGTCTTCTGAATCTAATTCCCCTAAGAGGCATAGGAGATGGATAATTCTCTCCTCTTCTATTCCTGTCCCCTTCTTCCTGCCTTTTAAGCTCTGTTTCTCGTTCTCGAGCCCAATCAATCATTTCCTCCAAGTTTCGCAGTTGTACGGATGAATGAACTCTCTAATTTGTGTTTTTAGAATGAGATGGTATCGTGTCATCCACATCTCGGGGGGTTGTTAACAAAGTAGGATAGAATCTGGCTTTATCAAAGAAAATGCTAGTAATCTCGTCCACAGATTCATTTGTTTGATGGAGTTGAAGGAACTCCTCAATGATTCTGTTTATTGCCGCTCGCGGGCAATAATGCTTCAGAAAGATATCCTTGAATTCTTCCCACTTCATCTCTTTGATCTTATCTTACATTTCTCTCTCTTCAGTACGCCCCACCAATCGTCTACTCTTTCTTTGAGTTGGTTGGTGGCGAAGGTTACTTCGTCCTCCTTACTGCAATGACAAGTATCGAACGTTGTTTCCATTGCAGCTATCAATCTTTGACTCTCCAAGGGATTAATGGCTCCCCTGAACTCCATTGGTTTGCATGTCATAAAGTCCTTATATGTGCATCGGTTTGATTTAGAATTTCTATCTTCTCTATTCTGGGATTTCTCTATCTCCTTATGATTCTCAAACCAGCTCTCTAGTGAACTTCGCAGTTCTGCTTGCATAATTGGGAGGTTTGCATCGAACGCCTTCCCCACTTCTAACGCAATCTACCTCCGGATATTCTCCGAGACTTGTTCTACTTCGTTCTCATCGTGAAGTGGAGATGCAGCTCTCTCGTGGCTCCCTTTGTCGTGTACTTCATTGTTAAGACGTTCAACCATTATTGCTGATACATGAATTTTGTTTAATCACTCGCTCGTTTACCCTAATTAAAGTCTAGGTTTCATATTTACATGACTCATACTATTCTAATCCTAATTAAGCATTCTAGGGTTTTATGTAAGGCCCCTTCATACATTCTCACATTCACTTATACATTTCAATCATGTATAATTACATTCCCGGCCTACTATCTGCTGACATAAGTTATCATATGATGTTTCGATATCATGACGGTCCCATGCATTAACTCCCATACTGGCCGGTAATGTATGTTACACATCGTGATACTCCCAACTATCACATGGAGCTTATTTCATACAAAATTCAACCCACGTATACTCACACATTTATGTTTACGCACTGGAATTTAAACATACATGCTTCCTCGGACAGCCTCAGATGGAATCCCTATTTATATCACGAGCACTTATGGATTGAGTTTAAGTATCCTTCCGATACTCAAATTCCTCAAATCGTGCTCTGATACCAACTTGAAACATCCTACTTATTCATTATTATCTTATCAGAGTTTAATACGGAAAACGAGTCCTGGATTTTTCAAAACCTTATCACTAAAGTGATAAACATATATTTTATTAGGAATATGGTTTTTACATAAACTATTACATTATGTAATATAAGGATTCTTCAACTCTAACCGGCCACGTCCTCAGGAAGCTTCATTCCACATGCCTCTTTCCTACAGTGTTTGAAAAACGTTTTTGAATTAGCTTACGCTAAGTAAGTACACTGCATCATTCATTTTTATTATGAATCATTTAGGTTCTTATTATTGTTCAAGTTTCCCGGACTCTCGCCCCCCCCCCCCCCCTCCCCGACCATCTCCGGTCACGTCATTCATATATTTTATGGGTGTGCTAACCCCCTCATGACCATCTTCGGATGTACCTCCGGTCATAGTATTCATTTCATTCCTGAGTCCCGCCCTGTAGGCTGGACATCTCTCCCCGCTTATTTCTTATTGAGACCCTCCCCGTAGGCTGGACATCTCCTTCCATTCATTCATTGAGACTCGCCCCATAGGCTGGACATCTCATTGCATTGGGATCTTGAGTACCATAGACTCACAGCCTCCCAATGTATTCCCAACGAGTCCTTACCTTAAAACTTCGTAACGGTTTCCTCACGATGCACTAAAGAGGCTTATATATAGGAAGTACCAGCGGCGTATCCACCACCCCTTTAATACTTCGTGAGTACTCTGTTATTCCATTTTAAGACTTAGACTCGTTTCCATCACACTTTCATATTTACATATATAGCATGATCATATCTCATGCATTCACATATTCACATTTAACACACATCACATATTCGCACATATAGCATGACCTTTTGTCATACTTTCATATTTATCTTTGCCCTAATTCCTTTTAAAGGTTTCTCCATGTAACATCCATGACCTTTTGCATTTATTATTTTATTTCATTTTGTGCTTTAATAACATTGTGACTACCACATTATTTCAATCTCGTTACATCGTACTTGTACTTTACATCGTACCATATCAATTATTATATTCAACGTATAACGACTCGAAGTTTTTGATTTTTAAAACTTTATTTCATGTTTTCTTTATGCATATTATATATATATACATATACATATTTTTCTAAATTAAATAAATGGTTTATAAACTTTTAATTATAATAAAATGAAGTTTTATATATATATATATATATATATATATATAAAAGTTTAGGTTTTATAAGTTTTATAAAAAAATAAATCTTATAATTTAAAAGTTTATCATTAAGGGTTAGACCTTGAACCTTTCTTATACTAGTGAAAACCCCCTTTATAGCAAATGAAACCCCTCATTCCCTTTGAACCCCTTCATTTTTCCCATTGAACACCACCCCCCCCCCCCCATATTAGTTGAACCCTCGATATTGGCAAAGACTCAATTTTGACTTTCAAAAGTCAAACCCGTTTCAATCTCTCAATTGACCCGAAAATCAGGTGTATTAATCCCACAAAATCATTATGCCATTCAATTACCATCGTTACAAACTTGTAATTACCGCTTTAATGGAGAAATCAAAGTTTTAAGAACCATTTAATGATTTTCGGTTTAGGGATTTGAAACCACCGAATCAAAGCTCCAAACGCCCGTTAAATCCATCGATTAGGGCTGTTACGATTTTAGTTTCATTCCTCAACACCCCCTAACCTATTACGATCGAATTCACCTCCAATTTCATTTCTTTCTTCCTCTCGGTTCGCGATCGGTTCAAGGAAACCACCAACCACTTCGATTCCGTCAGGAAGAGCCACTGTTGGGGCAAACAGTTAGCTACCATGGGATGGTGATTGGAAAAAGTTGAGTGGAAGAAGAGGTGGATGGGTAGGTTCCCGGTGTTGGTTATAGTATCCTTTGGTTTTGGTGGAGTTAGTGTTTTGGCTATGTGAGGCCATTTGGAAGGTTAGAGAAGAAGTCGTGTTTTGGCCATGAGAGGCCCGAAAAACTTGAAGCTCGGCCAACACGGTTCACAAAAGTAGTGTGCATCCGATCGAAAGCAGACTCATGCCGTGCTAAGGCCTCGCTCACGTCCTGGCGGAACTCCACATTTATTTTTATGAGTGTCTACAGATGAACCAACCCTGATACCGCTTATAAGTATAATTTGGAGGATGAGATGATAAATTAATTAGAACATGAGATTAATTAAAACTCAATTCATGCTTGTAGCCTTACAAGGAAACAACCATAAAACTAGAGAACAATAACCCACTACAACTACCAACAATTCAAAGGAAATAACACTACTAACCACCTCATGAAGTCACCTATGAAATACCCCATGTAACAACCTTCTTCCACCTACTCTTAGTGCACGGCTACGTGCACATGTATAATCTTATTAGACATGTTTTTAAACGTTTGTTTTAAACATATGAACCAATTTTCAATACAAACACGAAAGAAAATGGTATAATGTTTGATAAGTGATAAGTTGTCCCGTCAAATATCGCTATTAAATAATTAAATAACTATTAAATTACTCATACAAAGAAAACATATATGGTTAAATATGAAAAAGGAGAATTTTTATTGGCATCTATCTCTAAATACAAGCAAAAGATCCTACATAAAGATTGATCACTGGCTAGAAATTTCATGGGAATTGGATCACATGTAGAGAAAACTTTTAAAGAAACAGCCAAAAGGTTATTTATAGGGTACCCTTTGCTTCATTGAACCCTCAATTAGGAATCTTGACCATAAACCTTTCACCAAATGGAAATTGAGGCAAAAACCAAAAGGGTTGATCTACAAAAGGTTACCATAGATAACCCTCAATTGGGAATCTTGATCAAACACCCTTCATCATTAGACAAGTTTAAGGCCAAAGCCAAAAGTGTTGATCATTAATAGGGTATCCTAAAGAACCCTCATTAGTTTTGATCGTTAATGGCTTTGTCCTATTAATAGATTTGCAAATAATAATTATTGATGACACCGAGTTTTCTTTTTTAATAAATAAAAGTTATACATGTAAATTATTCTAAAGTCATGATTTTCTAAACCAATAGATTGTAAAACCTATTACATATCAAACTTCTTTAAACTTAGTACACAAAACAACATTTTTATGCAATCCGGCTTATAAACTTTATTAAACTTGGTATCAATAAAAATTTGTATTCCTTAGCATTCCTGTTCGTTCGTTCCAAAAATCCTAAAGTCCCAATCGTTTCGTTCTTTTTTCCTCTTAATCGTTTCTACATTATAAAATATGTATAATTATTATTTAGGACATTCTTAAATTCGGATTGCTACAAGTTGCAAGATAAATCCCTCTACTAATCAAGGTGAGTTTACATAGCCCATTTTTCATTTTTACATACTTTGGAGTGAAACATAACTTTCATTGAAACTATTTGCAATTACAACATATACAATTTTACATTATGATCATATGTGTGATTTGTGCTTAGTGCTTGAATGCTATGAGTTGAACTACATATACATGACACACTCGTACAATCATTAACTCAGTACAAGCCAACGGTAACATTGATAGATCTATTGTGTCTGTCAAACCCACCCAGGTAGGGTGATTGTTGCCGACATTACATCAGGATAACACTATGTATTATGCCCTACATTAGGATAACCTGCGGGTTATGCCCTTCAGTCACAAGGTTTGATTGTACACCTAGTTTGACTATAGATTCTCCACGAATGCCTTATTTATCATGTGTCATATGAATTGTATAAACACTTGAAAAATATTTGTGGTGTCAAAACCTATGTATACTCACCAACTATTTTTAGTTGACCTTGTTTTTATCATGTTTCAGGTGCAAATCGTTGAGTTCATGTTTCAAGTTACTAAATATAGGACATCAGGACCTAGTTGAAATAAACAAATTGAAATTGTGGATGTATTTCATTTTCTTTGATTGTTTGATTGTATTTATTAAACATTGTTATGAAATTGAGTAAAATTAATATATGAAACGTTAGTTGAATCATGTGCTTATAAACAGTCTACATGCCACGCCCCGACGTATTTTGCCGTCGGTTGGAGTGTGACACTCCATGTTACATTAAAGAGGTTTATATATAGAAAGTACCAGCGGCGTATCCACCACCCCTTTAACGTCCCATGAATACTCCTTTACTTAGAATTAAGCTTCCCCATTAATCTTCTTTTGTTTAATAGCATTACTTCCTCATGCCTTTATCTAATCCTTGCTCTAATTCCTCCTAAAGGCGTCTCTACGATGCATTAAAAAGGTTTATATATAGGGTGTACCAGCGGCGTACCCACCACCCCTATAATAAATCACATATATTCCTTTATTTAGAATTAAGCTTTCCCATTTATCCTCATTTATTTAATAGCATGATCTCTTCATGCTTTTATTCCATTCCTGCTGTAATTCCTCATAAAGGCTTCTCCACGATATGTTAAAGAGGTTTATATATAGGAAGTATCAGCAGTGTATCCACCACCCCTTTAACATATCATTGATGTTCCTTTATTTGGAATTAAGCCCTCCCTTGTTTATTTCATTGATTTAGCGGGTGATTATCCTCCCAGAGAAGTACCTCTAACAGAAATATTTCCAGGAAATAATGACGGGTGCAGGAGGGATTTATACACCTTTGTTTGTCAAATAACTACATACTGGTTGGAAGATTACCCGTCCATTATGAAATCATAGTATTCTCATCATTGTGTTTTAGTTTATACCCTTAAACGTTCATAATGGTTTCACCATGAAGCGTCAAAGAGATTTTTATATAGGAAGTACCAATGGCGTATCCACCACCCCTTTGATACCTTGTGATTACTCCATTATTCCGGTTTTAGTGTCTAGACTAATCCCCATTACCCCGTACCTTAGTTCCACACATAGCATATAACACATAATCATATAATTCACATAAACATTTATCTAAGGTACGGGTCCAGTGTACTTACGATAATTTTGGGTCGTTTCCTACGCTCGTTTCTCGCTTAAACGTCTCTCCGGATCCGAACCGCACTCGCACTTTAATGCGCCGCACTAGCTCTTAATTCTTCTCTAGATTGTGTGTGAGGTGTATGGTGTTTGTGTGTGTTGTGTTTGCAAGTGAACGGCTCATTGAATCAATTTATAGGCAAAAATCTGAGTCCGTAACGTACCGTTACCACCGGTGACAGTCTGTTACTGTTTTCTTGGCCTCCAAGCACTTTCTGACCACGTAACGGACCGTCATGGCCCATGACGGTCCGTCATGGCCTTAGGGTGGGATGAGTCACTAATACGTGGTGTAAAACAGTGAGTTTTCGCAATTTTGTGGCTTGACGGACCGTCACAGACGGTGACAGTCCGTTATGGCTTCTGGGGGTTCGTGACGGACCGTTACACCAGGTGACGGTCCGTTATGACTCCATTTTCAACTTCTCCTTGCCGAGGCACTCAAGTTTCATATATTATGGCTTCCGTAACTCATTTTCTAGCTCGAGATATGTTTATGCGAAGTTTTGGGCTATTTCCGGTTTAACCGTCTTTCTGTTTTCGAGTCCGGTTACGTTCTAGTGTCGCATTTCTTAGCCGACACGTGTCCTAACCTTTTGTTAGGAGTTTGGGATGTTACAACCGCCTCCAACTTGCGGGGGGTGTTGGTGTTCATACCAGTTTGACGATGTTCCGGCGAACTTAGGTTTCCGACGAACTTAGGTTCAGCGAACTTAGTTAGTTCGCTTAAATCTGTTTTAGTTTAAATCTATTTTAGTTTAAATCTGTTTTAGTCTGTGACTAGCTTGATAGTTTGATTTCAATCTCTATTTATATCAGTTCTTGTAGTTCATTTACCCTTGAATGAGAATTAAATTCAACTCAAACTACATATTAAGGCTGGATGGAATTGTTCGCATACAACTGTTAGAGTTATATAATTGGCCCTCTAATTATTTCTCATATTGATTATATGTTTATACCAAAAAGTAGAATGATTTCTGTTTCTCTTCGGTTTGATTCATTTGCTATAATTCTACTATTTGTAATTCATTGGTACTAAACAAACCATAAGCTTTGTATTCTTAAATTGATTTCTATCGACCTTTACATGAAACTTCTTTAAAATTTTTGTGCAAATTTAACAAATATGAAACTTTAATATGTAAAATTAAGTTAGGGGACTTTTTTATAAGAAAAATTAGAAAGTATGTGAATTTTTATGTCATTTTAATTTAAAAAACTTATAAAATACATGTTTTTTTATTTAGAAACAAAATTAAAACGGAACAACATGAGTATTGTTTAAGTGAAATTTCAAATCACGATAAAACATTTTAGTAGATTTTTTTAAATAGAGTTAACTACACTGATGGCCCCTGTGGTTGACACTTTTTACAAGTTTGGCCCCCATGAGCGCTAAATTGCAAGGTTAGCCTTATCAGTTTCTGATTTTGAAACACGGATGCCCCTTGGCATGGATGGACGTATATTTCCTCCGTTAAATGGCCACATGTGCATCCCACATGATGGGCAATTCAGTCATTTCAAGCCTAACACATAACTTCATTTAAAACCCCCACCCCCTTCCCTCAAATTCCAACGACAGAGTCTCATAATCTCCTTCGTTGTACCTCAAGCCCTTTCAATGGCGACATGCTTTTGTGGTGAGTTAGCAACCTTTCGAACTGCGTGGGCCATTGCAATCCTGGTCGTCGCTTCTACAGTTGCTCTAAGACTATAAGAGTTCGAATTTGTAATTTTTCATATTACTTCATTCTTAAAAATGTTTTACATTCACAGGAGTCACGATGTCATGGATTTCTAGGATGGCTTGACCTGCCTATGTGCCCTCGTTCCGTTGAAATTATGTTAGGACTATTGAGATTAAAGAACAAGCTTGAACGGGAGGTTAACGTACTAAAAGCACAAATCAGAATGAAGAATAAGCCGATCCTTGTTTTGTTCAAAGGGGGTTGCAGCGCAGCTTGTTGCCCGTTTACCTGCCACTTTATTTTAATCGTCCTTCTTTTCAACAGAAATTGACCACATTAGGTATTACTATCCATTTTCATTTGTAGTTGTAATGCATGATGTTATGTAATAGAAGGCATTTTGAAGATGTATGATTGTATTGTTATGGCTAGTTATGCAATGTTTACTAATGTTAACAAGTGTATAAAAGTGAAGTATACGCAATGCTTACTAATGTTGATAGGTGCATAAGTGAAGTTGTTTTGAAGATGTCTGATTGTATTGTAATGGCTAGTTAAACAACCTAAAACAAATGATTTTCCAGCAATTTTAAATACAACCTAAACCCATTTCATAAACCAATAATGAATGATGTGCAAACATGTTAAAGACAACCTAAAAACCAATTAATCAAACAAATAATGATAACAAAACTGCAACAAAAAATAAAGGCACTTCATATGCCAATCTTCAACCATGTTAAAGACAAACTAAAACCGATTTCAAAAACCGATAATGATAACAAAATTGCAACAAAAAAGGCATTTCTTAAGCCATAATTTTCACATATTTACAGCCAAATACAATCCATAATCCAAAAAAAGGCGACGTTGGTCGGCGTAGCTATGCCGGTTGGGAGTATTTTGGGTTATGCACTTGGAGGCTTTGTGCAATGTTTAAACCACTACTAATATGTTTATTAGGGGGGGGGGGGTATTTGGTGTAAGGAAAGCTCCGGTCTAAGCTCGGGATCTCAAGTTGCGCAAATTGGATTCTCATTTGAAGATTTGACATGTTTTTGTGTTGTTTTAATTAAACCTCCTTGTGAGGATTTTGAACTTATGTTTGGTGTAACTTAATTTAAATAACTTGTATGGTGTTACCATCATTTGGGGTTTGACATGTCACATCTTTGTTTATTGAAAAGTTTTAAATTGGGACCTTCTTTCGCAAACGTTAAGTTAAATTGATTTGAAATTTTGGGTGTTTCACCCCATAATGAACCTTAAACGAGAACATGCTCGGACAATATTCTATCGATGAACCAATACAAATGAAATGTTAAAACCGATATTAAAGACATTGCTAAAAGATGAAAAATCAAAGTTTGTGAACATTTGCATGTAGAAAATTTCAAAGATAAAGATAAAATCGTATGTACCATAAACCTTGCAAAGCTGAAAATCAAAATCACTTGTCAGATCTCTGATTTCCCAAGGCTTGTTGTTGTGTATGTTAGCAAAAGTGTGAGGTTGTCTTCATCTCCAATGGCGTATGCGTTCGACATCGAAGAAGATGAAGCCAGTGAGTGGAATCAGGAAGTGTGGCTTCGTCTAACTGATGACACATTTTATAAATTGGAGATTGAAATGACTGAATTACCCATACCGTGAGATGAATGTGTGGCCATTTAACAGAGGAAATAAACCTTCGTTCATGTCAAAGGCCATCCGTGTTACAAAGTCGAAAATTGATATAGCCAACCTTGCTATTTAACGCTCATGAGGCCAAACTTAACCCCATGGCCATCCTTGTAATTAACTCTTTTAAATACAAACATCTGCTGCAAGTTCTTTTTTTAAATAAAAAGCTCTTAAAAAACTACTTAGATATAGTTTTTTTATAGTTTTTTAGTAAAAGTTTTCTAAATTTCTAATTCTAAATGACAAATACAATTTTCACAAAATTTACAAATAAATACAAAGGGAAAAGTTGGCAATGTCAACTTCCTTCTTAACGACTACTTTCTCCGTGGATTCAACCGCCCTTGATCCGTAAATCTCTGAAACCCAGCATTACAGCCCCGCCGCTGTCTATCTTTCTGCTTCGATGGCGCCGCCGGTTCTCGCCGTTCCACTTGCACCGTTTGCGCACACACCCGCCATATCTTCACCGACCTATCCAAACTACCACTATACACCGTCCACGCCCATTCACCAACCCCGTCACCACTGCTCACATCCACCGCCAAACACTTCACCGGCCCACTATGTCCACTCAAAACATACACACACTTATGCTCCCCTCCGTCATCCCTCCGCCACACACATACATTCGAATCCGCCGAACCGCTGAACACCAAACTCCCTGCCGCCGCTAAACACAAAACTGCCAGCTTATGACACCTCAAAACCCTACCACCGGATAACAACTCATCCCGCTCCCAAAAATACAAAAGCCCGTCCGATAAACCTGCATACACAACCGTCCCTAACGGATTAACAACCAATGACGTCACCGCAGATTCCTGATTCAATAACGTCTGCACAAACGAATGTTTTGTTCGTTTCCCGGGCATCTCCCTCCGCCACACTTTCACCTCCCCATCCGCGGATCCAGAAAATACAAAACCGTTAAATCCTGCCACCACAGCGTTGATTGCGTCGTCATGAGCGGGAATCGATTCCAAACATTTGAAATTGGATACGTTCCACACTTTAATTGTTTTATCCCATGAGCCTGAATATAGTAGCGAGTGATCTTCATTCAAATTAAGACTAGAAATCACGTCGAAATGTTTGATCCAAATTGCTCGATGTTTCCTCCAAACTTCTGTGTAATTCTTCGGTTTTATTGATTTTTTCATGATCGAGGTTAAATTCGGTAGGGTTCCGATCTTTTTATACACTCTAGGGTTCTTAACCGATGCATTCCAAACCCTAATTTTGCCATCGCGGTGACCTGTGAATATTTTATCGTCTGATATTACGATCGATTTCACCAATCCGCTGGCGGATTTGAATCCGGTGAATTCCTTTCGGTTTTTCCAGACGCGGATGTTCTTGCTATCGGATCCGGTGTACAACATGCCTTCGAATGCGGCCAATGAGTATATACTCCCTTCTACACGGACAAGAGAAGCTAATAATCCGGTGTAATGAGAATAGGAACCCGTACAATCGGGAACCGGCTGTTCTCGATACGACCATTGGGAGGTTGCCACCGGTGATGTTTGTGTGGAGCTCATGTTATCGGAGGAATCAGGTTGAGAGTCCGGTTTGTTGGTGATGTGTAGATGAAACGTTTCTGCGGCGTCATTTGGACGGTTCCGGCGATGATGATGATGATCGGTGTTCATTAACATGGTGGATTTCTGTGGTGCTACATTGTTATTTGTTCATGAACAAATACAAACCTTGTGTAGAAAGAGAAGGGTTGCAGAATTTTTAGAATTACGTCTGAAAACAATCAGAATATCTATAAGATATATTAAGATGTTGATTTTGGAGATGATTTGATAGAACTTTGAGCATTTCTGTTATTAGATTTTGGACGGTGGTCGTAGAAGTTGATTCATAAGTCCTATTAATAACTAGTAGAATACCCCGGTCCGTGTAGCACAATGTAATTATACAAAAACTGTTAAAACTATATTTCTTTCGTTTTTTCTACTATCTTTATATTCCAAACAACATTTTTAAATAAAGCATCACGTACAACAATCAAACGGTATCATCTCTTTATAAAAAACTTCTATACAAACAACAATCCTACGATTCGATAAATAACTATGTACAGTTTCTACGATTATTAATCTTTATGTATTTATTTGTTTTGGACACTTGAACACCCTGAGACACATTAGATTGAGAAAGATTATACAAATATTTAAACTTTATGCACCAAATGACCACAACATACAAATTCCACTTACCATTTAAGTGGTTTGTTTCCCAAAACTAAGTTAACATATTGACCCTTTCCTCTAAGAAGAGTGCGATTGTTGCAGCCGCACCTTGAAGATCGAGTCTAGTGAACGAACAATGTTCTACACTTCAAGTGGTATTTCTGGTAAAAGACGTACGTCACCACAAATGGCTTGCAGCTTAACTTCTCTATGAAATCCCTATACAAAAAAAAAACCATTTTTTTAAAAACATAAAAAGGTAACACAATTGTGTTTAGGAATACAAAATTCAGCAAATTTTTAATGTTCATATAATGCTCATGCTAGTCGCATATCTTCATCTTCTTCATATGTTCCATCTGCAAGACTGCAACTACTGCATCATCAGATAGATTAATCCAAAACACTTTTTGTCCTAAATTTTTAATTTTTATATATCTGTGTCAAATATGATTAAACAAATAAAATTTTGAGTAAATAATCTAACATTCTGAATAAAGTGATATGAGATTTTATGCGTCATCAAAATCACTATGGACCGCCTCCGATTTGATTCACCATCGAACTCTCCAACAACTTCCCAAATCATTTTGATTCGTGATAAAGTAGGTCATGTTAATAATATGTCAAAAAGGTTCTTTGAACACCTTTTGTATGACTCGTATAGGGTTATACGTCGTACATGATTAAGGTTTCCCGACAAAGTTGCACCATGTCACCTCTATCAATCCTGTTAAGGATACGCCAAGACGGTTCTTTGGATACCAAATATACGATTGGTATAGGTCATATACGAGTTGTATAGTATTCGGGTTTCCTGACAAAGTTGCATGTCACATATATACTTCCCAAATCATCTTGTTCACCACTCATATAGGGCCATACGAGACACCATATACGAGTCGTATAGCCATATACGACTAGTATAGGTTTTCAAGCTGATTAAAATATTGTTTACATGACGTAAGATTCCTCGATATACGTGCGAACATAACCATGAAGCCGCTCAACATGTGGAGGGGCATTAAACTTTATGGTTGATTATGACCATTATGCCATTGATAAACATGGAACTGAAGCTAAGAAGATGGATTTAAGCAGTAAACTTTTTAAAACAATTATGACACCCAACATACGACCAGATGATCTTTCTGTTAGTTCCAAACAAATTCAACATATTTGAGGAATATCTGTAACATGTTCCTCTAACTTCCTGTGATTGATTCTATAACTTCCATCTAGGGATGGCAATGAAACCCGAACCCGATGGGAAAGAAACCCGAATCATTCAGGACGGGTATGGGCCGGGTAATCGGGTATGGGACCGGGTTTGGGATTACATTTGAAATTTTTCGCGGGTTTGGGACGGGTAAGGGATATGGTCATATACCCGTTTACCCACCCCGATTACCCGATAACATATACCCGTTTACCCGATTATATACCCGACATATCTTTCTTTCTTTTTTATTTAATTTAAGTGTATATACCGCATTTATTTTAAGTATATATACCGTATTTATTTTAAATGTATACATACCAAGCATGATTTTATTTTCTTTCTTTTTTATTTTAATTACAAGTTTATATATACCCGACGGGTTTTGGGTCGAGTATATCCAACGGGTATTTTTTACAAACTAACGGGTTTACCCAAAACCCGCGGGTATACCCGATAGAAACCCGACGGGTTTTGGGCCGGGTATGGGACAAGATTTTATAACCGGGTATGGGGTTGGGATTACCTAAACCCGTCCCAAACCTTTTTTTCGTGTTGTTAAAGAGATGGAGCGACAGAAGTTTTGAGAATTCAAGAGAAGGTCACGGCGAGACGATTAGAATTTTAATACCGTTATACGTTATAATATAAGAAACATCTGTTTTGACTAATAAAAGAATCATAGCAAGTATTTTACTTGCATTTATCGGTCTTTCGTTATCCATAAATAAAGAATAGAAAAACCAAACTTGTTAAACAACTCCGTTCTATTTTACAGACACTTCTTTTATCACACGGCCCGGATAAGGAGTAATCTTAATCCTCTATAAAACTAAACCTAGTTTGTTCATCTGTGGTCAACAAAATATTTTTACAAGCCCAGCCTAATTCAACCATCTTCTCATTCAGCAACTCCATATCTTCTCTTGCAGATTGCTTGCAATCTTTTGCTAGTTTAAACCAGTCCTGATTTGAACCATCACAGTCTTCTAAAATCTTGGTCTTGCGTGGTAGCCGCTCACGGATATAGCATGCCTGTACCACAAAAGTAATAATCCAAAGGCGTTAATCATTAATGCAGAACATATAAATATTATAATCCAGTTTGATCATTTTATCTAGGCAAATTGGATTTTAATAATCCAAACTCTGACCCACTGGCCGATAATAATCCATACTAACAATTTGGCAGGTGACAAGACCTAACTTTCACTTTTGTTGCTAAGGGCAGTCCCAGACTCCTAGTAGCATAATTATCGTAGATTTACACTTGTTTTGATGATTTTGAACGAAATGAAGAAACATACAAGCGAAATCGAGTGAAAATCAAGTGTAAATTTATAATGATTATGCTACTGGGACGGCCGTTGACAACAAAAGTGAAAGTTATGATTGTCACCGGCCAAATTGTTACTATATATTATTATCGGCTAACGGGTCATAGTTTGGATTATTAAAATCCAATTTACCTTTTATCTGTTATTATTTAATGGATGCAGAATTTACCAAACACTTAAAAATCTAATTATATGATTATTACAAGTTCAAAACAATATTTTCTATGGTCAGTTTTATTACAGTTGATAATCTCATTCCAACTAATCATACAACATAATCACATTCAAAACTTGCCCCTAAAAGGGATGGTTACTGAATATTTAATGACAATTCAAACCTGTAAGAGACCCATGATGATATCTGCAGTACTTGCCCCTTCATGTAAACAAAGAAGAACACCCTGCGATTTGGTAACCATCATAAGATCTTCTTGTGGTGACACAGAAACCACAAAAAAAGAAGTTAATAACCACGTACTTCGGTTCTTTGAAATCCGTGAAAGCAGGACTCCATACATATGAAGTAAAAATCGTCTATACGTAAAGATTGCATCGCCATCATTGATATCTTAGGTATCTGGCCTCTGGGATTCAAGGAACCAATCCTTATGGGCCATTTTAGTTTACCTGAAATTAAAGAAAATATATAATTGTGAAGCAACTTAATGTTACATCTCTAACGATCACGGATCTAACCTTTGCTCGGGGAGAAATTAATTCCTTCCCTTTTACTTATTTCTGCTGGTGACGGGACATATCGCGATTGAATCCATGTATCTATAATCATCTCTAGCCTATCCTAAACATCAAAGTATGAAAAATTGAGGTACTAAACACGTGTTATAGAAGCTTCTAGTAATGGAAAGCTTGTCTGACCTTAGTCAACGTTTGCAAATGCACGTGTTTCAAACTCTGATATATCCCATAAAGATCAATGGCTGTGAAAATTGGGTATACAACAAACGGTAAACCTGCTTGCAATCTTTTGCAATATTGAAGAGTTAGGTTAAGTCAAAATGTGACCTTTTTAACGTTTTTTTCAAAGCCCGTAAATATTTGGTGAGGAAAGACGAACCTTTGGTTGTTTTTTAACATGATGTTTAAGGCTGCAGCTAGCATAAGACCAAGGTTGTCAAAGCACACTGTTTGAATCTACAAACAAGAGAAATATTAATCACTTGGTTTAAAAAGGCACTCAGGAAAATGCATCAGAGGCAAAAAAGGCACGCCTTTAGCTTTGGGTCAAAATTGGTCCAAGTTAGGGTCTGTAAAACGTTTATATGTAAAAAAATCAAAAGGAGTGAAGAAATTATGAAAGGCTTGCTTGATAAGTAGGTTGATATGTAAAACAGATGAGAGAGAAAAGCAGCTTCTAGTTGTAAATAAAGCTTATTTGGTTGTACATAGATGCGCGCCTCACGCCTCGGCTTTTGGGACCTAAACGCCTTGGAGCTCCTCACGCCTTTTAAAACTAGATTGATCATATTTATAAATCCTAAGGAAGAGGAAAAGCCAAAGTGAAAAATTAATCAACCTGTGCCTTGGCAGAAACTTCACCGAGGTTATCTGCTACTGCAAAACTTCGATGCACAGCAGTCTGCTAGTCCAAAAACTAAAATTTTCAGCAAGTCTTTAGATCCAAGAAAACAAGCATTTAATTGGATATCACTAGAAAGGATCTCATTATGATCATTTGCTACGAAAATTTCATATGTGTATACATTTAAAAGTGGAAAGATTTAACTTACACCGGTTGCAAGGTAACACGCAAGGCTTATCTGCTTAGCAATGTTAGCTATTGATGCAAGAAGCAAAAAGTATTGAGGAAAAGCAGGAGTCATCAACTCAACTACAATGCTCAAGCTGAAAACAACCGATGTCGAGAACCTAACTCTCTTCAATTAAAGCAAAAGAACATTAATTTAACACAGTTCACATCATACTTAAAAACAAACTATTTGATCAACTGCAAATACCTTTAGATTCGTGTCAAAAGCCGAGGCAAGGCTAGCCGTGTAGATGCACCTACTTAACCGTCCAAGTCCATCTTTCAGCACCCAATTCAGGGCTGCTGCAGACGGAAGCGAACGAGCATATCCAATTCCAATAGCCCTAAACATTGCCTAGAACCACACCCACAATCAATTCTGACACTTTTATTCATACAATTAATCAATTTTGACACTTTTGTTCAAACAATTAATCAATTATGGCACTTTTATTCATACAATTATGATACTTTTATTCATACAATCCATATAACTATGACACTTTTATTCATACAATTAATATAAACATGACAATTTTATTCATACAATTAATCAATTATGACACTTTTATTCATAAAACTATGACCTTAATTGGAGAATATTATACCTGTGTAGCAAGAACTTGAAGGGCAGAACTGAATACTCTGTGCAAGAATTTCCATTTCACATATTCAAAATAATTTTCTTTAATTTCTCTGGGAAACAAGAAATTTCTGACACCCAAACTGCAACTTCTAAATAATCTTCGATACCCATCTCCCAAATCATCAAAATTACCAAAAGAAAACGGCTTTCCGTCAATAGAAACCAATTTCAAATCATTACCGTCCCAAAAGTATCGAGAAACGCCGTCAGACTGTCGAATAACGACCGGAAGCAGAGTAGGTGTTGTGGGTTTGAGTTCTTTTGTTAATTTCTCCTCTTCGAATTCGAATTGGAATGCAGTCTTCAACGAATTTGGTGGTTCTGAGATTCTTCTGGAACAGGGGTTTTGCTTAATTGGAAGAAAGATTTGAACTTTGTTTTGTTTTTTCCATTGGGAAATCGAATTGATAGATGGATTTGAAGTGGGAATACGTAAGGCGGATTGCATGAGACTGAAGAAAGAACTGGAACTGATTTTTTAACGAACGGTTTGATATTTGTGTGCTAGGGTTTAAGGATTTTTCAAGAGAACCCAATGTTTCTTGAGAGAGAAAGTAATAAAATATTCAAAAGAATCTTAATTTACATAGTTGACCCTGCTTTTGGGAACTTATTGTGTTCTGATACCTTTACTTGTGTGATAGTGTTTGGTGACCATGAATCGAGCTACGTAGTTACAGGGTAGGAGGGTGTCGGGTCATGACGAGTTCGGGTGAAAATAAGCTCGAGTTAAAATGAGTTGTTTTAAAAAAAATATTCATAGCCTTTTGACTTGGGTCAAAACCAGTTCGAAATTAGTTTGGGCTGAAATGTTGTCTTAGAAAAAAATATTATTTAAATGGGTTTACCCGTTATATTTATTTTTACGACGGCTAGTGTAAAATCTGAATATTGCTCTGGGTTAGATCTGGATTGAATATAAACTCCATCGCATCACTCTTGAACATAAATTGGATAGAGACGGGTGGTTGTAAGTCAAACAATGAATCAACTGTATAACAAACACAAACAATTGATGATAAAGAAAGGGATAAGATGAATGTATATGATTTCATTGATAATGTTGCCATCACATATTCATGCACACATACACAGTGGCGATCTTTGGGTAAAGCCCTATCTTTGGGTCACCAAATTCTAAGGGCTTCAATTTTTATTTTTTTTATATAAAAACTCCTATTAATTTTTTTTAAACTTATTACTTTTTATATATAATAGATCAAGCTATTTTTTCAATTAAAAGTAGATTTGATCAATTTAAAAAGTTTAAAATTATTTTTAGTTTTCTATTTAGTATAAATAAATTAAAATCATTAAATGATAACAGTTTAAAATAACATTGTATTGGTCTTAAAAAATCTTTAAAACATGATGCTAGCTTAGATATCGATGGTCTATATTTATTTCAAGAACTAAAAATTTTAAGACATGTTATATATTTAGAATGCGACACATTTATTAATATACTTAATTATATTAAAAAGTTTAATTCTTTTCCAAATGCTTATATTGCCTATAGAGTTATGTTAACTATTTCTGTAATAGTTGCTTCCACAGAAAGAAGTTTTTCCGAATTAAAATTGTTAAAAAATTATTTAAGATCTACTATGTCACAAGAACGATTAAATGTGTTAGCTATTTTGTCAATTGAAAATGAATTGTTAGAAGAAATTGATTTGGAAAATTTTATTAAAGAGTTTGCTTTTTAAAAAAGCTAGAAAAATAAACTTAATCTAAACATTTTATACAAGTACAAAATTATTAAAAAAATGAATTTTTTTTAACTCCGCCAAATATAAATTTTTTAGTTTATTATTGTCAGTCTCAAGCCCGGATAAAGTAGAAGGGTTTATGACATGACCTTTGTTAAAAGGGGTCTCAAATTTTTAGTTCGCTTTAGGCCACCAACATGATTGAGCCGCCCCTGCACATACATACACTCGGTTTAAGCTCTAATCCAAACCCTAGGTGAGCTCCCCTAGGGACGGTGACTCACACACTATAACACGCACTCAAATGAAAGCAAATGCTCCTATTTATAGTTGAGTCTTGTTCTTTAGTTTAGCCGCCTCTGATGAAAAACATGTACACGAAATACACTTTCGTGTAAGAATCACACACGAAACCAACTTTCGCATAATAGTTTGACTTTCGTGTGAAATTCAAACTTTCGCGCGAAACTTCCTTTGTTCTTGAAAAACATTTGATAAGCATTGGTCTCATATTTAAAACCCTACAACTATTGGTGACGGGTATTGGCGACGGCCGTGATGCTGGCGACAGTGGAGGCCCTAGTGAAGGAGGCGGCGACAGTGGTGGTGACCACAACAGTGGTGCCGGCTGCGGCGTCGGTGCCAGTAGTGGTGTTGGAGAATGCAGCAGCGAGGGTCGATGATGACAACGGCTGCATCGGTAGCGGCGGCAGTGATATCGACGGTGGTTGCGGCTATATATTAGTAAATCTGTATAAAATATAAAATAATTTTTAAAAGGATAAACAATTCATTATACTAAAAACATTATACATAGATAATATGCTCTATAAACTAAAAAAAAAACAACCAACTCGATTATGATTTAAAACTTTATACAAAACTATTCAAAAGTTCAGAGCCAACATAATTTCTACCAATGGAATTTTCAATTAGAGGTCGGGAAATATTATTTTGATTGAGATCAGTCCATTAAGGAATCTGCGATTGAAATCAGGACATGGAAATTTGTTGCATGGCTGTCCAAACGGCTTTGCGTGTCGATTTTAAGTACGGAGAACCAATGTCGAGACAAAACGATCCTAATTATGTCATTGGTTCGTGTGCATGTTGGTTTCTAGTGGTTTCGCATACACGAATCATTTACGCGAAAAGTATAAACTTTACCTCAAGCTTTGATTTTAGTATGAGATATTGATTGGGTAAACCGCTTGCAAATATTTAGTATTTGGTGAAAGGGATTATAAAATGGTTATTGGTTAAATACCCAACATTGGATCGTGAGGATGCAAAGCATTGGAATCTTTATCTATACCTAATAAATAAATATCTGGTTGTAACACGTGTTACAATTTTGTAAGCCAAATATTTTTTTTTCCACTTATTTTTCTCAACGATTTAATATTTATTTTATTAATATTTTCTTTATTCAAATATTTAATATTTTTCTCAACTATTTAATATTTTTCTCAATTATTTCCTTTATTTTCCCCCCGCTTATTACTAACTATTAAATTCTCCTTTTTAATGTTTTTGAGATGTGTTGCATGCTCTAAATTACTTTGAGTTACAAGTTTTGGAATTTGTGTTTAAACTTAGAGCTCACCAGCTTTTGTTGACTTGTTTTAGTGTGTATTTCAGGTAATGTTAATTCCTCCATTGCAATGGCGTAGTGTTGGGTTAGAAGACATTAGATAGCTATTTGGCAAAGCGTGAATTGGCATGAAGAAATTTCTGAAGTACATAGTTGTAATAAAGTATAAAGTACTTTTAGTTATTATGGACCTTAATACTTCCACTATATTATGTATAAAGCGGGTATGTATTGTGTAAATCTAACTGCTAGTCTAACCCTAGTGTTGGGGTGTGACAATTGCCGCATGTTTCCACTCCTTGTAAGGGTTTCTGACTCCATAAAGGAAAATCCCAATTTCTTACTTCATTTTCACATAAAATTCAAGTTGGAATCTCTCTCAAAACCTAGAACTTTGCATGATCAATTTCAAGCACATTTGAAGTGATTTCAGTCTATCCAAGGTAGAAACTAACCTTTACCTCATGTGGAATCTCCATATAACGGGTTTTATGATTTTGAGTGTTTAGAGCTTGAGAGGATTTGTCCATCATTTCAAACAATCCATTTTGTGTAGGTGAGTCCATCTAGCCTTGGATTAAGCTTTGATCATGCGTTGGTAATTGATTTGAAATTATTTACAAGAAATTTTAGGTTTTCATGGAATTCAAATCACATGTAAATCATCAAAGTAATTTTAAAGCTATAAGATGAGATTATATGATAGAAACTAAGTTTGCAACTCTTTCTTAAAAGTCGAGTTTTATTGAGAAGTTGTGTTAAATCAGTCAAACTATGGTCTGTCAGTTGAGAGGCGCGACCGTGCGAACCACTTATCTCGCGAGTAAAGGTCTGTTACCGGGAACTTAGTTATCTCGGTCCGTGATCGAGATAGGCAAAACCGTGCCAGATCATTAGAAAATTCAAAAGTATTAAATTTGGACTCAATACACTTAAGACTCGATTTAGATCACTAGGGTTAATTTAACCTACTGGGAAATATGATAAGACTCGTGTCGGGAACTTGATTAGGATAACTTGCTTATCTTAGGTTCATTTCGATTTTGAGAAAGTGTCGGTTGCATGTGCGCATATGCATACGCTTTGCTCAAGGTGAGTTCCTCTAACCGATTTCAAAATGAGATGCTTGTATTTAACTGGTAATGTTTTATACAAATTATGATAACTTGATTACTTAGGCTATGTGTAATGGTTTCACTAAAACTTTATTATTTAAGCTATGTCAGCAATCACTAACTAAAAGCACTAAAATATGAATGGTTTCACTATCCACCATTAATTTAAAATTTATTTATTTTTAACTACTAAAAATGATTTCATTAGTTGAAAAACCCAGCCTAGCTTCCCATGCCCCGTGATTTACCTCACAGCCCCGCCCATCACGCCCCAATAATTGTCCTAGGGGACGGTGTTCCACGCCCAATTGCGGGCCACCTCATTCACGCCCCCCATTTAACACCGATTACACATAGCCTTTGCATTGTGGTAAATAAAAGTTATTTGCTATGATAGTGGTATTCAAGATATTGTTTAATATGTTCTGGAATTGTGTCTATTTATGAACTCACGAACATAAGCTAAGCTTTTTTTTTTTTAGCACACACCTCAGGTGATTGATAGTTAGTGGCTTAAAGATGGCTAGTAGCTTATGGCATTTCAAGACGGTAGATTGTTAAGGCTTGTCAGGCTGAATTTGAAGGCTTGTATGAAAACAATAAATCATTTTGTACAAGCCGTTAAAACACAACACTTCCATTTAAACATGTTAGATTCTAACAGATTACACCCAAAATCATAGTCAACCAGCAAGAGCATCAACAAAAATTTAAACCACTTGATCACCACCTAACCTTTCTACCAAAAACAATTAAGATTCTAGCATATTACACCCAAAAACACATCCATCTACACCTACTTTTTTGAATCTTTTTAGCAAGCACGAGAGATGGTGACATTCATTACTTTCTCAACGTCATTTATCAACTCAAACACACAAACATCACCAACGCACAGACGATTCTCGTCACTAAATTTCCTCCAACTTTTACCACATAGTCTAGCATATGTCTCGAACACCCTGCAATTAACCGGACCCCACCTTCCCCCATTTGACATCCGAAGAACACAGCTTCCAACCTTTCGATCACCAACCAAGTACCTTCTACAAAATCCAACAGGTGCATACTGCAACAAAAAAAAAAGAGAAACGGTAACCCCAACTTATATGGGTAATTAGGATTTTAGGTTATAATTCAAATGGGACGTGGGTTGAATGAATGGGCCACATAAAGGGTCGGCTTAACTTTTTTGGAGGCCCGAAGCGAATTATAAAATCGGGACCCTTTTCATAAAAAAAACATTTTTTTAGAATCCTAATACATGAGAATATGATAATGTACATTTTTTTATACAATTTTCTTAAAGGCGAACAGTCACACATATTAAATTTGGAGTGACTTTCAAGTATATTTTTTGTTCTGTTTGTCAAAACTTGAAATTTAAACCAAGTTATATCTTAAAAATTGAGGGCTTCTTAAATATGGTCGAGCCACCCCTGGCCACATGTATGGGTAAAATAGGCATAAATTATTTGAGCTAAACTAAAATAAAATACGGGCTAATATGTAATTCGGTTTTTTCGGTTAAAACCGAATTCAAAATATTGGAACAAAAAACCAAACCGAAAACCGAATTACATATTCGGTAATTCGGTTCGGTTTAAACGGTTTCGGTTTTGGTTCGGTTATCGGTTTAAAACCAAATATTAAACACCCCGACGAATAAGACAATCGAAATTAAAATAAATCAAAATCCCATATTGAGACTTGAGAGTCATTACCACAATTGAACCTCGTAAGTATGAAGCCCTTATAGTGACCGAATAAGAAGGAAAGGATTTGAGATACTTTTTGGGTGGAAAATTATATATCTCTTGATAGCTTGGGTCGAATATTCTAACATGGAAGATGGATTTGCCCATATGAGTGAAGTACAATATGTGTCCAAACTTTAAGCAGTAATGATCATGGAACTCCGGCCAGCCCTTCTGCAGCCAGAGCTTACCGTCGCCGGAGACCATCCAACCCAAAGGCCAGACCTTGTCATCGGAAACTATTAACAGGACGTCGTTTAACAGGATTTGCTTCCGGTGTTCTCTGGTAAACTTCGTGGGGATATTCTGTTATTAAAAGGGAAGTAATGATGATATAAGTTAACAATGTAAGAACTGATAATGTTGAAGGAGGGAACGTACAAGGCTACTGCTGTTGTCGGAGGTGATGAATCTGAAGAAGTTGCGTGGCTTCCGGCGTGGCCGCATTGCGGCGAGGGTAGATGACGACGACCTGGTGGTGGCTCTGCCAGTTCTACTTTTGAAGTTTTTGAGGGAGAAGACGACGATGAATTGACTAGTAATTATGGATTTATTGAATTGAAAGTTGGAAAGTGAAGCGATTTTCTGATGCCATATATTTTAAGTTAAAATAATTAGATTTGATGAATGTTTAAATCATTGTTGTAGATCAACTAGTTTTAAAATATATAAATATAAAAAATTAATTAACATAAATCAAGAAAAAATATGGGAAAAATGCAAATTAGAGTATGCTTTTATAACAAAAATTACAATATAAGCATAAGCCAATAAACATTAGGTTAGACCGGCCTAAAAGCATTCACATCCGTTTCTTTATTTTCATCTCTATATTTTAACTAAATATCATTTTTTTTTTAAATTTATCTTTAAATTTGTTTTAACCTCCCAAGTCTCATTCTCTATCTCTATCTTTATCTCACTCACAAACACTTATTATATTATTTTTCTCTTTCCTAAACACTTACAAAAAATATAGAGTTTGATTAAAATGATTATCTACATTTAGAGAATCTCTATTTACTAAACTATAAAATTTAAATATAGAGATGGAGATAGAGATCCTGATGCAGGTATAAAATATAAGAAAACGCTAAATAATAAATATAGGGATGGATATAGAGATGTTGATGTGAATGCTATAAAATAGCATGCTTTTATAACAAAAACTAGGTTTTAAACTCATGTATTACACAAGCTGAATAAAAAAAATATTAAATAGTTAGTAATAAGCGAAAAAATTAAAGGAAATGATTAAAAAAAGAAATATTAAGCAATTGAAATATTAATAAAGAAAATATTAAATAGTTGAGAAAAAATATTAAATAGTTAAATAAAGAAAATATTAATAATATAAAAATATTAAGCAGTTGAGAAAAAAGAAATAAGCTTGAAAAATAATTTTGGACTTATAAAATTATATATAAAATTATGATAGGTGATATAATCACTTACTTATTTATTAAATATAATAATAATAATTACAATATAAAATTAGCAATGCAATTTTGTTTTATTTTTTTTGGTATATCATCTTGTTTTCCTCTCTTCCATCTATATTTTCCGTTTTTCTCATATGTGATAATTACATTATTAAAAAGATAACAAGATACAAACTAGAAAAAAAAAATTCTAGATGATTCGACTGAATACATATGAAAAACAGATTTTCATATGTGATATTTAATTCGAGGACACCTTCATAATATTATTAAAAACATATTAAACCTTTTTTTTTGTTAATCCGATTATTGAACTCAATACCTTCAAGCTTACATATTTTGAATACAAAAATGAAGTTGAATTATTTATAGACTAAATGTTAGCTATTTTAATTTAATTTGATTGACTTGTTGACCAAGTGAATCATAATATGTATCAAACAAGTCAAGAGGTGCGGAGTGAGCACTTGTTGAAGTTTATTGTGATTTTAGGAACCTAATTGGCACTAAGCAATGAGGGTTCCAAGGGGGCAACGCCCCTAGAAGCGGGGTCCAAAGGGTAGAGCCCATGCAAAACTGATTTAGATCAATTTGGTCAATTCTTTGGTTCACGAATTCTCTCATACACATTCAATTTCTTGTTTTCTCAATCTGAGTTTTATTCGATTGAATTATCCGGGTGAACCACTGAATAATTTTGATCTGAAAGTGTTTCACAGCTCTCAGATATTCATTGATACAATCTTAGAACCCTACACTAAATTACACAATGTCCATGTTATGAACTTTCACCTATATATCTTGCACATGAGTAAAATAGTTCTTCAAGTATTTGTTTTTTTTAAGAGTTCGGGAAATTTTATTAAAATATGGCTAGCAAAAATCTATTGATTTTTGTTATCCTGCATCTTTAAACGATGTGCCACGTAACACATTTTGTTAGTATCCAACTCATAAAGAGATGGAAATAGTGATTGTAGTGTTTTTTCCCGGCCCAAGTATCCTGCTAGAAAAGAATATCCTTTCCATTGCCAACAATTCCTTTTAAAACCTCAAAGGATTTCAATATTAAATTTGGATAACTTGGGGTTCTATTGATGCTATTCCTTTTCAAGTTCCCATAATACTTTTAAAACCTTCAAGGGTTTCAATTACCTGTAAACGGGGCTAAAAGAGAAAGAAAATATAAGTGTGTAGACTGCCAAGAACATCCTTTCTTAGAGTCAATCTCTCCAAAGGTTGACGACATGGGTATGTGGGAGTAAAGTGGCGTAGGCTGGAAGAAGGGGCGTGTCTTTGGGGCAAGGATCTCCATCGATCCCTGTTATTCTTTACTGGTGAGCCCGAGACTTCCAGTAGGAGGAGATTGTACGTCCGTATTCGAATCCTAAGGTATCTAATAATACTTATATATTGTATTTATTTTATTGTGAACACTGTATATACTAATAATCATTAATTTGTTTAATGTGTGCAGAGGGCCAAGTTGCAAAGACTGTGGGAGACGGTTTGCAAGGAGTGGGGAAGCTAATCTGAACAGGATTGCATCACTCGAGGAGACCGGCCGACCACACCCCAACACCCATCGCAAGACTTTCATGTTTAGCTATTTTTTCTTTTGTTTATATATTAAACATATATTGTATTTAAATTTATAATTATATATTTTTGACTTACGATTTTTAATTATTTATATGTTTCGGTAAATTTAATTTAATTTAATAAAAATGAATTGTTATAAATTTTAAATTAATTTAAAAATATTGAATTGCTATCAATTTTAAATTAATTTAAAAAGTGATTTATTATAAATTTTAAATTAAATTAAATATTAAGTTAAATGATTTTTTTTAAAAAGAACACTGGCCGGTAAATACGTCGGTAATATGGAAAGTACCAAATTCTTAAACCCGTCGGTAGTTTGTCAGTAAGATGGCCGTTGGTAATCCCTCTGTAACATCCGTCGGTAATAATATTACTCATGTATGTATTTCCAACAAACTACCACCGATGGATTCTTGATGGAAAAGTCCGTCGGAGACACTACACTTTTCTAGTAATGATAGTATTTATTAAATTTCCATCATCTTTTTTTATTGACTCTTGTACTTTTCTAGTTGATAGTAGTGGTGCATAAAACGGTTTTTTAACTCGAACCGGTTCAAAACCGAACCGAACCGGTTTAGTCAACAAAAAGTCAAAACCGGTTTGAGTTCAACCCGGACCGGTTTGAAACCGGTTTGAGATGGGCCGTTGACCGGGTTTGACCGGTTTAAAACCGGTTTGAAACCAGTTTTTAAGCGGTTCGGTTCGGGTTAAACCGGTTTAAATGTATAGGTTTCAAACCGGCGGTTTGAACCAGTTTGAAACCGGTTTAGTCTAAACCGGTTCACGACCGGTTCGGGTATCGGTTTGAAACCGGTTTAGGTTTTCAAACCGGTTTTTTTGTGCATCTCTAGTTGATAGTGTTTATTAAATTTCCATCATCTTTTTTTAATGACTCTTGTAGCTATACTATTATATTTTAGGTACATTGTATATATCATGTATTCTAATCCTTAGTTATTGTAGTTTAATAGTTGAAAAGTGTATCATAGCCCAACAAATCTCTTTGTATTTTATCACACTCAAATTTATATAAATTGATGATTGAAATTTAAGATTTAAATTCCTTTAACAAGTACAAATTTTTAAGAAACAAAACCATTATAAAAAAAAAGTTTAAAACTTAAAATATCAAAACGATAAAAAGTAACAACTTTATTTATTTATTTATTTTAACGGCCAACGAATACTATAAGTCCAATCACTCGGGTAAACCCATTAGCGAAAGGCCACCCACGCATGCGAACGCAGACAACGCTGGTGACCTGACCCGCCCACCATTGCAGGGGAAACCCACCACCCAAAGGCACATTGCGGAAAAACTCTGGCTTACCTGAGCATATTGCACCAAGTATGACTCGAACCCATGACCTTCACACTGAAAGGTAATGAGGATGCCTTCCCCAAACCAGTTTATCTAGGACTCATTGATAACGACTTTTATTTATTAGTAGAATATCTAGGTGTTGACTCGGGAAAACCCAATTATCCTAGAATATATAGTTGATACCGTTCAAAAAAAAAATTATTAGTAGTCTGATAAGTACACCACATTCGGCACACGCAGGGTAGAATCATTTCAACACAGATCTTATCAACAATCTTTGCAAAATATGATAACTTTTATACAGATATATATATTTTTAACACCTTAACTTAATTACATAAAATTAAAAACTAAATTCGTTGATTAACTCACATAAACCTTTATAATTATTAAATAAAAAATTAGGATGTTACAAGTAACAAAAATTTTTTTAACAAAAATTAGTGTTAGAACCCAAAATTAATATAAATTAAAAACTACATATCTCAAACATATAATTTTGAGTAAAGTGTCATTTTCGTTTCTGTGGTTTGACTATTTTAGCCACTTTCATGCAAAAACTTTTTTTTTAGCTTTTTCGTCCTTGACTTTTCAAAATCTAACCATTTTCATGCATCTGACTAACTCCGTCTACATTTTAACGTTAAATCAGGGGCAATTTGGTCTTTTCAAAAATCTTTCTTGAATGTCATAGAGAGTAGAAGACAGTTGAAAAGACCAAATTGCCCCTGATTTAACGTTAAAATATAGACGGGGTTAGTCAGGTGGATGAAAATGGCTAGATTTTGAAAAGTCATGGACGAAAAAGATAAAAAAAAAGTTTTTAGATGAAAGTAGCTAAAATGGCCAAACCACATGGACGAAAATGAAACTTTACTCTATAATTTTTTAAACCTTAACCTCAAATATGTAAATTTAACCAAACCGCATGAAATATTTGTAAATTAACTTTATATAGAGTGAATTAGTTATCTAATTCTCATACATGTTATATATGCTTCTAAATTACAAAATCTGTATTATATATATACATATATATGCTAGTGCATGTGCGGGACATTTAAGGGGTTAGAGGGGCGAACCCCCCCTCCCCTTTTTTTGTTTACAAGTATTGATTTCAGCTCACTAGATTTATTTCATATTAGTTATAGTGTTTGGGCCCTTGCTAAACAGAGCAAAAGCCTGAATCTGTTCCACAAAGACTTTAAAGAGTTAAAGTTCGTTGGGCTGAGTTGTAATTATTTTTCATTTAACGTTTATATTTAAGAACTGTTTTTTAGGATTTATGGTTCTTATTTGGAGAAAAAAATTTGGTTTTTTATGTGTAATATTTTCGGCCCCCAATTTAATTGTTCAAGTTTCGCCACTATGTCAGTGTTTCTCGAAATACGTCAATTAAATTATTATTTTCCCTAAAAATAAACATAATATACGAAATTTAACATTACGATTGATATTGTATTTTCATAAATAAATAAAATAATGAATATGAATAAAAAGTTGGTTCACTTTCATTTTAAAACCTATAATAATGAGAAAATCGTCAAAATGTACATTTTGACAAAAAAAAGTTGGCAAAATGTACATTGAATATTTAAACTTTAAAAAATACCTAAATCTGATTTAAACCAATAAGAATGACACGAAGGCAAAAAAAAATTTGAAGGCTTTAATTTAGCCGGCCCCGGAGGCATCCAACGTGTATCAACCCGGCTAAAACGTAGCCGTTAAAAAAGTTGCCAGCCCAAATTTAGCCGTTTAGTAATTTGATTTTTTTTTTAAATAAACGTACTCTGAAGCATGATGCTATGCTGGGAGTGCTAGTATTTATAAAAATAAAATAAAACAGTACCCGTGGCTCCATTTTCCATTCTCAGATGTGAAGCAATGTTGGGAGTGCTAGTAATTAAGGTTTAAGGCTCTGTTTAGGGTTTTTACCAAGAAAAACCTTGTGGGTTAGAGGTTTTCTCTCTCTAATACTTGAAATTTAAAATGCAATGTTCTTCGTTTTGGTGAAAATTCAAACAATTGTTATCTGCATGACCATCAAATGGAGGACGGAGATGATGATTTCAGCGATTTATACGTGGACGTTGAAGTGGAAGCAAGCTCAGCCATACAAATTTCTGAAACCCAACGTGTAAGCGAAAATGATGAAGCATGTGTTGGTGTTGATAACGAGGAGGATGACAAGGACTAAATTTGTGTCTGTGTGTCTGATGGATTTTCACGGCAACTTTTTTAACATAGCCGGGTTAATACACGTGGGAGGCTCTCGGTGTTGACACCTAGCCGGCTAAATTGAAGCATTCAAATTTATTTTTGTCTTCGTGTCACCTTCATATTGGTTTAAATCAGATTTAAGTATTTTCTAAAGTTTGAATATTCAATGTACATTTTGTCAACTTTTTTAATTAAAATGTATATTTTCACGATTTTCTCTATAATAATTCGTTAAACCTAAACTAAAATAATGCCTGCAGTCATCGAAAATGAATTTCAACAATCGAGGCGGAGCTTCCTTCTTCAAGATATTGCTCAGTGAATCCACAGACCGCCTTGTCAGTCATCTTTCTTTCAGTCACACACCATTTTTGTTTCTTGTTAGTACACACACATTCAACTGTTGGTCTTGTTTTGCAGCCATTGCCACCGGCGTTTGGCAAGAAATATATGGAAAACCGTTACATCAAGAAACAAACCGTCGTTCTCAAGATCAATTCTGGTGTCAAATGGAGTACCTTGAAGATCAAAGACAAATACTACTTCATGGATGGATGGCTGAAGTTCATGAAGGACAATCGTCTTCAAATGGGTGTCTTTCTCGTCTTCTGGCTTCTGTCCCGTTCTCCGAATCCTATCTTTCAAGTTTTCATCTACGGACTCAACGGTTGTCTGGAAAATCCAACTTCCTCGGATGTTGCAGGTGCAAGTAATGGGAACGTAGCCTTGGTTAAAGAAGAAACCAGCGATGATGATTCAATGGAAAACGTGCAGCAGAAGATGACGAGAGTTATCACCAAATCTTCCTATCATGTAATGGTAATTAAATACACAATCTTGTTTATTTTTCTTTTTTCTAACATTTCAATATAAAATTTGTTAAAAATGGAGATATTTTAGAAAAATATAGTTTTGGTCTCGTAAGTGGTTTTGATATGTGCTTTGATCGATATTTTAGATGATAAGTAGTTGTTTAAAAATACTTAATACTAATTGTTTAAAATACAATAAAAAATCTACTCGCCTCTCCCCTTCACCTGAGTATGATATATGCTTATCGGAATTTTTTGCTTTTGTACGTGATTTGAAAGGGTTTATACGTGCGTTTTAGTTTGTGCATGGAATTTAGGTCTAGCAGCGGATATAGTGTTGACCTGTAAAAGCAACATCAAGCCATGTCAGACTACGTCCGCTATTAGTAGTAGTGGATCACCTAAACTCCATGCATAAACTGAAACACATATAGAAACCACTTGAAATCATGAAAATCACCTATAAAAGCAAAAATTCTGTTTATTGAGTGAGGGGAAAGGTGAGCTAGTGGTACACTTTTTTTAATCCTTTCACTTAGATCATTACACATGGTTTTAGCATCATCGAGTATAATATGTTATATTTGGAGAAGTGAAAGGTTGAAGCTTTTGCTTATGACAGCCGATGAATAATGGGTTTGTAAAAGCCACCGGTGTTGGACACTAATTGTTCAAGTCTTTGTGTTAAAGTTTAGGGACTAGAATGTATTTAGTCTAAACTTGTATTTAGATTAGTATTTGTATTAATTATAAACTAGAGGGACTAGGTGTGTCAAAGACCCAACCCTATAACCACAAAACCGATGGATGCATCGTATGAAGAAACAAACGCAACGTTTGGCAAAGAGGCGACGATTGAATGTGAGTGCAGCGGTTCAAAAGGAAACGACACAACGGTTAGTTTTAGGGCTATATAAAGTGTTAATCGAGTCTGTAAACATCAACCCATTATTATGCAATGAGAAATTCGTTTTGGGTTCATCCCGGTGTTCTTGTTTGTTCGTTGTTTTGAATCGATCGGAGAATGGGGCTGTGAACCGGAATCAATGGCTACCGCAGAGTGCAACTGAGGAACGATGAGGGAAAGACGTGGAACGTTAAGCTAAGGACGTATGCATTGCACCGGATCACACTGATAAGTGCAGGGTGGTGCGATTTTAGAAAACATAACAAGATAAAGATCGGAGACACGTGTGAGTTTTACCATGTCAAATCCAACTTGCTTCATGTTAGTGTGCTGGCTGCCTAAGAAGGGAGCATACTTTAACTAGAAGCGATGTAATTGAAGTCAAAGGGTGCTTGGTTGTTGGTCAAAGCTTTCTCACTATCTTCTTTTCGGTTTTTGGCTTTTTGATTATAACTTCAGGAAGCATGTTGTAGTTATATAATCACGTGTGATGGGTGTATTTTGAACCATCTTAAAATTGTATTTTGTAGTTTTATTTTATAAAATTATCTTATCTTTTTATCAAACCTTTTGAGATTGTTGTCTTAGTGCTATCCTTTAGCTGCCATAAGTTTTAGTTACTTTGGGCTTGGCTGATTTAGTTTGAGAAAATGCTCATTTTCAATTAACCTTTTTCATTGTGTTGAACTTTGAAAATCTTTAGTGCAAAACAAAATGGTCTTTCCCTTCAAATTTACTTTTATAAAACTTTCACCATAAGTTTTCCATACAATTTTGCATCACATGCAATGTCATTACTCTTTGGTTTAGCGGCCCCGGGTGTTTATCCTTATCAAAGTGGTGCGCATTCAAATCCTATAAACTGGGTAATAGGTAGATTTTAGGAGTAGACTTTATAGGGGTGTGTGTTTGATGTTCAAAATTTTTTTTAGTTGTGCTCACTTTTAAATATTCTCCCACACTAATTTGTTATACAATTAGAGCATCACCAATGGAGAGCTCTAAAAACGCAACCATCGATGCTCAGTTTGCTCGTAAAATGTCCGCGAGCGTCCCTCCCTCTCTTCTCCTTGATGTTTCATAACTCGACTGGTTATCGAACCACTCATCTTACCGTTTCTCTGGTTGGACTGGTCTTAAGAACCAAATGATATCATAATGAGTTTAAAATATTTAAAGATATAGAAATTTTTTGTAATGTTATAAATGTCATACTTAATACAACCGTTATAACCCCGATTATGAGGATTAAACTGCATTTTCGTTATAGTGTCGGTTATCACATTTGTCCACTATATGAAATGTATGATTAACATAGATGATGGTGGAATAAAAATGAATTTCTCCCCTAACCTCTTATTCTCAAGATCTTATTCTTTAGATATTATCAACACGAAGTCTCTCCATGATCTTGCATCTTGATAGCAACACTTTTACAACAAAATGGGCCTCACAATCCACTGTAAAGAGGTTAGAGGTGGTATGATCTCTCACATCCATGCTCTGATGAATAATTTCATGCTCCATGCCCCATTATCAATTCGTCTGACTACCACCTCTATTGACGTACCATGGAGTCGGTGGTCGTTGTCTCACGTCAAGGAACTTACTGATCATGTTTGTAAAAGTGTTCACGGGTCAAAGTTTGTCTAATAGGTCACGGCTCAAAGCATAAATCAAGCATTAGCTATCAGTTGTGATTCTCTTTTATGATTAGGAGCTATTTTCTTCCTTATAAATAGATGGTAGGATTAAGTTATAAAATGTACCAACTTTCACTTCTTGAATTTCTAATAAAACAATTTGTTCTTTGAGCCAAATTCTCCAACAATTGGTTTTGAGAGTCAGCTTTCGAGAGGAGGAAGAAGCCTCTGCAGGCTGGTGTTTTAGGTCGGTGGAGATTGTGCGTAATAATACAAAGAGGAGTAAGACAAGGCGACCAATTGGCACCTTTTCTATTCATTATTGGAAAGGAGGCGTTACATGTGGTTCTAAATTCGGCCTGTGATAATGGCTTGCTCCATGGCATCAAAGTCCAGGAGGAGAGCCCGAGGGCAGTGGCGGAACTTGAACAATTAAAGCGGAGGCAGAAAAGATTACACATAAAAAACCAAATTTTGTTTCACCAAATAAATACCATAAATAAATAAAAAAAAACCAGTTCTTACATATTATAAACGACAAATGAAGAAGAATTACAACTCAGCCCGTCGACCTTTAAGGTCTTTGGGTTGTGAGATTTCTTTTTGAGCTAGAAAAATAAAATTGAAATTGGGCTATTGGATAGAAGGGGCCCAATCACAATCTACCCAAATTATGTACACGTAATTGGCTAAAATTAGAACTTCTAAGCCTAAAATCAGGGGGGCCGGGACCCCCTCCTGCCCCTTATAAGATCTGCCCCTGCCCGAGGGTATCACACTTGTTTTATGCAGATGATTGTATCTTTGTAGAAGAAGGGTCCTTACTGAATGGGCTCAATATGGCACGAATTATGAGATGCTTTTATTTAGCATCCGGGCTCTAAGTAAACCTACATAAAAGTAAAGTATAAGGGATTGGTATTAACAAGGCTTAAGGGGATGATGATATAGAACTAAACGGATTATGGTCAAGATCTCCATCATCTAATGATGACATACGTTAGTTGCTGGCATGTATCTCTGAAATAAGGTTGTGTAGATTAAATGGTGGGTCGGACCGGTGGGTTTGGGATGGTCACTCGATTAAAAGGTCAGTCAAATCCCATGATAATGTTCTATTCCGCTGGATAAAATGGATCCCAAAGAAAATAAATTTCTTTGCCTGGAGAGCGGGTCTTGATAGTATCCCAACTGTAGTATGCAATGCTTGTTGGATGGCACTTGAATCAACATATCACATGTTTATTTCTTGCAAATTAGCTCAGGAAGTATGGACTTTGGTGAAGACATGGTGCAATATGAATGTGAAAATAGGTGACTCAATAAATAATAGACTAAAATTTAGTGAAGTAACACATGGATCCAAGGCATATAAGAAAATGGGGCAAAGCATCATTTTCGTCACTTTGTGGTTCATATGGAGAGCTCGAAATGACAGAATTTTCAACAGCTTTAATAAGAAGGCGGAGCAGATTTTGGTAGAGATCAAGGTGAACTCTGGCGAAATTCAATTTCTTAGGTTAGAAAGATTGGAGTACTTTCAGTTTAATCTATAACTTGTAATATGCTTTTTATCACTGCCTAGCTACTTGCTAATGCTGTGATATTTTAATAAAATTACCTTGCCGTTCAAAAAAAAGAAAAACCATTCCAACAAAACATCAGTTTTTGGTTGGAACAAGAAAAAAAAAAGAAAAAAAAAACTCCATTGCTCACTAAATCCAATGCCAGTTATAGACCTTAAACCAGTAAACAAAGTTTATTGTTGGTTTGGTCAAGTAATACAATACTTTTCTAAAACCAAAATTGTGTTTAATATAAACCATCATACCACAAAACTTGGTTCTCATCAATCAAAAGATTTATTGATCATGATCTAGGACTCTAGGTCATGCAAGTCAAGTAAGGTCCAAAACCAAAAAAAAAAAGAATGAGAATGCAGTTTCATTCACCATAAGTGTCCAAATATCTTATATAACAACTATGAATACAACAATTCTGTATATAACTACACAAAAAATTAATAAACTTGATTGTTATTTAAACCATCTGATATCACTTAAAACTAACTAACCATCATTCATCTTCCACAACAGTTGGAAGTCCACCATTGATGAAACCTGGATTCATAAACTTTGCAACAAATGCCCATAATTTATACACATCACTAAAATTGGTTAAAAATCCCAAAGAACATGTCACTACCTCGACCCGAATAAACCCACTCTTCTCATCATCTCCTTTGCTTTCCATTCGTATGTGGCTTAAAATCGCGATACCAAGAGAGATCCCGTTTGTTTCTGCTAACTTCTGAACAGTTTCAGGATTAATGAACCTCTTGTTCTTGTCCCGGATGTTGAATGCCACTGATCCGCCCCTTTCGAGTTTGATTTTGGGGCCATAAATGTGAACAAGTGGCGTGCTGGCTTGATCATTTGAACTTATTCTTAACTGTAACAGCGAGATCACGAGCCAGTTGACTAAGAACCTTAACCGGAGAGTGGTCTTGTTGAGGCCTAACATGTCTACATGATCAAGATGTCGACACGATATCTCTGGCTCTTCCCTGCTTGATTCTTGCACATTGTCACTTGCATAATCATCTTCTTCGATGTTTGTGGCCAAGAAATTAACCTCTCTCCTTCCCAACAATCTGAACTCGCCTTCTGTTTCTCTTCGTATGGCGCTCTCTGAATTTGAGCAGACTTTTGAGCTTCGCTCGTTGGTGGTTTCAGTTGCTTCTTCGATCTCATGAACATGGCTATGATCTAGTGACAAAATCTTGGGACTTTTGGTGATGTTTGAGGTTGCTTCCGGTTTACCAGTTTTGTTCCTGCTGGTAAACCAGAAGGGCGGGTGGGGTGATGTTGAATCACCGCCACCGTCAGACCCCAAGGGACTCTGTCCCAAATTAATCCACAACGAGTTCTCCAGTGACTCGTCGTCACTAAATACAGGACTCTTCAACACATCCCCAACCGAAAAGCCCTCGTCCTCGAAATCGGAGTATTTATCATCCTGCATCTCCGTATCAAACACTTCCCTCACTTGATCAGAAGTGTAGACGCCCGAAAACGCAGGCAATCGTGGACCTGTACTATTTTCCGATACTTCACCATTTCCATCAATTCCTACACCGGTAAACCCCGGGCTCCCTTCAACCGAATCGCTAAGGTATAAAGGAAAAACCGGATTAATCTTCACAATCCCAGACCCAGTATGCCCCGGCTGATTTTGTAGACTCCCTATCACCGATTTCTTGATAAGAAGACACCCGAATCCAGTCGGGTCATACCCAAACACTTTGTAAAACGAAGTTATAATAAACTCCGGTCGAAACAGCGATAACCCTAGCGAATCCATGTCTTTGGGTCCCAATGCGCCAGCATCCAGCAACACATTCCAATTGTGTTGCTGGGCCAGCGACATCCACTGGTACGAATATTTCGTACCAGTAACCCTAGACTGGACTGGAAAAACAAACAGTCCGGTACCAGTACTACCAGTACCGGAAATCTTTTTCCTTCTCTTTTTCCTACAAATCTGCTGACGTAATTCAGTTGAACAAACTTGAAGTGTGGGCCATTTGAACCAAGCACTCTGAACCTTTGCCCCCTTTTGTTTAGCAACTTGACCCATCCAGTTAACTGATTGGCTCTCATGATCAAACATTGTTAATAACTTTTTATTAGCATGAAAAGGGTATGATTCTGCCAACAGTTTAAAAGCAGACCCTCTGCTAACAGTGAAAACAAGCTCATATTCATTCTCAGGGATGTTCATGTAATCAAGAATCCTAATCTTGATATCATGTTCCATGGTTCCTCTAACGGCTCCACCGGAACGAGCATGGTTAGTTAGATTGGCAGTTATTTCTGTTAAATTAAAAGTGCATGACTCCCAATAATGAACCATTTGAACAAATGAAAACAACCCAAATCCACAATAATCAAGACATACCTTTGGGAGATGGTCAGATAGGTGTGAGTACACATCTGATCTCAGATGGTCAACCTTTTCCGTTGACTTGTATTCTGGGTACATGGCTATAAACTTTGAGAATGATTGATGAATATCTGGGATTGAATCTTGTGATTCAAAGGTGAGATTTTGATTGGTGGGTGTGGTTTTAACAAGAGACCCATTTTCAGAAACTTCTTCTAGAGCTTCTTTGAGTTGGTTTATGATGGTTTCATCTGGACCCGACCCGTTTTTGGTTTGGATTTTCTTGTTCAAGATTGAAGCAAGACAGTGGGATAATGGGTTCCATAATGAAAGATGCATTCTAAAATCAGTTTTAGAACAAAAAGGTATGAACTTTATGACATTCTAAAATCAATTTCTTGATTTTAAAGATTTAAAGATTCTAAATTGGGTCAAAAGAATGTGATAAAAAATGGATCAAAGGTTGGAAATTAGAGTATTAATGTCAAATACGGAGGAAGAGAAGGTGGACAAAGTTGAAAGCTTCAATTTTTTATATTTATAGAAAACCTACCAACGGAAAAGTCAATTTTAGTTATCTGGTGCTATTTTACCTAACAAAAATTAAGAATTTATAATATAATAAACCCAAAATACCAAAAGGGGAAGAAGAAAAAAAACCCACAAAAAGAGGTCAAGGAACAAATCAAGATTCAAGAATTTTATAGCCATAAAACATAGCAACAGAAAGTTACTTTCTTTTGGGACATGGACTTTATGCATATTTCCGGCAAGCCGTGTGGTTTAAATTCTTTTATTTATAAAAAATTTATAAATATATTTATTTATTTATTTGTTTGTTTAACTTGCTGTACCGACTACCTACTATAGTTTCAAACTGTGAGCCACCCATTTTCACCTATCTTTGAGTGTGTGGACAGTTTAAAAGAACACATTTATCTTCTTTTTTTTTGTTTAAATAAAATAAATTTTATAAATTTTCAACCCTAGCTGAAAACCACAAGGAAAACAAATCCTCAGCAACCAAAATCTATTTCGAGTGTACGGATCAAGACTTTAAGAGTTTGTGTTGTCTTTGATACGAGTTCTCAACAACCTAAGATTTGTTTGGAATAGAGGTTAAGGTAACTTGGATTTTGATACGAGTTTCTCAACAAGCTAAGATTTGTTTAGAATAGAGGTTAAGGTGACTTGGATATTGATACTCAAATTAAGATGTTTAAACTTTAAAATTGAGCTTGAAAAAATAATCTGGTTGAAAACTGAAAAGTTATACCATATAGGTGCATTAGTAAACAATCAAGATATTTCTCAGTCTCATTCTCATGAGTTTTATCGTCAAGCCTATGCACACCCGTGCATGCCCAAACAAATAGAGAGAAAAAGACCCAGTGTTATTCTCAGACTAGCGAGTTCATCTCGGATAGTAAATCATTGCTTGACTGGTATACCTTGTTGGGCCGGCTATACTTGTAAGGTTGTGTGTAATGATAACACCTCGCATGCGGTGTTGAGGAGTTGGAGGTGCGGCGGATAGCGGCAACACCGCCTCCCACCATTCCACTCGCCGTAGTTTTCATCAAGTGCGGTGGATTGATGTCGATGTCGTAGTATTCATTTGAGGCGCCACACAATTTTTTACCGGTACCCCAATATTTGGCTGTTAACCAACGGCTGAATTAAAAAAGTGTTTTAATTATATTTATATCCTATATATATTCCACTTTTAATATATATTTTCCATACAACAACCTTCAATATTTCTCTTTTTTTTCAAAAAAAACATTGTCAAGATGATTTCGTCATTCGAATCAAGCGAAGATATGAAAGCATTTCTTATCGAAATAATATCTCTGGAGTTGTTAAACGAAGAAGCATAAAGTTCACGTCCGAGGATCAAAAGAGCTCATATAAACAGAGATCGTGAAGCTACACATGATCGTCTTGTGTCTGACCACTTTTAGAGCTCATGTAATGTATTGTTTTAATAATTATTTTTATTATATAGTTATTATATTAATTTTTAATTAATATAAAAAATCATTTATTTGTTTAGTAATTATTATTTTTATTATATTATTATATGTACGTAAAAATCAAATAAATAGTAAAAGATGGTGTAAAGTGAAGCAAACTCATTACATAGGTGAAAGGTGGAGTTAAAGACGGTGATATGACGTTTAATGCTGAAAAGTGAAGCAAGACCATTACACATAGCCTAATTGCATATGGAACAAGCGACTATATGGGGTCCGCACATCCAGAGGGGCCCCAATTGCATTTATTATTATTATTTATTTTTTTTAAATTTGGGTTTATCACATAGACGGTATCTTCTTTCGACTTCTACCAACAACGAAGAGCAGGGGAGGATTACTAGAACTTGGAAGTCACGATTAATGATGACGAGCGATGATGGACCGTGTGGTATTGTGGTTTTGTTGGTATTGTGGTTTTGTTGATGTTGTGTTCGGTCGAAGTATCGAACATGGATACAGGGTTATTTTTTTTTTAAAGGCAAATTTCTTGAGCTCTCCTGGACTTAAATCCGGGACCTTGGTGTTTAGAGACTTTGCTCTTACCATTGTGCCATCACCCCAATGGCGGATACAGGGTTATTGGTCATCGAATCTCACAAATATGGACATATAATCTCATTCCTTGAGGCAAAATCAAAGTTCATATGTTAAGGTATCACGCGAAACTTATCGATTATGTGTGGTTTTGCTGATTTTGTTTAATACTCGGATTGATTAAGTCTTTCGAAATTATGTTGTATGGCATTTCTTCTGGTTGTGAATGGTAATATATGTCAAAGAGGTTGTGGTGTAGTGGTTGAGGTGAGGCCTGAAGTCCCAAGGGACCCGGGTTCAATCCCTGCCACAACCATTAATTTCTGAGGCATGCAAATGAGGCCTAGTTCTTAGGCTGATGCACCAGGGTTTTACCCACGCCGATCCAGGGTTCGAGCCTCGGCTCTCCCTCAAGCCCGGAAGGGGCCGTATTGAGTGGGATTTTTCCTTTGATGCTCTCCAACTCTAACGTCAAGTGGGCCCGGTTAAGACAACATATTGGCCGGAGTTGGACGAGGCTCTCCCATATGACGGGGGGTGCGACGCTACAACATTCAATGCTCTCCGTTCAAAAAAAAAGAATGGTAATATATTTTGAATGCATTTTATTTGGTAAGTACACCATATAGAGAGAGGTGATTAACAAAGCTTTTATTTGCTTGCATGATTCTTGTTCTTAACCTTTTTTTTTGTTTTCATCTGTTTAAAATTCTTGATATCACAATGAAGAGCTTTAGGAAAGCCTAATCTTGGGTCCTTGCTAAATTTATGGATTGGTGACGGTAAGGGTTATAGAGGCCATTTACAACTTACAATCATGTAGAAGATATTTTTGATGAAAGAAAATGTTTAATGCCTTCTTATGTGGAATAGGTTATGCATAGAGAGAAAAAAAAGGTTTTCTTTTAATGTTTTTTTACTCTTTTTTCTGTAACTTTTCTATTGATGAGGAGAAGTGAGAAATTGGAGTGAGTGAATAGATGTATTTGTAAAATAAAACCTAAAATTAATTAAAAACGTAATAATAATCCCACCGTATATCATCGATCGACGATTGTACATGTATATTGATCTTAAATCAAAAGATTAATGGTGAAATACAATAAAGATGTCAAATGGATCTATGAGAACGAAATAAGCAAACCTTGATGGTTGGATTGCCTCTGATGTCGAAGATTTGGCGTGTCGTTACTGATTTGACTGTTGCCATTCCGCTTCTTCGATGGAGAGATTGACCTGGAGAAGTGAGAATTGGAGTGACTGAATAGATGTATTTGTAGGTGGAGGCGTTTATACCCCTTCGGTTTTCGTGATGAAAAAACCAACATACATAAATCTATACCTATTAAATAAGTAACAGGTTGCGCCATGTGTCACTATTACGTGAGCTCAAGATTTCTTTTTCTCGCTTATTTTTTATTCATCACTAATAATTTAATATTTCTTTATTAACTATTTAATAGTTTCATTTATTAATTCCTAAATACTCATCACTATTTAATATTTCCTTTATTAATTCCTAAATCTTAATTACTGTTAAAATTTTTTTTTATAATTCATAAATCTTCGTTACTAACTATTTAAATTTTTCTTTATTCAACCCATGTGAAACACGAGTTTCTATATGTTAGGATAACAATGGTTTAATGCAAATTAAGATATTTGATAATCCCTTATTTTAATAATGATTGAAATCAATAATTTGTGTTATTAAGTTATTGATTAAGGATCGTCATATACCACCTACATGTTCCTATACACTTAATGAATTATCAATTATAAAGATCAAGTCCAACGGATAACAACATTGATGACATTCAAGTATACAAAAATCAACAAGTGAAAACCGACATCCACACGGAGGATCTAAGCTCAAACCAACAACCTGAATATGTTGGGAATCTAGAGAGATCTTAAAATGGTTTTAAATAATATAACCTAATTAATAAAAATGAAACTTTTATTAAACTAAGATCATTTCCAAAGATATTTTATAAAACCTTGGCTAAGTTTTTTTATAAAACCAAAATCATATAAATATTTTACAAGTTAGTTATTTTAAATCAAATGAATTGTATTTGAATTTGAAATGATAGAATCTTACCAAAATAAAGAAGTCTTCGTATGTGTTTTAACATGGAAGACACAAACCATATTTAAAAGAATAAAAGCCAAAACCAAAGTGGAAAGGATCATCCAAGCTTTGTAACAAACATAATAAATCTTACCATTTTAGTGTAAGATCTTGATATTTCATACCATAAGCCAAAGCACTTTTATTGGGCTTTAAATCTGGAGAAAATATGTGAAAATAGGTTTGGAAGGATGAATGAGACAACACACAACGTTCACAACACTAGAAGTTAAGAAAACAAGAGGCCAGCAGGCCTAAGGTCGCTTCAACGACCTTGGAAGCGACCGTGGGAGTGGTAGCCTTCTGTTTTCTTGTTTAGTGTGTTGTGTCTATAATACAATCCTTCCACAACTATTTTCCTCACCCTTTTTGCTCAAAACACTTTCATATACATATTTAATACATATATCTCTGGTTCCCTTGATATTCTAACATAAAATCAGGTGAGAGTTTGAAGATCAAAAAGCAAAATAGAAGAGTTGTGCTACAACTTCTAATCTTGTATTTCTTGTGTTTGTAATTTGTGTGGTAGTGTGTTACCACTTGATTGAGAAATTATTGTAAGTGACACTCACATTATGTGAGTTAAGTATCATCATACTATCTTAATATAGTTGATGATTGGGTTAGGAAACACTATCTTGATATAGTGTTAAGTTGTGAATTGTGAGTGTTACACTATTTTGATATAGTGTGTGAGTTTGTTGTGAGATAATACATTATCTTGATATAGTGTTAGAGTCTAGAGATTGTAAAGACTACCATCTTGATATAGTTAGTCAAAGAAGGTGATCACTACCTTTTATTAGTGAACCGTTTAGTGTACCAATGATCTCTTTTGTTCAAGAGAAACGTTTTAGTGGAGCAACTCTCGATTGGAGAATCAGGGAGATGGCGTAGAATGGATTAGTTAACATCCACTTTAACATCTATAAATCGCTTTTATCATTCTTACCTTAAACTCTTTACATTCTTGCCCCCCCCCCCCCCCCCCCCGACTCAAATCTAGTTTTCTACACCACCCCCCGACTCAAATCTAGTTTTCTACACTAACCTAGTCCATACCTTATAAATAAGTAATTGAGTATGCCACGTGCACACTTATATGAGTATGAGATTCTTTTTCCCACCTATTTTTTATTCATTATTAACATTTAATATTTCTTTACTAAGTACTTAATATTTTCTTTATTATTATTTTATATTTTTTTATAACTTTTAAATGTTAGTTACTAACTATTTAATATTTTTTTATTTAACCATCTTTCTAACCTATTTAATTTATTATACTATTTAATATATATAATAGTAATACGTAAGAGAACATAAATTTGACAATCTTAATATTAAGAATATTTTTTTAATAATGGGAAATTTCAAATACCGGTGGGCTGTAGGGTCCACTAATGGAGTATAATATTGCGACCATCAATGTTACTAGTCAGACTTCTTTTTAAATCTTTTATTTTTAGAATAATGGAGCACCTATTATCTATACTATATAATAAATTAAGGTTTTTTAGTGTCACGTGTCGTCTCCAAATTCACTCTCATCATTTTTTTTTCGTCTCTCTCTTATTTAATGCACTTCTATCTTTTAATAATAATATATATTTAAAGAAAAAATATAATTATACTAATAAAACACATTTATTTTAAATTATCCCTTATTATTAGAAATTTTGAAATTTAATTATGTAATTTTTATTTCAATCAAATAGTAAATGAAAAAATTACATTAAATAGTAATTAACTTATTTTAGAAACTCAATTATATATTAATTTTTACATATTTTGAGTTTATTTTTATCCTTAGTATATGTAATATATTATTTACAGCTGTAAAAAATATATATAAAGATTTAAAATTTTTATATATTGGTATTTTTCACCCCGTGTGTAGACACGGGATCTAAACTAGTTAAAAGATATAGAAAGGAAAGAAAATAGCGAAAATAATATTTTTTCGTACCTACACTCAATATTAAAAACAAGCCCTCATTAGCCTACGTGTAACGGGCTTGACCACCAAGTAACCATCCGAGATGTACTTAGTCGCACCACCATTAAGCCCTTACATTATTATATAAGTTGTGTGACAATGACTTGAGCAAAGTTGGGTGACCATGATCATGGTGAGTAAAAGAAATTTGAAGCATTGAGAATTTAAGTTTAATTAATTAAAATGACCTTTCATGCTAAATTGAATTGATGTATTTAATTCGATCAAAATGAATTAACTAAATATAGAAACATAAAGTTAAAAATAACAATTACACGATAATTGTGGTCAAACCTCTTTGCCAAGTGATGGTTACACGTATTCAAGTGACTTATAGGTGATTGGAGTGACTGTATACATGGCGCCTAGGTGGCCATGTGGTCAAGCCTTTTCCAAGTGACCATTTTACACATAGCCTTAGGGTGAAGGGGGCACATGCGGGTATATGTACCCGAGTGATTGGGTTTGAATTTGAACGTTGGCCGTCAGCGAAAGATCTGATACGAAGGTCGGTGAGCTGGATTGTTTTTGATTCGGGGAAACAGAACACACTGGGGTGGAGATGAGGGTTTATTTGAAACTTTGCAATATGATATAAAAATATTATAGATTTAATCAATTAAATATAAATTTAATCAATTACGATGAATAATAAAGAATATTTTATTTGTTTTAGTTTTATCAATTAAATATAAATTATATCTATAGTTTTATCAATTAAATATAAATTATATCAATTAAATATAAATTATATCTATAGTTTTTTATTAATTTTATTTTCTTTAGTTTTAATAAAGAATATTTTAAAAGAAAAAATAAATTCTTTAGGGTATTAGGGTTGGATTTGGATAAAAGTAAGATGACACACCCTAATTAGGTATTTTTGTTAGAGTAGTTTTTGGACGAGGGTTATGCCCCCTTCACCCTTAAACACGTTGTTAAAACTTTTCTTATTTATTTTTTACTCGTTTATTAATTTCTCTTCATTAATAATAATTCATATTAATGGGGCGTTTGTTTCATAGAATTCGTTAGAATTGAAATTAAAGGATTATTTTGAAGTCCATAATTTGTTTAGTTACTATATTTGTTAATGAAATTGTAATCTGAAAACAACTAAAACAACTAAATTACTCCTTAAAATGGTGAGTGATTCTGAAAATATCAAATATCCAAGCGAAAATATTAAATATCCAAGCCAATAAAAATTACATACTCAACCAAAAATTTAATATCTCGTAACTATATGCATAAAATTTATTCTGACTATAGAAATATATCATCACTCTTAAAAAAAAATAACTACTTTTTAAGATGAGCAATAATACAATGTGAAATAGTGGGCATCAAATTAGGTATCAAAGTACAAAGCTTCTAAGCTGCCTCTACAATAATCTTGCAAACCAAATAAAATTCAAACCAAAAGCAAGATTTCAGATAACAAAAACAGTTGCACCATTAACATCATCTCCAAATGCCCATCTTCTTTTCTAATATATAAACTCAAAAATCTTTACCAAATGATTCAAAACTTACCCAATTTCCTCTGTTTCTTCACCTTCCATCCCACTCAAACCTCCATTTTCTCCAGCAAAAGACGGATTAAGAAATTTCGCCACAAAAACCCACAATTTATACACATCTTCGAAATTTGTCAAGAACCCGAGTGAAGCAGTAACCACCTCGGCTCTAACAAACCCACCGCCATTTCCATCGTTATTCATAGGTCTGCAAACCGTTGTATCAGCAAGATCAATTGCAGCGCGGTTCTGTTTTGTGCTCTGTATAATTCTTGCATGACAGATAATCCCAACACCAAGAGAAATCCCATTTGATTCAGCTAACTTTTGAACAGTTTCTGGACTAATTAGCCCTTTGTTTCTGTTCCTCACGTTAAACGCCACTGATGCACCCCGTTCGTATTTAATTTTAGGCCCGTAAATGTGCACAAGCAGGTCAGAACCAGGTAATCTCAACTGAAGCAGAGAGGTCACGAGCCAATTGACCAAGAACCGAAGCCTGAGTGTGGTCTTGTTAAGACCTGACATGTTTACATGATCAAGATGCCTGCAACTTATCTCGGGTTCTCTTCTATCTGATTCTTGTTCTTCATAATAATCTTCATCATTCATATAATAATCTTCCAGCTTATTATTATTATCTTCCAAACCGAAAGACACACGTTTACTTCCTTCCATTCTCCCTAACAATCTGAACTCGCCTTCTGTTTCTCTACTTATAACCGCACTTTCTTTCGGTTTCTTGGTTTCGGGTTCGGGTTCTTCTTGTATCTCTGTATGGTTCAACTTTATTTCGGTTTCTTGGGGTTTTTCTTCAAAGATTTCTGATTTCTTGACATTGTGAACAGCAGCATCAAATGATAATACTTCGGTTACATGATGTGGTGAATTGATCTCTTTGTTGTTGCATTTCTTGCCTGTAAACCAACAGTAAATGAAATAATCGCTTACGATACTATGCAATTTAACCATTTTTTATAAAAGCCTGAAACTAATCTATGATTTTATATATAAAAAATTTAATCTTCAATACCTGCTAGCTCCTGCTTAGCTCCATTACAACCTGTAAACCAACAGGGTGGAGGTAAAGGCGAGTTTATGATCTCGGATTGTGAGTCCATCGGGCTCGGGCCCAAATCGATCCACATTGAGTTCTCAGATGATTCATCTTCACTGAAAACAGGGCTTTTCATGACCTCACCAACACAATGATTTCCAGTTTCTTCATAAATGGGGCTAGCTGCATCATGTTCCATCTCGGTTTCAAACACATCCCTCACCTGAGAAGGCGTATATGCACCAGAAAACGCCGGTAAAAGAGCTCCAGCGCGACTTTCCGGTACCCCTTCACCATTTCCAACACCTTCATCATCTCCAATTCCAGCCAACGCTGGAATCCCATCCATGGAATCACTAAGATACAAGGGAAAAACCGGGCTAATCTTCACTATCCCAGACCCCGTATGTCCAGATTGATTCTGTAGACTTCCAATCACCGACTTTTTAATAAGAAGACACCCAAATCCAGTCGGGTCATACCCAAAAACCCTGTAAAACGACGTGATGATAAAATCAGGTCGAAACAATGACAACCCTAGAGAATCCATATCTTTCGGGCCCAAAGCTCCAGCATCAAGCAACACATGCCAATTATTCTGCTGAGCTAACGCCATCCATTGATACGAGTATTTCGCACCCGTAACCCGGGACTGAACAGGAAACACAAACAACCCCGTCGACGAATCTTTCTTCCTTCTTTTCTTATTCAATATTTGTTTCCTAAGATGGGTCGAACACGGTTTCAATGTAGGCCATTTAAACCACGCGCTATGCACCTTCGCACCCTTCTCTTTAGCACTTTGCGCCATCCAGTTCACAGACTGACTCTCATGATCAAACATAGTCAACAACTTCTTATTACTATGAAACGGGTACGATTCCGCCAACAGTTTAAAAGCAGACCCTCTACTAACAGTAAACACCAGCCCATAATCACTCTCAGGAATGTTCAAATAATCAAATATCTTCATCTTTATATCATACTCAACAGTTCCCCTCTCCCCACCACCATACAAAGCATGATTCCCCAAATGCACATTGATCTCAGATAAACTGATACTACAAGACTCCCAATAACTAACAGTTTGCACAAATGAAAACAACCCAAATCCACAGTAATCAAGACATACCTTAGAGATAGTCTCAGTCAAATGTGAATACTCATCTCCTCTCAACTCATCAATCCCCTCAGAAGACTTGTATTTTGGATACATTGTAACAAACTTTGCCAAAGCTTCATCAAACTCAAGAACAGAATCTTCACTTTCATATACTCTATCTGCAGCTAAAGAAGTTGCTTTCAAAAACTCCTTTTGAGCCTGTAACCTAGCCAGTGATCTTGATCTCCCCAAACCCTTATCTTCTTTACCAATTGACTCTGAGAAATCCATACTAGATTTAACCAGAGTCCCATCTTCAGATGCTTGTTCCAGAGCCTCTCTAAGCTTATTCTCCTGCAACTTTCTGAGACCATTCGGGTCTCTTTTAACCTCTTCATCGGTTAGATCCGACCCGTACTTCCTTCGGCTCTTTTTGTCAGAAATTAGCGACACACAGTGAGATATAATCGGTTTCCATAGTGAAATATGCATTGAAACGTCAACAATTTTAAAAATCTGAAACCAATTTTGAGTGAATTTGTTATCTATCCGGTTACCCCATCTTATTTTTCCCCCAAATAGGAATTCGGAACCCTAGATTCGATAAACTAATAAAGCAAACGCGATCAATTTTGAACAATTTTGAAGCGGTTATGGAATAATAATTAATAAAAGTTAAAAACCTTTGATTCAAACTTCCAATCGCAAAGTTATATAATCTCCGACACGAAAAAGGGGGGAATTGAAAACACCGTCGGCAACACGCACACACACAGTTCACCGGACTTGAAATCGTTGAACAAGGAGGTTAATTGGAAAACCTAGAAGAAACAGGAAGACGATGGTGTGTGTGAGTGTGTGTTAACGGGATTCCTCTGAATCCAATTAAATGCAAACCTATCGCATTAATGGAAGCAACGGGTAGAGAGAGGTGAGGGGTGGAATTGGTATTGATTACACTCTGTTCTTGAGCTTCTACTCTGGCAGTGTGGTGGTGCCCAGCGTAAGGAAACGAATCTTTTTTTCTTTTTTTTTTAAATATTAAAATGAGGAAATTAAAAGGTTTGTTTAACCGGTTAGTCACTTTTTTTTTGCTAAAAAAGGTTGGAGCCTCTAGAATTGTTAATTAAATTATTTAAATATTTGATTGTTTTTGTTTCCAAAAGTATTTCAGAAAATGTAGTAATTGAAGGAATTGATTTCTAGTTTGACAATAAGGTAGATGAGTTATTTTGGAAAAGGATATACTCGATACAATTATATGATTATGTTATATTTCTCGTTATTTAATATGTAATTTCTTTAGCTTTTTAGAATGGTTGAACTGATGAATCATAAAATGGCTGGTTGGATATCTGGTCCCGTCTTAAAACAATGGTCATTTTACATGAGCTCGTTTCTATAATGAGTGGCTTAAACAGTTAATATAGCTGAATTAGATTGTTTTAAGGTCAGTTTAGCCAATCTAGTTTCTTAAATTAGCCATTGTTAACGACTTGATTATTGAAATTTCAATTAGTCATTCAATTTATGTGTAAGCTTTTATTATTTTGTTACATCTTAGACCAAAGTAATGATTTAACCAAAAAGTGCAAAAGTTTTTGTCACGTCATTGTCACGTAGACGGTGAGGCTTTAACTAAACTACACATTCACAAAGGGTGTAATGATTTAACTAAAAATTAAACAAAAAAAATAAAAAAAGAATGTAGTGATTGGTTGATCAAAGTGTGAGCTTCGTCTCTCTTCTCTCTCACGCCCGTTATGGGCTTGGTGGAGGTGCCCTTGGTGCCCCACTTTGGTGCACTCGTTTCGGTGTTTAGCACCAGAAAATGGTGAGGTGGCGAGGGACGTGACTCCTCTACACTTGTTCTTATCATTTCTAAAAAGTAAATATGAATACTAGATTTTCTAAATAAGAAAATCATTTGGACAAAGCCAACTTGGAAATACATTTACTGTCTTTGGTTAAGCTTTAGATTTTTAATTTATCTAATCATGGTCAAATCCCTTAAAGTACGGTTCTAGATTTGTTTTAATGATTTCTTTTGTATTTTTATCTTAAATTGCATTGCAAGAAAAACAAGTGTTTGATGAACAGACAAACTTAAATCAGAAGTTACATAATTCACATGATATAATTATTTCAAACAAAATAAATGTTTTAAATACTTTTACATAGTTTCTAAACAAAACAAAACAAAAAAATACAGATAAATATTACAAACAAATATTTTTTAATTTAATTTTTGTACCTACAATTTACCAGTAAATATGAAAATAGGGAATACTACAAATTATTTATTGACCTACTATTATTTTGTTAGTTTTTAAGGGTGATTTTATTCTTTTTGGCAGTTTCAAAATGAAAGCAACCCTTGAATTTGAAAGAGATGGTTTTATGTAAATCCATTTCTTTTTTTTTTGTATTTTACCAATTTCTATATAATCCAAATAAATATCAACCAACGTTAACATTGCCCCCCACTGAATTATTAATATATCACAATATAAATAAATAAAAATCAACAATATTAAAAAGCACTTTGTTTATATTAAACAGGATTAAATCTTGTATTATAAAGTGTATAATCAAACTTCTTTTGTTTATACTTGTACCATACAATGGTAACCTCACCAAGTTGACCGTTAACTTCGGTTCTTTTGGTCCATTAATAATAGTTGTTTTAAAAATGTTTTGTATTGAAAATCTAAAGTAGGAGATTTTATTTATATAATATTTTTCAGACTCAATATCATTTAATAAAAAATTAAAATCAAGAAAAATCATCAAAAACGAGATGTTGAATGGCAAAACACGGTTGTGTCACTATTTAAAAGATGTCACGTCAAAAATATAATTCAATACACTTCAATACACCTAATATTATAGTCATGTGAACACAAAGTAGTATAACACATTCGTGTCACTATTTGGACACAACGACGTCCTATACAAATTTAACAACTTTGTTTATTTTTATAGAAATTTACTTTGGGGATATCAGGGGCATATCTTAGCGTATCGTTAAGCCTAGGGTTTCTTGGAAAATTTATGATAATTTGAAAGCAGAAAAAGATAGGATTGAAAACCTTTAAGTTGATCTTTAACTCGTGGTCCATTAGGTTTGATTTCTAAGTGTTGCAAAATGAGAACATGTTGACTATTTGGACATAACTGCGCCATGTACTTATGTACGTACTTCATTAGTTGTGTGCTTTGTTGATGAATCATGATAGTTTAATCTATATAAATTTTGTTTAGTTATGATACATTTTTAGATTTGGTGTTGATATTCAATCAATGGCTTTTATTGCGTTACGATTGAACAACTTAACGTCTAGATCGTTTATTACTAAGTAGATTAAGTAATTGAATGATTATGGTAATACAATTGTACAACTACATGTCCAACATCTACCACTAACACTTTCGTCCACCGACACCATCACTACCTCCATCCACCACCATTTGCGTCCCCACGCATCGCCTGATGCACCCCTCGGCACTACTCCTCGCCTACAAACCCAAACATCTCATTCTAAATCAAGTAAATACAACACCTCCGGTCAAATTTCAAAAAAATGAAAATACACATCCCGTACCTTTCACCTATCGCTAATTATGTTGACATCACTATCCGTATAGTTACTCTCTAACCACAATCATCTTTGTCACCTCCACACCATCACCTCAATCATCATGAAAATCCCTTGTCCAAATAGCAAAATGAAACCACAAAATTAATTTAAATCTCAAAAGCTAATACCTATTTAATGAATAATAAAAGAATAAATATATAAATACATAGTATGTCAAATCAAATAAAAGTACATATATACATAGTTCATAACAAGTTGTAAGAATTTCTTAAACATATCAATAAGTTTAGGATTAAAATATTATAAGTTTTTAACAATTAACCAATTCTTTAGTTGTTATTGTTTTCTTTTTGAATGGCTTAGTTGTTATTGTTAACTCCATAAAATTCAACTTAGAAAAAGAAAAAGAAAAAAAAAATTAGGTTTTGAGCTTCCTCGGTCAAAGGTGCACCATTATCTTCTTTATCCTCCAATTAAAGTTTACTAAAGTGGAAATCATTTTCCTTTATTGAATTATTGCCTATTTACCATCCACCTCAATGATACCTTTTTTTTATCTCTCTATTTTGTGAATTCAAATTTCATATACAATTACTTCTACCTTTTTATTTAGATACATCTCTTTTGAAATATCTTTTATATCTACATTCGCATTCTAAAAATATTCAATGAATCGGTGTCATTCGACTGTCACATACGCAACAAGTATCGCGGATAACATATAAAAAATTCTCAGGTGTCACGTATCACGTGCCAATGCTTGTACCTATTAATATATCTTAAGAATATTAAAATAGTAACTAATTTTGTTAATAACTAGTTCAATACAAAACATCTAAATTCATGACAACTTAGCATGAACTTAAATTAGAGGTGAAATGTAGTTTGAAACAAAAGTTACAAAGTGAGATTTACAAATTAATAGTCAAATATTTCTGTTAAAAGTATATTAAATCAAATATTTATTTATTGGCAAATTGGTGTTTAATAATCCAAACTATGATTTATTGGCTGATAATAATTCAAACTAACAGTTTGGCTGGTGATAATCTCAATTTTCACTTTTGTTGTCAATGGTAGTATCAGTAGCATAATCATCATATATTTACATTCGATTTATACTCGATTCCGCTTGTACATTTCTCCATTTTATTTAAAATTGACATTTTGAGCGAAAATAAGTGTAAATCGAGTGCAAATCTATGATGATTATGCTACTGGGACTGTCATTGACAACAAAAGTGAAAGTTAGGATTATCACCTGTTAAATTGTTAGTTTGGATTATTATCAGCCAATGAGTAATAGTTTGGATTATTAAAAACCATTTTTTCTTTATTTATTTAACATTAAGGCCAAGGGGAGTACCCCCGTGAAAACGTCGTGGATCTAACCTGGCACGCGTGGCCGGTGTGGAACACCACGCCCCCTTGGCGTGGTCCACGATCGTGGAGCCCCTCCGTGAAGATCTCCACAACGTGGAAATGGACTTGTAGCCGTTGGGGGTGGGGCCTACCATCACAAACGGTCGGCTTCTGTAACATCCCTGATTTTCCGACCCTATTTTAACTTATTTTAACTAATAAAATAACAACACGACATTGAATCATATACTTGTTCAAACCTACACCTCATTAATCGTTAGCCGATCGTATTCAATTCAAGGATTTAGAACTCATAATCATGTGTTAACACCTCCTAGAGTTAATCCAGTTAGTACTCCAGTTAGGTGTTCTGTTAAATCCTAACCAGGCTAATTCTGTCAAAGCTGAAGTTGCAAGGGCTGATTTTGTAAATAACCATAAACCCTAGTAGGCACGGTCGCGCCACGTTTTGGCACGGTCGCGCCTCTTCTGGCACGGTCGCTCCACGTTTTGGCACGGTCGCGCCTTGTGTGGCACGGTCGCGCCTCTTATAGGCACGGTCGCGCCTCTTATAGGCACGGTCGCGCCTCACATCAAACGTAAAAACAGTCTTTAATCCGAAATTCGTTCAACTTTGTAACCGTTATACACGTTCATCTATTAACCACCATCATTAGTCAATTAAACATCGACATTACACTTGAATTGAAACCAATTATAGATTTTTAAACTAGAACCGTCGACCTCTTCATCTTTTGCTCATCGAATCCACCATTCTGATTTCAATCCTCCCAAACAAACGCATTATCATCCTCTCTAAAACTTCTGGACACACTGAAACAGCCGGAGTTGCAGCAGAAGACGCCGGAGATCAAACCCGTCGTCGCCGGAACTCATCTCTACCGTACGCTATCAATTCACCGTCTTTCCGGGTAATTGAAACCTCCTACACTTTCGATTTATTCTATAGATCAAAAGCCCTAATCCAATTTAGACTCTCAATATCGAAATTTACTCGAACCCGATCCTAAGTTTCATTTAAAAATGGTTTAATCGAATCCAACTTTAAACATGTTTTAAACACAATTAATCTACACCAAAAGACTCGTACTAACCTTGTGAATGAAAGCCCTATACATTCCAGCACTATCAATATAAGAATCAATCAATTCGTTCCTGTTTTGAAAGAGACACGGTCGCGCTAATCATCTAGCACGGTCGTGCCTCGGGAGACGCAGTCGTGTCGACTTCCAGCGCGGTCGTGCCTCCTGATCAGACCCAGTCATGCTCGTTGGCTAGACTTGATCGTACTCCAGAAGCATAGACACGGTCGTGCCTATCGAAGGCACGGTCGTGCCTAGTGGTTTGACTAGTTGTCCTCTGTTTGACCAACACGGTCGCGCCCTGTCTAGAACGGTCGCGCCCGCCCTAGCACGATCGTGCTCTACCCTAGGCACGGTCGTGTGTGTTGGCAGAATGTTTATAATCTTTTATATTTCTAAACAATTAGTATTTCAGATTAATTTTTAAAATAAAAATAATTGAATTTATAAAAATCTGTATTATTTTTATTTAGAAAAGATCAAATATTTAATCTTAAAATAAATGAAAATTATTTAAAGTTCAACATTTAATTTATAAACCCTACACTTAAATAATATTTTAATGTCTAAATTTCATTATATAAATAAATGAATAAGGTAATAATTATTTATTTGATTTATAATTAAACAAAAACATTTATTTAGTTATACTTAATTACATCTAACACTTACATTATTTTCTTAAACAGTAATTATTTAATTTACATATTTAATTATTCCAAACTCAAACCTTATTAAAAAATGTTCTAAAAATATTCATTTCAAATCTTTCATTTTATACAATACTTTCAAGTACCAATCACTAACTTTATCCAATTTAACTTTAGATATAGACTTAGACTATTGTGCATTATTAATGCAATATACATTACACTCTATGTTAACATTGTGCGATACAAGGATCACATTACTATCTAGTATCTCGTGTTAGCTACGCCTTCGAATCAAGTGAGTATTTCATAGCCCCTTTTACTCTTTTACACTTTTGGGGTGAAATATGAACTCTATCAAATTACATGTTTACATTATACAAACAACACAAATACAAATCCTATTTACATTCATGTGTGCAATTTGAGCTTTATGCCCGAGTGCTAGGTGTGCTAACCTTTGTATGCGATTATGTGCAATCATTAACTATTCAAGCCGACGGTTTTCAATGATAGATCTATTGAGTCTGACAAACCCACCCAGATTGGGGTGATTGATACCGACAACACAATTTTGCAAGCTAGTTACAGATTGTACTTGGTTACACAATAGCTGCTCCCCATAAATGCCTTATTTATCATGTTATGTAAGGATTTGTTTTACAAACTATATGCTATCTATATACAAACTTGTGTTATACTCACCAACTTTTTAGTTGACCTTATTTTATTCATGTTTCAGGTGCTTTCATATGAGTTTGATCAAGACATGCTACACATAGGCTTTGGACCTAGTTAATCTTAATTCAAAAACAAATTGTATTTCATTATGTACTTGGAACTTGATTCATGTTGTTTGAATGGAAATGGATTTAACATATTACAATTTAGTCAACTTTGAGCTCATGAACAGTCTACATGTCCCGCCCCGACGATTCCGCCGTCGGTTGGGGTGTGACAGCTTCTTCTTCTCCGGTGAAGATCTCAATCGCTTCTTCTTCTGGTTTTTTCTCCGATGAGCGCTTCTTCTTCTAGTTTTCTTTAAAGACCAGTTTAGGGTTTTGGTGGGCTACCCATGTAGCCCAATTAAAAGACATTTATCTATTCAGCATAAAATTATTTTTATTCTCCGATTATTATTATTATTGTAATTATTATTATTATTATTATTCAGCACAAAATTATTATTATTATTAATGCCTTTATATTAATTATTAAAACAAATTAATATTAAATTAAATTAGAAAAAGAAAATGACGTGGCAGTGTGGAGATGTGGAACCATTTCCCTCAAATGTGTTGTGGAATCTAATGTGGCGCTGACGTGGAGGGGTGTGGAAATGTGTGGGTAGTCCCCTTGGCCTAAAAGTTAAGTCCACTGTACTAAAAGAAAAGTAGGAAATAGATTTTTTTTTAACGGCAACACCTAGATATTCTAAGATAATTGGGTTCCCCCGGGGCAACACCTAGAACATCCAGGGCAGCCCACCATAGGAGGAACCCCCCAACTGGGTAAACCCACTGACCTGACCATATACCTCTTTTTTGTTGTTGCCAGGATTCGAACCCAAGACCTCCACTATGGGAAGTCTTGGGACTTCCATTACACCAAATGGCCAACGGTAGGAAATAGATTAGTCAACCATATGATGTGCATGCTTTTAGTAATTGATTACACATTACCCATGCAAAAGTGATTAATGCCAACCAAATAGAAAAAGACAAGTCAACATTTGTTAAAGCTGAAATTACCAACTAATAATCATCAAGTTTGACCTATTGGAATCATCTTCTTGCTCCCATTGCCTCTTACCTTTCCTCAGTGGGTTTCCTTTCCATCAACAACAATCTCCATCAAAAGCAAAACAAAAAGTATTTTAAAACATGTATATCTATCTTAAATCATGATTTTTAAATATAGCACATACATTAAATAATCATTTGAGTTAATAGCATAAATGGCCCCTGTGGTTTGTTCCTAACAGAAGACTTGCAAATATAACAAGCTCCAGTGGTATGATAAAAATGCTATAGACAATCTTTTAATTCTCTGTTACTGTTTAATTTCATTTCTATGTTTAATACTTTGTTGTTGTATTAACCAAGTACATTGTTCAACTTATGGTTCATATGTAGACTTGGCAATCTTGACCCAAAGTAGGGGAAATGGTTGGTTTGGGTAATTTCTTTTTGTATTTTGGGTTGAATTGGGTAAACATCATAACACAAAACAAGTTGAAATGGGTAACACCTTAAAACAATTTGGGTCAAGATTGTTCGCCTAAAAACTATGTAAATTTAGAATGGGTTCAAACGGGTACCAGATTTTGGTACTTTTCTTTTCTAAGACATCTTATTTCAAGCCGAGCCACTTTTTGGTTACAACCCATTCTGATCCGAAGCAAATTGATACTTTTTTTTTAAAACGACCCGTTTTGACTCGAACTCATTTTGGTCATAGCCCATCCTAACCCAAACCCATTCTGACCCGTTACCCAACCCACCCATTTTTCCAGGCTTATTCATATGGAATGAGAAATTTCAAATATCATGGACCACTTGGTGCCTGTGACAAAACTGATCGTTTTGCATTGTGATGTTTGTAAGGGAGTTGATGTTACATTGTCTGAAAAAATAATAATAATAAAGACTGGCAATACAAGTTGCATATTCTAATCAACATCCATCAGCAAAGACCTTTTAGCTACAACAAACAAATTGTTGCTGCAGATTGTTTGATCTTAAGCCTATCAGGTTGTTTCTAATTAGACCTGTTTAGCCGCAGGTCTTCAGAAGATGCGAATCTGTTTCTTGTAAATAACTTCCAGGATCCTCTTCAGGTGCAGTTTTATTTCTGCTAGTTTCTTAGCCTCTTTGATGTAGCTCATTTGAAACCATTTGGGGCCAAAGGAGACCAGTTTGAATCATCAATCTCAAAAGCACCAACAATATAGTCACCACAAGAACAATAACAACAAATACATCAGACTACACCTATACCAATTGCACTTGTGCAGGCTGCAACCTGCAGTAAAAATGCAGTAAAAATGACCCAAAACATGCAGTAAAAAATGTCCCATTGTCTAAAGAATTGCATCAGATTACAATAATAACAAACCATTCATTAAACCATCAGATTATAATGAAATAACATAAGACATTCATTAAGCCATTCAAAGCATATAGTTATTACATGACCATCAAAAAGAAACCATCCCAAAAACTTAAACTGTAATATTTCAGTTACATAACCATCAAAATAACAGCCTCATCATCATCACCAAGATTGACAGACTCATCACCACCTTCTTTCCAGTTCAAAAGCAACCTCCCTGAAGCCGTCTTTTTAGTCCCAAGAGGTCTAGTCAGCTCAGGTGATACATCCTCTAGTTCCTCAATAACAACTTTTGTTGATTGTGAAGAATTGAAGTAGTAATTTTGGTATGACCGTGCTCAATGTACAACTCAATTACTTTGTTGTCTTTAACATATTGCCCCAAATGATTAACCTCTAAAGCTGCTAAACCAACATCTAAATTTTCCTCCTCATTTTTGCAATGACTGTAATTCAGTTTTCAATTCATCAAATTCAGGCTCTAAACCAACATCTAATTCAGGCTCTAAACATATGATCAATCAAAAACTATTATCTTCTAGTTTCATCAAATTCTTTTGCAATGACTGTAATTCAGCTTTCAATTCATCAACCTCTGGGTGAGTTTGATCCCCAGAAGAGAAAACATGTGCACAACTAAATAACTCAATCCAACTTAAACCTGCATCTTTCTCCCCCAAAAGCCCTCTTATCTTCCTCCTCATTTTTGCCACATCATCCCACCGATCCAATAACGCGTAAAGATTCGTTAACAATACGTATGCAGCACTATCTTCTTCATCTGCATTCACAATTCTTTCAGCCACGCGGTTTCCTACTTCAATGTTCCTCCTGTCAACGCATGAGCTCAGTAACGTTCTCCACAGTTCAAAACTAAACCCCCCTGACGTCGAATCCAAATCCATAATCATCTCCTCAGCTTCTTCCAATAATCCTGCTCGACTTAATAAGTTAATCAAACAAGAATAGTGTTTATATCGAGGAATCAACCCGTTTTGCTTCATGGAGCTCCATATAAACTTCCCTTTATCAACTAAACCACAATGATTACAAGTAGCAAGCAAAGAAAGATATGTTACTTCATCTGGGATCAGTCCAAGTTTCACAATTTCATCAAAGATTCTAAACGCGCTTTCTGCTTTCCCATGGTGACCATACGCCAAGAGTATCGCGTTCCAGCATTTCAAATCAGGGGTTTTTATTTTGTAAAGAATTAACTCTGCTGATTTTAGATCACCCGTTTTAGCATACATATCAATCAGGCTTCCACACACATTAATCTCTAAATCATACCCGCGTTTAAGAGCTTGACAATGAATCATACCCCCTTGATTACTAGCAGCAAGATCTGCACATGCACTTAACGCAATACTGAGTGCAAAGCTATCAGTCTTGTGTTCTTTTGACATTTCATGGAAGCATTTGATGGCATTCTCACCATCACCCATTCGAGCATACCCCGTGATCATTTCTGTCCAGAAAACAACATCTTTACTTGGAACTAAAGCTTGAAGCTTTTGAGCCGATTCATAATCCCCATTTTCAAAATACATAGACGCGAGTGTGCTTCCAATATACACGTTTATGTCAAATCCTGATCTGATAACTTGACCATGAAGTGGTTTTCCAAAACTACAAGCTGGTAAAGATCTTGTTGCAGAGATAACCGTAGCAAATGTATAGCCATCAGGTTTAATGAAAGAAACTTTCTGGAGATAGATAAACATTTCAACACACTTTTTTCCATCTTTATTTCCTGCTAAACCAGACAACATCGAGTTCCATGAGACTAAATCTGGACTCTTTATGTCTTTAAAAACCTTTATTTCCATTTCGGTATCCCCACAAGTGGAATACATGTTTAGCAATGCATTCTGCAACGGGAGATCAGTTGGTGTTCCAGATGTTATTACCCGGGCATGAGTGACTTGTCCGATGTCATGCTGATGCAACTTGCTACACGCGGTTAATACCATCGAATAAGTGAACTGAGTAGGCAAAGCTCCAGCCTTTACCATGCCTCCATAGAAACAAAGTCCTTGCATGATCTTTTCGTTTTTCATGTGCCCAACAATAATAGAATTCCAAGCCATGGCATCTTTCTGAATCATACAACCGAAAACCTTCTTTGAACTCTCCAAATCACAGCAATCCGAATACATTCCAAGCAGAGAAGTTTGAACCAATGTATCACTCACAAATTCAAGTTTAACAATCTGTGCATGCAAACCGGATCCCAGCATTACATCTCCACGGCAAGAACATGCTTGTAGCAAGCTAGTAAAAGTAGGTCCATTTGGCGTAAATCCTTCAAGATTTAACCGCGCCAGTAGTTTGAACACCATGTGCGCATCGGGACTGCGAGAATAACCAGCAATGAGGGCGTTGTAAGACACAAGGGTTCTCTGAGGCATTTCGTCGAACACGTGGTGTGCGTCTAACAGCGAACCACATCTTGAATACATGGATAGGAGATTGTTGTTTAGGTATGGGGATTTACGTATTGGCGATGTGGATGTGATCACTCGAGCATGGATTTGGCGGGCTTTTATTAGGGTTTTGACCGAGCTGCATTTTTGGATGAGGAGAGTCGCTAATGCAATGGCTTCTTGAGATGATGCCATATAAAATTAAGCAGCCTGTTTATTTTATTCGATCTTGCTGTGTGGTTTCCGGCTAAAACAGAATCATCTCCGGCGACGGCGAGATGAGCTGGCGTCAATACTCACGCCTCTGTCATCTTATCCATGATTCTCTCCATCCGTTTACGGTAAACTGTTCCCTTCACTTCCATTTATATTTTCTTTTTTCCATCCTCTGTAACCCTAATATTTCTCAGGTGAAATTAACGGTGTCAATGACGAAAGAACAAGAAGAGTCAGTCTTAATTACTCTATCTCAGGTCTTTAATCACTGATTACAATTACAATTACTTGAAATCGTACTTGAAATCATGAATCTCTGTTTATGCAAAACCCTAGTTTTCATCTTTTAGGTTTTGAATAAGATAAAGTTTTGGACTGCCGAATTGGACTCTGATTCCGGTTCCGATTCCGACAATAATGGAACCAATTACCTTCATCGTCATTCTTCAACTTCCAGTTGTATACTCAATATCACAAATGACTTGGTATGATTTAATTCCATTCTGTTATTCAAGATTACGGACTGAATTCATTCATCTTTTAGTTTTGATTTGTTGTAGGTGTTTTTGCTAGCTGTAGAGAGTCAGTATGTTCAACATTTGGCTGCAAATGCGCTTGTATCTGTATCCGAGTTTGTGGTGGCATCTGTATGTTATTATATATTTATATCTAACCCTAAGCATGATCTTGAATCCGAATAATTTCGTTCTTTCTAACAACCAATATGTCTTACAGGGGAGCTATTGGGAAGAATTCATGCAATCACTGTGTTTTTACTTTGAGTTAATAATCTGTAAAGTGATTTCACCTTCTTCAGACCCACCGATTAGCGCTAAACACATGGGGTGTGATTCAACAGATTTCACATTGGATTTGCAGCCTGTGTTGAAAAATGCTAGATGGGACTCGGTAGGTGCTATTGTTTCAGTACTACGCGGTATTCTGAAACAGGTGAAACATGAAGATGATGCTAAAATCTTGGAAATTTACTTTCAAGTTCTTGGTTCTTGCCTTGAAGTTATACCATGGGACTCATTTGCTGACGCTAATAAACCGCCCGTATCATGGTTTGAGTTTTGTGGGTATCTTGTTCAGTTGTTCTGTTCATCGGCTGATTGTGAAGAAGAAAATCCAGCTGTTCGTGTAATCTTCATTGTCTTTCCAAAAATTTTAACTTGGTATTTTGGAACACAAGGGGAAGGTCATAATTCTAGCATCTCCCGATACATTCGACACAAGATTTTGGTATGTTTTTCGTTTAGATGAATTAAGATTGGAAACTGGAAATATGATCATTGTTGGATAATATTATAATAATATGTAACCGTTTAATATATACGCAGGTACTGATGATCAGGCTTAGTTCTCTAATCAATCTAGACTGTGTTACAGTTGTTTCATGGCTGCGTCTTATTGAAAAATACTTCCAAGATCTATTGTCTGAATCTGTATCTGAACCAGAGGCTGATCAAGATGACTGCCTTAAAGATTCTCCATTTGATGGAACTTCACATCGGCATTTACAAAGACGGGTTATTTTTATTTATTTAAAGTGTGCATTTAGTTTAATAGGGTTAAAAGAAAAATGTAAGAAGCAATGTTCATGTGGGAATATGAATTCTTGCTCAAAGAAAGGATTTAGAGCAATTTTTGAATGGCTCAAGAAGCATCTTCCTGCAAATATTCTTGATAACAATGAGTTATATGATGATTGCTGCAAAAGCTTCACTAAATCTTTCATTCAGCTTTATATGCATGAGGATGATATGCTATTTAAAATCCTCTTACAGTTGACATACACTCCTTTTGAATACACACAACAGTGAGCAACCTGACTTATAGTTTATTTTTTATATTTTTGTTTTTATATCATAGTTTTAAATTTGTAGCATTTATTCGTGAACTTATGTCACGTTACTCAACCCCAACAGGATGACTGTAGATTGGATATCCGAGGTGGTTGAGGAAGATATACTTTTCCTATTATCTGATATCTTCGATCCTGTACGCTTCTTTCATCTATTTCTTTCAGAGGTGATTTTTAAAATTTTTAGTATTATCATGTTGATTTTTTTTTTGTAACAAAGTTGTAATCTTGCACTCATATCTGTTATTTGCAGCTACATTATGATCATCAGGTGCTTCTTGATTACCTTATTTCAAAAGACACTGGAGCCAGCAGTGCTGAATATCTTTTAAGGCATGATAAAATCATTTTCATTCATTGTTTCCCTGTGACTTGTTTACCATTAATGTATAAATATTTTCAGGTGTTTGCGTATTATATGCGATAAATGGGACTCCTTAGTGGAATTTCCATTTTGGGCAGAAATTGAAAGACAATCATATCACAAACGAAGAAAATATGAGGATGGGAAGACTTGTGAACCAGCAGTTTATAAAGCGCGTGACTGCTTGCTTCTGTTAAAGAAATCTGTAGAAAGTTTACACCAGAAAGATTTGTTTCCGTATAATCCACAAGTTCTTTTGCGACGGTATGTTTTCTTAAAACGTCTTCCGTGCATGGCAAATTGGTAATTATTATAGAATTTGGAAGTTTTTGTTGCACTTGTGATTAGTTACTTCATTTGCAGTTTAACAAGATTTCAGGAACTTTGCTTAAGGTGATGGGGTGTAAGAGAAGTGTGATTCGGGATTAATCTTGCTGTTTGTTCGGTTTACATATCGTGTAAGTTTTGTGTATAGATTTTTTAGCTCAATAGACTTTTCATTGTATTTTGGCAAACTCCTTACTAAGCAATTTGTGCAAAGCCTCTCTGAACACATAAACAGTAGAAGCTTAAAAATTTCAAAACCATTTAAAAAAAATATTTTTTAAACCTTTCACCTTTTATAAATATAACTTAATATAACAAGTCTAAGAAGTCACTTTTATAAAATAGAAAAGTCAAACATGTTGACTAAGAAGTCACTTTTATAAATAGAAAAGTTAAACATGTTGACTATCTCAGTATCTTAACAAAGTCAAACTTTCTATAATAGAGAGGTCCGGATTGTGTTTACAGAATCTAGAGCACGTAAAATGAGGTGTACAAGACAATATACGAAACATAGTTGAAGGATTTCACTACAACCTGGACGGACCTTCACTAAGGCTATGTGTAGTGGGCTCACGCTCACTGCCAACTCACGCATTTTGGGCGTGGAACACCATCTCCTAGGGGCGTGAAGGGTGGGGCTGTAAGGCAAATCACAACTTGGAAACTATCATCATTCATACCCGAATTCTCAATCCATCCCCAACCCGTATCTGTCCAATTTAATTTTTTTCTTCCGTTTCCATGAGCCTAATTCTTTCCTTCAACCTAAGATTCCGACATTTTCATCAGATTTAACATGATTATCAAACTTAGAGCTCAACTTAACTAATCCGGAACTGAATTGCACCTTCCCATAAACTGTATCTTCCAACCCTTTTATTTCTTGATTCGTAACTATTACAACGTAACACCTCACACTTTGATTTTTTAAAATTTAATTTAAGGCTTAATATGATTTTTCTCAAATAACTCACTTGTTAGATTAAAATAAAAAAACAAAATACATGAGCTTGCTTATTTTTTTATGAACATTCCAGCATAAATTCTAACAAAAACGGTGTTGTTTTCAAAAAAAAAAAATTGGTCTCGTAAGTAGTTTTGACACGTGTTTCGATCGACATTTCGGATGATAAATAATAAAATGCATTAAAATTTAAAAAAAAAGTCCGCTTTATTATCACACTCACTAACACGTAACACATGTTTAGTGAGTGTGAATGTGAGCACCACTTCTGTCTACCTGGTGCCTGCGTGGTACCACTTTTTGGCTCACACTCATTAACCATAACACATAGCCTAAGGTAAGGGTGTTCAAAAGTATCCGTATCCGAACCCGAAAATTTGCTCATCATCTTCTGACTCATATTTAGATTGATCATACTTAGTACCGTAGATGCCTTCATCCAAAGTTTCACTAGAATCAGCTTCAGCTTCAGCTTCAACACTTTCCCGAACTTCATCATTAACATTTTCTTCAGCTTCTGTGTTTTCCACATGCTCATGTAAATCCAAAGGATCCTGATTTTCTAATTCTGGGTTTATGAACCAAGCTTCTTAAACTGGTTGCTCTATTTCTTGTTCTATGTTTTGCTCAACTTCAATCTCATCCTCTTGGTTCCCTTGGGCCTGCTCTTCATCTTCTGATGAAGATGAGTCAAGGACTTCAATATTTGGGTCAACATCAGGGACGACTTCTTCAATTTCTCCAATAATGTGCCCAAAAAGAGGGACATCTGCAATGATTCTGTTAGTTCTGGAACTCGAGCTCTTAATGTAACTAAGTGTCTTGGTATTCATATGGTCAAAAATCAGGAGAGGACCAACTTGTTGAAGATTTGGGTGAAGATGGTTGATAATCATTTGTAGAAATCTTGGGTAGACAAGAAACTTGTCTCGGACTCTCCAAGTTAAATTTTCAATCATCTGCTTGAACACGAGTCCAGAGAAATTGTACTACCTTCCTTTAACTAATCCAAGAACTGCTGAAGCAACCAATGCATTTGCTGAGTCAAAGCCTCCTTTCCTGATAGAAATGCAGTGTATAAATACATGCACAATGTATCTCCAAAGAGGGGGAAGAGCATTCTTGATAATTTGCCCGCTTTTGAATTCATCTGGATGACCCATTCTTCTGAAACATTCTCGGATGTAAAAGCTTGTGAATTCTACTAGGGCCTCATGATTATCATTGAACTGTAGAACCTCTCTGATAGTTGCTTTAGAAAATAACACTTCTTGATTTTGAACAGTGGCTCTAATGTGTTCTTTGTTGTGATGGAGACTCTTGTGGCAGTAGCCCAGAATTGTCTGATAGAAGACTCAAACACTGGCAGATTGATCAAGTACAGGTATGAAGTCTGCATTTTTGGGATCAGTAGTATTTAACACAGCACACACATTGTGCCTTTTGACAAATAAGAGATCCATATCTGCACAGAAACAACACAAGAAAAAATTATCAAACATAAGTCCAACACTTAAAAAATTTCAGAAACGAAACTACTAGTTTCGGGTGAAGAAAACATATCGAAACTACATAGTTTCGGGCACCAAAGGGTATCGAAACAACTAGTTTCGATGCAAAACCTGTTCAAATTCTGAGACATCATTTTAAAAACGTAACACCCTTTAATCGAAACAACTAGTTTCGATGCCTGAATTCTGAACAAATATACAGACTCAATAATCAAAGAAAAAGGATCTAAAACTTATACACAAACTCAAAGAATCAGGATCAAACAGGTAAAAATCATTAACACTAAGTAAAAGAGGACAAAGAAAGAGCCTGTGAGAATCGAAACTTCATCTTACCCAAAGTATCAACTTTAATCTGCAAGAATATACAAAAGGAGGTAAGATATCAACAATGGTGAGTTCATAAACAGGATTAGAACACAAAACGACCATGATTATGAAGAATTAGTCGTAAAACTCTTAGAATTAAAACCCTAGGTCCGACATTTTTTATAAAAATTGCATACAATGAACAGAAATCAGTACCTGATGATGAAGACGACGAGAGAATCAGATAAGAAAGACTGATTTCGCAAACTTAGATCGAGGAAATGAGAGATTTTGTGTGTGAAGATGAAGGTGAAAAAAGTTTTGGAAGAGTGAGAGTGAAGGAAGCATGAAAAATAACCTGATTATGAAGACATTCAATTTGAGCTTAATAAAGACTAAAACTGTCGAAACTACTAGTTTCGATTAGGCAAAGTAGTTTCGGGCGGTTGAGTAGTTTCGATGACATTGTTGTTTCGGGTGACATAAGATACTTGATCAAAAACAAAGGAAAAAAAAACATTCATATGTACACAATTTAAACACGCTAATAAGGAAGATTAAGAAATTTATATAGAAAAATAAAAGTAAAAACAATAAAAGATATAAACACTTAGCATTGGAAAAGATCCAACGTGAGATCATATCTGGTCAAACCCTTGAAACACTTCATTTTGCACTCAGCTACTGTGAATCCCTAAAGATAGCTGATATTTGTGCAAGATAAACCCGAACATTTGTTTGTATAATGATTTCATGTGATTAAGAGGTACCATTTGAGCATGAAACACGGCGTACCCCATATTTTGAAATAAAATGGTTTTGAAAGCCTATCAACGCTCAAGAAATATCCGTATTCATCTTACCGTCTCTTACAGGTTAACTAGGGTACCATCTTGGTAAGTTAAAATCATCGCCAAAAGTAAAATAAAATCCAACTGGATATACGAAGTTGTAAAAAAGAAAAATATCCAAGTGGATATTAAAAAAAGTACGAATATTCTAGGTCTTTGCGTAAGCAAAACAGAAGAAGCCGTAAAATTATCCAAGCGGATAGGAAAAGGTTGAACATCCAAAATCTTTGCGTAATCAAAACAGACGGGGTCAAATCATCCAAGTGGATGGGAAAAAGATGAACTCCCGAGATCTTTGCGTAAGCAACACAGACGGGGTCATCGGCGGTAACTCTCGTTACTTTGACGGTCACCTGGCGCATGAATCAGAATCCAACACGTAAGCCTATATCTGGTTGAATCGGTTTTCTTAGCTTTAAAATGGGTTAGATGTTTCAAAAATGGGTTCAAACACACGTGTACGATTGAGAATTAGCTTTACAATGAGTTTTTCTTAAGCAAACAGTAATCAAAACAAATATTTTTCTTTTCTTTTTTTTTTTACTATACAAAGCAATTCTTTTTCTTTCTAACTGTAAATTCCATTTTCTCCCTCATAAGTTTTGCTCTCAAAGGTAAATAAAGAAAACAACTATACATAAAAATAAAATCTTTTTGGAAATCTTCCCGATTAACAAGTTTAAATAGAAAAGACAATATGCACAAGAGTTACTGAAAGTTGATCATGCCGAGCATCTCCACCAATTTCTTAAATCTGACAGAATCAAATGCTTTTGTAAAGATGTCGGCGGTTTGCTTATCGGTTTTGACTTCAATGATTTTGATATGTTTCTTTTTGACACAATCACAGATGACGTGGTGTTTGATCTCAATGTGTTTGGTTTTTGAATGCTAAACGGGATTTTTGGTGATATGGGGAGCGATGGTGTTATCACACAGGATGGGAGTTTCATGGAAGGTGATCCCGTAATCAAGCATTTGATGGTGGATCCACCTTACTTGGGAACAACAAAGGGCTGCAGCAATGTATTCGACTTCGGCTGTGGATTGGGAAACGATGGTTTGTTTCTTACATTGCCAGGAGACGAGGCGGTTGCCAATAAACTAACAACCCCCAGAAACGGATTTTTGGTCTAAGTTGCATCCCCCGTAGTCTGAATCTGAATGTGCCAAAAGATCAAACAAGTTATTTTTGGGATACCAAAGCCCAAGTTTTGGCTTGTACTTCAAATATCTTAAAATACGTTTGACGGCACTTAAATGAGAGAGTTTAGGATTAGCCTAAAAGCGTGCACACAAGCACACTGCAAACATGATGTCTGGTCTGCTGGAAGTGAGATACATGAGAGATCCTATCATCAGTGATAGAGGTGCTGATCAACGCTTTCACCATCCAAATCAGGAGACAGACTGTGTCGAACTTCCACGGGAGTCTTGTAAGGATGAGATTTAGTCATTTTGAACTTGGTCAGGATTTCTTTGACATACTTCTCTTGATGGATAAGAATTCCCGACTCAGACTGATCTACTTGCAAACCAAGAAAGAACTTCATTTCTCCCATATAGCTCATTTCAAACTTAGAACGCATCACTTCCTCGAACTCTTTACATAATCGAGGATTTGTGGATCCAAAAATGATATCATCAACGTAGATTTGCACCAAAATAGTGTCCGCACCATCCTTTCGTTTGAACAAGGTTTGTCGAATTGCTCCTCGTGTGAAACCATTATCAAGCAGATGCTTAGATAACGTCTCATACCACACACGAGGTGCTTGATGAAGACCGTACAATGCCTTATCAAGTTTGTAAACTTTGTCCGGGTAACTTGGATCAATGAAACCCGGTGACTGCTTGACATAAACTTTCTCTTGAACCTTTCCATACAGAAATGCGCTTTTGACATCCATTTGATGAACTGTGAAGTCCAAGTAGGCTGCATAGGCGAGAAACATTCTGATGGCTTCCAAGCGAGCCACAGGTGCAAAAACATCCTCAAAGTCAATCCCTTCTTCTTGATAAAACCCCTGAACCACCAAGCGGGCTTTATTTCGAATCACGATTCCCCCTTCGTCCTTCTTGTTACGAAATACCCAACGAGTACCGATTGGAACTTTGTTCTTTGGAAGGTCCACCAGATTCCACACATGTAACTTGTTGAACTGCTGCAATTCTTCCTGCATGGCCTCTACCCAACTGTTCTCAAGTAAAGTAGCTTTGATATTCTTAGGTTCAACTTGAGATATGAAGCAAGTGAAAAGACCATCATTCATTGCTTCTATGGCACTACGAGTTCGGACTCACACATTGAGTGGTCCAATGATGTTGTCGGTGGGATGATCCTTGTGAATTCTCAACTGTGGAATCTCATCCTCTTCCAATTGTTCATCCAGATTGGTAATGTTATTGTCAGAAAGGTCAACTTCATCATCAATAGGACCTTCGGCAGATGATTGTGGAGCAACATCTACTATTGTAGGAGTTTCTTCCTCAACAGTTTCACTTGTTGCCACAGAGTCTGAAGAATCCTGAGTGGATGATGAAGAGGAGCTTTGTGACAATCCGGACTTTGCAGTTAGTTCCGTTAGCAATCCTGTTAAATATTCTACTAAATCCTAACCCGGTTAACCCAATATTAAATCCTAGGGACTATTTCTGTCAATTTTCAAACTCAAACTACAAGGACTGGTTGTGTAATTAGTAAAAACCCATTATGTTGATCTCTGAAAGTCAAAATTGAATGAACCGAGTTCCTGTTGACTTTTGAAAGTCAAACAGACTTGTTTTTAACCCAAATTCAAACCTTAAGGACTAAATCCGTCAATTCCTAAACTTATATGCATGAAATCAGAGGGACTAGATCTGTAATTAACTTATTTTTGATTTCATTGACTTTGGAAAGTCAACCCGTTTATTCTTGATTCCAATTCGCAGATTCTAACTGAATTTCGATCGAATTGTAACGGCTGTTACACGAACATGATCATTACGCTTATCATTAAGCCATCAAACATCGCAATTACGAGCAATCAATCCCGATTATGAATGATCATGTCATAACCGTCTACCATCATATCATACCCATCGAATTCGACAAGTTTTTATAACATACTCGCAAACTGATCATCTGTACACGATAAACGAACCCCTAAGAAGTCTCTGCACACACCACTTTGATCGGAATTACAACAGAAGTCGCCATGGATTGAACCATTCACAGCCGATACCTGTGTTAGTTGAACACCATCAATCCACACTCCATTCTGGTAATTGACCCTATCTCTAGCTTCGTTTCAACATCTAGAACCAAAGCCCTATGTTAATTGGGGCTTTCATTATCGAATCTTGCATGAACCAAATCCTAGGGTTCATGTGAAATCGTTTTAATCGAACTATACCTTTGACTCTGTTTAAATCCAATTAATTCACACCAGTAGACTCGCAATCATCTACTGGATAAAAGCCCTCTATCAATTTGAACGCATATCATCGAATTGATTATAATTTGGTAACTAGGGTTTATTCGAAAACTAAATTGGGGGTTTTGATCTTAAACTCGTTTTCAATCAAATTAAACTATAGGGTTAATCTCACGATCACCCACCTAGTAAAAGCCCTATGGTTTTGACAACTCTCATCATCTAAATCATTCGAATCGATTTTGTGTTCATAACCTAGGGTTCTAATGTTCGAACATGAAATTAACGGTCTTAAACTCAACGATTTTTGCAATTGATCACACCTACTGACTCGTAATCGACTGGTGAACAAAAGCCCCATGAATCCTTGTCCTGTCACGATCGAATGGAGGGGTTTCAGGACTGGATTCGATCGTAGGGGTATTTGGGAGGGAAATCACATGAATCTGTTTAATAAAAGCAATCCGATCCGGTTTTAATTGCGATTCCCTAGCGGGCTGTGATGGTTAAAGCATTGGACTATTGGGGAGGAGACCCGGGTTCGAGTCTCCTCATCCCCCATTTCGTTTTTAAATCGATTTTCAAACATTATTTTATTATAAAAACTACCCCACTATTATTATATTAATATATATATATATATATGTGTGTTTTAACCCCGGAAACCACCCGTAGGCTCGGGTTTGGTTTGTAACTCATATTTGTTGAAAATACCCACTTTTAATTATAATATATTTATATTATTTTCAAACCACGACTTCGTATAAAATAATATATTTATATTATTTTCATCCCGTGACTCCTATTAAAAAGAATAATATATATTTATATTATTTCGCCTCGTTTATAAATCTCGTGTAATGTTTCAAACCAATTGATAATATAATTATTTATATTATTTACTCACGTATTATATCCTCGAATAAAATTTACATATTTATTATTTTTGTCACGTAAATGATTATCGTATATTTCCTAAGAGTTCAAAATAATATATTAATTGTATTATTTTCCTAGCCATCATTTTTAATGGTACAAAAGTACAAATATATTTATATATTAATATTATTCGTAATTAGAGACGTTCGACACGTAACGTAATTATCTTAATAATTAAATTAAGAAACTCTTATTCCCGTGGACACGTTCGTCTACTCATTGACCCTTGGAATGTCTTAAGACATTCAAATCTTCCGTGTCGTCGTCACAAAACCCCATTGTATCCCTAACTATTATACTTATAATTTTAGGGCATACGTAAGCAGTTTATAGGCAAACTCTTGTGTTTCCTACTTGCATCCTTGTGTGGTGCTACCTACAACTTGTACACAACTCAGGTGAGTTTCACGGCCCCTTTTTACTTGTTTTACTATTGGTGGAGAAACATGCTTACACACAAACATATTTTACTTGTTTTTTTTCCTGTTGAAGAGAAACAAACAAGAACACCAACTATCATACTATTACTTGTTTTCCCCGTGGGGGAGAAACAGGTACGCAGACAAACATTATGTTACATGTTTTCCCGTTGGGGGAGAAAACATGACACAACTATTTTAGATTATTGTAATTCATATATTATTACTGTTGAGGCTAAGCGTGACACACTATCACAGAAAGTCCTCATCATACATCGAACCGTTAATATGGATCTTAGCGAGGTAATGTTTAGTAGTACTACTGGGTTTGACAAATCCCACCCGCGTTAGTCGCGCTAACTCGATTGGAGATCGGACGGGTGAAATGTTAGCCTACTCACATTTGCCAGTGTCGATAGACCCGACAGGAGGCAAATAAACAAACAGTCAGCTTCGGTTGCGAGCGCTTTAGTAAGACATGAACATAGGCTAGCTACCTATAGATATGCATATTGAATGCACATAATCTGGCAAACACTCTCTTATTACTAACTTGAAACCTGTGAACTCACCAACCTCGTGTTGACACTTTTTCTTACATGTTTCTCAGGTCGCTTTGGCACTTGCACACTTAGGACATGCATGGAGTCCTACTGTCATATCATTCATTTTAAACAGTTTTACTTATTTACATTAATTGACGCTTGTTACATGTAATTACTTTTGATTTCCTATTAACGTTTACGCTTCCGCATTTAACTCTGAACTTTTATGTTATGACATTTCAAGTCCCATATAGTGTCGTTTGATGTAACTAATGACTGAGATCCTGGTGTGTCACATTCCTAACGGTAAAACTCCGTTAGTGGATTTTGGGGGTGTGACAGATTGGTATCAGAGACATTGGTTATAGAGAACTAGGATTGCATACTAGACTATAACCTTACACATTAGTTACACGGCACAGACACTTATACCTGATACGTATAGCACCTATACATACGTTGCAGTGCAGGCATGTTAATACCATCCGTATTACCCTCAGTTGGCAAGGACACATCAATTGCATTGCATCATCATTCCCAGTGGCAACACTCGGGGGATCATCAGAACAACATCCACTCCCGTCCGAGGGCAACGAGACGGAGCCTTCGGAGGAGTCACTTACATCACCATCATCCGTTGGGTATGGTGGGCTTTCTCAGGTCCATGTTATGGACGACACTCAGCACTGACGCATATCTCTTTGGGAATTGGGATCGTCGGAGGCGAGTCCCTACTGTAACCACTAGCAACAATACGCCGACTGAAGGCAGACCGTTACACGCATTATTGCATAATCTATTGACACGTAGATGTCATCACTTTCCCGAGCCATGGGCTCGCTTCTTTAGTCGATATTCTGTTGTGAATAGATTGACCACAAATCTGAGAACGCATTGCTCAATGCATACTCAAACCCTATCTTGACTAAGTTGAAAGGACGGCTACCTTGCTGCTTCCTGTAACTTGTATTCATGAATTAGTTTCATTTCTCGAAATCGCATTTCATGTACATGTTTGTTACATGTTCTCATTTACAATCCGCTGGATTGGACTTCTGTATTGTGTTTCAACTCGAGTGAATACTCGGAACAAACCATCCTCGACTACTCATCCCGATATGAGTTCTAATTGATCAAAGTATAATTGATGACTAAGCTTTTCGATGACTTATCATATCTGACAACACTATGTACTCAACAATATAACCTAAAGGACATTATAACACAGGACAGGAAGAACAAGGGTGAGCATGCAAAGCAAATTATCATTACGGGTGCACACGTAATAGTAATTTGAGGTGCATGTAAGTCCTGGTGAAACCTAGTGTGTGGATGAATGGACCTAATTAGTGATTTACAGACTTAAGTTTTCACTATCTGTAGAGACTCTCATAACCCACTCAACGACTAGTTGGTATCGTTAAACTCGTTTAACAGCTGATAGACGTGACTATCAGGTTGAAAATGTTTACGGACACACTGAATTATCATCAATGGAATCCATCAATGTTATTTTCACTCATGTAAGAGTTTTAGTGATCTTACGACTCTCATTCAAACTTAATCAATGGAACCACCTAGAGTGAAACTCCAGTAGAACCTCAGGGTAAAACCACCGACTCCAAGTATGTAAGCATAATTGGAAGGATTCCTTCCTGCTAACACGTTATTCCTTACACTCCAACGATAAATTCCAATTGACCCTGATGCATTATCCGGTGACTAATCCTCAGATTAATTTGAATTGTACCCCAGCATATTCAACCCTGTAAACGAAATTCTTTCTTCATGAAATGATCCAATGACATAGAGAATCGAGGATTTAACCTAACCAACCATTAATTGAACACAATTACTTAAACAGACAACCTGTTCCTTGTATTACTGGAATCTATATTTCATTGAAAATTTTTTTCCTACATGTGAACCTCTTCCCTTGACCTTTACATTGACCGATGCTTACCTCATAAGCGTGGGTCTCACTATAAGTCTCAGTATGACTTCACAAATTCTATATTAGTGTGTCGTGCTCCAACTCTATTAAAAGCCAAGTATACTATTGAGATAGCAGACGCTCAAAAAAATCGAAACAACTCGCATTCTTACCGATGTAAACTAGTATTGGTTAGTCATAAACTTGACATTGACCTTCTGCCAGTTACACTTGGCAGTTTTGACCTTATTGTCGGTATGAATTGGTTATCCAAGAACCAACCTGAGGCCATCTGTTGTGACAAAAATGTTTGCCTTCCTCTCCTTAGAGGGGAAATCCTTTCTGTCCAAGGAAAAAGGGAGTGGTGCAGTCGTTGGCATCATATCCTTCATGAAAAATGTCTTCGAAAAGGTCATACTGCTATTTTGGCTCTTGTCACCGAGCAGTCATCTGAGGAGAAGAAAATTGATGATATCCCAATCGTTATCCGGAAGTATTTCCCGAGGACTTGCCTAGTCTGCCACCATACCGTCAAGTTGAATTCCAAATCGATCTAGCACCCGGAGCGGCACCGATCGCTCGGGCACCTTATAGACTTGCACCTAGTGAGCTGCAAGAGTTATCAACACAACTACAAGAGTTGTTAGATAAGGGTTTCATTCGACCGAGCTCATCACCATGGGGAGCTCTAGTCCTGTTCGTCAAGAAGAAAGACGGGACTTTCCGCATGTGCATCAATCAACGTAAGCTGAACAAAGTAACTATATAGAACTGTTATCCTTTACCCCGCATTGATGATCTGTTTCATCAACTCCAAGGATCATGCTTCTATTCCAAGATCGGCCTTAGATCCGGTTATCATCAGTTGAGAGTCTGAGACGAAGACGACTCTAAGCCTACTTTCAAAACTAGGTATGGTCACTACGAATTCATGGTCATACCATTCGGATTGACCAATGCAACCGCGGTGTTCATGGATCTCATGAACCGTGTGTGTAAACCGTACCTTGACCATTTCATCATCGTCTTCATTGATGACATCCTCGTCTACTCCAAGAATCGGGATGAACATGAGGAACACCTACGTTTGATTCTAGAATTGCTAAAACAAGAACAATTGTACTTAAAACTTTCATAGTGCGAATTCTGGATTCGTGAAGTGCAATTCTTAGGACATGTAGACAACGAGAAAGGAATACATGTCGATCCAGCTAAAGTAGAAGCAATCAAGAATTGGGCAGCACCAACAACGCCGATGGAGGTGCGTCAATTTATGGGGATTAGCTGGCTACTACCATCGTTTCATTGAAGGATTTTTCCAAGATTGCACAACCCCTCAGTGCTTTAACTCAGAAGAGTAAACCTTATAACTGGGGTGATACCCAGGAGTCATCATTCCAACTTCTTAAACATAAACTCTTCAGTGCACCCATCCTATCCCTTCTGGAGGGAACAAATGATTTTGTGGTGTATTGCGACGCATCCATTCAGGGTATGGGTTGTTTGTTGATGCAACGAGAAAAGGTGATCGCATATGCTTCACGTCAACTAAAGATTCACGAGAAAAACTACACCACTCATGACCTAGAGTTTGGAGCCGTAGTTTTCGTGCTTAAGATATGGAGACATTACTTGTACGGTACCAAGTGCACTATCTACACCGATCACAAGATTCTTCAGCATATCTTCGAGCAGAAAGAGCTGAACATGAGACAGCGTCGTTGGGTCGAGCTTTTGAATGATTATGACTATGCGATCCGGTATCATCCGGGTAAGGCTAATGTTGTAGCTGATGCCCTAAGTCGAAAGGAAACCAAACCCAAACGAGTTCGAGTATTACAGCTTACTATTCACCCCAGATTACCTGACAAAATCCGTAGTGCTCAACTCGAAGCCCTGAAGGAGGAAAACCTACCGCTAGAAGCCACACGTGGTATGGAAGAACAACTCGAGGTCAAATCTGACGGTATTCGCTACTTCGCCGAGCGAATATGGGTTCCAGTATTCGGAAACCTAAGGGAACTAGTTATGGATGAGTCTCATAAATCTCGTTACTCGATACATCCGGGTTCCAACAAAATGTACCATGATCTAAAGGTGCTATATTGGTGGCCGAAGATGAAGGCCGATATAGCCACCTATGTTAGTAAGTGTCTGACTTGCGCGAAGGTCAAAGTTGAATATAAAAAACCATCCGGTCTTCTGCAACAACCAGAAATTCCCAAGTGGAAATGGGAACAAATATCCATGGACTTCATCACCAAACTACCACGAACTCCTATCGGATTAGATACCATTTGGGTAATTGTTGATCGATTAACAAAGTCCGCTCACTTCTTAGCAATCAAGGAAACCGACAAAATGGATAAGCTTACTCGTTCTTACTTGAAAGAAATAGTCTCTCGGCACGGGGTGCCAATCTCTATTATTTCGGATCGTGATGCACGATTCACTTCTCGTTTCTGGCAGTCGTTACATAAAGCTTTAGGCACACGTCTAGATATGAGCACAACATACCATCCTCAAACTGATGGCCAAACAGAACGTACTATTCAAACGCTGGAGGACATGCTACGAGCTTGTGTGATTGATTTCGATAACACTTGGGAGTCTCACCTACCGTTGGTGGAGTTCTCCTACAACAACAGTTATCACACTAGCATCAAGGCAGCTCCATTTGAAGCACTTTATGGACGTAAATGTCGTTCTCCTATTTGTTGGACCGAGGTTGGGGATAGCCAACTCACATGTCCTGAACTTGTATTTGAAACTTCCGAAAAGATCGTTCAAATTAGAAACCGTATGGCGGCAGCTCGTGATCGTCAAAAGAGCTATGCCGACAAGCGTCGTAAACCCTTAGAGTTTCAAATAGGCGACATGGTCTTACTCAAAGTCTCACCATGGAAAGGTGTCATTCGTTTCGGGAAACGAGGCAAACTGAATCCTCGTTATGTTGGACCATTCAAGATAATGAAAAGAATCGGACCAGTAGCGTATCAACTGGACCTACCTGAAGGACTTAGTGGTGTACACAACGTCTTTCACGTCTCAAATTTAAAGAAATTCCTAGCAGACGAATCACTCGCAGTTCCTCTTGAGTAACTACACGTTGATGAACAGTTACGTTTCATCGAAGAACCTGTGGAAATTATGGATAGGGAAGTTAAAACGTTAAAGCACAGTAAGATCCCTATTGTCAGAGTTCGTTGGAACTCGAAACGCGGACCAGAATTCACGTGGGAGCGCGAGGATCAGATGATGCGCAAATATCCAAATCTGTTCAAGCACTCCGTGTCAAATTCTTAAGGTACTATTTAATTTTCGGGACGAAAATTCTTTCAACTAGGGGATGATGTGATATCCCGAAATTTTTTTTTATTAGTATTTAATTTTCGGGACGAAAATTCTTTCAATTAGGGGATTATGTGACAATCCGGACTTTTCAGTTAGTTCCGTTAGCAATCCCGTTAAATATTCTATTAAATACTAACCCGGTTAACCCAATATTAAATCCTAGGGAACTCAAACTACAAGGACTGGTTGTGTAATTAGTCAAAACCCATTATGTTGATCTCTGAAAGTCAAAATTGAATGAACCGAGTTCCTGTTGACTTTTGAAAGTCAAACAGACTTGTTCTTAACCCAAATTCAAACCTTAAGGACTAAATCCGTCAATTCCTAAACTTATATGCATGAAATCAGAGGGACTAAATCTGTAATTAACCTATTTTTGATTTCATTGACTTTGGAAAGTCAACCCGTTTATTCTTGATTCCAATTCGCAGATTCTAACTGAATTTCGTTCGAATTGTAACGGCTGTTACACGAACATGATCATTACGCTTATCATTAAGCCATCAAACATCGCAATTACGAGCAATCAATCCCGATTATGAATGATCATGTCATAACCGTCTACCATCATATCATACCCATCGAATTCGATAAGTTTTTATAACATACTCGCAAACTGATCATCTGTACACGATAAACGAACCCCTAAGAAGTCTCTGCACACACCACTTTGATCGAAATTACAACAGAAGTCGCCATGGATTGAACCATTCACAGCCGATACCTGTGTTAGTTGAACACCATCAATCCACACTCCATTCTGGTAATTGACCCTATCTCTAGCTTCGTTTCAACATCTAGAACCAAAGCCCTATGTTAATTGGGGCTTTCATTATCGAATCTTGCATGAACCAAATCCTAGGGTTCATGTGAAATCGTTTTAATCGAACTATACCTTTGACTCTGTTTAAATCCAATTAATTCACACCAGTAGACTCGCAATCATCTACTGGATAAAAGCCCTCTATCAATTTGAACGCATATCATCGAATTGATTATAATTTGGTAACTAGGGTTTATTCGAAAACTAAATTGGGGGTTTTGATCTTAAACTCGTTTTCAATCAAATTAAACTATAGGGTTAATCTCACGATCACCCACCTAGTAAAAGCCCTATGGTTTTGACAACTCTCATCATCTAAATCATTCGAATCGATTTTGTGTTCATAACCTAGGGTTCTAATGTTCGAACATGAAATTAACGGTCTTAAACTCAACGATTTTTGCAATTGATCACACCTACTGACTCGTAATCGACTGGTGAACAAAAGCCCCATGAATCCTTGTCCTGTCACGATCGAATGGAGGGGTTTCAGGACTGGATTCGATCGTAGGGGTATTTGGGAGGGAAATCACATGAATCTGTTTAATAAAAGCAATCCGATCCGGTTTTAATTGCGATTCCCTAGCGGGCTGTGATGGTTAAAGCATTGGACTATTGGGGAGGAGACCCGGGTTCGAGTCTCCTCATCCCCCATTTCGTTTTTAAATCGATTTTCAAACATTATTTTATTATAAAAACTACCCCACTATTATTATATTAATATATATATATATATATGTGTGTTTTAACCCCGGAAACCACCCGTAGGCTCGGGTTTGGTTTGTAACTCATATTTGTTGAAAATACCCACTTTTAATTATAATATATTTATATTATTTTCAAACCACGACTTCGTATAAAATAATATATTTATATTATTTTCATCCCGTGACTCCTATTAAAAAGAATAATATATATTTATATTATTTCGCCTCGTTTATAAATCTCGTGTAATGTTTCAAACCAATTGATAATATAATTATTTATATTATTTACTCACGTATTATATCCTCGAATAAAATTTACATATTTATTATTTTTGTCACGTAAATGATTATCGTATATTTCCTAAGAGTTCAAAATAATATATTAATTGTATTATTTTCCTAGCCATCATTTTTAATGGTACAAAAGTACAAATATATTTATATATTAATATTATTCGTAATTAGAGACGTTCGACACGTAACGTAATTATCTTAATAATTATATTATGAAACTCTTATTCCCGTGGACACGCTCGTCTACTCATTGACCCTTGGAATGTCTTAAGACATTCAAATCTTCCGTGTCGTCGTCACAAAACCCCATTGTATCCCTAACTATTATACTTATAATTTTAGGGCATACGTAAGCAGTTCATAGGCAAACTCTTGTGTTTCCTACTTGCTTCCTTGTGTGGTGCTACCTACAACTTGTACACAACTCAGGTGAGTTTCACGGCCCCTTTTTACTTGTTTTACTATTGGTGGAGAAACATGCTTACACACAAACATATTTTACTTGTTTTTTTTCCCGTTGAGGAGAAACAAACAAGAACACCAACTATCATACTATTACTTGTTTTCCCCGTGGGGAGAAACAGGTACGCAGACAAACATTATGTTACATGTTTTCCCGTTAGGGGAGAAAACATGACACAACTATTTTAGATTATTGTAATTCATATGTTATTACTGTTGAGGCTAAGCGTGACACACTATCACAGAAAGTTCTCATCATACATCGAACCGTTAATATGGATCTTAGCGAGGTAATGTTTAGTAGTACTACTGGGTTTGACAAATCCCACCCGTGTTAGTCGCGCTAACTCGATTGGAGATCGGACAGGTGAAATGTTAGCCTACTCACATTTGCCAGTGTTGATAGACCCGGCAGGAGGCAAATAAACAAACAGTCAGCTTCGGTTGCGAGCGCTTTAGTAAGACATGAACATAGGCTAGCTACCTATAGATATTCATATTGAATGTACATAATCTGGCAAACACTCTCTTATTACAAACTTGAAACCTGTGAACTCACCAACCTCGTGTTGACACTTTTTCTTACATGTTTCTCAGGTCGCTTTGGCACAGGTTGCACACTTAGGACATGCATGGAGTCCTACTGTCATATCATTCATTTTAAACAGTTTTACTTATTTACATTAATTGACGCTTGTTGCATGTAATTACTTTTGATTTCCTATTAATGTTTACGCTTCCGCATTTAACTCTGAACTTTTATGTTATGACATTTCAAGTCCCATATAGTGTCGTTTGATGTAACTAATGACTGAGATCTTGGTGTGTCACATTCCTAACGGTAAAACTCCGTTAGTGGATTTTGGGGGTGTGACAAGCTTGAAGCAGGAGAGGTACCTAGGATATTTACCGACATAAGAGGATTAGTTGAGATAGATATGTTAGTGAAATCAGGAAGATTAAATGATTTAAACAAAGAATCGATATCAAAAAGCCAATCAGGACCGTCCCCTGCGTCCGTATGATTGCTTTCATGCCAGTTGATGTCAATGGACTCTAGCACAATCCTTCGTCTCTTGTTGTAAACACGAAAAGCTCTTTGGTTAGAGGAATAGCCCACGAAATAACACTCATGCGCTTTGGCTTCAAACTTGTTCAGCTGATCAGAAGTATTCAGCATTGTGCAAACACACTCAAACTTCCTGAAGAAATCAATAACAGGCTTGCTCTTGTACATAAATTCATAAGGTGTCTTGTTGCAACTTTTGGTGATGAGAACTCGATTTTGCACAAAACATGCGGTATTGACTGCCTCGGCCCAGAACGTGACAGGAAGCTTAGAATCAACAATCATAGTTCTTGCTGCTTTTATCAACATGCGATTTCTTCGTTCTGCTACACCATTTTGTTGTGGAGTGCGAGGTGCACTGAATTGCTGAGAGATACCCTTACTTTCATAGAAAGAATCTAGAATGGCATTCTTGAACTCTGTACCATGATCACTACGAATAGTCTTCACACTTAGATTGAACAAACTCTCGATTTGTAGCAGATGAATCTTCAGAGTCTTTGGCGTCTCATCTTTCTTTGCGAGGAAGAATACCCAAGTAAACCGAGAGAAGTCATCGGTTACCACCAAGCAGTAGGATTTCCTTCCATGACTCATGACACTCACAGGACCGAAGAGATCCATGTGAAACAATTAAAGAGAAGAGTCAATGGAAATAGTAGTTTTGGGTTTATGAGAAGATTTGTGTTGCTTGCCCTTGGAAAAAGAGAGACAATGTTCCAAAGGTGAAAAGTCTTTTAGAGGTAAACCGGTGACAAGGTCTCCTCGAACAAGGCGGTTCATTGTCTTGAAATTCACGTGTCCTAATCTTTTATGCCAAAGAAAGGACTCATCTTCTGAAGCTTTTGAAAGGAAGCATGATTCGATTCCTGAAGGATTATTCATATCCAGACTGTATGTATTGAATCTTCGAGGAACACGCATGGGGATTAGGTCATCGGGAATAATCACTCCAGGCTTCAGGATCAAACATTATCTTGAGTTGAAGAGGGCATAAAAGTCTTTATCACAAATCTGGGACACACTCATCAGATTATACTTCAGCCGTGGGACGAAGTTGACATTCTCTAAGATATTTACACCATTTGACACAGTTCCCTGTCCTTCAATCTTTCCTCCTCTTGGATTGCCTGTAAATGCAACAAAATCTCTGTCTATTGGATGATAATCTTTCAATAAAGAAAAATGACCAGTCATATGTCTTTAGCAACCACTGTCGACATGCCATATATTATCTCAAGTCCTTATTTATTGTCCCTACACAAGATAAATTATTTGGACATTGGTAACCAAGTCATTGTTAACTTGGAACTTCTTAGTTTTACAAGATGCATTTCGGAAATCATAGTCAGAATCCTCCTTTAATGTGTTCTCAAATAGATCATTATTCTTAATTTTACAAACCCTTTTCGACCAATTTTTAGCATTTTTAATCCTTTTACGTCGCAAAGTTCCACTATGTTGTGATTTAGAGAAAACATTTGAAACACAATCAACTGAATTTTGAATAACAGATGGTACATTTTCTTCCTCAAAACGATATGTAGATAATTTACATGTCTTAAAAACATGATTGGATTCCCCACAACTAAAACAAACTTTATCACATGTCGGCTTAGCTTGGTAATTGTCATCATAGGATGATGAAGATGATTGTGATGTTGAGACATCAGAACTAGAGGCAACTCGTTCTTCAATATTTCTTTCATGAAGACTTTGATCTTTCTTTAATCTGAAAAATTCCAGATTGCTTATTGTTTCTTGTGGAATGTCAGTCACAACAACTACTGCACTTTTAAAATTTGCAATACAACTCATAGCATTTACAGATTTAGGAACAAAAGGCAAAACATTCTTAAACTTAGAAATAACATTTCTCAAAGTCTCATGCTCAGAAGGCAAAGAACCATAATACAAATTTTCAATGTGCTCACAAATATTTGGTTTTGACACGGACATATTATTACATTCATCTGACTCAAGTTCATTTAAAAATTTCCCTTACTAGAACTCTCATCATAATCATCTTCGGAACCTACACAATATGACTCTGCACAGGAAGCAAAACTGTCAGAATCTGAAGTTTGAATATAATCATCAGCAGATAAATTACAAACAAAAGGTGTGGGAACATGAGGAACTGGCATATCAGCAAATATACTAGACTTGGAATACGGAGGAGGGTGAGAGTTATACCCGATGCCTTCTGTGACCTTTTTATGAATTTGGTTATCAATGATTCCAAAAAGAATTTTCTGATCCATACCCATGTGTTCAACTTGAAAGTTTGCCTTTTCAGCCTTTTGGAGTCTTTCAGTTAAAATTTCATTATTATTCTTTTGTGTAGTAAGTTGCACAATCAAAGATCGGTTTCTCCAACAATATCACGAATTTTCTTTAAGTAAAGTTTCTCATTTTTAGCCACAGAATCATACATCGCCTTTATGTGATCTCGTTCATCGACCAAGGCCTGGTTGATGAATCTAGATTTCTGAATCTCATTTAAACATGATTTAGCATTGCAAAGTCTAGACATTACCTCAGTTGGTATGGCGGTAAGATCCTCAGCTGGTTCAATCATGACACATTTCTCCTTTTCTTCAATGTCTGCCATCAGTGCCTTGTCAGCTGCTTCCCATTCTTGATCTCCCCAATGATAGTGTCCATCAGCTTGACAGCCAGAGCTGTTGAGCTGGAAGGTGTAGTAGATTTGGGAGAGATGGCATCTTGCTTTCCAGATGAGTTCTTCTTCTCATGCTGCTCCTTTGATGATGGCTCCTTGCAATTCCTTGCAAAATGACCAAGCTAGTCACAGTTGTAGCATCTCACCTTCTTGATGTCAAACTCTAGAGTCTTTCCTTTCTTGAATGTATCCATCCTAGTCCTCTTGATGAATCTTTTGGCTCTCAGAGTCAGCATAGCCAAACACCAATCAATATCCATCTTTTCCAAATCATCTGGGTTGATATGCTCCAAGTCATCAGGTTGAAAGCTGACAGGTGTCAAGTTTCCAGAAATTAGGGCATCATAGCATGACATGAAGGCAGTCATGATAGGCGGATACTCATCGGGGATCATAGTGGTTGGCTTCTGAGATGTGGATGAAGTAGTAGGCTGAACTCCAGAAATCAAAGGTGGGACATCAGTTTGAAAATAAGCCATTGTAGTTTTGTTGGATGAAGTGGAGGAACCTTGACCTACAAGAAGATATGTGTTTCCAGACTGATTAGTTGGAGTGACCGCACCCTTCTTTATCTCCAACTCATAAGACTCCAGAATGCTGAAGAGTTCTTGCTATGACAAGTCACTTAGTTTTTCAGTTTTCTTGATCATAATCCGGTACATATTCCATTCCTCGGGCATTGAATCAAGCAGCTTCTTGTTTAACTCAACAGTGGGATACTCAGTTCCCAAAACCTTCAACTTAGAGACAATGCTTGAGAATCGGTTGATCAGTTCAGACATGGGTTCTCCAGGGACACTGTTAAACATTCCATATTTCTTCTTGATCAAATCCCTCTTGCTTTCTCTAACCTCAGCATTTCCCTCATACCTTGTACATAAAGCAACCCAAAGATCTTTGGCAGTAGTATACTCAGCAAATATGTTAAACACATCCATAGGAAGAGCCTCAACAATAGATCCAAAAGCTTTGTTATCTCTGGCAATTAAGGCAATATTATTTTCATCATATTCAGACACAAGCTTGGGACGTTGAACATCCGCAGTGATAGTAACTGGTTTGTGTGGACCATCAGTGATTGACTACAAAAGAGTGTGGTCATGGAATTGAAAGAAAGTCTTCATTTTCTTGGTCCAGTCATCAAAATCTCTAGTGGACACCAAGACAGGTGGTTTGTTTCACCCAGCATACTCATTGGAACTTGAAGTTTCCATAATCTCATAAAAAGAAAGACAAACAGTAGCTAGTTTCGGGTGAATAGGGTTGATCGAAACAACTAGTTTCGATAGAGAAAAAACTGACCGAAATTCCTAGTTTCGATAAAACAATACTTGCCCGAAACTTATAGTTTTGATAGAGAAAATAGAAACCATAAATAACTAGTTTCGATGAAGAAGACTTAGCAGAAAATCTAGCAAACTCAGTAGAAACTACAAGTTTCGATTGAAACTAGTTTCGATAGGGCAATAGTTTCGGGTGATCAATCTTCAAAGGTTAGTTTCGTTAAAACAAGACAAATAACTAGTTTCGATGATACCTTCTCTATACAAGAAGTTTCGATGACCAACTAAAAGTAGAAATTGTCTCCCAGTAGTTTCGATACCTTCTTTTTCAAGCTTCAGCAGACTCCATTGATGAAAAGCTTCAAAAAACAAAGATAATAAACTCGCAATCTGATCCAGCGAAAAGCTTCCAAATAAGCTTCTGAACACAAATCAATCTTCAGATCCGAAAAACTCGAAGAAATAGTGCCGAAATCGATGAAACAGTGCCAAAACAGTGCAGACCCAGAAAACCTTCAAATTCCAACTAAAAGTCACCTAAAATCAATCAAAACAACCTAAAAATACTCAGAAATCAAGAGCATAAAGCTCTGATACCAATTATAGGTCCAGATTTCAATCGAAAATCACTCAATAGATCGATTACACACACACAAGCGGAATCTGTGTGTATAATGGTGAAACAGAGGGTAGAAACAGAATTGGTGAAGATAAGAGCTAACCACACACAGAATCAACACAAATAAGATGTGAAAATGTAAGAACAAAGCATTAAACAAATGCAGATTGTATTGATTCTTCAAGAACAGTGAAAGAGAAAATTTAGGGTTATAGCCGCTACTCACACCCTAGAAATTCTCAAACTAGGCTATTACAGACATCGAAACTATTCTCACCGAAACTAGTAGTTTCGGTTGAGCATTTATAAGAGTGAAACAAGCCTGTCGAAACTAAACTATCTATCAAAACTACTAGTTTCGATTGAACAAATCTCAATCGAAGCTAGATAGTTTCGATGGCCCAGACTTAGAAATAAAACAGGAAATTAAATAAAATGAAATTACAAGTAAATAAACTAACTAAACTTTGTTCAAAAGAAATACATTGATGACAACAGCTTATACAAAAATAAGACTCTACAATGGTCGTTCATCTCTATTATATGGTCTCCCACCTCTATTATACAGTCGTCCGTCCATATTATACGATTTTCCGCCCATATTATTGAAAGATTAATCTTGATTATAGATAATTATTAATATTAGTTTATTAATTATTTGGTTGAGTTCCTATTAGACTAGGAGTGAGTTTGTTCATTTATTTGATTATTTAAATAGTTATTGAGTTGGGTTAGGAATAGTTTTATTTTAGTATAAATAGCGGGTTTAGAGATTATTGTAAAGTGGTGATTTTGGTTTTCAATATTATTAAAAGGGTCGATCTTTGTTGAGATCAAATTTTGTGTTCCGTGTTCTTGGGCCTGATTTCCAACAATTGGTATCAGAGCTTGGAGAAAAAGAAAGCCGGTTTGAGAGTCGTTTTTCGAGAAAGGGGAGCAGCCCCTGGGGCTGCAGGGCTACAAACGAAAGAAAAGAAAGAAGAAAAGACGATGATCGGAGTTATTTGTGAAGCCGTTGGTGATCGGAAACTGCTTGAAACCGATCAGAAGCTCTGTGCAAGACGGAGACTAAAATCGTGAGATACTGTTTGTGGGTTGTTTGTGTGATGCAATCAAGACCAATGAGGGTGGTGCGAGACAACTGCAGACAAAGATCTGAGAGATTCAGATTGAGTGAAAGATCAAGCACATGCGAAGGGTGTAGGGATCTGCAAAGTGTTTACCTGTGCGATTCAGGTGGTACGGTGTGATACCGGTGAAGGAATATTAGAACCTGTGAGCGGTTCAAACGAACTGAAGAATACATCCAATCTGTGAGAAATTGTTCAAAAAGGCTGTGAGAGCTACGTGGAGGATCTGTGATAGATCAAGAACGATCTGTGTGATATGGATAAGTGTGGAAGATTTAGGGCGAAACCCGTGAAGGGTGAGTTCGAAAATTTGGGATGTACAAATCAAGATTAAGGGGAAGAATGAAGGATTAATCTTGATTATAGATAATTATTAATATTAATTTATTAATTGTTTGATTGAGTTCCTATTAGACTAGGAGTGAGTTTGTTCATTTATTTGATTATTTAAATAGTTATTGAGTTGGGTTTGGAATAGTTTTATTTTAGTATAAATAGCGGGTTTAGAGATTATTGTAAAGTGGTGATTTTGGTTTTCAATATTATTAAAAAAGTCGATCTTTGTTGAGATCAAATTTTGTGTTCCGTGTTCTTGGGCCTGATTTCCAACAATTATACCATCTCTCGTCTCTATTATATGGTGTTCCGCCTCTATTATATGGGCGCCGCCCACCTTAAATGAGACATTTTATGTCAAAAGAAAGTTAAAGGGAGAAAATAAATAACTTAGTTTTAAGAATTTTCCCTTAAATATAACTATATCTATCCACTTCAAATAAATAAATTTATATAATACATCATTTCGTAGTCACATTCTCACAAGTTGTTTTCAACATGGACCCTCTTAAAATGATTGTTTATAATTTATAGCGTACAAAACAGAAAAAAAAAATAGACCATATAATACTCATACCAATAATTGCCATTACAACTTAAATACTAAAACAAATTCTTTGAAATTAAAAATTCCAAATAATTTTGTTTTTATTTTTGAAAATAACATTGAAACGGATAAGACGACAATTAAGCATATGCTTGGGCTATATCAAGGAGACAAACATTGAGTTGGTTCGAGTCACATAACATCGCCATGTGATCAACATCTTTCAATTCTTTCACATCATCCACCAGATTATTGTCGATCATCCATTGTTGAAATCCCTTTTTGATGGCTTTATCTTCATCACAGATGACATAGATTCGTTTCACATAACCATACCCTCCTTTTGTAAACTGGTTTTCGGCCTGTAGATCTTTCAGAAACAACGAGCTAGGTCAGATCAACGTCTTCCCTAATTCAAGATCCTACAATAATATATGATAGTTTTGTTAATCAGTATGAGTGTAAACGAGCTGAGCTGTGTAGCTTGTGAATTAATCGAGATCGGTTCGCTAAAAACTTGAATTGAGCTGAGATTAAACGAGATCCAGCACGAGGCCGAGCTTAAATTGGGGTCATTTAATAAACGAACTTGGGTCGAGCTTCACGTAAACGAGTTTTTTATTTATATAATTTTAATTTTATGTATTAAAAAAATATTTATTTAATAATTATTATAATAGATAAGATTATTATAGAAAATTAATCAAATAATATGTATTATGTTATGTATAAAACCGAGCCGCACATCTTGTAAGCTATTCGAGACTAGCCCGCTAAAAACTTGAATCGAACTGAGCTTAAACGAGCTCGAGCGCAAGCCGGAGCTTAAATTGGGGCTCATTTATTAAACGAACTCTAGGCCGAGCTTCACATATCGAGCTCCAGACCTAAACGAGCTTTTTATTTATATAATATAACTATTTTTAAATATATGATTATGCTAAAAATAAGTAAATAATATATATTATGTTATATATAAAATTTTAATTATAAATAATTAAAAAATTATATAAATAAAAGAATAAATAAATAATAAATGAGTCGAACCGAGCTTGAAAAACTACTTACGAGTCAAGCTCGAGCTTTAGAAATAGAGCTCTAAATGAACTAGACTCAAGCTCGAGCTCTCTTAGGTTAAAAAAGCTGAGTTTGGGCCTGGGCGAGCTCGGGTTCACTTATACCCTTAGTTAATACACTAGTCGCTGCTATATAAATGACAATTTTTGTGACTGTCAAAACTGTCGCAAATGCTATTTTTCGACCAGTTTTACCCGTTTCTTAAACCCTTGTGGAAAACGATTTTTGCGACTATTTCGTTTTATTTTTTTAAGTATTTGCGACAAGCTAATTTTTATTTATTTTTAAATTTTTACAATTGAATTATTTTTTATTTTATTTTTTTCAAATTATCAACCATTTTTTAAGTATTTTTTATTTTATTTTTTCAAATTATCAACCATCTTGTTTGGGTGGCTAGTTAATGTTCAAGGTTGGCTCGACTATACAAAAAAATAAGTTGCTGCTTAGGGCCCATATATTTAAGGGCCCCTTAATTTTTAGGATTTAACTTCGTTTAATTTTCAGGTTTTAAAAACGATAACAAAAAATCAGTAGAGTTTCTTTTTACTAACTCACTGTTATTTTAATACGTGTGATTGTGTAACTTTAAAATACTATATACAAAAAATGTGCATCATCATATTCCCATGTGTTAGAATTCTAGAAAAAAAGTATTTTTTATGAAAAGGACCCCGATTTTATAATTTGCTTTGAGCTTCAAAAAAGATTGAGCCTCAAAAAAGATTGAGCCGTCCCTGTTAATGTTGCGGCAATTTTTGTGGGCCACAAGTTTTGGTCCTTTTGGCCATTTTTATAATAACCGGGTGGTGATGGTGGTGAATGATGACAATGATAACCTCATCGGAGCAAAGTTGATAGAGCGTGGACGACATGAATTTTGGGCCAAAAAACATCGACATTTCTGACTCATCTTCAGCGTTATAAGGCAAGAACTCTGTGTCCATCCAAGCTTCTGCCCGAGACCTTTCTTTATACTTAAAAAAAATAGTAAAATAGAATAACAAAAATGTAAGAATTATAAAGAAAATAGCTTATAATTTAGTTTGAAATAATTAATTATAACCTGGTCTAAAACATAAGAACGCTTATGTACCGTAATCCGGCATGAAGGCAGCGAGAAAGACACCGACGGAGACTTTTTCCGGGCACTTTTCCATGGCTAGAGCTATGTTCATGCCACCCAGGCTATGGCCCACCAGCACCACCTTCTCTTCCGGCGGAATGGCGGTCATGAATTCCAGCAACGGCTTAGTGTAGTCGGAAAGTGTGACCACGTGTTGTATCATTTGGGTGTTGGTGCCGGAGGCGGAGACACGGTGGCCGGCAGCCTCCAGAAGGGGTTTGAGCTTGAACCAGCACCAGGCTCCATGGCATGCACCATGTACCAGAACAAAGTGCTTTTGCTCATCACCGATGAGTCCCATGCTACCTTTGTATGAGTGTGTGTTGGTTGTTATTTGCTTTCATTGTTCGTTGGGTTATTTATAGGGAGATTTGATCAACGGATGAGATTTGTAATTTGTAGACGTATCATTGTTATGTCATATATAAGATTTAAAAATCACTAAATTTATTATTTATTAAAAAGCCTCTACTAGATTTGACCCATGATGTTGTCGAAATATGACATGTGTATTTTGAACGAGCGTATATGCGTCTGTATGATTATACACTATAATTAAGCAACCTATATATAGATTTAAACATAAGTCATAGTCTGTGCGTATATAATTACACAACATGTATTGTATTGATAATCACACACTAAATTAATCTGTTATATAATTACGCAAACTAGGTATAAAATGATGCACGTTATATTGCTAGCAATAGACGACTTTCTAAAAATATCACTTTAAACAAAAATATTATACTTAAATTAATGATAATAAAACTATCAATTTTAAGATATATTCTTTTAAACAGTAAACTATAATGAATTATTTATGTTTAAAAATGATAAAATTAGATTTAACAAAAAAAAGTCAACAAGTGAGGTTTTTCTCCTTCGCCTCTTTCAACCAATTTTACCATTTTATTATTTAGTATTTATTATCTTATCATCGCATCATATCCTTCGAATTTTTTTTTATCAGTGGTATATATCAACTACGTACACTTCTCACCAAAAATCAACTTCGTACTTGTACCTTACACTATACACACATACAAAAACTCTTATTTTTTACATAAAGTTATATACAATAATAAAATTGTAAATTTGTCATAGATAGATTGAGTTTGTCTATGACCGGTTCACAATGACAACTTTGTAATTGATAAACTGTCACGTTCATCCAGTTCCCCACGCCCCGTAATTCGGCTCACACCCCAATCACGCCCAAGGGGGCAGTGTTCCATGCCCAATCACGGGCCACGTGGTCCACGTCATCCCAACCATGCCTCCATTCACTAGTACACAAACCATTTTTTGAGGCAGTCAGAAAAACTTTTTTGGAGCAGTTTATTTGAAACCCGCTTCAAAAAATACATTCAAATTTGAAAAACGCCTCAAAAAATAGAAACCGCCTCAAAAAATACATTCAAATTTGAAAAACGCCACAAAAAATAGAAACCGCCCCTAAAGTTACTTTTTTTTTGTGGACCCGCTCCATTTCAGTCGGCTCTCGCCTCCTCCACTCCACACCCATCATCCATTTCATTCCATTATTAAGGTTTGTAATTTTAATTTAGCCCTAATTTTGTGATTTCTATGGATTTCTATGGATTTGTTGAGTTGATATTAGCCCTAATTTTGTCCATTCCATTATTTGTTGAGTTGTAAATTTGTTGATTTTTTATATTAGCCCTAATTTTTTTGAGTTAAAATTTTGATATTATTAGCCCTAATGTTTTTGAGTTGTAAATTTGGTAGAATGATTATTTGATATTAACCCTAATTTTTTTATTTTAAATTGTTAAAGAAACTATGCCTCCTCCTAAACAAGCATCGGGTGCTCAAAAACGTAAAAGGAAACAAAAAATAGTTTATAAAATTTTCGTTATTACGGTATGTCATTCTGATACTATGATTTTGTTATGTCTATGCTATAACGTTAATTTTCGTTAAAAAATAGTTTATAAAATTATATATTTCGTTATGAGCCTTCTTTTTCGGCTCGTGTAGGGCATTCGAATCCTCGGGGCCGGCCCTAAATATTACTAACCGAAAATAATTATTCAACCCGTATTTTGTTAAATCTCATACAAACGAAATTGAATAGATACTTAAATATCGTATGAGATGGTTAAAAAATTAGATAACTTAAATAAAAGATAAATAATTAAAGAAACCATTTATATATTATCTCAACTAGTAAAGAAATACAATTAATAAACAATTTAATTCGTACCTTAGTATATCGTATAAAAACATTAGTGTGAAACGTGCTTTTTTTTTTCTAGCATTAATGTTTGGAACTTGTTCGTCTTTAATTTAATAGATAGTATATCAACCAATTCGTTTTCTTGTTGTTTTAGAAAATATCTTACAAAATATCTTTTTTTTTAACGGCAAATTTCTGAACTTGAATCCATGACTTTAAGATCTTTAAGTCTTTAAAAGGTTTTGCCTATATTATTCAACCACACCCCCAATAACATCTCACAAAATATCTAAGTGAAGATTTGAAAATATCCGAACATATACATGCACTTTTGAAAATTGATGAATATTCATTCATTATTAAATGAAAAATGAATGTTACAAGAGCCTATTCTATAGAGTTTAAAGGCTGTCCTATTAAATTCGAAATATTTTTTTAACGCACCTAATTTAACACCATAGTTGATTATTTAATTAGTTGATTATTTAATTTACACACCTTAATTTCAAATGGTTTTGCTAATTTTAACCGAAACAACTATCCTATTAAATTTGAAATATTATTATTTTTTTAACGACACCTAATTTACACCACAATTGATTGTTTAATTTACTCTAATCTATTTATAGCAGAGCTCGAACCTCTGATCTCAATGGAAGCTTCACTTTAACTTCAAATGATTTTGCTAATTTTAACAGAAACAAAACTTAGTTGAGCAATTCAATATTCATGCCTATAAATTGTCTTAATGTTTTATATTTTTTTTATCACTTCGGTAACACGTAGTCTTTATTATTTTTAAACGGGAAAACTTCACAGAATAGTAATAAAGTTTCTCATATGTTTCATTTTAGTCACTCAAACTTTTTTTGTCTCATTTTAGTCACTCAAGTTTCCATCTGTTCCAATTTAGTCACTTAAACTTTTTTTATCTTATTTTAGTCCCTCAAGTTTCACATTTTATTCCAATTTTACGTAATTACGAGGTTAACATAGTACTTTTTTTGGATTTTATTTTATGAATATGATGAAAATGTTAGTTTACTCTTTTTGGAATTCATTCACCATATCCATAAAATGAAAAAAAAAAAGGAACTCATACACATGGTAATTACGAAAGATTGGAACACCATGTGAAACTTGAGTGACTAAAATGAGACAAAAAAAATTTGAGTGACTAAAATGAAACATATGAGAAAATTGAGTGACTAAAATTAAATAAAAAAAGTTTGATTGACTAAAATGAAACAGTTGAGAAACTTGGTTACTATTATATAAAGTTACCCCTTTTAAAGGAGAACTTTATAGAATAGTATGAAAGTTTTCTCTTTTCAAAATAACCTTGATTACCAGTCATGGGGAACAACCACTAGCTTAGTCTAGTGGCAAAGGTGTATACTTAAGACTTTCACTAAAATAAGGAGGTATTGGGTTCAAGTCCCACTTGTGACAAAAAAAAGGGGTCCAGGTTGGGCCAGAGGTTTTCTCACCTATGATGGGTTTCCTCCTAAGAAAGATGGAGATGATCGAATGGGCCAGTGGCCCGTCAGTGATCCAAATTACCGTTCAAAATAAAACTAATCACGGGGAAAAAAATATGATTTTGGGTACATGTAACTGTTTTTCTTCCTCCCGATACTTAATTCATATAAAATTCTGTTGTTAAAAAAAAGTCAAAAATCTAGTAAACGGATACAACAAAAACAAAGAAATACATAGATCTAACGTCGAAAATTGGATAGAAAATTTATATAATGAAAGGTGAACAATACAATATCTAAGCAATACATTTGTTAAATTAATATATTTTTGAAAACTTTTGTTGGATACAGTTAGTTAATCACACATTAAAGGCATGGGGTATATCTAAGTGAGCGAGATTCAAGTGATGACAATTTAAGTGCAAGAATTTTTAACTCTTCATTTTCTCTCTTCCAGTCAATCCTCTCTCTTTGACTCACGTTAAATTCTTTTATTTACTTGACCATTTGTTGACCGATTTCGATGTGAGTGGAAGTCGAGCGAGATGCTTTGTCTTTTGTTTTTTTTTCTTTCAGACCGAGCATGGTATCTCGTCAACGTCATCCGGTACATTTTGGTTAAGATCATAGAAAGTTCTTCCATCGGATCTAACCGGACTATCGTTCATCTCGGTCGAGGATCGTTTCTTTGACGGTCCACCACTTGAAGTAACATATAATGATTGCCATTTCGGCGAATTCCTCAAAACTTTCCAAATCGCTATTGGAGCTTGACCGCCATGATCGTCTTGGAAGCAGGTTGTTGCTTGTATCAAAACGTCAGTATCATTACAACTGTTTCGCCGACTACTCTCACATTATTGATAGTTCCCGTCGAATTTTAGAGCCTTTTTGTTTATATGGTTCCATTTAGAACTTAGTTGGTCTAATCTTTGGTACTTGGGTTCACCCATTAGATTATGAAATTTTACACTTATATGAGACCATAGGGCTTGGTATGTTTATAAGGCCCCAAATCAGGGAGGTCTCACGTGTTAGATTTACTCATTCACAAACAGTTCTTAAACTTCAAATAAAATAAGCAGCGGAAATTAACGTCATTACATCGTCATAAAAACAAGACTAATTAAAACATTGTCTTAATCATTAGACATTCAAATCATTCAAATGGGATGGTAGTCTCATAACACCCGGTAACTCTTCGAGTAACCAAGCGGCATCCATCATCCATCATCTATTCTTAACCTGACATTCATACTAAAAGTCAGATAACGCTAGTGAGTTCAGGTCTTTCATTCGTTTAAGGAAATGGTTTATCATTCATCAAATCATTCGTTAGGGTTTTAACATTCGTAAGAAAACAGGGCATACATTTGTTCATCATTTAACATTCATCAAGTCATACATTTATTTGTCTAAATCTGTATCATCATTCTTTCCGTCCGTTTCGTTCTCGTTCGTTCATCGCCCTCATGACTCGTAAGTCAATAAGGTAACATCACCGCCCTTACGGCTCATAGGTCCGCAAGGTATTATCATTCATCGCCCTTGAAGACTCATAGGTCCAAGGTCATCCCTTTCCTTCTATCACTTTTAGAACCCGTAAGCCCCAAGTGATTTCATTCCCGAGTCACGTTAACCCCGAGTAACCGTCGTTACCCTTCCCCCGCCAGTTAACAACCGTAATACCCATTGATAGGCTACATAGGCGCTACCCCTGTTATACTTATGGCAAAGCATGCCATAAGGCTGGGAACTTACGTCCCCAAACTTCATTCGTCAATTCCTTCGTTAAAACAGATTAGACATGTAATGACTTCTTTAAAACTTTCGCCCATTTCTTTTCATAAAACGTCACATTCATTCACAAAACCCTTTTTATTCATTTAAAACCATTCCTTTACATCATTCCCTTCGTAAACATTCATTTCGTAAATGTTCTTGTTTCAAACATCATTTCTTTCGAAAACCGTTCATTCATAAACATTATGTTTCATTTCATTTCATTCGTCCTTTCATAAATATTCATTAAGTATACACATCACCCTATAAACAAGTAAATAGGGATTCTTGACTCACATGTTCGTTCGTAACTTAACCTGAATCGGACGTCTAGTTGTTGTTAACTTCTTACCCGATATGCACATAAGTCAACACACGAAATTCCAATATTAATCCTAGTGTCGCGTGACAGGGTCGCCTGGACAAGGTCAACATCGCTAGAACTTGCGTTCTGGACTTAGTATCGTGGAACTTAATTGTCGCTCACCTCAGTGTCGCCAAATGTCTTTGGCGACACACCAAGTGTCCCCGGGAATGACACGTGTCCAATCATTGGATTTATTGGGCACAACGCCATCACCCCAGCCTCATCCCCATCAAGTGTCGCCACTTGAAGGTGGCAACACTTGCAATGTCGCCTGATGAACACCATCTCCAAACAGACATGTTTTCCACCCAAGTTCGTAACTTTTACGTCCAAAACGTTTGTTTAACTTCTATATTCATAAATCTGGGCTTTACATCTCATTTTACACGTAAAAATCCTTACTTTGAGATGAAAACTCTAGTTTTACCCCAAAATCAATTTAAACTGAAAATCAAAGGTTTTAGGTTCGATCCATACCTCAAATCAGATGTTTCTTCGTGTGTTCTTCTTTACTAACACAAGAGAAAGCCTTTGAAGCAGATCTTGAAGCAAAACACCAAATTTCTTTACTTTCTCTCTCTAGAATCTCTCTCTCACTCTAGACGGGTTCGAAGGTTGAAGATGGAATGGAGGCTGAATGAAGAAGGTGTAGGGTTACCCTCATGGCCAAGCCCATCATTCCTCAAGCCAACCATCTCTCATTTTTCCTTCTTTCCTCCATAAGGCCCATTTCCGGCCCATTACGGAGTCGGGTTTTTGGGATGTTACTATGTTTGAGCGTCACCTACAAATTTAAAACAATTAGATAATAAAGTATTAATAATTAACTAATAAATTTTTAATAATTAAAAGTAAATACCGATCACGGAATCCTCCGACACGTCGATAAACGCCTTTGTCAATTTCAACTCCTCATCCGGCTCCCACATCCTCCTGGTCCGCACGGTTGTTGCTTGTGTTGTTTTTTTTTGTGGGACATTTGGTTTGGTGTTGCTGATGTTTCGGCAACATATTCTGACATCTCTTGTGTTTCGGGAACAAAGTCCGACTCAGGGGTGTTTAGGTTGGGCATATGTGGTATGTACCCGGGTTGGTTGAACTGGTTTGGTTGGTTGAACGGGAGTGGTTGACGAGGACGTATGTTGAACGTGTTTTGTTGTTGCGCGTATTGCATCAAAAACAATGGGTTGATTGGATCGTTGGTATTCCTTTTCAAAATGATATAAAAAATAAAGTGAGATTTGAGAATGTAAAGTGAGATGTGAGAGTTTAGATTTTGTGATTAAAAAAATGAGGTTAAAAGGTTATATTTATAGAGTTAATTTTGAAAATTAAAAATTAAAAAAAATTATAACCGTTGAACGGCTCTTTTCAGCGTTCAAAAAGTTTTGCCCTACGAGATTTTTCACGGAATGGGCTCATGCCACGGTGGGGGCGGTGTTTCACGGGGATTACGCCAATCACAGCGCTCACGCGCGGAATATACCGCACCCCTAACACACTTATCTGTGGGAACTCCAGACTCTTTCTGATTTTATAACTTCCCTACCTATATTTATACTAACTATTACTTGAAAATAAAGTAACCTATTCTAATTCTAATTTAATAAATATTAAAAGGGAACTATAGTATGTGAGGTAAATGTACTGTAGAAACTTTACAAATCGGAGAGCATGTGGTACAAGCCATTTAATGCATGTTTTTTTAATTTTATTTTTTTGTTTCTCAAATTCACTTATTGTTTAAGTATGTGTTGTAAGAAAAAGAAGACAAAAGCCCCCATTGGCTTAATGGTTTCTGTATCTTTCATTCCGCTGGGTGATCGGGCTTCGAAACTTGAATAGCCCTTTATTTATTTTAACTTTTGTTTTCTAATGCATGTTAGTTTTTACCCACGCGCGGTGACGCGGGTTCGAACAGTTCACTTCTTGGCCGGCTTTCATGCCAAAAAAAAATACTTGCGTTTTTCATGTCAACTTTTTTTTTTAATTTATAACCATAAATCTTATACGCTCTTTTTCGCACAGGGTGGGTTTACCTAAATGTTTTGGTTTTAATTTATATGCTTTTGAGGATGTTAATTTCTTCCGCGGTTTAACACGCCGCAACGCGTGTGGGTAAAAGCTAAAACTATCTCTCGGAAGTCGCCGCAAGGCGCATTCTTCCGCGGTTTAACACGCCGCAATGCGCGTGGGTAAAATATAGCATTATTTTCAAGGACGTCAATATCTTTTGCGGTTTAACACGGTGCAATACGCGTGAGTAAAAAGCTAGCATTATCGTTCGGAGGCCGTCGCAACGCGCGGGGCCTTCTAGTTGAAGTAATACAACAAAGTGTGTCTCTTACTAAACCTTTTTTCCCATGTTTGATTACTCATTATGAGATTGGTCAATAAAGGAATTTACAATAAATGATAAAAATAGGGAAAAAAATACCAAAATGGACATTTGACCAAAAAAGTTATAAAAAATGAACATGCTTATTTAGCCGGCTATTTCGTGGACATTTCGAGACAATAGCCGCCTAAACCGGCTAGCTTAGCCGGCATAAATTTCCGTGCCCATATCCTTTTTTACAGAGTACGGACCAATGGCAAGTCGACACGTGGCCGACTTAGCCGGCTAAATAGCCGTTCTGAAAAAGTGAATGTGGGCACGGAAATTTATGCCGGCTAAGCCGACCACACGTCGACTTACCATTGGTCCGTACTATGTAAAAGAGAATGTGGGCATGGAAATTTTGCCGGCTAAGCTTAGCCGGTTTAGTCGGCTATTGTGAGAGAGTGTCCATGAAATAGCCGGCTAAATAAACATGTCAATTTTTGAAAACTATTTTAGTTAAATGTCTATTTTCGTATTTTTCCCATAAAAATACAACAATAATGTATTTTAGTCAATTTATATAATAAATCTAAACATAAAAATATTATATTTATAAATATATATAAATGTGAATAAAGAAATTATAACTACAAAATTACAGAAAATAAAATCCAATATGTACATATGAAAAGAAGATTGTTTGCCTACAAAAATTTCTAAAAAGATATGCATACTTGGATATACGTGTTTTCCTACTCATGTTCGTTGATAGCCTAGACCTTGTTGCTATTAATTTGAAAGTTAAACGAAAAATAAACTCTCTCTGATGCTTATCAGCCTACTAAAACTTTTACGCAAACCTTCATAAATGAATTAGGATTAGATATTTCAACTTAAACATTAAAAAAATCTCTTTTCTTATGACATTTGAAACTAGGTATTACAACTTTTATAACCTTTAAGAGGGTGGTAACATGGGAAGCACCTAAATCCAGTGGCGTACCCACATTGTTGGGATGGGTGGCGCTCGACCCCCATGAAAAAATTTTTGTTTGTTATATGTGCGATCTAATCCCGAGCGACTCCCATGAAATTTTGACACCGACTCCCATGATTTTTTTTTGACCAAAACGACACCAAAAAAAATTATTTTAAAACTTTAAAATTTTACAAATATAAACTAATTAGCAAATATAAACCTATTATAAATTAATTAGTTAATTGGGCATGCCCATTAATAAGCTTTATAAACAATTAAGCTCACTAGGCCACTAACCATTTTAACCAAATAACATTTTATCCTAATCCCTTCTAAACAATTGACCGGCCTTATCATACCCTCCCCTCTTCATCAAACATGATTTAGTGAAACAGAAACAAGGGACTGTCGACTGAGAAGTGTCGCCCCCAACCTAATCGAAAATCACATGTCACTACCGTCTGCAAGAGTCAGGTTGTGTGTCAGAGTGTTGCCCCTCCACTCTCCCGAAACTTATACCAAAAGACCAAAAGACCCCAATTTAGGTATTTGTTGAACTTTTTCTCTAATAAATTAAGTACTTTTTTGAACTTTTACTCTAAATTTTACTTATTATTTGATTATTTGCTATATTATTTATTAAAATATTAGATTATTGACATCCAAACACCAAAAAAAGTTCGATGACCCGATTTTTGGCAAAAAAGTTTTAATGACCAGATCCGACAAAGAAAATATCTTTTTGTAGTCCTCTGAACACCGAAAATTTCCGACACCCATAAAAAAAGTTTCTGGGTCCGCCACTGCCTAAATCCCTCTTCTCATGCTTTTATGTCTTTAACCTCCTTGGATGTCACATTCTTAGCGCAAGTTATGTTTTACCTTATCATATAGGTTAACAGGATATTGACGGAATGACGTAAGTTTACTGATAAAGAGTTCCTATGGCCACAAGAAAAAAATGTTATAAAGGTTTATTAGCATAAAACTTCAAGGTTTCTAAAAGTTGTATTATATTTAAGAAATTAATATAAGTTTCACAACGAGAAAGAGAAACTTTTTTATTTTAACAATAAAACCCAAATATTATGTCTTAGACCTAATACGAAAGTGAACATAAATCAATATCAATAGTGTTTTCCTAAGCTTGACCCTTTAAAAATATCTTTTTTTTCTTTTTTTTTGCCTCAAAACATAAATAGAACATTAATTCTAAAATTTAATACGTTTATTGTATTAAACAATATGGTTTAGTTGTAGTAAAGTTTTAAAGGTTTACTGCGAAGTGAGTTATTTCTATAGGATAAAATTAAACGACGGTTTAGTGTTTTTAGTTATCTAAATGATCTAAAGAAACAAATGAATGAACTAAGATGCTTCATGATTTTCATAAACCGTTGTTGAGAACTAACATTCTTCTCACATTTATGGGGGTGTTTGGGATTACTTATTAAACCTACTTATTGATTTATTACTTTTTGTAATAAGTCAATAAGTTATAAGGTTCCGTTTGGTTCACGGAATCCATTGAAATTAGAATTGAATTGGACAACATTCCATTCAAAATTGTGTTTGGTTGACCGTAATGGAATTGGAATTGGAAAAGTTTCCTTCAAGTGATGGAATTCAACTTTCCTTCAAACTAGTGAAGGAATTCTAATTGGAATTTAAAAAAATTACAAAAATGTCCATCATTCTCCTTCTCCAGCTCTGAGTTTAATTCGATTGACCAAAACGATGTTTCCAAGTGACTCATAAACCAAAAATAAAAAAATCAATGTGATTGATAAAACAAAAAATTTCCATTCTTGGAAGTAAAAAATTGTTGATGTGCAAATATTCCCTAATACCCAGAAAATCGATTAAAGAACTTCATACCAAAGAAAAAGTTCATCCAGATCTTCTTTGTCAAAAATCCATTGGTTTCCATGAAAATGGTAAAATAAAACAACACCTTCTTCGTCCAGGTCTTCTCTCCCATAAATCGAGCAGGCTTCAGCAGTGGCGGATCCAGAATTTTTTTTCAGGGGGTTCACTGTTTTTAGATGATCCAATTTCATAGGGCCGGACATAAAAATTTTCGGTTCGGTTCGATTGGTCGGGTCGGGTCGGGTCGGGCAGGGGCGGCTCAACCATTTTTGGAGGTCTAAAGCAAAGAAAAAAACATGAAAATTATGCTTCAAATGTTCACAAAATCAACTAATTTGTATTTAAGAGTCATCTACTCATTTGTTTCTATCAATTTTTTACCTCTAATCATATGAATGCTCAAGAACACACATTTAGTTCAAGAAAGAGTTCTTAGTTTTATAGCTTCACAACCGGATCAACCGAGCAGCAGTGGGCGCCGTCGTAAGGGGGTTCACCCTATAATATTTTAGGGGGTTCACCCTAGTTTTTTTACCTACCGTTACACTAAAATTTCAAAACTCGGGGGGTTCCTGTGCACCCCCCCTCGCTTCACTACATCCGCCCCTGGGCTTCAGAAATTGGATGCCATGAAAATGGTGAAATCAAACATCAACTTCAAAACATCTAGCAAAAATGGTGAAATCGAAGCAAAAATTGGTTGTTTGGCAAAAGAAATCCACGTGCAACCTCGATTGGGAGTTCTAATGTGGGTGGAGTTCTTGACCTAAGTTTAGGGAGGGAAACAGAAAGACGAGTAGACGACAAGGAGTCGGGAAGGGAAGGGTAATTTTGTCTTTCTAGTTTTTAAACATTCCAAATCCTTAAAATATTTACCAACCAAATATTTACCAACAAAATACCTTATGGATTTTTAACGGATTTATTTCCGATTCCTCCAAATTACAATTCCATCAAAACATTCCAATTCCTTTAAAGTGTGTTTAGATATGATAAAAGGACTTTTTAAAATAACTTTTAAAAAATGGATAATAAGTTGTTTTTGAGAAGTTACAATTTTTAACTTTTCATTTCTCTTTTTTACTTTTAGGGAGTAATTTTTCATTAATAAGTCAAACCAAACACTTTTTAAAAAACAACTTATTGACTTATTGACTTTCCCCATCACATAAGTTAATCCAAACACTTTTTTTAAAAACTCATTTTCAAAAAGTAATAAGTTAATAAGTCCTTTTGACAAAAAGAACTTTTGGGGTTAATAAGTAATCCCATACATCCCCTAAGTATATGGAGAATTCCATTTAGGGTGAGGATCAAATATGAACTTGTAAACTAAAAATTCAAATTCTGACCACAAATTTATTTTCATCTTATTTTAATCTATTTCTTAAAAGTCAAATATTCAATTAACTATAATAAATATGTGACCATAATTTTATTTTTTAGTTTTGTAGGTCCCTCGAGTGTCTCAGATCATCACATGCAAGTGTGTTCCTAATCAAACCGGGTGTTGAATGCCCGTGATTAAGTGGAGTATCAAGCAACACAAAGTAAACAGATAACAAACACAAGATACTTTCAAACTTCGTCTATTAATAATCACAGCCAGTTACAGTGCGAATGAATGCGTACATAATTCTGTCACTAACTGGCTATATATACTAAGACCTGTTGCTTGTGCACTTGCTAAGTGCGCAGGGCTTTGTTCCTGCGTACTTAGCAAGTACACAGACAATGTTCTTGCGTACTTGCTAAGTACGCAGGTTAAGCAACCTCGCACAACACTTAACACAGACAAAACATTGACAAGTACCTACATACATGTTTACAACTCGATAAACCAATACATACAGATACTAAATACAAATACAAATACAGAAAATAAAGTACAAAAGCATAAGACGACATCCAGAGTGTCTGTCACACAAAAGTGCTTCAACGAACTCCCCCTTGACAACAGCTCTGGATTGTCTTCGGTCTTCAAACTCCACCAGCTTTAGCTTCCATCTTCATCTTGTAGTCAAGGCAGAACTTGACCAACTTGTTGTATCTTGATGCTTGAAGCTTTGTCCACTCGTCCGTATAGATGCAGTATTTATCATTTAGGGCCGTCAGATCTTTCACAGAGAAATTAATGAAAGTGATTTCATCAAAGACTCTGATCAGTTCCTTTGGCACCAAGCTTCCACTTTCGGACCTAATCTTTCCCATCACCACTGCCTCGCCCGTCTTTGGGTCCACGTACCAGTACCACATGTTACCAAGGATATCCTGAGATAACTTGCTCAGGGGAATCCTGGTTTCACATAACACTGGGTTGTAGACCAACTTATTTAGGTTTCTGTTAGTCATAGGATGTCTGACGTTCTTGTCTCGGACTCTCTTGGGCATCTGAGGCTTAAACATCTCGAAGTTCCCCGATCTTCCTTCTTTCTGTAGTGTTCTCCACAAACCTATTGCTAATGCATGACTAGTGTCACACAGCAGCTCACGGTTTGCAAGGTTCACCAGATCGTACCTCGGCAGGGAGTTGAACGATTCACTGGTAAGTTTCAAGTATTGAACCCCACCAGCTCGTTTAATAGCGAACAACTTCTTGTCGTCGTCGAACTTGACAGACAAGATCATACATGTGGCTCCGTGTTTGTCTATGATAGATGTCTTTTTCCAGACTGGAGCTTGATCCTTAGTAAACCATCCTTGCGGATATCTGTTTTTCCAGGCTTCGGGATCAACAGGTTAGGGATCGGTGGGAGAGGCTTCAGTCAAGGTTGCTGCACCACTAGCCTCAGCAACAAATTCAGGCTCGACTGAACCTGTGTTAGAAGTAGCTTCAAATCTTAGGGTAATCGGTAATACTGAAACTGTCAACATAAGGTGATAGGTACCACGTTAAGTTAAAATTTAGAGGTTTATGAAATTTCATGGCACACCACTATCTTTTTATGAGAATAAATCCGAGTTTCGGTGGCGCCCGCATCCATATTCCATAATTCTTGAGCTTATTTAATTGAAATCTAAGTTTCGCCTACGTGTTACACGTCGGATCCCAGTCTGATTGAAACATCACTGAGTTGATTCTTATGTGCTTCATTGATATAACTTAGTCTATGTGTTACCTTCCGGGATAGTGACTTGGTTGAAACGCCTCTAGATGAAGTTTAATTTGCTTATTAATGCTCATTATCATCCATTCATTCATATTTCATCTGATCTCTGAAACCTGTAAATTTTAGTTTAACGTGATAGGAGAAATCTATATGGTTTAACCCGTGCCTAAACATGACCGTGAGATGGGATTAGGTAGAGCTGTAACTGTCAAGTGTGAGTCTCATAGATGGATTGATATGCTTGGTAATGTAATTTTAGAACACGAAACTGGGGATTGATGGTTGGTGCTTGTGTTTAATCGGACAGAAATACTGATTATTGCTTTTTAATGCGTGAGTATGTTTTGCTAATTGGTAATTATGAATGTTGAAGTTGGATCTAAGTTTTGATTCCATTGTAGACTTTTTCGAGGACGAAAAAAGGTTAAGTGTGGGGATGTTTGATGTACTGCAAAGCACACGTCTTTATTTCATTGCTTTAGTGCGTCTTTAGATAGTTTTATCTTTGTTTTGAGTCGTTTTGATGTACATTTGAGTCTATTGTATGTTTTCAGGTGCTCGTATGAATTACAAATGAATATGTGAAGAAACCAAGCAAGAGAAGAAAGTCCAGGGTTCAAAGTGAAAAAAGTGAGATTTTCATACCTTCGCGGTACGCGAGGATTTCCAGAATCAGCCGCGACTAAATTGTCCTTCGCGGTACGCGAAGGACTTGGGATTATTTCTCGCGGTACGCGAGGGACCTAATTTCTGTAAAACCCGAGATTTCGATTTTAAATAGATTTTTATGCCCATTCTTTGGGGAGTTCGATTTCTTGCCGTCCAGAGAGAGTTAGAAGGCGATTTTAGGTGTAGGAAGCAGCTTTGAAGCTAAAGGTTCAAGCTTTGGATTCCGGGTTCGTTATATGAGCGTTCTTGGTTTTCAAGATTCAATCTTTGTGTTTAAATTCTGTGTTTGAAACCATGTTTTGTTCTTATTCCTTCTGTTTGAATGTTTTGAGAATGATTCTAGGCTAAAACTTATATATTGCCTAGGTCAATTGATGAATACTTGTTAAAGTTTCAGTTTTTATCGGTTTTGGATTTAATTAATGGATTTATGATTTTGTAAAAGATCTTGAGTTGATTATTGTGATTTTATTGCATGTTTAGATCTGATCTTGTGTTTGATTTAAATTCCTTGCGTTGATTGTGGTTGTCTGCCAGTTTGATTAACGTATCTTGGTCATAGATCTTAGGGTTTGTGATTAGGGTGGTTTGCTAGACGTAGCAGCCATAGGAATTGTCTTTGATTGCTTATTAGAATTGAATGTGTATCCTAGTTCAATACCCGAGAGGTGAGAATTAGTCGTTTAGTCTTCGTCATTAGGAATCCGAGTGGCAGTTGTCTGAGAGGAAGCCGGTATTAGGTGTCTAGTGGTTGTTGCTATTCGTGTAATAGTTGGTATCTTGAGATTACCCCGTGCATTCTTTGAGTGTATTGGTGGACGGAGAGACTGAGAGGTAATCTATCTATTAGGGTACTTTATCATAGTTTGAAATACCTGAGAAGTGATCCAACATCTGGTGAGTTATTACATATGTAGGTTCCTTAGTTGGTGACACCTTGAGTGTGATTAGGGATCCACTAGGCTGTCTAGAATTGTTTCATTAGAAACCCAGATCCATTATAGTTTCCATTACCGGTAGAAGTTGTACTTCGTAAGTAGGATTCTGACCAGGTGATATTCTTCCCATCTCTTGATTTCATCTTAGTTCTTGTTCTTGATAGTTGAGTCGACATTAATTTGCTACATTATGTAGTTTAATTCTTTAGTGTAGTCAACCTCCCCCAAACCAATTAAATATTTAGTCCGAGTCCGAGTCAGAGTCTAGTATTATTATCATAGTGTCTCTAGGGTTCGATATTCCGGTTTACCATTAAGTTGTGCTACATTCGATAGGTACACTTGTCTGTCAGTGCGGTCTAGTTCATAGGTTTTCCATTTATTACTTAGGAGTCTAGGTTAGGTTTAGTAGTTTATTTTACAGACAGTCTGGACAACATCAGGAGGTGACCCTCAGCTCATAGCCATACTAGAGTCGTTGAAAATAATTGAGCAGGATAGAGAAATCCAGGTAAGACCAACGAATCATTTGAAAGGAAACTGGGTCAGCTAGTGGAAAAGATAGCTGAAGTGGCAGGGAGACCATAGGGACAACTCCCGAGTGACACGAAACTAAATCCGCAACATCAAGGAGCCAGCTCTTCTGGCTCATGGAATGCTAATGTCGCCCAGGTAAGTACTCTCAGAAGTGGTAAGGTTTATAACAAAGTCACATCGGCGTCACCGGATGTTGAGGGAGTGGTAGTTGACCTAGGAGAAGATGGTGAGAGTGACAGTGATTCGGAAGCTGTTTTTATTAAACAAGCTAAAAAGTAACTTTTTTCTGAACCAACTAAATCTAAACCGAACACAGCTGTCACCCAAGGTGTAGGGGTCGAGAATAATACCATCCCTTATCCTGCTACTCTATTCGAACCATCTAAGAAAAGTGTGATTAAAAGGGGCCCACAACAGGATGAGTTGTGGGACATGTTCAAACAAGTAAAAATTAATCTCCCTCTTTTAGATGCAATTAGGAAAGTAACTGCTTATGCTAAGTACTTGAAAGAATTATGCACCCAAAAACGGCGCCTTAAAATGCCCAAAAAGCTTGACCTAACAGACAATGTCAGTGCCGTTTTGTCGGGTGCATTGCCACCTAAGCTACAGGATCCAAGAGCACCTTTAATTTCAGTGCAAATTGGTGAACTAAAAATCAATATGGTTCTCCTAGATCTTGGAGCTAGTGTTAGTATCCTCCTAGGAAGTTTGTATGACCAGTACGATTTTGGTCTTCTACAAAAGGCCGACACCACAGTGGCGCTGGCAGATCTCACTCTTAAACTACCCAGGGGGATATTAACCGATGTAATCATAAAGGTGGAAGATTTTTATTATCCTGTCGATTTCTTAGTGCTTGATTATGCAGCTCCTACTAGTGACAGGCATCCTAATGTGATACTGGAAGACCTTTTATGCGAACAACTCAGTGTGTAATCAATTATGTGACAGGAATGGTTGACATGGCATTTGGTAATCGGAAATTGAGATTGAATATCTTTTCCCGCATATTTAACGCTCCAATCATCGATGAATGCTTTATGGCAGACATTGTGGATATGTGTAACCCGCATGAAAATGAAGGCGAAACCTTGGAGCCGTGTGTTTTTTGTGACAGGACAGAGGCCGAACATGAGCAGGAGTTGAAGGATGCAGAGGTACAAGGGGAGGTGTGTGCCCTTAGAGAAAGAGTGCCCACTTGGACACATCAAGTAGAGAACATGCCAGACCACATTGATACTCAGTTGAAACCGTCCTTGGAATCACCACCTACTTTAGAGCTGAAAGAATTACCTAAACATTTGAAATATGCTTTTGAAGGTGAAAATGACACCTTACCTGTTATTATTGCTGCAGGTTTAACTGAAGAGCAGGAGCAAGCATTGATGAAGGTGTTGGTTACCCATAGGGCAGCACTTAGGTGGACCATAGCAGATCTAAAAGGGATCAGCCCAGCAATTGTCATGCATAAAATCATCACAGAAGAAGGGGCAAAACCTGCTCGGGATGATCAACGAAGATTGAACCCCAACATGCATGAAGTGGTGAAGAAGGAGGTGCTCAAGTGGTTGGATGCGGGTATCATCTACCCCATCTCTGACAACAGTTGGGTGAGTCCAACTCAAACAGTGCCTAAGAAGGCTGGCATCCAGGTAATAAAGGGAGAGAGTGGTGAAGAGATTACCACTCGGCCGGTAACCAAGTGGCGAATCTGCATAGATTACAGGAAGTTAAATGCTGCAATATCAAAAGACCACTTCCCTCTCCCTTTTATTGATCAAATCATCGAGAAACTTGCAGGTCAGAAATTTTATTGTTTTCTAGATGGGTACTCGGGATATAATCAAATTGTAATACATCTAGAGGACCAACAAAATACCACGTTCACTTCTCCGTATAGGACCTTCGCATTAACGCCCCAGCCACCTTCCAACAGTGCATGATGAGTATCTTTTCAGATATGATCGGGGAGTCCATGGAGGTCTTCATGGATGATTTTTCAATCTTTGGCACAACTTTTGAAACATGTTTGAATCAATTAACTAAGGTATTAAAAAGATGTGTTGAAACTAATCTGGTACTTAGTTGGGAGAAAAGCCACTTCATGGTTCAAGAAGGGGTGGTTTTTGGTCATGTTATTTCTGGTAAGGGTATCGAGATCGACCATGCAAAAATCCGGGTAATTTCAACTCTACCTCCACCAAACAGTGTCAAGGGCGTTCGTTCTTTCTTAGGACACGCCAGGTTTTATAGAAGGTTCATTAAAGGTTTTAGTGTCATAACTAAACTGTTGTGTAATCTGTTACTTAAAGATGTTCCTTTTGTTTTTTATAAAGCATGTTTAGATTCATTTGAGCTAATTAAACAAAAAATTATGGAGGCCCCTATTCTAAAATCACCGGATTGGTCATTACCCTTTGAGATTATGTGTGATGCTAGTGACTATGTCGTGGGGGAAGTGTTGGGACAACGGGTGTATAAGAAACCCGTGGTGATATACTATGCAAGTAAGACTCTTTCAGAAGCTCAGCTTAACTACACAACAACTGAGAAAGAGCTAATAACAGTGGTATATGCATTGGATAAGTTTAGATCATATATCTGGGGCAGTAAAGTTATTGTTTATTCTGATCATAGTGCAATCAGGTACCTCATGGCAAAGAAGGATGCCAAGCCACGATTGATCTGTTGGATCTTGTTATTGCAGGAATTTAACTTGGAGATCCGCGACAAGAAGGGGAGTGAGAATGTTGTGGCAGATCATTTGTCATGCATTGTGCAGGATGAAAGTGATTCTGAGGGAGAGATTAATGAAACATTCCCTGATGAATAATTACTATCAGATTCTACTACTAATTGGTTTGCTAACATTGTTAACTATTTGGCTACAGGAGCAATTCCAGAACATTGGTCTAAGAAGAAGTGGCACCAATTCATTGCACAGGTGCACCAGTACATCTGGAATGAACCAGACTTATTTAAAGTGGGTGCATATCAACTGGTTAGAAGATGTATACTAGAGTCAGATATTCAATGTGTGTTAGGGCTGGTACATGCATCTGCGTGTGGTGGACATTTCAGTGGGCAAAAGACAGGGCGAAAGGTATTCGAAGCAGGCCTATTTTGGCCATCCATCTTTCGGGATGCTTTTGAGTTCGCTAAGAACTGTGTGAACTGCCAGAAGATGGGCAGTATTTCAAAGAGGAACGAAATGCCACTACATCCAATCTTGGTTGTGGATTTGTTTGATGTATGGGGCATAGATTTTATGGGGCCATTTCTGAACTCTTATGGGTATCTCTATATTCTAGTAGCTGTGGATTACGTGTCCAAGTGGGTAGAGGCTATAACAACAAAAACAAACGATCATGCAGTGGTGTGCAAATTTATGCAAACCAAAATTTTTTCCTAATTTGGAATCCCTCGTGCAATCATAAGTGATGGGGGCTCACATTTCAAGAACTTTCAATTCGGGAGATTGCTTAAACAGTATGGTGTAGATCACAGAATAGCCACCCCATATCATCCACAGACCAGTGGGCAGGTCGAAGTTTCCAACCGACAGATTAAAGAGATTCTACATAAGACAGTGCGGTCAGATAGGAAAGATTGGTCAGGGAAGCTTGATGATGCCTTGTGGTCTTACCGCACCGCTTATAAAACCCCAATCGGCACTACACCGTACAGATTGGTGTAGCAAGGGTTGCCACTTGCCTGTTGAGATTGCACATAGGGCGGTCAAAGAGGTTAACCTTAACTATGATGTTGCGGGTATGGAAAGGAAGTTACAATGGAATGAGCTGGAAGAGTTACGGGATGCAGCATATGAGTGTGCTTCTGCTTATAAAAATCGGATGAAAAAAGTGCATGATGCTAAGTTGAAGAAGATGACGTTTGAAGTGGGGCAGAAAGTTTGGCTCTACAACTCTAGGCTTAAGTTGTTTCCAAGAAAGTTAAAAAGTAAGTGGATGGGCCCGTACCTGATTACACGGGTAAGTAACTATGGGGACATTGAGATTGAAGACTTCGACGATCATCTGAGGCAGGTAGTCAATAGGCACAGGTTGAAACCATATCTGGAAGCAGCGGATATCAATTTCATTGAAGAATCATGGAGTATTTTGAAGAATCCTTAACCATAATGAGGTACACCGCGTCTGACTGAAGACGTTAAACTTAGCGCTACTAGGAGGCAACCTAAGGTTAGTTAACTTTATTTTCATGTCTAGTTAAATGAACGTTGTGGGTGTGTTCTCTAGAAACCCTCACGAGACTAAACTCGTCCACTCGGGCTACCGAGGGGTTTAAAAAGCTTGTTGTTCCTAAGAAAGTGAGTTAGGTTGCCATTTCTTTAATTTCGTTAATTGTTTGCAATTGGCAAAGTGTGGGGATGTCTCTGGGGATATTATGGTTGGAATGAGATTGAATGAGGACAATACACAAACTCGTGGGGGGTAGGATGCCGTTGTAGAGTTTGTGAAAAAAAATTAGTTTTTCGGTATAGTTTTGCGTCTTTTCTAAGTTTTTGCAGGGTTTCGTGGCAATTTGGGTGTTAAAAATCATCAGGAAGGACATTCCAGGTATGTGTGCATATAATCAAAGTGTTCGAATAAATTTTTAAAGAGTTTGAAAATTTTGAGTTTTAAGGGGTGAAAAAAAATTCTAAGACAAAAAGTTGAAAAATCGTCTAACATTTCTGTGATGGGGGTGTCTTCGCACCACGCGAACTTTTCAGGGCCAATCTTCGCGACACGCAAAGAACAAAAGTCAAGGGCCGGTCAAGTTCTAATCTTCGCGCTACGCGAAGTATTCCTCTTAGATCTTCGCGACACGCGAAGGACCCCTGAAACCCTAATTTTTGAAACTTTTTTATTTTTTATTTGAGTCGTTCGAGTCAGTCGGGTCTTTTATTTTTATTTGAGTCATTATGTTGAGTCGATATGATGCTTGTGGGTTTGTTTCAAGCTTATTTTGCAGGTTTGGATTTGAATTTCCCATACTCAATCTCTATTCGGGGGACGATAGTCTGACTTTCGATTGATTCTTGTGTACAAAGCAACCCGCTTGTATCTGTGGAGCACGATCGCGATTGAAATTCTATATGATCGTCCATCCAGCTAATTTTTATTTTTGTATTTTTCTTTCGTTTTTGAGTCGCTCTTCCTACATCGAGGACAATGTCGAGTTTAAGTGTGGGGAGGGGGACCTTAGTCCAGGTCTGTATTTTGAGTTTTAAAATTAGAAAATCCATAAAAATTTTAAAAATTTTTAAAAATGTCCTTGGATTAGAGTTTTGCAGCTACATGGAAAATGATAGTACAATTGAAAACTTTGCATGTTTTGAGAATTGAATTGAAATAATGATAATCAAGCATGTCTAATTGTTAACGTTTTGGTAGACCCAACCGATTTAAGAGGTTAAACATCCTGGTAGTGAATATAGTTTAATTGAATAATTAATTCAGGATATCTTATGGGTTCTCATCTTAGGGGTTCTCATCTTAGGGGTGTCGGTAAGGTCGAAACTGTCAATATAGGGTGATAGGCACCTCAATAAACAATAATTTATAAGTTTTTGAAATCTTTTGGCACGTCACTTTCTTTTTATGAAAATAAATCCGAAAGCTGGTGGCGCCCTCATTCAATAATCCGCATCATTCATGAGCTTAATTAATTAGATTGAGATCTTGAGTTTGCCTACGTGTTACCCTCCGGGTTACAAGTTTGGTTGAAACACCCATGGGCAGGCTTTTGTGATCAATCATAGATGACTGGTTTGACTTATGTGTTACCTTCTTAGATAGTGACATGGTCGAAACGCCTCTAAGTTGAATTATGTTCTTCATTGCTAAAAGCTCATTTCATTCATTCATCGATCCATAATTTCATCTGATTTTTAAAACTTATAGATTAGTGTTTATTGAGGTGGAAAAATCTATATGGTTTAACCCGTGCCTAAACATGACCTTGAGATGGGATTAGGCTGAGTCATAGCTTTCTGAGTGTGAGACTCATAGATAGACTGTTGCTTGGTAATGTATAATATGTTAGATCACAGAATTGGGGGCTTGAGAGTTGGTGGTTTGGTTTAATCGGATCGAAATACCGATTGTTACAATTAACGTGTTATGAGAATTTGTGTTGTGTATAATGAAAGTATAAGTAGCAAGTTTTCCGATTATGATTCCATTGCATTATTCTTTTTTGGGACGCAAAAGGTTAAGTGTGGGGATGTGATGTAGGGTCAAATATCCCATGTATAAATGTCGGTTTTTGTACGTTTTAGTAGTTTAGTTTTGTTTATCAAGTCAGTTTTATGTATGTCTTGTAATTTGATGTGTTACAGGATAAATGTGCCTAAAGAGTGGAAGTATACTAAGAGAATAAAGAAGGTACAAAGCCCGGGAAATCAAAGGAAGTCAAAGCTTTAAAGTCAATTTCCCGAAAAGTGGGATCTTCGCAGAGGAGTGTTGTTCACGACACGCGAGGAAGAAGAAAAGCCCACCCGACTAATTTGGCCTTCGCGTCACGCGAAAGGTTGGCCAGAGATCTTCGCGACACGCGAAGAATTGTTATTTCGGCAAATTAAACCTAATTCCAATTATAAATCCATTGTGACTCCCATTCTCGAATTATCTCTTCCTTCAGTCGTTTCAGAAGTTCCTAGGGGGTGATTTTCAGTATTCTTGGATTAATTGTTCTTAATTCTTCATGTTTGTAAGTTCTAGATTGATTATACAATTATGAGCGGCTAAGCTCTACGTGATCCCTCCGGGTGAACGATTTATGCATGTATTCGTATGATTTTCGTGGATAATCAGTTTGGATTGAAGTTTTGTGAACCTCTGAAGTTCTTTGAATTCAATTGTGTGTTTGATTTATGAACAATTGCATGTTTTCGATTTATCGCATCTATCATCGTTTCTTGGTTTTCTTGCATCGGGAATAATCTGATTTTGTGATTGAATTGATTATTGTGTGGTTTGGTTAAACAGTTAAACAAGGTTATGTCTATGTAATCTCCTGTCTGATTTGAAGCTAAAATTATGTGTTTGTGTTGCTGAATCTGAAACCCGGAGTGGTCGTTTTTCTCTAATAGTTTTCCAAAAATTAAAGTACACAACCTGAAATGGAAGAATGATTTCTTGCCCAATAAATTTGTTACAGCCGGATATAGATAGGAACTGAGATAAACCTTTGCAAAATTAGTCAAAAGTGACCAAAAATTGATTTACACATCCTCCAAATTACAGTCTGGGAACTGTGACAACTGAATTTGCATATTGAAATGGAGTTGTAGCAGCTTAAAATTGATTTTTTGTTTACTTTATCGAGGAAAAATGTGAATAGATTGTCACTTCTTTTTAATTTCAAACTGACAAACGATCCATGAATTGATTTATAATAAAAACTGATAAGAGTTTTCTAACGAACTAAAAGACACTGAACTGAGGACCAATTCCATAAAAGAAATGAATACCTAAAATCTATATTACAATCGAAATACTAATACTGTAATTCAGACTTTCATATGTTATTTTATGTCTTAAAGAATGAAGACGAAAGCAGTTTGTAGTCATCGACCCTATTTTGCGATCTGCAACCAAGAAAACCAATTGTTGCTAGCTAGCCTCCTATTACAGTTTCTAGCTTTGTTTTTTTTTTTTTGTTGCACACACATGAAAGTAAACGTAATGTATTTCTAAACTCACAATACAAATAGAATAAGTAAGTGCATCTGCAGTTGGTTGCCTCACAAACCCTTCAATTTCATTTGTATTATTATTATTATTATTTGCAATAGATACACTTCTTTATTATTCTATCCTTCAGATTACATCTTGAAAACAAAATTAATAATATTTTCAAGGCATTCATAAACACTGCTGAAACCATGTATAAAAAGATTCAGAATGGGGTCTATGATATATCAAATAAGGCAACCTATTTTAACCCATGACCCAACCGCCACCTTTAGTATAGAAGGTAACATACATTGCATGGCATAAGAAGGTACAATAGCTGCTGTAAAGAAGGTAACTGCTCCAAATTTTTTTCACTATCCAAATCCCGGGTTCTGCTATAACCATGCAGCATATAATGAAACATGTGTATAATTTCATGAAACTAAAATATAAATATGTGTTATTGGATATGCATAATTTTAAATTCCTTTGTGTCATCATCATCATAGCGAGTCAGAAGAAAAAGGCTTCAAAAACCAGATACCCATTCTGGAGAAGCATTAGAACTATTTTTACATAAAGAATAAATCGTATCCAAAGTTTAAAAAATTATATTGATTTCTACCAATTTAATTCAAGTGATCTTAAACTACATTTGGTTTTAATTATGAATGTTAAAAGTAGGATACCTCAAGTGAGAATCTAACATCAGAAGTGTCACACTCCAACCGACGGCGGAATACGTCGGGACGGACGTGTAGACTGTTCATAAGTTCATGATCAAACTAAAATCTCATTTATTAATTTAATCCAACTTCCATAACACTTGTTCAACAAATCATGTACAAACATACAAAGGAAAATAAGGTACACCATTAATGTTCATCTGATTGTTTAACTAGGTTCTCAATCCTATGTGTAGAATCTTGCATATGATCTCAATATTAATATCTGAAACATGATGAAAACAAGGTCAACTAAAAATAGTTGGTGAGCATACATAGGTTTTGACACCACAAGTAATATCAAGAGTTTATGTACAATTCATATGATAAATGTTTTAATAAGGCAATCATGGAGAACCACTATAGTTAAAACTGGGGCACACAATCAAACCTTGTGACTGATAGGCATAACACAAATGTTATCCTTAAGTGTTTTCGGCAACAATCACCCTAACCGGGTGGGTTGGTCAGACACAATAGATCTACACTGTATACTGTTGGCTTGTACTGAGTTAATGATTGCACTTGCACTATGCACAAAAAGTATGTAAATGTTGTTTGCACTAATAGTGTTCAAGCATAAGGCACAAATTGTACACATGATCATAATGTTTGAATTGTTATAATTGCAAATAATTTGAATGTAATCATGTTTCACCCCAAAGATGTAAATATGAAAAAGGGGCTATGTAAACTCACCTTGAAATAAGAAGCTTTGTATGTCACACAAGTATATTGTTTGTTGCACAAAAGTTCAAGATAACCTCAAGGTCAACATAAGTTTGATGGTATATGGATCAATAATTTGTGCATGTTTAATGTAAGGATAAATAAGGAAAAAGAATGGGACGGTTGGGGTCTTAGGGTTTTGGAACGAATGAACGAAGGAAAAGATACGAATATTTAACATTAATTAATGTCATAATGAAATAATGTTTTATGAGTTTTATTTATAAAAAGACTTTAGATGGCATCTATAGATATTAATTGTTAAAAAAATATCCTATGAAAACGATTAGTTTAAATAAGTCATCATGTTGACAATTAATAATACAATAATATTTATGAGTATGTCCCTTGAAATAAATAAATTAATCATGAAAAGGTAGTATTGTTATTATTCATGAAAAACAAATTTAAAATGATCGTATAACTACTAACATTCTATTATTAGTAAAGGTACTAATAATATGACCAAAATAATTAGTGACTTTCAAAAAAATGTATTATAGTTCATGACGTTTTAAAAACGACGTCACAAATTATATATAGATTAATAAGGTTCACATATTACGTGTTTAAGCGTTTGCAGATAAAAAAAGGCTTTTAGAATATATATATATATATATATACATATATATATATATATATATGCTTTTATTCACTAAAAAGTTATTATTTATAAACTTGTGAACTAAAATAAAGGAATTTTGTCATAATGATTTTGTTTTACTCATAATACATATATATATTTTATAAAAGCTAATAACCATAAATTTAGGATGGAAAAAATATTTAATCAAAACTTATTAACAATGGTTTATAAACATATATATATATATGAGTGTGGGGGTGTAACTAGGTGTAATCTACAAGTGGAATGACAATTAAATGATAAAAGAACAAAAAATCTAGGCAGAGGGCCGGGTCTAGAACCCGTGACCTTGCGTTTAGGGGTAGTAAGTCTTAACCGGGAGTTCTCGACGTAGAGCCTTGCTAGGAAATAGAGAAACAAATGTATAACTATTATATTCGGCTTCATCTTTACCCTAGCCCCCAAAATAACTATGATTCGTGATTGAAATCAGAGAGCTTTCGAATAAGAATGGGAAATCGAGAAAGAGACAAGTCATTTACCTGGGATTTGGACCGATTGGATCGAACATAAAAAACGGGTTCTTGTTCACCACCAGGAGATGCAACGGTGAGGTGGGGCAGGGAGTGAAATCGTCTGTTTTTTTTAGGCTAATTCGGGTTATGAGGTGTTAGGAGTAATACATAGGATGAAACGCATACGTTACAGCCTTCAATCGACTGGATTTGCGGGGATTAGACATAAATTTGTGGGTCTTTGAATACCCAAACCGTAACCTCCACAATGGGTTTAAAGATTTGATTTTTCTCAATCAATACGGTCGATTACAGGTCCATAACGGTCGCAAATGAGTGGCAAGATGATTTGGGAAGGTTTAATGTTCGAGACTTCAAGTGATTTGAACGAGTTTGACTTTCCATGGTCAAAATAGTGCTTGATTTCATGCCAGGATTCAAAGAAGGGGGGGGGGGGGGTACAAAGGGTTCCACATAAGGTTCAAGTGATATTCAAACATATTAGAGGGGGGTCAAGATCCATATCATTGATAATTTAATCATTTAATTAGTTAATTTTTCTTTATAAAACTTATATAAAATCTATTTATTACTAGTTTAATTTTGAATATTTATAAATGAATATATTTCATTCATTTTTTTATAAGGATCACAAATTGTATAAATGGTATATATAATCAAACATATATATATTTACATATTTATAAATAAATAAATACATATATATATCTAGAAGGTGTAAATTAATGACTAAAACTCATAAGTTTTATTTTTTTGAGTTAATTGTTATAACAAAGTGTATATTTATTTCTATGTAAATATACGTACCTGTGTTATAATTATAATAGAATGATAAAAATGAAATTTGCAAGATCGAAAATTTGAATTGATATCAGTAAAAATAATAATTGATGTGACATATTGTGCTGAACAAGTACGGGAATGAAATGGAGTGTCATTAATATATAAGATCATACTAGAAAATCATGGATGTTACAAGAAGAGAATGTCTTGATATTAAAATGAGTCACACGTAACAGAACCGAATCATCCTCTAGAAGTTGTAATCGGGAGGCCATTGCTTCTTATCCGCAACAAAACCATACCTTGGCTTTAACAAAATGACTCATGTTCTTGTAAGCAATCCATACAGATCAAGTTACAATACTCATATCAATGCACATCTGATCAGTGCAGTGCTAGAAAACTTGATCTTGTCAGGAATAATAATCAATTTGGGTTCAAATACATTTCATCGAATGGTTGGTAGGCATACATAGAAAATGCTCATTTGCAAAAATATGGATTGAAACCATGATTAACAGATTCTAAATTTAAATTCATCTAAATCAAATCAACACACAGTTCATTCAAAATCAAAGATAAAATAATAGTGAATTCGTACCCGAGAAAAAAGAGAGTGCAGAGTGTTCAACTATTGAAACATCGTGTCTTCCTACTTATTTGAAAATCAAATGAACACACATTCAAATGTTTCAAAAGCATCACGAGGAAGAATTATCGATTCGTCAAAACAAATCAACACACATCGGAGTCAAAATCAAAGATATCGATTATGAAACCGAAAAATACGGAATATCAAAGAACATAAAGGAGAATACCTAAATAGAAGTGAGAGTCCAAGAGGAAGAATTATCCACGGAGAATTGAGAAGCAAGTCAATGCTGCGATTAATTAGGATTTCAGTATAAAAGAAAACAAAATAATTAAAATTGACATTCGCAAACTCATACCGAATATCAAACACCGCCTGTGGAAATCAAAGGAACATACATAAAAGGATGTAAGAATCGAAGAGCAAGGATCGTTCATGACGAGGTGAGGAGCAAGTCAGATTGAAGGGCGCTGATGGATTAGGGTTTCAGTGGAGTGAAAGAAAACGGGTAAAGAATAAACAAGCGGGTCAAAAAAGATCCGCGTGTTTTTTAACCGGGTCAAAGAGAATGGGCGAGAAAAAAATTATGTGAGGGTTAATATGGTGATGACACATGACAAGATTTGTAATCATTTATTAGGTAAAGGATTCTCCCTTAAGTATAAACTAGAAAATTAGTCCCGCGCTCAGCGGCGAGAAGCGGATCTTAAACGTTTAAGGCGGTGTCATTAACGTGGCTAATAACAAAAAAGAAACGTAGTTAAATATATAAAAAAAAGTATGAAGTTACAGCGACTCGGTTAGCCAATAAAAAATGTAAAAAAAAAAAAAACGGACCAGCATGGAGGTGACATGTAGTGTGGCGGTCAGGAAAAACACCGAGTTTTGACATTTTACAAAGTTGAGAGGTGAGTTGTGGTCGACACTTGTAAATGAGTATAACAAAATTTTTACCAGCACGTCAAAAAAAATTAAACACAACCACAAATTATTATTATTTTTTAAATTAATGAACGAAAGTTATTGAGGAAAAACCAGATTATATATACTCAAAGGGTAAACTCGAAACTTTATAAACTTAAAGGGTTCAAAATGAAACTTGAGGGGTTAGTTTTGCCAACTTACAAAGTTGAGAGGAGATTTTGTGGATGGAAAAAGTCCACTGACACTTCCTCTTAAGTATATTGATAATATTCTAACTGATTGACATTAAAACTATTATTCTCATTAAAATTATATTAAAAACTTATTGATGATTTTAGTGTTATCAAGGTTATTCTCGTATAATAGGGTTTAATTAAAACCAAATAAGGAACTAGTGTAACATCCCGAGTTTTTAGAAAATGAAATAGTCCTCAAGTATTAGAATGAATGGGAGAAAAGGGAGGATCGGGCTTGGGCCTTAGTCTGGGTGCTAGTATGGGCCAAGACAAGGGGAAATAATGGGCCCTTATAAGCACCAAGATCAGCCCAAACCCTCATTCTTGCACCATTTTCGTTTTTCTAGAGAGAGAAAGTGAGAGAGAACTTAGAGAGAAAGGTGTCGGTTTTGCTCCAAGATCGAACCAAACTTCTTCTCCAGAGATAACACGAATTTTTTCTAAAGAAACGAGCCGATTAGAGGTAAGAAACTAGCTCAGATCTGTGTTTTTTGTTCGAAATAGGTTTTTAGGGTTTCTTGGGTATAATCACTTAAAAGTTGCATTTTTACGTATAAAAGCACATGAAAAGTATAGATCTGGCTTCATGGGAGTTGAAGAAGTGATTTGAACGTAAAAAGTTATGGTTTTAGATCGAAAACGAATATGTTATGGAATTAGGGTTCTTAAGCCGGCTCTCAGCGAAGAAGATGAAGGGAGAATCGGCCCGAAGAGAATCGGCCTCTTGTAGCAAGACACAAGTCTTGAACACAAGTTCAGGCGACTCTCTGGAGTACCGGCCGACTATGCCAGCCGACTCTTGAGAGGGCCGGCCGACTATGTCAGCCGAATCTTGAGAGTGTCGGCCGACTATGTTAGCCGACTCTTGAGAGTGTCGCCCGACTGTCTCTGTCGACTCTCTAGTGTACTAGCCGACTCTAGCAAGTTTAACCAATTTCATGTATTGTATTCGCACAGATCACGTAGCACTTGTGTAGCCCGAACTTTTAGTTTCAGTAGACAGAATACTAGGTGAGTTCTAATCCCCTTTTTGCCTGCTTTAGGGGTAGTATGCATACTTAGTGTAAAGTGTTTATTATATTTTATACATTAATAAACAAAGTGAAAAGCTATGTTCTAGTGTAAAGTTTAAAAGAGGCAAAAGTGCGTTTTGAGTAAAGTATAGTTGTATTATGGCAAGCGTTTACTATATTTTAATATACATAAACAAATGCATAATATATGTGCTAGTATGTTTCAAGTAAAGTAAGATATATCATTTGGCAAGCGTTTACTATATTTTTATATACATAAACAAAGGCATGATATATGTGATGAACTATATTTCAGTAAAATTAAAGGTATTATTGGCAAGGGTTTACTATATTTTTATATACATAAACAAATGCATAATACATGTTAAAGTTATGAACAAGTTAAAGAGAGTTGTAAGAACAGAAAGTGAACAGAATTTCTATGGGAATGTGTACCGGCTGTAAAGGTCCTTGGGACATATGTTACTTGTGCAAGATGTCATATATGGGTTCTACCCATTAGTAAGGACCTTTGGGTTCGCTAACGGTTGTACAATTGGTATGAGTGACGGCGGTTGCTCGGGAGAACCACGCAACTCCCCTTAGCGGTAGTGTCAGTTCATGGTGTAAGCCATGAGGGCGGTACAGTAGTGACAAGTGAATTGACGGTTAAGAGGTAGTGTCGGTTCATGGTGTAAGCCATGAGGGCATTGACCAGGTACTCGTCAGTTCATGGTGTAAGCCATGAGGGCGGTACAGTAGTGACAAGAGAATTGACGTTTCCGCTGCTAAATGACTAATTTTTTATGTTTAAGTGTTGTGTTGATGAGTAAATCCAATACGTAAGGCCTCCCGGGTTTGGGGCCTTACAGTTAGAATATACATTGATACGAGCTAGGAGGTGCGGACCACGGAGTGCACACTCGATTAATACTATGCTAACTTCGGTACTTAAAAACCTTTAAGGTTGTTAGGGGCGAGCCACTAAACCATTTGGGGGGGGGGGGGTGTTTCAAGGGATGGCTAGACCTTTGTATTCAATTGATATAGGCTAGTTAGGGGTATTGTAGTCCTTTCATTATATAGTTTGTTAGATGCCTCTATATAATGATGGCTATACATTTGTATTCAATTGAGCTACTAATACATTTTCCTATTGATTTTATTATGGTATCAGAGTCAAGGTTACTCTAGCTCTGGCAACCAGCTTCGACCATTTTTCCGGTCATCTTCTCCGGCTAGTTTTCTGGTCGTCTTCTTTGGCTAGTTTCTCGGTCATCTAGTAAATACATTTTCCTATTTCTTTTATTACACCGCCTCCTTGGCGGGGTCCGGGGCAGCGCCTCGGAAAAGGGTCGGGGGCTAGGCCCCGATGGGGTCCATTGGAAATGCATAAGATGATGAAAAGTTGTTTGAAATCGATGATAAAACAATAGTGTTTTCTACTGATATTCGACAGTAACTGATCATCGGTAGCAACTATGTAGGTCGGTAGAAACTGAAGCATCGGTAGCAACTTAGTACTTTGGTAGGAATTGTTAGGTCGGTAGTAACTAAGTTACTATCGATGGTGCTTTCTGTTGATGTTCATACTGATGATGTTCCTGCCAAGCAGTTACAACCGTCAACTGTCATACCCGTTCACGAAGAGTTGCAACGTTTTATTATGACTCTTCGACCCCTATATTAAGGAATTCAATTGTTATGTTTTATATTGAAGTTAAAAAATTAATTGACTTTTTTTATGTTATTGGAATTCACTTTTCCACCTATTTGTATTTTATATTTGAACTAGTTGAATACTCGTGCTTCGCGGCGTGTATCAAGTCGCCCAATTCGCTCATAATACGTTCAATTCGTCACGGTACCTCAACGGTAACGTCACTCAATATAGACTACGATATAAAAGAAACTCGATTTTAAATAAAACTCCGTTTGCAAATAACTTTATATTGGAACATTGACAAAATAAAATATAAAAATAACCACGCAATCCGTTTTTTGAAAAAAAGTTTACGAAAAAAAGTTAATAAAGAAAAACCAAATTAATAGAAAATTAAACGGGTTAAAAACGTATATTATATATATTAAAAGTGATGAAATAAAAAAAAAAATTTAAAAGCATGACGTGTCCGAAATTCAGCGGAGATGTTACTGTTTAACTGTAGTCTTTTTTAATCTGTTTTATAATTTACATATTTTTTATGAACAAGTAAAAATAATATTTGGCTTTTCGTTGCAATGAGTAAAAATAATAATCATATAATATAAAATAACAAAAAAAACATAAGTGTGGGTGATTGTCCAATAGAAAATCATTAATAAACTCTTTATAGTGGTACAAATATTTAAAATCTTATTTAACTTAATCAATCTACCAATATAAATGATAATTTTAGGACAAATTAACGATAACTAGTTTTTCCCCCGCGCTACTCGGCGGGAGTTTGGTCGATTTTTCCCGTGCTACGTAGTGTGACTCGATCTAGTCGTTATCGGTTTGGTTCACGGAAACCATAAAAACAAATACCGACAGCGGTTCCGATAATACCAATACCGGAAACGATAATGTTCGCTCATAATCGGTCTGGTTCGTCATGGTACCGCAACGGTGACCTCACTCGCTGATACAAAAAAATACTCGGTTTTGAATACAACTCCGTTTAAAATAAATTTATATAGGAACTTTGACAAAAAAAAAGACAATCGTGCATTCCGTTAAAACAAAAAATAATGAACGAAAGTTATTCCCCCGTGCTATGATGCGGGAGTCTGGTCGTTTTTCCCCGCACAACGCAGCATGAGTTTGGTCGTTATCGCCTCGGCTCTTCGAAAACCAAAAAGCGAATACCGAAACTCCAGGTTTAAAGCGTAAATTACATATAGTACGAGGGGTGAAAAGAAAAAAAAATCTAAACCATTAAATTTTTGTGGACAAATTATAAAAGACCAAACTTCTGTGGCAAAATTAAAAAGAAAAAAAATAAAGCATTAAACTTTTGTGGCAAAATTATAAAAGACTAAACTTTTGTGGCTAAACTGAAAGAAAAAAAAAACCTAAACCATTAAACTTTTGTGGTAAAATTATAAAGACCAAACATTTGTGACAAAGTTAAAAAACCCTTAAACTAACTATTGATCAAAACTTTTGTGGTAAAATTAAAAGAAGAAAAACTTAAAAGAATAAAAAACTTAAACCATGAAAATTTTATGGCAAAATTAAAAAGCCCTAAACATAACTATTCAATCCCGTGGCAACAATGTTTTGAAACCCGGACCGGACCGGCCGGTCGGACCGGTCGGACCGGGAACCGGTGGTCTGACCGGTCCGGTTACATGTGTTGAACCGTTTCTGCAGCGAACCGGTGGTCGGACCGGTTGAACCGGCGGTCGGACCGGAAACCGGGTGGTCGGACCGGTTGAACCGCTTGACTATTTATTTATTTATTTTTAATCTTTTTTAAGTCTCTTGGCTTCTTATTTCGTAGGTAATTGTTAGTTTAAAATTATTGGAATTGACTTGTTGGTGGTTTTTGAAAGGATTAAAAGCTATTTAGACTGATATATTTTTATAATATTTATGACGTCGTCCGGTTTTTAAATCCGGTCGGACCGGTCCGACCAGTGGACCGATAAGAAGACCGGTTCGACGTCCGGTCCGGTTCTGAAAACATTAATATGTTAATAATACGAACAATTTGTGCAAATGTGCATGACACCTGCACGAGAAATGTATCCTAACATTTATTACACGTGTCACAATCTGAAGCAGGTATACATGAAGCTACAGTGCATGCATCGCATACGATTCTTTTCCTCCCTAACCTCCTATAAATCACTAGACTTCGTTGTAACCGCTCCAGATCCCTCACTGCGTTTTCACCATCATTCATCACTACACCTCACATTCTCCAATGGCGCCATCTCTGCAACTCAAGCTCATTATCGTTGCGATTCTGCTCTCAACCTTCTCCTTCCCCGGAGCAACCGCCACCACTGGAGGCATAACTAATCCGTCAACTCTGGATTTCGCCTTTTCGCCTACCACGTCGCCTCACGATATTCATGATTCCTTCGCACCGACGTCAATCTTTGAGCCGATTCTGGCGAACCTAGGGTTTCATGAACTTGCCATGGCTGTTCCTTCTCTCTCTGATGACTCGGCGTTTACTACCTGGAACGGTCCGACTACTCTCTTCGCTCCAACCGACGCTTCGATCCAGTCCTGTTCTTCATGTTCTGTGGTTCGTCTTCTTCGCGAACATATTGTTCCAGGCCTGTTCTCTCACGATTACCTCCGGAAGCTCGCTTTCGGTACGAAGATCGAGACAATGGATCCCGGTCGGTGCATCACGGTGACATCATCGACGGACGTCAATAATTACACGAAGATCTTCATCGGAGGTGTAGAGATCACTCGTCCAGATCTGTTTAACAACGGTCTCGTCGTTGTTCACGGCCTACAAGGCTACGTTGCTCCACTATCTCCGTTCTCATGCAACGTCGAGCGAATGACGTCTCTCTCATTCCCTGTCCAGTCAGATAATCGGCAAAGCGTCGCACAGCAGTCTCTCCAATATCCGACGTATATCATGCGCCTTATGCTGAGGGACGCAATGTTGAGACTACGCAACAGTGGATTCAGCATCCTAGCGCTGGCGATGAAGATGAAATCAGTGGAGCTCTTGAATCTCCAAAACATTACAGTGTTTGCTCTCGATGACGTTTCTATCTTCTCCGGTTCTCATTCGTACGTCAACAACATAAGGTTCCACATAATTCCGAACAGACTACTCACCATGCCTGACCTTGAGAAGATCTCATCTGGAACGCTACTACCTACGCTCGAACCAGGCCAGTCGCTAATGGTTACAACGACTGCAGGCGCATTTACTCCGATGAGGATAAATTACGTTCGTATTAAACTCCCTGACGTCATGCGCAACCTGAAGATCGTCGTTCACAGCATCTACTTGCCGTTTCCGCACCTCCATCCATCTACTGTTTTGTACGAAGAGACTGGTGTTAGTGGAGACGCTCTGCTGGAAATGGTCAAAACAACGGTGGACTCAGGCTCATGTTCGCACCAAGCAAGTGGAAGTTGTGCTGTTGGCACTAGCAGTGGCACCACAGCTGAGGTCAAGCCCATGGCGGTGAGGACGGAGCACCAAGGTCTGTAGCCCCTCAGGCCGGCGTACCACTTGCTTGTTAGCAATTTCTGTTAGTCAACTGTAGTCAACTAATAGAAAATTAATAATAAATAACAGTAGCACGTAGCTTAACTGCTAGCATCAAGCCTTATGATGCATATTCTAGTTGTACGTTTTGATATATCTGTATGTTTTCATGCATCTTCTGGTTGTACTTTCACTTACTAAAACAGATTTCATATTAAATGCGTCCTTCACCTTCGTTATCTTTGATTCTCTGTTTCCATTTCATATTTTATATATCACAATTGTAGCAGATACATAAAACCATAAACCATAATTCGTGTACATTTGAATACATATACTTAGTGTGATCACAGAGCGTACACGATCTCACCACTGCTGTCTATATAAAGTTCTTCACGATCAGAGTCAAAGTCATGCAGGTCCAGATCCAGGTCCAGATCATCTTCCATCATATCTAGATCCTCATAAAGACCAACAGATGGAATTGTAGCCTCAGATATTATCTGCATGATTGCATCCACACTTTGCATAGGTTGATCAGGCTCTTCAAACTGATTGTTCATCATGTTCTCATCATCCAACAGATCTGCAGGCATGTTCTTCACAAACCATTCATGTGTTTTTATTTCCGCCATTGTGATTCTCTGTTTACATACACAAATAGTAAAACATACTGACTATAATGTGTCACAAACTGAAATTTATCAACCTGTGCAGGGTCACCAAGGAAGATTCTCGAAAGCAGGTGGCGACATTCGGGTGATATTTCAATATTTTCTGGAATTGAATACTGAACATTGAGAATTCTCTGTAGAACACAAAAGGGTTCATTTGTTGAAATTGAAACTAAATTTAAAACTGATGAAATGATAAGCTTTAGCTAAGTGTTTTCTTGTGTACATGTATAGTTTTCCTGAAATCTCTTGGTTCATTTGGATCCTCAAAAGGATAGCCACCAACGAGCATAACGTATAGAGTCACCCCACACGACCACACGTCTGCGATCTGAAAACAAAACAGACTGATAAGATATATCTTTGATTCAAAGGTGTAATTGATGACTTGTTTTGTTAGAGATTTGTACCTTCCCATCATATTCTTGTGAAGATAATACTTCTGGAGCAATGTATGCTGGTGTTCCAACTGTTGATTTTGGCTGTGAATGCAGGACGGAAGACTGCATTTACAAGAAAAACATATCAGACCAAAATCAAGATGATGAGAAATGAACAATGATTACCTTTGAGTAGCCAAAATCACATATCTTCAATCGGGGAGCTGGGCTTCGGTCTATCAATGTGTTTTCTAGCTTCAAGTCTCGGTGACAAACTTGCTGCAACAGAGGTAACACCAATAGTTACTCTGTTTATACCATTAGGCTATGTGCAGTGGTTAGTGAGCGTCAGCCAAAAGGTTGTGCCACGCAGGCGCCACGTAGGCAGTGGTGGTCACACTCACCAAGGGCGGGAGGTATACTTGGTAATTGTGAGTGTCACGTAGGCGTCACCTCACTCACTAGGCACTCACATGAGAGGGGTATGATTAGTGAGTGTGAGTTTGTTTTAGTTAAATGAAATAGTATTATAAAAAACTAAAAGAAAAAAAGATTGCATATGTGGCACAATGGGATTAGTTTGTTTTAACTCACCCAAAAGATTAAAGCAACTCACGACCGAGAGTGTGCTCACGGAAACCTCTCCACCGGCCACTCACGCAAGGTGGAGCGGTGTTCCCGTGAGCGCGAGTAGCTCACGGGACCCCTCACGGAGTATAACAGTCGCCATAAGGTGTGTAGTGGCTAGTGAGTGTGAGCATTGGAAAAATGGGCATGTGGCATTTGGCCATTGACTGAAAAATGGGCATTGAAGGGATTACTTGGGCAACGCCCCCACCGGCGCGGTGTGCCACGCCCATCACGCCCCACTATACCCAACCTTATATGTGTTAAGATCAATATACGCGACTAGTAATATTAGGACTAGCACATACCATAGCATGACAGTAGCTGACCCCGGATATCAATTGTTGAAAGAAGAAACGGGCCTGCATAATAACAAAATAAGGAAGTCTCCAAACCCGATTTTGTTAGCTTTTCATGTTATATACATAGACTTGCTTATTTAACATTTGCCAATCATGAATATATAATAGAAGAACCTCATCCTCACTGAAGCGCCCTGCACTACAAATTCTGTCGAATAGCTCCCCTCCAGCAACATATTCCATAACAATTGCTAGATGAGTCGGGGTCAATATGACCTTTAAAGTAACAAAACATAAACATAATAAGCATTTGGATCGTGGTTAAACAGATGATAATCGAAATAAGAAAAGACGATTGATGTTGAACCTCTTTAAACCGCACTATATTAGGATGTCTCAAAGGCCTGTGATTGACGATTTCTCTTTGAACATTCTCATCTATCTGAAAACAACAAAGATTAAGATTTTAATCAACAATTACTGAACCAGATGACCAACAAATTCACAATTTATAAGCTAATGTGTATAAACTGAAATGACTAATTGGTGTCCTTGTTTCTTGATTAAGTAACCAGAAGCTAGTTCTATCAAACCATTATGATCATGGTTCTAATTAGCGATAACCAAATTGACTGGATCACCCTCCAATCAGGGCGTACCCGGTGCTTGACTTAGCTCCGACGTTTGCGCAGGGTCCGGGGAGGGGCTATGTATACAGCCTTACCCTACACTTTGTGCAATTTACTTTTTTCACGGCTCGAACCCGTGGTCACAGACCATCACCCTCTGGTCAAAACTTTCCATATTTGGCATGAACCCCGAACAGAACAGAAAGATCAAAAGCAAATCTTCAAATTTCCAATAGCAGAAAGATTGGAGCTTGATTCAATGGAAGTTAAAGAATCCAATTTTCATTGACTCCCAAAAAGGAAAGTGAAGAGAGAGAATCATTATTTATTTATTTATTTTTATTTTCAACAAAATGAAGCAATCCATCAAATGAAAGTTCTATATTTACACCAACACACATGAAACACAAATTATTTCATCAATAAAATAAATTAACTGACCTTTTCCCCTCTCTCAATATACTTAACTGCAACAAGCTCTCTGGTCCGTTTATCTCTCATAAGCCTTGCCACACCAAAATTACCCGACCCGATATCCCGAACAAAATCGTACTGGTCACTGTCGTGCATGATCGGCATGTCCATTCCCGGATTCACCGCCGCCGTAGGCCGATCTATATTCATATTCCGGGGTAAAAATGCCCAAAAACAAGATCACATTACCAAAATAGTCCTTGTCGTTGGAGTGATCAGCATGCAGACATAAAAGTAATACAGGACCCCAAAAGGCTTGAAAGTCGGTTGCTACTGGGGGAGAATTGTAGAGAGATTATTTGAGGGCGGCGATTCTGAATGGGATTGGAATTCGTTAATAAATCTATTTGCAGAGCAGAGGTTGGGATGGTGGAAGAGAAACAGAGCAAGACGACACCGTTTTGTTAAAGATGGACGTACACTACGACGCCGTTTGGATATAGTTTGGTCGCCAGACGACAATTGATGCTATCTGGGTTTTATTGAATCTTTGTCGTTTATTTCCTATAGACTTCTTCGGTTCTTCCGAATCGGCTGGCCGAGGGTCCAACATTATATATATATATTTACACAAAAATGATATAAAATTGAAGTCTAATAATAAATAGATTAAAACATAATAAAAAATTAAGTAATAATATTCTTTCTAAATATTAAGTAAAACTTTTTATGCCAAAGAGATTGTGGTGTAGTGGTTGATGTGAGGCCTGAAGTGTCAAGGGACCTGGGTTCAATCCCTGTCATCACCATTAATTTCTGAGGCATGCAAATGAGGCCTAGTTCTTAGGGTGATGCACCAGGGTTTTACCCACGCCGATCCAGGGTTCGAGCCTCGGCTCTCCCTCAAGCCCGGAAGGGGCCGTATTGGGTGGGATTTTTCCTTGGATGCTCTCCAACTCTGACGCCAAGTGGGCCCGATTAAGACAACGTATTGGCCGGAGTTGGACGAGGCTCTCCCATGTGACTGGGGATGCGACGTCACAACATTCAATGTTTGCCGTTCAAAAAAAAGTAAAACTTTTTACACATGATTTATATGTATATTAAAAAATATTATTTTTTATATAAAACAAATATAACTTGATACGACTGATTTGTTGTGGCTGACGAAGCACAATTAGATGAATTATTATCATTTTTTATTTTATTTATATAGAATGCAACTTGTTGTGTTTAATATTTTCAAAAAACAACTTGCTCTAATATTGAAGATATTTATGTTTTCACACGAAAATGAGAGAAGTATAACTTAAATATATAATTATAATATATTTATACTTATATTATATTTTGTGTTTGGTTTGAATGAGGATCATGGGTTTAGGTATCAACCATCATATACGGAATTGAATTAAATTATTATCAATCAGGTTGTCTGGTTTAAAACAATGGAATTTGATATGTATTTAAACACATTATGGACCAAATATTTTATTTCTGGTATCAACCGTTTTGTGTAATTATATAAATTGTTTTCTTTAATTTATGAATATGGTGACTTAAATATTATTTGAAATGCCATTTTCAAGCGTTTCAAGTTCGAATTGGTTTGTATTATTGTATAAAGATAATATACTTTTATTCATAAGAAAAAATATTTTGACCATGAAAAGTAGTTTAATATTTGTTTGAAGATATTATATATTAAAAGTAGATTCAACTGGATTTGTTATTTCTTGCGTCTAGTCATGCAGTTTGTATTAAAATTCTTTATTGCCACTTAGACAATTTTAAAATATTATCGTATAAGTTTTAACAAATATTTTATCAAATTACATGGAAACCTTAATTGATTTCTATATCACTAAAGAGGTGTCTATCTAAGGCCAAGTCTACTGGAGTCACGTCCCTCCCCACCTCACCATTTTCCGGTCCTAAACACTAAAACGAGTGCGTCAAAGTGGGGCGCCAAAGGCACCTCCGTGAAGCTCATAACGGGCTGAGAGAGACGAGAGACGGGCCCACTCAATCACTATATTTTTTTGTTTAATTTTTAGTTAAAACCCTACTGTCTACGTGACATGAGTTTTTCCACTTTTTAATTAAACCAATATACTTGGTCTAAGAATTTTCATTAGTGTAAGTCGAATTGTAGTTATGAAAAGCACTAACTTTAAAGCTATATGTTATGTTAGGTTAGAGTTTAAATTCAAAATATTTTTTGTATTCTATTAAAGTTAATAACTTTGTGTAAAATTAACCATGAAAAATTGTTCAAATTATCGTGTATAGTACATTAAAGGTTATATCCTAAGCTAGAGTCTTTTATTTACAGCGTTAAACCATTTAATTTTATGTAAAATTAAAAAAAAAAACTTATTTCTTACAATTATTTGATGCGTGTCTTTTAAAATTCTCCACAATTATTCATAAATTATTTCAACTTGTAAATGCAAAGGTATTATTTATTTGCAAATCAGTGATATATAAATTAACAAATTGACCATAGAATAATGTGAAAGGTGAAAGCAATGAATTCTTTAAATAAAGTTGAATGAATATCTCTTAAAGACACAAAAGACACCCCCATAAAACAAACATTAACAGTAAATTGCAAACCAATAGGGTTCGTGGTCCGGTGGTAAAGGCAGAGCATATTGGAACACCTAATGGTAGAGACAGAGCATATTGGAACACCTAAGTTTGAAGGTCTTCGCTAAAAAAAAGTAAATTGCAATTGGTGGAATTTTTCGAGCTTTACTATCGACTTTTGTTTCCCACAAAGAAAACTCGACTTGTTAACGAAGGGCAACTTAGTATATAAATTACACCACGTACGTAGATTTTGATACAGAGAGTCGTTTGTTCGGTATCATGTTCGAGAAAGAGAAAGAAAGAAACGTATACGTAGGAACAATGGCGGAGGATAGTGAGCCCCCCCCCCCCCGATTTTTCGCTCATAAGTGTTAATATATACGTATTCGGCCGAAAATTTTATAGTTCCGGCCCCCCTGATAGGGAAAAAAATCCCTGCTCCCCTTACGTTTTTTTTCAAGCTCCGCCACTGCGTAGGAAGTGTTGGAAATCAGGCCCAAGAACATGAACACATAATTTGATCTCAATCGAGATCGACTCTTTTATGAATATTGAAAACTAAAACACACTTTACAATTCATCCTTAACCATCTATTTATAATAAACTATATACTAATACTAATCCAACTCAAACTCAATTAAATACTCAAATAAATAAATAAACTCACTCATACTCTAATATGAATTCAACCAAACAATTAATAAATTAATATTAATAATCATCTTTAATCGAGATTAATCTTTCATAAAGTTGAAAGTGGCAAAAAAGAGTATAAATTGATGTTAAGATGTCTTCATCAAAACGATCTACAAACATTTAGGATCATTATACCCAATTTTGTTTGTATTCTATCCGATAAATCTTAGAAAATTGACTATAAACTCATTGTGATTGGTTAAGGCTTGTTATTGATTTTATGTTTGAAAACGAGTAGTTGATGATAATTTGGTAGGGAAGATTATTTATGATTTGTTAAAGTTGGAAAGGAAACGGATTTGGCATGCATGTATAGTGACATTTGTGTGAGCCAATAAACATGCAAGCTGGGTCGAGTATGACGATAGGTCGAAACAAGTTTTGTTTGTAAGACACGGTTTTAATATGTGGCTCTTATAATCATTTATTTAATTATTAAATGATTAATTGAATTATTTATTTATTTATTAACTTATTCTATTAATTAGTTGATGAGTCTAATTACTCTTAATGGGTCATTAATGGGTTTCTCCCTGGGTGTACATATAAATAGAGAGTTAATTAAAGGGAATAGACTAATCAAGAAATATCACCACTCAAGAATCGTCCCTCTCTCTCATAACCGTGAGTTCTTACGAACTCACCTTAGCCATCTTAACTGTACACCCTAAACGGGAACCCGATTTTCCTATGGATCATGACGTCTTCCCTCTCTGCGGTTAGCTTATCAGGTATGATTTATATTATTCTTTTCCATTATCATGTTCAAGAACTAATCAACTGTAACACCCTTAGTTTTAAACACTGGTTACAATAAACGTTTACACACGCAGAAGCATTTATCCCAAGAAAAAAAAATTTATACTCTTCGCGTACCGCGAAGATCCAGGGCACTCCTTTCGCGTACCGCGAAGGAGCCCCAAAGTGCCTGCCGAGAAATTTGTTCTTCGCGTACCGCGAAGAACCCCCTCCCAGTCTTCGCGTACCGCAAGGACACCCAGTAAACAGAAAATTAGCTTTTTCTCCCAGTTCTAACACTTAGCCAAATTTTCAACATTTTTCAATCCTTCATGACACCAAAAATTTCCCAACACTTGGGTTTTGACCAAAATCATTCATACCACAATTTTAACATCAAACTACATTTTCAATTAATCCATTTACATCCATTAGATGGACATCTAAATACACCCGAAATCACCAAAAGTGCATACGAGAATTCAACATTTACCATAGACTTGACCTTGACTATCCTGGAGCTTTTCCTACACAACACCACATATAACACCATTAGTAATGAAGATAAAACATATCAAACAAGTAAATACTACTTGTTTTCACCCATTCACCCATTTGATACGTTTTCACCCAATTTTTCATTAGGCTACATAGCATTTGCATTTCACCTACAAGTTTCATTCTTTTCATTTATCAATCATAATTAACACATTTCCATTTCCATTATGGCACATAGGCCATAACCTCATTTCCATTATGATACTTAGATCATAAATTCATATCCACATATCTATTATGGTACTTAGACCATAACTCCATATCCATATATCCATTATAGTATTAATACTATAACTTCATTAATTTATTCATACACCACTATACACATTCATACCACATAACACATTATGCAACTTATCACATTATGCATACACCATTGCATATAACACCATTTATCGTGAATTACTAAGTAAGTGCAAGAGCACTTACCTTTCGGGTTAGAAGATCCCGCACCACCTTCAAGTTTTGCAATTTGATTACCTAAACATATACACCTAGTTTAGTAATCAAACATACATCAAAATCTCATTGAAATTGGGTTCACAACCCAATTTCCCATTTCCAACCCAAACTGACCCGTTTGAGTTATACTCATATCCAAACACCCTCTTTCACCCCAAACTCACCTACTTGAGTTTCATTATCCTTACCTTAACACTAATTTTTTATTCAATTTTTATCATTAGGTTAATTTGGTGTTTGTTCAAGTGTATAACATCATATAAATACTTAATCATCATTAATTCATCATCTTATCATCATAATCCAAAAACCCCCAATTTTTCCCATATGAACCCTAACTTCTCATAATCAAAATCAAAGGGTTCTAGGATGTTATTTACCATCCTTTACCTTTAGTTTAGCTAGATTTCCAACAATCTAACACTAATTATCATCATGCATCATAAATTTTGGATTTCTACAAAAACCACCAACTAACACATCAATGGTAAAATCAAAAGAAAGATAATCACTTACTTGATGTTAGGAAGGTGATGTGTGAGCCAAAACCTTCACAAAACAAGCCTCAAATGCACGATTTAGGCTTCAATCTCGTTTTCTCCTTTTTCTCCCTTGCTCAAGAACGAGCCAACACCCAAATGAGGCTAATTTTGACTTTCACTAGTCAATATGGCAGATTTTTGCCATTTTACACTTTTAGCCCCCTCAACTTTCATTTCACCAATTTTCATTCCAAAATTAGTTAAAAACTAATATAACCCATTACTAACTTGAAACCCACTTGTTTCAACTTATTTCTAAAATATTATTTTCACCATAATATTTATTAGAATATATATATATATATATATATATATAATGAAATCCGGATTTTGGTTCGTTACAAATCACCTCCCCTTATTTGGGTTTCGTCCCCGAAACCCGACTTCACATAAAGAGGTTCGGATAATATTTGAGCATTTCTTCCTCGGTTTTCCAAGTCATTTCAGCTCCCTTCTTATGTTTTCACCTCACCAAAACTTGGCAAATCTCTTTATTGCGTAAACGCTTCACCTTTCTATCTAAGATTGCCACCGGTTCCTCAACATAATTCAACTTTTCATCCAACTCTATATCATCCAATGGGACAAAAGTAGATTCATCCGCCAAAAATTTTCGCAAATGAGACACATGAAACGTGTTATGAAGTCTACTTAGTCCCTCCGGTAGCTCCAAACGATAAGCTACCACACCCACCCTTGCTATCATCTTAAACGGTCCGATGAAACGTGGACTTAACTTCCCCCGTTTCCTAAACCGTATCACCCCTTTCCAAGTAGAGACTTTCAAAAGCACAAAGTCCCCCACTTGAAACTCAATCGCCCGCTTTATATTATCCGCATAGGATTTTTGGCGATCTTGGGCAGCCTTCAAGCGTGCCCTTATTTGGTCAATACTACTATTAGTTTCCTTGACCACTTCTTTGCTACCAAGTTCCCGTTGACCAATCTCACCCCAACATACGGGTGTTCGACATTTCCTCCCATACAATACCTCAAAAGGTGGTATACCAATACTAAAATGGTAGCTATTGTTATAAGAAAATTCCGCCAACGTTAAATGGTCATCCCAACTACCCCCAAAATCCAAAGCACACGCCCACAACTTATCCTCGAGCGATTGAATCGTCCGCTCGCTTTGACCATCCGTTTGTGGATGATAAGCGGTGCTAATATTTAATTTAGTCCCCATATCCTCATGGAATTTCTTCCAAGAACGAGAAGTAAATCTCGTATCACGATCCGATATAATCATCACCGGTACACCAGGACGTGACACAATTTCCTTCACATACATTTCCGCCAATCTATTAGATGAATATGTTCCCTTTATAGGAAGGAAATGTGTACTCTTTGTCAACCAATCCACTACTACCCATATCGCATCATAAACCTTTCGAGTCCTTGGTAGTTTAGTGATCAAATCCATTGTTATATTCTCCCATTTCCAAAGCGGTATTTCAAGCGGTTAAAGTTTTCCATACGGCTCTTGATGCTCCGCCTTTACCCTTAAGCATGTAAGACATCTCTCCACATACTTAACAATATCACGCCTCATACCCGGCCACCAAAAATGACACCTCAAATCATAAAACATCTTTGTGGCCCCCGGATGGATAGAATACCTGGATTTATGCGCCTCGTCTAAAATCGTTGTTAAAACACTTGACAAGGAATCCAAATTCTATCAAAGCATGTCTTTAAACCCGTGCTATTTTCCCAAGCTTATCAACATAAGCAACCATCCGTTCCTTCTTCAAATCACCACCAAGTTCTAACACTTGAGCCTCCCAGATTTCATCAATAAGAGATGATGAAATTGTCATCTTAAATGACTTCACCTTGAAGGGTGTATGACTCTTCTTTCGACTTAGCGCATCCGCTACGACATTCGCTTTACCCGGATGATAAAGTATCTCACAATCATAGTCCTTGACCAATTCAAGCCACCGCCTTTGTCTCATGTTGAGGTCCTTTTGGTAAAAGAAGTACTTGAGACTTTTGTGATCCGTGTAGATCGTACACTTATCCCTATATAAATAATGTGATGGTGGATGCTCTTAGTCGGAAGACAAGCCATACACCTATCAAGGTGAAGTCATTTAAGATGGCAATTTCATCATCTCTTATTGATGAAACCCGGGAGGCTTTAGTGTTAGCACTTAGTGGTGATTTGAAGAAGGAACGAATGGTTGCTTATGATGATAAGCTTGGGGAAAATAGCACGGGTTTAAAGACATGCTTTGATAGAATTTAGATTCCTAGGTTGTCAAGTTTTTTGACAACTATTTTAGATGAGACGCATAAATCCAAGTATTCTATCCATTCGGGGCCACATGTAACATTTTTGATTTTCATGTCATCATTTTAGTACAATAAAATCATGTTTGAATTCCAATCTTAACAAAGGATTATATTAAACCCTAATTATCAATACAAATTCACAAATTCCATCTCATATTTATTCTAGAATCCCTATATACATATAAATGTTTGAACACATATGTATATATATATATACATATATATATATATATATATATATATATATATATATCCAAGCATTATACAAGTACATACACATATATATGCACACTAGTTTGAACCCTAGCCATTTGAAACCCCCCCCCCCCCCTCAAAATTTTGACTTTAACACAAATTCTAGCCAATTTTTACCCAGTTGACTTTGAAAAGTCAAAACAGCCTAAACTTGTAACAATCTAAGTCGGCCACCAACCGGATTCGCGTTGGTTTGGACTTCTGTGGTAACACAAACAACAAACGATCCAATTCAGGCCCAACCATCACGCAAATTCATACAATTAGGCGGGCAAGATTCAAAATTCAAACGAATTTGACTCCTCAAAGTCAAACCGTATCAATCCATGGTTAATTGGTGTAAATGACGCGTAATCAATCCCACAAATCACGCATTGATTCACCTTGAATGTATTCAGACCACAAACGCGACTCTATTCGTCCAAAAACCAAACCGTTTATGCGTAAATCAAGCCGATGACTACTACGGCCAACTCATAACCAAATTGGCTAAATTGGACAAAATTAATCAAATCAAACTAGTCTCAAACCTTCACGCACCCTCATACAAACCCTCTGAAACCGAAATCGCATTCCATTTCACCTCTGGACAGCAATCGAGTCTCAAGAACTTCAAGACAGAAACCGTAGCCGACAGCATTCGTTGCCCAATCATAACGAGTAAGTTGTAGATCATTAGGTTCGTAATTGAATCATGTTCGTTAGCCCTCTATCAATTCGAGTAAACATAATCAATCGGGTCTAATTTGGGAATTAGGGTTCATAGCAATTCGGTTTGATTTGGGGTTTGACTCATGTTCATATTTAAATTAATAATACCCCATTTAGACCAGCGAACCACCCAACTCAACTGGTTAAGGCACTGCGCCATTGAACCGGGTGGCGTGGGTTCGAAACCCATAACCCACGGCCCGTATCCGGCCGGCCTTTTTGCGCACACCGTGAACATCAAACCCGGCTCCTTTTCAGTAACACGTTAAAACGATTAATGCCGGACCACTATCAGAGAACCACAGCCTGATCCAATGGTTTGGTTCCCTGACTTGTACAACACAGACCCGGGTTCGAGTCCCCAGGTCCGTTTAATTTTTCTTACACCCATTTAAAGCTCCGAAAATTTTATAAAAATTATTTTTATAAACCAACCAATGTTCTTAACAGAATAAAAATCAAATTTATAAATTTCCAACATGAATTCATTTTATTATGAATTTATAGCAAAAAAAATGTATAATTAATATTTAAAACAAAAAATTTAGATATTTAAATTATTTTCCAAATAAAAACAATTAATTTTGTAAAATTTATAAAATATTAACTTATTTAAAGCAAACTAGTATTTATTTTAAAGATGATAAATAAATAAAATTTATTTATTATAACCCACAATAAAAAGTTAAACATTAGATTTTATACATAAATATAATTTACACAACTTTATATATATATATATATATATATTTAAATCTTTAAACATAAATAAATAAAGTAGAAATTATTTATTTAAATTAAACACTATCTACACAAATAAAATCTCTTTTTCTAAATATAAATATATATTTACATTCTATATATTTTAACACATTTTTCACAAATAAATAAACAAAATTATTTGTTTATTTTATTTATTTAAATTAAACACTATCTACACAAATAAAATTTCTTTTTCTAAATATAAATATATATTTACATTCTATATATTTTAACACATTTTTCACAAAAAAATAAACAAAATTATTTGTTATTTTATTCATTTAAATTTAACCCTATCCACATAAATAAAATTTCTTTTTCTAAACATAAATATATATTTACGTTCTATATATTTTAACATATTTTTCACAAATAAATAAATAAAATCATTTATTTATTTTATTTATTTAAATCCAACCCTAAGTTAATGACTATTAAGTTCATACATATATACATTGAACTCATAATATACATTAAAATTCTTATACAAGCATAGCATGCCTTTACATGGAATAACACAAACTTTTTTGTACAAATCCACACACATCAAAACCCGTTGAACCCTAGACTTAGACATAGACTTTTGTACACGCTATTAACTCAATATGCATTATACACTAGGTTAACGTGGTGGGTTACAAGGATCGTTTCGCCACCTAGTCTCGCGTGCTAGCTACACCCTTGATTCATGTGAGTATTACATAGCCCCCTTTTCTCTTTTACACTTTTTGGGGTGATTCATGAATTTTATACAAACAATAGCTTACATTTACACAAACTACACAAACACAAATCCTATTTACATTCACGTGTGCAAATTTGAGCTTTATGTTTGAGTGCTAGGTGTGTTAAATTTTGTGTGCAAATTATGTGCAATCATTAACTATTTAAGCCGACGGTTAACAATGATAGATCTATTGAGTCTGACAAACCCACCTAGATTGGGGTGATTGTTACCGACAACACAATTTGCATGCTAGTTACAAAGGTTTGATTGTACTTTAGTTACACAATAGCTGCTCCCCATAAATGCCTTATTTTATCATGACATGTAAGGATTTGTTTATTCATATTTATACACTATCTATGTACAAACCTATGTATGCTCACCAACTTTTTAGTTGACCTTATTTTATTCATGTTTCAGGTGCTAATGTGTGAGTTTGATCAAGATATGCTACACTTAAGTTTGGACTTAGTTAATTTAAATTCTAAGAATAATTTGTATTTTCATTTTTGTACTTGTTGAATTTTGCTATTTGAGTTTGAATTGTTTGAAATGAAATTGATGATTAAATATTGAAATCTAGCGAACCTTGTGCTCATGAACAGTCTACATGTCCCGCCCCGACGTTTCCGCCGTCGGTTGGGGTGTGACACCACAAAGATGTTTTATGATTTGAGGTGTCATTTTTTGTGGCCGGGTATGAGGCGTGATATTGTTAAGTATGTGGAGAGGTGTCTCACATGCTTAAGGATAAAGGCGGAACACCAAAAGTCGTATGAAAAGCCATGTACGCCTTGCACCCACGCGCCATGTACTTTTTTGCATTCACATAAGAACACAGTTTTACCTTTCCTTTCTTTTCACCTTCTATGTAAATTGACTCACCCGACGGAGAGTTGAGTTGTATCGCCTTAGGTCCACATAAAATATTCGCTTTGTTCCTTGACAACCAATCCATCCCCACAATCACATCAAAATCCCCCATGGTCATAGGAATTAAATCAATATGGAACGTTTCACCTCTTGCCCTTAACTTGCAATTCCTATAAATATCAAACACTAGGAAACTCTTATCATTTGCTGCCTCGATTTCTAAGGGTTCATCTAACTTGCTACTTAGAAAAGAAGAATGCTTAACAAATTTCAAATACACAAATGAACGACTAGCCCCCGAATCAAATAGAACTAGTGCAGATAAATAGTTAATCTTGAATGTACCTGAAACCACCTCCAAGTTATTCCTTGCCTCTTCCGCCGAGATGTGGAAAGCTCTACCCTTTGGCTTTGGTATTTCAACCTTCCTTTCACTTCCACCTTGATTCAGTTAGGGGCAATCTGCCCTATTGTGCCCGGGCTTGTAACAATTGTAGCATATACAGATTTGGCTTAGACATTGATTAGCCATATGCCCTGGCTTCCCACATTTATAACAATTTGACGTACCCTTCCTACACTCCCCAAAGTGATCCTTTCCACAAACCTTGCATCCCCGTGGAGAAAACTTGATAAACGGCTTCTTGCTAGGGCTCCCGCCCTTTATCTTCTTCACAATTTCACGCTTTCTCTTTTCACCTCTTGCTTCTTGCCTCCTTAACTCCACCTCCCTTTCCCGACATTTGTTTATCAAATCTACAAGTGTGGTAAAAGAGGATGGAGATATGCTATCTCTGAACTCCACTGTCAACATAGCATAAAATATGTCAATCTTCGCCTTCTCGGTCGACACCACGTCCGGACAGAACTTGGCGCAATCAAAGAAAGCCCCTGCCAATTCATCTATTGACTCAGTCGTTTGCCTCATGAGGAGGAACTCCTCAGTCATCCTGTTAACTACGGCTTGTAGGCAATGGTATTTTAGAAAAGCTGTTTTAAACTCCTCTCAAGTCATGGAGGTCACACTCAAATCACCCCTCTCCTTCCGGAGATTCAATAACCATTCCTTTGCTATTCCGGTCAAAAGTGGCACACTGAACATCACCCCTGTCCTCAGGCTTACATTTAGTCGTCTCAAAATTCGATTCCATAATCACCACCCACCTGTGGCTAAGGATCGGGTCCACTTGCCCGTTATACTCATTGGGCTTGATTACCATAAACTCTTTAAGAGTACAACCTTGTGGTTCCTTCTCCTTCTCCTTCGAAAACTCTTCGAAAGTGAGTTTAATAGCCACAATCATTTCTTCCATTAACAGAGTTGTGGCTTGCTCAAAAGCCTTGGCCACTTCTTCCTTTATTTCATCATGGATTCTAGGATCCAACGGTTCTTCATTCGCATCTGTCATCTCTTAGCTGAGAATTTAGAATAAAACACCTTAATACCCTTATACTTTCAATACTTTAGATAACCATCTTACATTTACTATTATATGTATTAAGTATATATATATATATACCTATATACATATATATATATATATATATATATATGTATAATCACCTTCACCTAATCCTTGCAAATGTTCATTGTTAAATGGTTATCATAAGGACCCTTGCACATATTGTCTTATTAATCACATTGGCCAGACATGTTTAATAATACAATATGCTCAATTGTAATTATCATATTCATATAACAAATCACAAGACAAGTTTCGGCACACATAATACCTTGTCATTCATACATACATATACAAATACACCATATGAAACAACATTAATCATAACATTACTAACCTTTTACTTCCGAAAGCTCCGAGTCTTAGTCAAGTCCTTCTTGGATTCTCGTATCATTTTCCCCCATATCAATAGCATCCGGTTTGAGTTTGGTGCCACCCACACCAAATCCCTCAAACCATTGCTCTGATACCAAGTTGCAACACCCTTAATTTAAAACACCAGATATAATAAACATTTAACACACGCGGAAGCAATCGTCCCAAGAGATTTTTTTATATTTCTTAGCGTGCCGCGAAAATCGGGCACCCTCCCTTCACGTGGCGCAAGGGAGTCCAAAAAGGGAAATCCCGGAAGCCAGGTCTTCGTGTGTCGCGAAGACCAGTCTTTGGTTTTTTGCGTGGCGCGAAGAGACCCTTTTCACAGAAGGTTTCTAGACCTGGGCAGTTTTTAACAATTAACCATTTTTCCAACTTTTTTCATCTTGACAACAAACTTTCCCATCACATGGGTTTGGGTTAAAACCTTTCAAAACACCACAATTTTGCACCAAAAGAACACCAATTCAAGTATCGGTTTACACCCAAATTAAACTTAATTACAACCCAAAAGAAAAACCATCAAAACGCGTACGAGAACCCGTCTTTCGCCATGGACTTGACATAGACTACACCGAAGCTTTCCCTACATTCCACCACATATATAAACCATTAGTAATGAAGATAAAAACATACATCAATGTAAAATATTACCATTTTCACCCATTTTGACCCGTTTCCACCCAATTACCCATTAGGCGACATAATCACTTGTATAACACCATACAAGTTTCAATCTTTTCATTTTATATTCAAGATTAACACGATTCCATTTCCATTACGGCACATAGGCCATAACTACCTCGCCACATTTCCATTATGATTCTTAGATCATAACTTCATAACCACATATCCATTATGATACTTAGACCATAACTCCATATCCACATATCCATTATAGTATTAATACTATAACTACATTCATTCATTATTCATACACCTCTATACACATTCATACCACATAACACATTATGATACTTAACACATTATGTATACAACATTGCATATCACAACGTTTACCATCCATTACTAAGTAAGTGCAAAAGCACTCACCTTGTGGATTTGAAGGTCCCGATTCCACTTCATGTTTTGCAATTTGATTACCTAAACACATTCATCTAGTTTAGTAATCCATCATACATCAAAATCACATTTTAATTGGGTTCACAACCCAATTTCCTATTTCCAACCCAAACTGACCCGTTTGAGTTATACTCATATCCAACCACCCTCTTTCACCCCAAAATCACCTACTTGAGTTTCATTATCCTTTCCTTAACACTAATTTTTCATTCAATTTTTATCATTAGGTTAATTTGGTGTTTGTTCAAGTGTCTAACATCATATAAACACTTAATCATCATTAATTCAACATGTTATCATCATAATCCAAACACCCCCAAATTTCTCCATATGAATCCTAACTTCTCATAATCATAATCAAAGGGTTCTAGGATGTTAATCACCATTCTTTACCTTTAGTTTAGCTAGATTATCAACAAGCTAACACTAATTAACCATATGCATCATAAATTTTGGATTTCACCCAAAACCCACCAAGAACACATCAATGGTGAAATCAAAAGGAAGATAATCACTTACTTGATGTTAGGAAGGTGATGTGTGAGCCAAAACCTTTACAAAACAAGCCTCAAATGCATGATTTAGGCTTCAATCTTGTTTTCTCCTTTTTCTCCTTTGCTCAAGAACGACCCAACACCCAAATGAGGCTAATTTTGACTTTCACTAGTCAATATGGCAGATTTTTGCCATTTTACACTTTTAGCCCCTCAACTTCCGTTTCACCCATTTTATTCTATAATTAGTTAAAAACTAATATAACCTCATTACTAACTTGAAACCCACTTGTTTCAACTTATTTCTAAATTATTATTTTCACCATAATATTTATTAGAATATTTATTTATTTATAACGAAACCCGGATTTTGGTTCGTTACAGTGTTAAACGCCCTAAATATCAAATGGCTAAGGGAATAAATGAGGGTCCACCAGAAGTTATCCCATATGGAATATTCGGACATAATTCATTTATCATTTAGAAGAATATTTACTTTTATCTAATCTGTTTCCTACGGCCCAAAGCTTTAAAGATATCAATTCATATATACTTAATAGAATTCCTTCTAAATTTGTCTCTAAAAATTTCTTATGAAATTTTGGACGATTAGGAAATCAAGTCTAAAATATTTGAAAGGTTCCCACATCACGCGCATCATTGAAACATGTCATGTGTAGTTCATAGAGACCTCAAAGATTAGTGAGAGCACCGAGTGTCCTAATTATAGCTTGCGAAAGTTGCAAGAGGTGGGGGAGTGACAACTTGATCTTACCCCAAATTACACCTCTTGTACACGACACTGCTCCATCATAACTTGTCTCCTTAGAATCTAATGCTACTCCTAACAAAGTCTCATAAATGCTAATATGTGGGCAAACTTAGATTCCTCACCTAAACTAAAGTAATCCTCAACAAGAGAAACTAACATAAACATCATTAAGTTGTTTCTCTATTAGAATCTTTTGGTCTTCAAATGTTATATACAATGTTGACCCTAAGCATGCTGAATTACTTAAAATTTCTAAGGTCAGTGGGAGTAGTAAAAGTCTTTATCATGACTTACCAGGAGTACAAGAGGCGGGTGGAGAGACTCGTTAAATTTAACTCCGTATTTAACTCCGATTACACCTCTTGTACACCATACTGCATCAACTCCTACACACTTAGAAACTAATGTTGCTCCTAATATACCTGAAAATGAAAGCACCTAACCAAGAGCTACTCTATAAACTTGAAACTCTCAATAAACCCAATAATCAACTCAGGAGGTCATCTAGGTCTAAAAGGGCCTACTAACTTTGATGATTATGTATCCTACCTGACTTAATTTGAAATGGATGCTGGAAAGTTTACCAATCCTACTTCTTCTAATTAAGCCATTAGCATCAACCTTCTAAATGGAATAAAGCTATTATTAGCAAGCCTGACTCCATGAATTAGAATAACATTTGGGATTTGGTTGAATTACCTAAAGGGTGTTCATAACTAAACTAAATCCGAATGGAAACACACAATTAATTGCTAAAAGTTATACTCAAGAAGGAATAAATTATCAAAGAACCTTCTTACCTGTTTTTACAAAAGAGTTCTTTGATGATCATTACTGTTCTAATAGCTTACAATAACTTAAAGCTACATTAGATGGCCATTAACACAACTTTCCCTAACATTGACCGACGTGTTCATAAAATAACCTGAAAGTTCTAAACTGAAGGTTAAGAACACTTATTCTGTAAGTCAATGAAATCCACGTATGGGTTTATTGAAATCATAATGCAACTCTCTTCATCAACAACTAAGTGAATTTGTACACCTACCTCATGATGAGTGAGAGCAACTAATGCAAACTTGTCCTTATATAGATAACATTATTTTGACAAGTGTATATTACATGAGTCAAAATATTGATTACTCATATTTTGACATGAAAGATCTCAGAGATACCTCTTAAGTGATATGTATCAAAATACACCGAGATAGATCCAAGGGAACATTAGTTTCATCCCATAAGCTTTACAATAAGTGGATACTTACACGTGTAACATTTAAATTGTTCTCTTTTAAAGGCTAATAGGATAAATGAAAATTATTTCATTATGCTTCATTAATTAGAAGCCTTATGAAGGTTAAAGTCTATGCTCGTTCATATATTGCTCACATTGCTGAACACTAGACTAGTCTAGATTATTGTGAAGCATCTAATGGAATATTACAATATCTTTAACAAACGAGTGACTATAATTTAAAGAAGAAGTGAGAACTTAAAACAATTGACTACTCTTATTCTAACTTTGTTGTATTCAAAGGTAACAAAATGTCAATTTTTGGGTATATCCTTATGTCAGCAGACAGACCTATCTCATGGAGGAGTCATAAGGAACTGTTAACAATAACCTAAGTTTCAATGACATAATATGTTGCTGATCACAACATAATTGTCACTAAATGTTGTTGGAAAATTTATCAGTTGACTCATAATTTAGTAAACTTATTTTGATAAGTCAGCTAGCCTTGCTTCTCGAACAGTAACAGTTCGAGCGGAGCTACATTAAATTTCAATACGAAATTATTGTTCGCTAGTGAACAAGTAGAGGAAACTAAATCTTTGTATCGAATACATTCATGATATACTAATGGATCCAAATAACTAAAGGTCTATCACCCATAAGTCTTATGTAAGCTCTTATAATTAAGACGGCTTTACTAATTACCATACATAATTGCATATCGTACTATGAATGATTAACTATTAAAATTTTCTCACTTATTTGAATTTGTTTGTCTCTAAATTTGTTTATGCATGCCTAATGACTTATACACACTAATTATACAAATCAACGTTAAAAGGGATTTTCAGGTACTTACCGTTTGTGTGACAACCGCGGTTTTTCAGGTACTTACCGTTTCTCGACTTTTTATACGTTATATTTTTAAATATTATGATTTTATATATTTTAAGTGTTTCTAGGAATTCTAGGAATACTACCTTGGACAAACACTAAGGTCCGAACTTGAAAACCTGTTTAAGTGAATACACTGCGTATACTGCGAACGCGTTAAATAAACGATAAAAATTAAATTCTTGAAAATAATTTTTATATTTATATTTTAGTTAAGAATGATGTTTTATAATTTTATATGTGCTAACTTTTGTGATTATTGATTTAAACTAACGATCACAGGTGGTTCTTCCGTTAAATACCCTGTATAACTTTTTGAAAAATTTTGAGTTTTTAGGTTTTAAAAATTTTCAAAATTTATTATTTTGGATACTAGAATTTTACGTTTGGATAAAAATATTTATTAAAGTGTTTAGGAGTGTAAGTGGGTATATTTTTATAAAACTTTCTTTTAAATTTGCAAGACAACTCTTCACCCTATAAATACCCCACCCCCATTTTTCCCCTTCCTCTCATTCTTTTGGCCGTAAACACCCACACACACACACACAATCTCTCTTGATTTGAAGAACAAGCTCAAAAATCCTTTATGCAACCTTGAATCCTTGGATCATTGTTATTTATGAGCTTGATTTAGTGATTAGAAGGTATTTTAACATATTTTTAACCTTTGATTTTTCTGTTTTGAATCTTGCTTAGGTTCTCAAGAACACCAAGAACACACACACTCACTTTGATTTTCTAGTTTTGTTATTTTTAAGAGTTTTTAGCTTGAATCTTGTGGTTTTAACAAGGATTTGTGGATAAAAACTAGTTGTAATCATCCGCAATGAGTTATCCATGAAAAAACTTGCAAGAATTGATGATCAAAGTGTATGAACACTTGGGTGTTCATACTTGCATCTTCTTGAATTAAAAGAGCATTTTGTTGATTTTTGTGTATTTGATCTTGGAATTGAACCACATTGTGATTGTAGGTTAAAAATCAAGGAAATCACAGTAGCTAAGCATCGAATTCCACCTCCTTTTGCTGAATTGGGAGGTATATTTTTTATTGAACTTGTAGTTTAGCTTGAATGTTTAAGAACAAGCATGTTCTTGGTGGATTTTTAAAAATTATTGATTTGGCACCCAAATTTATTTTTATACAGTAGAATATGTTTTAAAATGAGGATCTGAAAAATTTTGAATCTAACTCTTTAGAGATTATTTATTAAAATTCACATAAGTTTAATACATGGAAATTAGAAACAAATACCTCTGAGTATTGAAAAATTCTGGAATTTGGACAGTGGTTACTATATTATAAATGAAGACTCCTTTCAAAATTTTATGAAAATTGGAGTTGTTTAAGTAAGTGTTTAGTATTTATAAAGTTTAAACGAATAGTTTGGGGATTTCATACTTCTAGACAACTTTTGGACTTGAAACTTGGTATGGGATCTATTATGGACCTAAAACTAATATGGTAAAACTTTGGTAAAGTTTTGATAAGTTTAATTATTTTTCCCGAATTTGTTAAATTTTGAAAATATTATATTCATAATAAATAATCTGAATATTAAAAAATATGAAAATTTGTCAGAAAATTTTATTTATGTATGATCATTTGGTATAAATTTCAAATAGTAAATTTACGTCTAAGTATTGTTTTGGAATTATGGTCCATTTAAATTTTATAAAAAGTTACTAATTTTGGAATTTTTTTATATAAAATTGATTTTATAAAAGTTCTAGGAGATTTTGGACAGAAGTATGATCCCATTTAAAACATAAAATTTGACTTTTGATTTGAGTGCTAATATCACACTAAAACCCTAATTTCGGACGAATCTGAGTTTCTAACCATAAACCGAACTCTACGCGTGTAATCGCGTTTTTGATCAAACGAAACCGTGATTTGAGATTTTATCAAATATGCCTTTTTAACTACTTATGTTATTAATTAAAATCTAAAACTTAAAGTTTTAAGGTCACAAATTTATATAAAAGCCGGTTTTACAATTTTTAACGATTCGTATGCGTGTGCACGGGTTTTGAGTATGCAGTTGATTACATAGCCACTTTTGTATTTTTTTTACTTAGCCACACATATTAGGTTTCCTAAATACATTTCGTGTCTACTTGTTAGTAGGACTTGGTTAGGATACCACCGCTAGTAGTTTCACTATTTACCGCACTTTTTCGCGTTTCACACTCTCAGGTGAGTTTCACGGCCCCATTTTTAAATTTTTACTGTTTTACGGGGGAAAAGCTGTTTCACTACACGTTGTTACTTGGGATTAGGGTTACCTGGGTTTACTTTTAGATGCATTAAGTCCCCACTTTAACGCAATCAATTAGCTTGGATAGCCGATGAGAATTATGAATAGTACTATTTGGGTAGACACCCCCGCCCAGGGTTGGTCGCGCCAACTAGACTTGTAGGGTAATTTGGCGCATAATTAGCCATAGTAGGTGTTCGCATTTGACACATGGATACGGGGCAACAACTAGTCTGATGGTTTTGATTGTGGCTCAGGGTAATTAAAATCTTAACACGTGTACTTGATCATCTACGGATGGTTACTTTTACATTTGAAATTTATATACTTACTTTTATCGAGTCACAAAACCTGCGTGCTCACCAACTATTTTTATAGTTGACCGTTTTCGAAACATGCTTTTCAGGTAAACAGAATTGAAGCAAATGACTAGTTTGGTGAATTGCTTTTGGGTCACGACTTGGTTGTTGGTTTTGTATTTTGCATTTGGCATGTTTGGATTACGTAGACAATAAGAATTTGTATTTTGGTTTACGTGGTTTGTATGACACTTTACATTTTTGGGTAAGTATGTAGTGGTTCTTTGAAATATGCAAAGTACCCATTAGCATTCTCTTACGCCTAAGTGTTCGATGCACCGCTCTAGTCTCACTTCCGTGTTTCCGCCTTCGACGGGGTGTGACAATTTGTCAATTTGATCATAAGTTTACTTAAGTCTTAAATTGTGATTGTAGTATGATTAATGGGGGTATTGAGTTGGATACTGATTCAATAACTGTATTTCTCTGCTACAGTTTTGGTTTAAAACTAAAATAAGTATTAAATCTGTGCAAACTTACTAATGTTCATAATAAATGATTACTCAGTCAAGTGGAAGAATGTAAGACACGGTTTTAATATTTGGCTCATATAATCATTTATCTAATTATTAAATGATCATTTGAATTATTTATTTATTTATTAACCTATAACTAGTAATTAATTGATGGGCCTAATAACTCTTAGTGGGCCAATAATGGGTTTCCCCTTGGTTGTACATATAAATAGAGAATTAATTAGAGGAAATAGACTAATCAAGAAACTATCACCACTCAAGAATCGTCCCTCTCTATCTCATAACCGTGAGTTCTTACGAAATCACCTTAGCCATCATAACCGTACACCCTAAACGGGAACCCGATTTTCCTGTGGATCATGACGTCTTCTCTCTCTATGGTTAGCTTATCAGGTATGATTTATATTATTGTTTTCCATTATCGTGTTCAAGAATTGATCAACATTGTTTAAAATGGGTTCTTGTTAAAATTTGTCATTTTTTATTTTTTATATAAAAGTATCAGTTTTAACTAAAATGGTTCGCCTTAAAATGAGTCATTTTAAATTAAAAAAAATATATTAAAATGAGTTCATCTTCGATATTTGTTTTTGTGGAGCAAGATCTTATTGATTTTATTATCTCAGTCATAGATATTGATTTGGGCAAAGTATATCCAATTGGTTGCAAGATACTAGGATTGTTTAACAACTGAGTTGAGCCGCTTTAGCTTGAATTTGAAACTAAACGAGCCAACTTGGCTTGAGATGACTCGAAGGTCTTAACTAGTGGTGGACCCAGAAAAAATTTTCATGGGGTTCGTAAATTTTTGGGGTTGGTTAACTAGCGATATATAACGTGCATATAACACTAAAATTTTTTCATGGGGGGTGATCGGGGGGCTATTTCAAAATTTTATGAGGGGCGATCGAGATTTTAACACATATATTTTTTTTTTACCAAAAGATGTTAGCTCATTTCTGTTGAAAAGAAGGACGATTACAAATAAAGTGACAGGTAAACGGATAACAAGTTGCGCTGCAACCCCCTTTTGAATAGCAAAACCGATCCTACTAAAAACAAAACTTTGGGTTTTAGGGGCCGAAATATTACTATGCACGACTCGTTGAACCCTGTTTAGGAATTCCACTGCCTCCGGTGCTAGGAACCCAAAAGTATCAAAAGCAAAAGAGATAAACATGTGTTGGTTCTCTAAACAAGCTTTCTCGTGTTTAACATCTTTGCCTGATTCCGCCTTTAAAGCAGCATGGGCCGCCATAACCCCATTGTCCCTGAGCCCCACAAAAAAAATTTAACATGGAGGGCCATAACACATATTTAACACTAAAAAAAAATTTCATGGAGGGCGGCTGCCCCCCATATCTCCTTACTAGGTCCGCCCATGCTGTTAACAAGCTGGAGTTTGAGCTTGAACTCGACTCTAAAAAAGCTCGAGCTAGCACTTAAAAAAAATCAATAGAGAAAATAACCGCTGGAGTCTAGACACCCCACCACCACCAAGCACCACCATTTATTACAACTGCTTCCCACCACCACATTCACCCTCCTTTACCATCGATCCACATAAAGAAATATGGAATCAAACCAAAAGCACAATTTTAAATCAAAATTTCTAAACCAAGCCTAAATTTGAAATTGGGCTTGATATTGTGGAATTGCATTTTATATTAGGCAAACATTAAAACTAAAATTAAAATTATTAAATCCTGTTTAAAATTAAACGAGTTTCAAATCAGAAGCTATTTGAATATGTTTACAAAATACCACCAAAGGTCTTCCATCATGTTTGATGACTTCTTGCCTTCTTGGGTCTATTGGACTTCAAATCCGAAGGGTATGGTTGTTGGGCCAAGGATCTGGTTTACTGGGCTATTGGGTTTGAAAATTGTCTACATTTGTTTATTTGTAATTGGGCTGTCTGGTAATGGTTATGGGCTGCTCCTCCCCGGAGGCCAGAGTCCAGAGCTCCTCTATTCCAAATTCCATTTTTTACGTCACGTGTCACAATTCTATCACCACATGATTTTTTTTCACACTTAAAATTAACCTTTTTCCAAATTTGAGAATATATTATCTAATCATATTTAAGTTTTTTCATTGTTTTACTATAGCTACTTAAACTTTTTCAACTACTTTTTTTCATAAATGATTAAAACTAAATGAATTAAATAAAATATTTATGAAACTTGGTTAAACTTAATGTCTCTTTTTTTTAAATCTAACGTGAACGAGTAGATTAGGTGAAAAAAAACCTTTAAATAGTAGACAAGTTTTATAATTATTTTATTTAAGTCATTTGGTCAGTTAATGTAGAAAAGGTTTTAAAGTAACAAAATATTACTAAAACTTAAGTGATTTTTATAATAAAAAAATCAGTTATTTTTGTAACATACCAAATTATCTAACTTACAATTGTCATAGTGGCAACAAATAATGCATAAGGTACAATTATCAAAAGCTTTATTAGGATACCATGTAAGCTAACAAGTTGTGGACTCCACATAAACAATTTTTTTTATATAAAAAATTAAAAATAGATAGATGAATCATGATTGCTATACCAAATCTATCATCTATCAATTATAATAAATGAAAGTTTTAAGATATTACGTGTCATCATTTTAGAGCATCTAAATCTTTGTTTTACCGTCTAAACATTTTTCAATTATCTATTTTAATTTCTTCTTTTTAAAACTCTTAAATTAATTAAATATCATTTAAACGTTTCCATATTTCTTATTATTTTAAATTTTAAACATTAAATGTAGGATATCTTTTGGTTGACCAATAACTTTCTTTTTTAAATACATTATTTATAATTAAATTTAACTAATTCATTATAATTTATAAGATTTAGAGGTGTTAATTTTTTATTTTTTAAATATTATAAATTGTTACTATATAAGCGTTTTATTTATATTAAATCAATTCCATACGCCACACACACACACACATATATAATCTATTATCTATTATTTATATACTACTTAATAAATAAAAATCCTACGGGACACGTGACATAATTCTAGAGCCCTCTCAATTTATATTTCTTGGCTAAACCATTCTAGCCCACTATTTTAGGCAACTAAATTATTTTTATAATTCAATATCATCATAAATTTATATTCCATTATTATTGAATATTTGATTTATATCAATATAATGAAACAAAATATTTTTCTTGTAATTTTTTTTTAATTCAGTAATAAACATAGAATTTAGACTGACATTTCCTTTAACAAAATCTAATAAAATTAAGTCATTTGCTAATTGTGACCCTCTAAAATCTAATACTAATTTATCAACATATAAGATATTTATTTATTGTATTCTTTTAATAATTCAGCCCGTGTAATACACGAGAATCTAACCTAGTTAAATAATATAACCGTTATTTTATAACATTAATTTTACGATAATTGATACGAAAGTTAAATAGATATTAAAAATATTATTATGGACTATTTAAGTATAAATATATTCATAAACCCTTAAAAATTAATGTCAGGCATTGAAAAGGTTTAATAATAACCCTTCAAACTTTCTTTATTTTTATATACTACCCCTCAATTTTCTAAATTTTTAAACATTATCCTTAAGTTTCTAAAATTTCAAGTGTATCATTGGACAAAATTCTTAACCCCACCCCTCAAATTTATAAACTCTCAACTTTACCCCTCAAATTTCGTTTCTTTTTTCTTTTACTTTTTTTATATTCGTTTGTAAAAGTTAGTTTTTTCTATTTTTATTTTGTGTTTTCTTTAACGAATTTGTCGTTTCAATGTTAACTTCTATTTGTGCCACAATTTATCTATTTTTCGATCTCCAGAACCAAGTCGTGGAAACTTCATACGTTTCTTTTATATACTTAGTCACTATTGTTGTCGCCGCAACGCGTCTAACGAGGTTCGCAAACCCGCCACATCATGTGGGCTTTAATTATTTATTTAAACACGTTAATGTCAACATATAGCCCCGTCGCAGCGCGCGGGTCATATTTTCTAGTTCGGTTACAATTCTCATTTAATAATATATATATAGAGAGAGAGAGAGTTCCAGAGAAAACCACAAGTTAGACGAAAACCGAAAAAACCACTAAAAAAACCAATTTTACCCAATCATATAATAATTTTTATTTTTTGTTTTAGTTTATTTTTATTTATTTATAAGAGTATCAATGAAATATTAAACATTTTTTTCAAAAAACATTTTTACACATAGTGTTACGTATACGTAAACATAAAACAAAAAAATTAAGGTTACGTATACGTAAATAAAAAAAAATTGTTTTTGGATACGTATACGTAAATAAAAAAATTACCTAAAATGATATGATTTTCGCTTAACTTTATGGTTTTCTCTTGATTCCTCTCCTGTGTATATATATTTGAATACTAAACTGACAAATAAAAGTACAACTTCTATTTATGTTGTGGTGAACTTAACTTCGTAGATCATCACCCTACCTCCAACCGAATTTCAATTTGCGCCACCGGCGAACAATGGTATCGGACTCGGACCTCGCCGACCGGCTACGGGAGTTCCTTAGCACGTCCGATCTCACCACCACCACAACAGCAAGTATACGCCGGAAGCTAGAGCAAGAATTTGGAATCGATTTAACGGATAAAAAGGCGTTTATTCGCCAACAAATCGATCTCTATCTACAAAATCAGCAACAGAACGATGAAGATCACGAAGACGAAGAGCAAGAGGAAGTTGAAGAAGAGGTTGAAGAAGAAGAAGAATCCAGCAATGGCAAGAGTGGCGGTAGCAGAAAACGAGGGTTAGCTGTTAATTCTATTAATCAGATTATAATATTATCATCTTCTTAGAACCCTAGCATTAATTTATTAATTTTTTGGAGAAATTTGTGGAGTATTTGATTGATTTCAATGAAATAGGGTTAGAATTTTGAAATGAATTAGTTTTGCCCAAATTATATGAATGTGAACTGAACTGGTGTTCATGAATTTGCATAATTGTTATTTAGATATCTTTAATCAATTAGCATATGAATTAGCATGATTTGAACATCAATTAGCATACCTGTTGTAATTAGGTCAAAAAAGGAGAACAAAGAGGGGAAGAAGAAAGGGGGAGGGTTTACCAAGTTATGTAGTCTTTCTCCGCAACTTCAGAAACTTACTGGAGTACCTGAGTTAGCTAGGACGGTGGTATTGTTAGCGTTCTGCGTATTTGTTTTTATAAAGTTTTGTGATTATTGTCTAAACTAGATTTATATATCTAGATGTATATGATAGCTCGGTAGCATTATAATCATAGGTTGTTAAACAACTTTGGAGTTACATTCGTGAACATGATCTCCAAGATCCAGCCAATAGAAGAAACATACGTTGTGATGGACCGTTTCATGAGCTTTTTGGTGTTGATACGATTGACATGTTTCAAATGAATAAGGCTCTTGCCAAGCATATATGGCCGTTGAATTCCGATTGTGGTATATCTTTTTTCTTTCTTTATTCATGTTCTTATTGTATAGTTCATTTGTGCATCTGTTACTTTTTCTACTTCATAATGAATAGCATTTTGTTTCATAATTATAGCAGTATGGTTTATATTAAGTTCCTGTTTTCTTACCATTATATTTTTGTGTTTGAACTTTGAAATATTATCTCCCAGCAGCTCCGGTCACTGCAACACCGAAGGAAAAGAAGCCAAAGAGGGAAAGAGAGGAAGGTGGGCTCTAGTTTTCTTTTCTTTTATATATACTTAACTAAATTAACCTTAAATAACTGATCATTTTGCGATAAGGGAACGAAGGAAAGGAAAATTTGATGGAGAGAATGTTAATCATCTCAACCGTTATAGTCTAGTTTTATAGAAAGACAAAAAAAAACATTGGCGGTTTAAAGTTGTAGTCTTATGAAGTTTGTCTTATGGACTCGGATGAGCCAAAAAGAAAGAAGCAGCAGAAGGGCGGTGGAGGTGGTAGTGGTTCTGGTATTATGGCTCCAATTCCACTTTCAGAAGCTTTGGTGAAATTTCTTGGAACAGGTGAAGATGCATTGGCGCGTTCAGATGTTGTTAAGAGGATACATTAAACAAAATAACCTTCAGGTACATTCTTATGACATACCTGTTAATTGTCTTCATTCAGAGATTTAGAATATTATTGTCATCATAGCTAGCGCGTTAATTATTCATCTGGAACATGCCTATAGGATCCCTCGGACAAAAGACGAATTTTATGTGATGACAAGCTGAAAGAGCTCTTTGATGTTGATACATTCATTGGATTCACTGTTTCGAAACTTTTATCAACTCATTTCATAAAGGCTGAAAGGTGAATGTTGCTAGTTAAGAGCATGAATTTTTGGAAATTTTGCTTGAATTATTTATTGCTGAATATAATGTATGTCAATGAAAATGGATCTTTTTTAACAATCAAATTACAATGTGAGAACACCAAGAATGTTGTTGAAAACTGTTTGGTTTTTTGCTCAAGTTTTTCATGAATTTACCTTGCTTCATGGCAGATCTCCTACATTTTAGTACGTTTTTTTATCGTCAAGATATTTTAGTAATGGACACTTTTGTTGACTTTTTATCAAGTTACTCCTCTTTTTTTAAACGTTCATAACTTTTACATACGACATTATTTTTTTAAAAAAATTAAACTATAAAAACGAGCGTTTTTTTTTATCTTTAAAACGAGTACAATATCGTTATAAACAAAAACGAAAAAAAATTACGTTTTCCAGCGTATTGTGAATATTGTTCGTCATTGTGTCTAATGTCAGGTTATTGTGTCAAATATTTTTCATCATTGTGTTTAATGTCAAATATTTTTCTAATGTCAGGTCATTGTGTCTAATGTTAGGTTATTGTATCAAATATTTTTCATCACTTTGTTATATATAATACATAAAACGTAGCGACACAAATAACACTAAAATTATATAAAACGTAAAACGCAATGATTAATACATATAACACAATGATGAAAAATATTTGACACAATTACCAGACCTGACATTAGACACCATAAAAACGAGTGCTTTTATATCTTTAAAATGAGTATAGTGTCTTTATATACAAAAAACGCAAAAAAAAAATTATGTTTTCCATCTCATTGTGTAATTTGCTCGTCATTGTGTATAATGTCAGGTCATTGTGTCTAATGTCAAGCATTGTGTCAAATATTTTTTATCATTGTGTCTAATGTCAAATATTTTTCTAATGTCAGGTCATTGTGTCTATGTCAATTCATTGTGTTAAATATTTTTCATCACTGTGTTATATATAATACATAAAAACAATGGCAAAAATAACACGAAATTATCTAAAACGTAAAACACAATGGCGAAAACGAGCGTTTTTTATCTTTCAAACGAGTATACTGTCGTTATATATAAAAACGAAAAAAATTACGTTTTCCAGCTAATTGTGTAATTTGCTCGTCATTGTGTATAATGTCAGGTCATTGTGTCTAATGTCAAGTCACTGTGTCAAACATTTTTTTATCATTGTGTCTAATGTCAAATATTTTTCTAATGTCAGGTCATTGTGTCTAATGTCAGCTGACCAGACCTAAATTACTCAATGAACTGACATATTTTACACAATGACCAAAATGCCCTTCATTCAAAAATAATAAAAGGACACATATTAAGCTCAGAATCTTTCTTACCATTTTTATTTTTAAAACCCTTTTTACCATATCTTAACCCTATATATATAGGGGAAGATTCCGCTAATAAGTGAATTTTGGCTAAAAAACCTAAGAAACTGGGTCAAATGAACTCCGATTGAACTAATTCCACCGGCGTTGGAACCGGCTCGTCGAAATAAAGCCTAGAGCTAAACCATAAAACCTAAAGTTGAACCCTAAAAGCTAAACCATAAATCTAAACCTAAAAAACCTAACCACCCCACCCCCACCCCCCAAAAACCTAAATCCTCCAAACCCCCCCCCCCCCCACCCCACCCTACCCCACACAAAAAAACCTAAACCTACCCCAAAAAACCTAAATCCCCTCACCCCCCAAAAACCTGAATCCCCCACCCGCCACCCCCCAAAAAAAAACCTCGATGAGCCGATTTCAACGCCGCTGGAATAAGCTCAATCGGAGTTCGTTTGACCCGGTTTCGGTTAAAAAAGAAAATCATTTCTTAGGTTTTTTAACGAAATTCACTTCTTATTTGAACCTACCACTATATATATAAATATATATACGAGTTATTTTACAAAGTAAAATTAACGAGCCAAGCATAAGAAGCCACCGAAATGCGACATGTGGCTTGGGGCAATGGATATATGCGTCAACATAAACTAACGCTATTCACGCTATAATCACGTTATCCACAATACAAATCACGCTATTAATACTATAAATCATGCTACTTACCTATAATGGAAAAAGATAAAATACGACATTATTTAAAAAAAAAATTACACCATAAAATCGAGCATTTTATTATCTTTAATTTGAGTATAGTTTTGCTATACTTTTATTTTTTTTTAAATCGACTTTAAAAAAAATGTTGATGTGATGTGCGTATAACATGCGTGATTATGGTCATACATTATTATAAAACATGCATGATTATGCGTATAACATGTGTGATTATGGTCATGTGTTACTATAAAATATACGCGATTATGGTCATACGTTATTATAAAACATGCGTTATTATCATTTTAAACATGAGTTATTATAAAACATGCGTAATTATTTATAAAACATGCTTTAATATTATGACGCGGACGCATTTACCCCTCGCCCCTTGAACACGTGTTACATGCTGTTGTCTTCGTACGCTAAAAGCCTTTTGTACAATAACCGGACCACATATATATATATATATATATATATATATATATATATATATATATATATATATATATATATATATATATATATATATATATTTTCAAATTTAGAGTTGGTTTTCATTGATATATATAAGGGACGGTTCCAATAAGAAGTGGTTTTTCGCTAATAAATCCTAAGAAGTGGGTCAAACGAACTCCGATTGAGCTCATTCCAGCGGCGTTGGAACCGTCTCATCGAACCCTAACCCGGAACCAAAAACCTAAACCCCCTCCACCCACACCCCGAAAACCTAAACCCCTCCTTCCAACCCCACCCCGAAAAGCCTAAAACCACCACCCCCACCCCCCAAAAACTTAAAACCCCCCCCACCCCCCATCCCAGAAAAACCTAAACCCACCCTCAAAAACCTAAACCCCCCACTCCCACAAAAAAAAAACCTAAACCATAAAATATAAACTCTAAAACTAAACCTTAAGACTAAACCATAAGACTAAAACCCTAAAATTCAAACGTAAAATCTAAAGCTTAAAAGCTAAACCCTAAAAGCTAAGATGGTAGAGTTCGACGAGACGGTTCCAACGCCGCTGAAAGTAGCTCAATCGGAGTTCGTTTGATATCGTTTCTTAATGTTTTTGTCAATTCTTAGATTTCTTAGCGAAAAACTAATTTTTATTTGAACCTCCCCATATATATATATGTATATATATATTACATTTAGAATTGGTTTCATTTGATCCTTTTCATATATATCGGTTCGGTTATAGGACACCATTAACCATAACCAATTTACCGGTTAATCAAAAAATCTTTACCATAACTGTCGATTAATTTCAGTTATCGATTAATTCGGTGGCGGTTCAATTATCGGTTAATTTCGGTTAATGGTTAAGATTTGCTCACCACTAGTTAGAAGTTCTGTGAGAGTGAGTTCATAGATTTATCATTTGTTTGTATTTTTGCTACAAGCAAACACTTTCTAATAAAAAATCTTGAATTTTGAAAATTTTTCGGCCTTCTATTTGATCAACCTTTAAATTAAGCTAATGAACCAAATCCGTCATAATTTGAACACTACTCGATGAAAGTCATGTTTCTAAAAGGTTCAACAAATAAAACTATTAAGAGGATAAACCAAGTCATCAATGATCGTAAAAGACGGTAAAGGGGTTATAGATAAAGTTCTTGCAGGTGTTGGGGGTAACAGATAACAATATAGGAACACGGGGAAGGTTATATATTGTTTTCTTAAGCAAAAAGGCGGACATAGTGGAAGCGGGAAGGGATGGGAGACGGCCTAGCACCGGTGGGAACACACACCACACGCAGGGATCACTGAAAAACACCCTGCTTCGTTAGGTCTCTCCGGAAAACCATCTTGATTGTCATTGTTAACTAGCCATTGAATGGCTAGTTTGTATTTTTTTTAAATACGGGAAAAAAAACCCATATATATCATTTAACATTTTCATTTTTTTCACACCATTCTCTCAAAATAATATTATTCTTTTCACGACACTTTGTAACGAACCAATTTTCGGGTTGATAATATAATATGTTAAACATATTATAAGGATGTAATTAAAAAATGAAAGTTGGAGATTTGTTGAAAAAGTGGAGTTTTAACTAGTTTGGGTGAAATGGGTTATTTCTGGAAGTTCAAGGACTGTTTATGTAAATTCTGAAATGCTGAATTATAAGGGAGGGGGACCACGAAATTTACACACTTTGTGTGTTGGTTTGGGTCTTGCAAAGGTGGAGAGAAAGAGGTGGAGGGCTAGGATCAAATAGGTGGGTGTTTACATGCTTGGATTAAAGGTTTTGGTGTAATCATCTTCTTCCAATCATTAAGTAAGTGATCTTTCTCCTCTTGATTCCTTCATTAGAGGTGTTCTTGGGAGGAATGCGAGTTTGGGGCTGAATTGGGTGGTCTTGATGGTTAATAACTTGTTAAAAGTTATGATCTAGCTTGATTACAAGTAGTGAGAGGTAGATAACATCATCTAAACATCCAATTTGATGATTCAAGAATTATGATTCTTGAGGGTGAATTGGAGGTTTTTGTCCTAATGGTGTTTAAATGATAAATTGATGTTGGATAAGTGTCTATGGTGTTGATAGACACAGTTTTATGTAAGAAACCTCATCCAATTTCATGATTTGGAAGTTAGGGTTCTTGAGGACCAAAATTTGGGGGTTTTCTAGTTGGGGATGTTTAAATGTTGAATTAAGGTTGAGTAAGTGTCTAGGGAGTTAATAGACACATAATAAACCATAAAGCCCCAATTTTTATGGTTAATTGTAAAACGGAGTTTTGGTGTATATTGGGTGGAACCCAAACGGGTCAATATGGGTGAATGTTGTTTGGGGAGGTTTGAAACTTGATTAAGGTGTGATTAATCAAGTTTAGAATGAGAGAAATCCATAAGGTCAAGGGTGAGTGTTAGACCTCAATTGACGAAATTGGTAAATTTGGGAGTTTGACTTTAATGGGTCAAAAGGGTCAAAATGGGTTGAAAGGTTGAATTAGGTGTTGGAGGTTTGGTTAAAGTTGTGTTAACCAAACTAAGTTGGGGTGTTGATCTTTAGATCATAGGTGTGTCATAAATCTCAATGTGGTGAATGAATTGAGATGGTATAATTACTAAATGCAAGTTGAATGCTAGATGATCAAGGTGTTAAAGGAGCTAGCTTGAAGATCAAGTGAGATCCTTCTTAGCAAAAGGTAAGTGTTTTGCACTTACTTAGTAATAGATATGGTGTTAGTAACATGTAAATATATTAGTGTAGTTTAATTTTATTTATGTGTGATGATTGGGTGTAAGTTGACTTAGTGTGGTAAAGAGTCAACTAATGTGTGAAATATGTTTATTTAGTGTAATTTGACTTATGTGGTAAAGAGTCAAACTAAATTGTGGAATATGGTATATTGGTGTAATTTGACTTAGTGTGTTATGAGTCAAACTAAATGGTGGGTGTATGGTGTTTGAGGTCTAAGGACTTCATTATGTTGTTTGGTGAATTAAGTTATTAAACTTACATGGTGTAATGGTGATAATAATAATTTGTAAAAGGCGAAATACATAGGTGAAATATGTATTTAAATGGTGATGTACATGGGTGAAACATGTGCATAAATGGTGAAATACATAGGTGGAATATGTATTTAATTGGTGATATGCATGGGTGTAACATGTATATAAAGTGGTGATGTATACGAAGGTGAAATATGTATACAAATGGTGATATACATGGGTGATACATGTATATGATTGGATATATATATATATATATATACATAGGTGAAATATGTATATAATGGTGGCATACATGATTGTAACATGTATGAAAAAGGCGAAACAAATTCCTAAAACTTAAACGGTTGAATCGGTGTTTGAGATTCATAAGATTCATGTGGGGTGTTAAAGGTGGGTTATTGGGTGTTTATAACCATTCCTAGATGCTAACGGTTGATTAAAACGACCGGGGTTGAGTCGGGAGGGTCGAAAAGACTAAAAAATGCAAAACTTGGTGTGCAGGCCTGAGACCAGCGTTCTGAACGTCGGTGGGCTTCTGGTGAACGCTGGCTCAAACGCCAGTTGTTGAAATTTGCAATTTTTGGAGTTTTGGGAAGTTAAGCACTTGGGGTTTGTTGTGTAATGTTATATCATTACTAATGGTTTATTTGTGGTGTTTTGATTGTAGGGAAAGCTCCGGTTTGATGTCTCGGGTCAAGCTTCGTGTTGGTTGGATTCTCAATCTTTTTGATGGTTGTTAATGTTAGGAGTTATGACTAAATTTTGGGAGTCACTTAACTCGTTTTAAACTACCTTTTGGATGTTGAAGCTTGTTGTTATTTTTGAATGTTGGTCGGTTGTTTAAACGAATTTATGTCATTGTCGTTTTGTCGTATTTAACATATGGTGTTTGTCAAGAGTGTTCAATGGGACCTACTTTCGCGTGTTTTAAAAAGTTAAAATTTGGTTGAAATTTTTAGGGTGTTACACACTTCAATGGATTCAACTCGCAGTAATGCTAAGAAAATGGGTTTAAGCTGAAACAAAGGTAAAGCTACTACGCCTTCACAAAATACACCACCCTTTGTTCATTTCCACAATATCAAACCCAGTACTCGCAATTTGCAAAATTTTCGATACTACACTCGTACAATGAATTCCGTCTACCTTCAACCCCAAACCCATTTCATACAGAAAATCAAAAATTTCATCCATTTCTTACACAAAACCCAAACCTAGCGTACCGTCAACCCCAAACCAACGAAGATTCCGACGATGATAGCAACGAAACCCAACCTGCCATACAAGCCAACAAAGATTTCGACGAGTCACGAAAAGAACCCCCCCCCCAATGCATACTTCTACGAGGAAGAAGTAAAAACCATGGACCGTTAAAGAAGAAGAGGCATTGACTAAGGCTTAGATTGACGTTTCAGAAGACTTGGAAACTAGGAATAAGTAATGATCTGATTCATTTTGGAAGTAGCTCCTTGAAAAATTTCAAGCACATTTAGGGAATACGATCATTGTCACAACCCCGGGCTACCCCTGCCCGGGCGTCGCGAGATAATGCTGGTATCTGAATGAGGTCCCATAAATTTGGACAGCGGAAGTCTTTGTTTTTACTTGATGCCTTTTTGTAATGAAATGTAATGTAAATAACCTCAAGGGTTAATTCTGTACTTTTTGTCAAAACTTGGGATCCACGTCCCTTTTCATTTCATGATAATAGATCTTCAAAAGTCTATTATATAATGTACAGTGATTGAAATACTTTACATAATACAAGCCATTCAAAATGTCTAGGATCTACGTCCGTTCCAACATTTGGTCTTGTATTAGTCTGCCACAGGGATTTTGATATGCCTAAAGATCTTGCCTTTACTGCATCACCCTGAATTTAATGATTTCTTTCATTACGTGTGAAAAACGTTTTGAAAATAAACATCAGCATAAAGCTGGTGAATCACATTTAACTGACACGAAAATGTTTTCTAACATAAACCAAATTAAAGCCTTTAAGCACGTTTTTGTATGATAAATCTACACATTCAGCAGTCTTTTTCACCTGAAGTATATACCACCTACATACACTGGGTTAACTGCCATGGGGTCAACTGGCTGAGCGCTATGTCTCAGACTGATAGCCTATTCCCAGGGTGATGATGCTAAGAACCTTGTTCTTAGTCTTACATGATACTCAGGAACTCGTCCCTCGTATAATCTGCTAAGGAAACCCATCCTTAGTCTTATGATTTCCCATTACATGATCTGTACCCAGCCACGGACCGGACTTTCACCCGTCACATGTATACCATTTGATCAAATCTACGTATGCTTATGGCCTGAATGCTATCACGTAGATTACCCTTATGATTAAAGCATTTAATTTGTTTCATGCCGTTTTCGTAAATAAAATGGTTTTATCGTTTGAAAAGCGTTAAACGTGTTCACCTTGATTTTGATGGCTGGTAGGGTTGTAGGCTTCGGAATTTGAGCAGAACCTCGATACGTTTCTTCCTAGGGAAGACACGATTAACGAGAATATATATGAGAGAATATATATATATATATAATTGCGGTTATATATATATGAATAGTTTTAACGATACCTACTTTGCGGGATTTGGACAGAACTACGGCTTGAGTTGGGTGTCGTAGGATTCTTGAACATCGCTTCGGGACGTTGTGGAGTTTTGAGAGATCGGGTTTGTGTGAAACGAATGTTTGGAAACTGTACAGAATTTCAATCCCGTTGAAGGCCTTTTATAGGCTGATTTTCCAGTCCCTCGCGTACCGCGAGGCCGGCCAAGGAAATCCCTCGCGTACCGCGAGAGGATGAGGTGTCACGAACGGTGCTGAGTCAGCATGACACGTGGCGGCTGGTGGCAAGGGTGAATGACACGTGTTTTCTGGCCCTGACGCGTGTACTATTCCCTCGCGTACCGCGAGGCTTGGTTGGGAATCTTCTCGCGTACCGCGAGAAGGTGTAAATCTGGCGTATAAGCAGTCCCCTCGCGTACCGCGAGGTTTTGTCAAAATCTCCCTCGCGTACCGCGAGGGATTGAAATTTTGAATTTTTCTTTTCTTTTTATTTTGGGTGTTACATCCTCCCCTCCTTTAGAATAATCTCGTCCTCGAGATTCATTGAAAGAGATGTGGATACTTTTTGCGCATTTCTGACTCAAGTTCCCAAGTATATTCTGGGCCACGCCTGGAGTCCCATCTTATTTTGACTAACGCCAATTGCTTTCGTTTAAGCTTTTTGATTTGTCGGTCTTCAATTTGTAACGGGCGTTCGATGAATTTGAGCTTTTCATTTACTTCCACATCTTGTAAAGGCATAAGCAAGGATTCATCAGCTAAACACTTACGTAGGTTTGATACATGGAATACATCGTGTACTCCACCCATCTCTACTGGTAGTTCAAGCTGATAGGCAACAGGTCCGATTCGTTTAATGATTTTGAAAGGTCCAACAAAACGTGGACTTAACTTTCCTTTCTTTCCGAAACGAATAACACCTTTCCAAGGTGAAACTTTCAACAACACCTTGTCACCTAATTGGAATTCTAACGGTTTTCTTCGTTTATCTGCATAACTTTTCTGTCGATCTCGAGCCGCTTTTAAACGTTCACGTATTTGTAATACTTTATCAGTGGTTTCTTGGACTATCTCTGGTCCTGATAACTGATTTTCTCCGATATCTGACCAACATACAGACGTTCGACATTTCCGTCCGTACAATGCTTCAAATGGTGCGGCCTGAATACTTGTGTGATAACTATTGTTGTATGAGAATTCCATTAGAGGTAAATGATCATCCCAATTACCTCCAAAGTCTATCACACAGGCTCGGAGCATATCTTCTAGGGTTTGTATGGTTCTTTCGCTCTACCCATCAGTTTGTGGATGATAAGCAGTGCTAAGATTCAATCGAGTTCCTAGAGCTGTTTGAAAACTTTGCCAGAATCGAGATGTGAAGCGACTATCTCTATCTGACACTATGGATAGAGGCACACCATGTAACGTTACAATTTCATTAACGTAAATTTGCGCCATTTTGTCCATACTCATGGTGTCCTTGATAGATAGAAAGTGAGCTGATTTGGTTAAACGGTCAATGATAACCCAGATTGCATTATTTCCACGAGTGGTTCGAGGAAGTTTTGTAATAAAGTCCATAGTTATCAGTTCCCATTTCCAAACTGGTAATTCTAACTGTTGCAATAATCCAGCTGGCTTTTGGTGTTCGGCTTTGACTTTGGAACAAGTCAAACATTTTGCTACGTAGATAGCAATGTTCTTTTTCATACCAATCCACCAGTAACTTTCTTTGAGGTTTTTGTACATTTTATCACTTCCTGGGTGCATGGTGTATTTGGACTTGTGTGCTTCTTCGAGGATTCGCTCTCGAAGATCACCTGTAACTGGTACCCAAATACGTTTATTCATGCGAAGGATATTATCTTCTCCTTTGATCAGTAAATCAAGCATTCCTTTCATTCCTTCTTTTTCAAAGTTACCTTCCTTCAAAGCTAACTCTTGTGCCTCTTTTAACTGACTTACAAGATCAATTTGTAGTTCAAGTCTGAGAGAATGTATTCTCTTTGGCTTGACATTTTCTTTTCGGCTCAAGGCATCTGCTACTACATTTGCCTTTCCTTCATGATAACAAATTTCACAATCATAATCATTCAGGATTTCCATCCATCTTCTTTGTCTCATATTTAACTCCTTCTGGCTAAATATGTACTTGAGACTTTTATGATCAGTGTAGATTGTGAACTTAACCCCATAGAGATAGTGTCGCCATAATTTCAAAGCAAAGATTATAGCGCCCAACTCTAGATCGTGGGTTGAGTAGTTTTTCTCATGAATTTTCAACTGACGAGATGCATAAGCAATGACTTTCTTGCGTTGCATTAATACGCAACCTAAACCAGTATGTGAGGCGTCGCAGTAAACTACGAAGTCTTCAATACCATCTGGTAAAGATAGAATAGGTGCGTTTGTCAGTTTTTGTTTCAAAGTTTCAAAAGATTCAGATTGTTTGGGTCCCCATTCGTATTTTACAGATTTCCGAGTTAAGGATGTGAGTGGGATTGCTATACGAGAAAAATTTTGAATGAACCGGCGGTAATATCCCGCTAATCCCAGAAAACTACGAATTTCGGTGGGTGACTTGGGAATTTCCCATTTGGATATAGCTTCGATTTTTGAAGGATCTACTTGAATTCCGTTCATATTGATGACATGACCAAGAAATTGTACTTCTGTTAACCAAAATCCGCATTTGGAAAACTTAGCATATAATTTCTCTTTTCGAAGAAGTTCAAGTATGGTTCGAAGATGAGTTTCGTGTTCAACTTGGGTTTTGGAATAGATAAGTATGTCATCAATAAAAACTATGACAAACTCATCTAAATAGGGTTTACAGACACGATTCATCATGTCCATGAATGCGGCAGGAGCATTTGTAAGTCCAAATGGCATAACTGTGAACTCGAAATGTCCATACCGTGTTCGAAATGCAGTTTTCGAGATATCGTTATCATGCACTTTCAACTGATGATAACCTGAACGAAGATCGATCTTTGAAAAATGACAAGCTCCTTGGAGTTGATCGAATAAATCGTCAATCCGTGGAAGCGGGTATCGGTTTTTGATGGTAACTTTATTCAGTTCCCGATAATCAATACACATGCGCATTGATCCGTCTTTCTTCTTAACAAAGAGAATTGGAGCTCCCCAGGGTGAAGAACTTGGTTGTATAAAACCTTTCTCAAGAAGTTCATCCAATTGTTTCTTGAGTTCTGCCATTTCTGTGGGTGCAAGTCTGTACGGGGATTTGACAATTGGAGCTGCACCAGGTACAAGGTTGATTTGAAATTCCACTTCTCGTTCTGGTGGTAATCCAGGCAATTCTTCAGGAAAAACATCTGGAAATTCCGATACGACAGGTACTGATACTATCTTCTTTTCTTTTTCCGGGACCGTAATTGATACCAGACATGCCAAATATCCTTTTCTTAAGCACTTGGTTGCTTTAAGTATGGAGATTATCTGGATAGGTTTTGTGGGTTTATCACCTTGGATAGTTAGAGTTTTGTTTGTTGGTGTAACGAGTTTTACAACTTGTTGATTACAAAGGATTTCGGCTTGGTTATTGGATAACCAATCCATCCCCAAAACAATGTCAAAGCCAGTTATTGACATTGGTAACAATTGTACTGGGATAGTGAAACCAGCCAATGTAATGTAACAATTGTTCAGTGATTGAGATACTTTTATCAAATCACCGTTTGCTGTTTCTACTTCATATGTTTCAGCTAAGGGACTTAAAGGTTTATTTAATAGATTACAAAAATTATAATCTATAAAACTCCGGTTCGCACCTGAGTCAAATAAGACCTTAGCATAAACATTATTAAGAAGAAATGTACCGGTAATTACGTCCGGCGTTCTCTCAGCTTGATTAGCATTCATGGCAAATGCTCGCACGATCTTTTTGGTTTCTGGAGTTATCTTAACTCCTGATCCTCCAGCTCCTCTGGTCTTTGCAAACTTAGGGCAATTCGTTCTGATGTGCCCTGGCTCTCCACAATTGAAACAAGTAATCATTCCCTTTCTCTTGAAGCAATTCTCAGTAGAGTGACCTGAGACCTTGCAATAATTACAGAATGGAGTTTCAAAAACACATTTTCCACTATGCCTGCGTCCGCATGTTTTGCATGATGGATTGTTAAATGGTAACCCCTTTTGCCCAAAGTTCTTGCTAAATCTTTTGGCCTCGGGTTTTGATTTTATAGAGGATTCGACTTTCTTCTTTTCCTCTATATTTCTGATTAGTCCAGCCGTCATGGTACCGGTCAATTCTACGGTGGACTCAATGGTTTTTGGTGAGACAACCTTCACCAAATCACGGATCTCTGGAACTAAACCATAAATATATCGAGTTATGAGAACTGATTCAGGTTTAGCCAGGTGAGGTGACAATCGAGCATATTCAAAGAATTTGGTGGTGTACTCTCGATCGTTGGTACCCACCATTCGGTGCTCCAGAAATTTTCTTTCAGCTTGTTCTTTTTCAGTCTTGGGGCAAAATTTCTTTTTCACCTTTGCCCGAAATTCTTTCCAATCCATGGCATTTGCCTTTCTTCTTCCTTTGGCAGAAATGATTGAATTCCACCATTCCAATGCTTCATTTTTAAAGGAGTTTGAAGCATACAGCACTTGATCTTTCTTAGCACACTTGCTAATTGCTATAACTGACTCCATCTTCTCTAACCAGTGAAGAGTAGCAATACCGCCTTCGGTGCCCTTAAATTCATAAGGTTTACAGTCCTGAAAGGTTTTATAAGAACACCCTTTGTGTCTATACCTTTTTGTTTCATTCTCTTCTTCTTCAGAGTCTTCACTGCTTAAATTTAAGGATTCTTCAGATCCAGAATACTTATTGCTTGATGTTCTGGACCTTTTCGAGGTTTGAGTTCTACGAGAGCTTGCTACTTGCTCTGTGTTGGTTTTCGGAGGGTTTTCTGTTCTTTTTGAATGAGAGGTTACATAGCTTGGAGTTTTGATGTTCTCTTGTACTTTCTTTATTATGTCAGGAAGTATTTCTCTTATACTTTGTTTAACCAGTTGTTGCAATTCTGGTTGTTGAGTAGCTATTTCAGGATTATTATTAATTTCTTTTCCTTTTTCCTTGGTAATGTAGGTAGCTGGACCGCTATTGTTATTTTGTTGAGACATCTAAGAACACAAGCACGAATTTGGGTCAAAATTTGAAGTTTATTATCGCTTAAACTTCATCTATTTGTTACAAATGCAGAAATATAGATATGCATCTATATCACTTAAAGTTAGCTAATTATACAAATACTATCATTAACTTTAATCGAGAAGCACATCTCCCAAATCTTGATAGAATCTCCCCAGGGTCTCGGTCATAGCACCCTTCTGGATCAACTGATCTGCCACCCATTGTTCTGCGTACTTCCTGTCTTCCTGGGCTAGTTCGTAGTCAAATATAGTTTGTTCGTTTTTAACTACAACTTGTCTGGTGAAGTACAGTTCAGCACGTAGATCGTCAGCCTCCCTAAGAGCACGATCAAGGTGTTCATCCATTGAGTTTGGCAGTTCTTCAGGGTATCCATAGCAAGGAGGTGGTTTCCTGTGTCCCATCCTAAGATCATGATATGCTGAGTTAACAGACCACACGACCTTTCCGTCGGTTGCATACTGACGTCCATCGGAGGGATCTACATAGAAGAAAGGTTCCTTGAAAACGGGATGTTCTGGAATTGGGTCAAAGAAATACTTTCCACCACTGCCTTCACAAACGGCAGCCTTGTCGGATTCAGAAATCGAATGTGGAGTTTCTTCACTTGGACTGGGTGGATGTTCTTGAAATGTTCCGGTAGGGTATACTATGTCTAACGATTGAGGTAGTGGCATAGATGTCATAACAGGACGTAAAGATTCTCTTGAATCTTCCATTTCCACTGAATACTCTGATTCTTCCCTCAGAGGTTCAAGCCTTGCTTGAGTCTGCTCCACTTGTTCTGCGACCATTCTGTTCCAATTCTCCGGGGTCGGTAGATAGTGGACATAATCATCATAGCTTGGTACTATTTGATCATTTCTTGGATTAGATAATTCTCCAGGAAAGAAGTTTGGGTAGTTATGAGGGTAATAGTATGGATCTGTCATCCTGAAATTTATTGGTTATATTAAAGGCATTTTCCTACCGTTCGTTTAGTAGGCACAACTATTGGTTAAAGCTAAGATACTATCATACAAGTATCTAATTTTGCTAAAACCCTTAAATGCGGCTCTGATACCAACCTGTCACAACCCCGGGCTACCCCTGCCCGGGCGTCGCGAGATAATGCTGGTATCTGAATGAGGTCCCATAAATTTGGACAGCGGAAGTCTTTGTTTTTACTTGATGCCTTTTTGTAATGAAATGTAATGTAAATAACCTCAAGGGTTAATTCTGTACTTTTTGTCAAAACTTGGGATCCACGTCCCTTTTCATTTCATGATAATAGATCTTCAAAAGTCTATTATATAATGTACAGTGATTGAAATACTTTACATAATACAAGCCATTCAAAATGTCTAGGATCTACGTCCGTTCCAACATTTGGTCTTGTATTAGTCTGCCACAGGAATTTTGATATGCCTAAAGATCTTGCCTTTACTGCATCACCCTGAATTTAATGATTTCTTTCATTACCTGTGAAAAACGTTTTGAAAATAAACATCAGCATAAAGCTGGTGAATCACATTTAACTGACACGAAAATGTTTTCTAACATAAACCAAATTAAAGCCTTTAAGCACGTTTTTGTATGATAAATCTACACATTCAGCAGTCTTTTTCACCTGAAGTATATACCACCTACATACACTGGGTTAACTGCCATGGGGTCAACTGGCTGAGCGCTATGTCTCAGACTGATAGCCTATTCCCAGGGTGATGATGCTAAGAACCTTGTTCTTAGTCTTACATGATACTCAGGAACTCGTCCCTCGTATAATCTGCTAAGGAAACCCATCCTTAGTCTTATGATTTCCCATTACATGATCTGTACCCAGCCACGGACCGGACTTTCACCCGTCACATGTATACCATTTGATCAAATCTACGTATGCTTATGGCCTGAATGCTATCACGTAGATTACCCTTATGATTAAAGCATTTAATTTGTTTCATGCCGTTTTCGTAAATAAAATGGTTTTATCGTTTGAAAAGCGTTAAACGTGTTCACCTTGATTTTGATGGCTGGTAGGGTTGTAGGCTTCGGAATTTGAGCAGAACCTCGATACGTTTCTTCCTAGGGAAGACACGATTAACGAGAATATATATGAGAGAATATATATATATATAATTGCGGTTATATATATATGAATAGTTTTAACGATACCTACTTTGCGGGATTTGGACAGAACTACGGCTTGAGTTGGGTGTCGTAGGATTCTTGAACATCGCTTCGGGACGTTGTGGAGTTTTGAGAGATCGGGTTTGTGTGAAACGAATGTTTGGAAACTGTACAGAATTTCAATCCCGTTGAAGGCCTTTTATAGGCTGATTTTCCAGTCCCTCGCGTACCGCGAGGCCGGCCAAGGAAATCCCTCGCATACCGCGAGAGGATGAGGTGTCACGAACGGTGCTGAGTCAGCATGACACGTGGCGGCTGGTGGCAAGGGTGAATGACACGTGTTTTCTGGCCCTGACGCGTGTACTATTCCCTCGCGTACCGCGAGGCTTGGTTGGGAATCTTCTCGCGTACCGCGAGAAGGTGTAAATCTGGCGTATAAGCAGTCCCCTCGCGTACCGCGAGGTTTTGTCAAAATCTCCCTCGCGTACCGCGAGGGATTGAAATTTTGAATTTTTCTTTTCTTTTTATTTTGGGTGTTACAATCATAATGTCCATCAAGTTAATTCAAAATGGAAATATATGATCGGAAAGATGAACAAGTTCAACGATGTATACAATAAAAAAATTGGAAACTCGCAGAAGCGGTCAATCAGAAGCAGATAAACTGCCAATGACACATAATGACTATACAAATATTTATAAATTAAAAGTCTTTCCTCACCGAGCGACATGGGAAACGGTTAAATACATCTGAAATGGAATGTAGTCCCCTTTTGGGTGCACGTGTCAAATTATTAAAAAGAATGAAGACATCCAATTCAAACACGTACACAACCTCTTCGGGTGCCGAGTTTCATGTCGACCTTGATGAAGAGGACAGGGGGTTTCACTATGAATAGTTGTAAAGACCTCAACGTTAACAGAAGAAACCAACATCATTATCCAAACAACAGAAATAACAACTACTTATGATTGTTTCTGAATTTAACAATTTTAACAAAGAATACATGGAGGACAAAAACGAAATTGATTGCAGGTAGAAGAGTTCAAGAAGGAGAAGTCACGCCTCATGAAGGAGGAAAAAGAAAAGAAAATGCTTATCTTAGAGGAGAAGTTGTATGATTCAACAAAAATAAACAGATAAAGATATGCAATTTCTTTCAAACATCGCATGATAATATGATAGGAGTGGCGTTGAATATGGTGCTTAGCTCGCAAGCGTAAAAAAGAATATACTTAGCGTGTACATTGAACATGCTCTTAGGGTTTAAAATTATCAAAGTGAATCACATTTTATAGATTAAATTGCTAGATGAAACATTTTACAAGTAAAGTGAATAATAAAAATAGTTATAAAAATTCAACGACTTAAAGTGTACAATTATAACTTATGTTTAAATATTATATATTAGACTACTATTAAAAACGTAAATTACTCAAATGTGAGAGTATAAAATTTCAACGACTTAGTGTACAAGTATAACTTATATTTAATAGTCTATTAAATTCCATTATTATCCTTTTACTTGCATATAGCTTAGTTTAAATTGAAGCGGTTTTAATATATATCTATACTATAAATAAATATTTAGTGAGATATTTGTTACTCTTCTGTGCATTCTCGGCTTTTTTTCCCGTTTCTCTCTCTTATTAATTATAAAAAAAATTAATTGTTTTCATAATTTATTGTTTCCCGCATCTCTCTCATATTAAATGATAATTATTTCTATAATTCTTTTTATAAAATATTTTTTATTTAAAAAAATAGGTTTCTTCATAAAACATTTTTATAAATTGAGCATTTCTTTCATTCTTTTTATAAAACATTTTTAAAAAATAACTATATAACGTTTCTATAATTTGTATTAAAAAACTATGTATATTTATAAAGGACATAACATGTAATTTTTTACATATTTCCCCTTCTTAAGCTTTTTAAGAGCATTCACAGTAGTTTTCCTATATTTATGTGAGTGAGTCCCCTATATTTTAGAGGGTGGTTTAAAGTGGTTGTGAGTGGAGCAGAGAGAAAATGTATAAATTTTCTGTATATTTGAGGGAAACACTGTTCACCCGCATAATTTTTTAATATTTTTTGAAAGTGGTTGTAAGTGGAGGAGGGAAAAAAGGTAATGATAAAGGTATAAAAAAGTATTATTTAATTAAAAAGAAGAGAAAAAAGATATTGAATTTAGTGTAATTATGGGGATAGGGATAAGGGTGCTACTGCGAATGCTCTAATAACATATTTACCCAACCCTAAAAATCAATTACATATTTACCCAACCCTTACAAAATTACCTATTTAACCTTGTATTTAATGCACCATTTGGTCCAATTTTGTAAGGGAAAATTACCAAAATGGACATTTGATCAGTCAAAATTACTAAATTGTACAAACTTTTTCAGCCTACTAAGTTATGGTCATTTAGACCATTAGTCGGCTGAAGCCGGCTAGTTCAGCCTGCTTGAAAATCCGTGCCCAACTTCCTTTTGACAGATTTTTAACCAACCAGAAAGTGACACGTGAAGGCTCTGAAACCCAAGCCGGCTGAAGCCCACTTCCCAGTAGGCTAAGCCGTCGTGTTTTTTTTTTGCTCGATTTTAGCCTGCTTAATGCCTTTCCTTAGCCGGCTATTTGCCTTTTTTTAGCCTGCTATTTGCCTTTGTTTAGCCGGCTATTTTTCTTAAAATAAACACAACAATTATATAATAAGTAGTAAAAAACAATATAAGTTTAATATTTTAAAATAAACACAACAATCATATAAAAAGTAGTGCTAAAATAGATATTGTTGTATTTGATATTCTATTTTAGCATTACTTTTTATATGATTATTGTGTTTATTTTAAAACAATTAACTTATATTGTTTTTTACTACTTATTATATGATTGTTGTGTATATTTTAAGAAAAATAGCATGCTAAACAAAGGCAAATAGCCGGCTAAGCAAAGGCAAATAGCCGGCTAATGAAAGGCATTAAGCAGGCTAAAATCGAGCAAAAAAACACGCCGGCTTAGCCTACTTGGAAGTGGGCTTCAATAGGCTTGGCTTTCAGATCCTTCACGTGTCACTTTCTGGTTAGTTAAAAATCTGACAAAAGGAAGTTGGGCACGGATTTTCAAGCAGGCTGAACTAGCCGGCTTCAACCGACTAATGGTCTAAATGACCACAACTTAGTACGCTGAAAATTTTTATCCATTTTGGTAAGTTTGACTTGTCAAATGTCCATTTTAGTAATTTTCCCATTTTGTAATCAGATAAAAAACAACTAGAGCAATTACATCAAATTTGAAGAAGCATAATTAACATCTAAGACAAGCTCAAGCCAAGGATTCGCCGGAGTTCGGTGGTCGGATCATCCCTTCTAGCCGATACAAAATTCTTAATGAAAAAACTAGGTATCGGAACAGAGCTCGGGGGAGGTGATTCAACAAACACAGATCCGGCGAAGAATTTCTCTCGCCGTGTGGTCTCTCTTGTTCTTCTTAAGTATTCCTTTCGTCGGCGTTCGTCATCGGCTGTCCGTGAAATTAGGGTTAGAAGAAGAATGATTAAATTTGATGGTTCGGTGAGATTTAGTTGTATCTGGATGATTGGTGAGAGAATCTTGAGGGTGTAGAACAGTAACACCACCCATTTATTTCATTTCAGGTGTGAAAATTTGAAATGATTAGAAGTGGAAGAAGTTAGGGTTAGAAGAGGGATGAAGGGGTGGGGCGGTTCTTTATAGGAAGGAGGAAGGGTGGACGGTGGGGCATACACGGTGGAAGGTGGAAAACACGTATTGTGGTTCGGTTTACTTGGTGTAATTGATATATTTAGGAAGGCTTTAATTGGTTAATTAAGGGTAAAATGGTAATAAAATAAATTATTTTAAATGAATTGGATAAATATGTAATATATAGGTTTTTGAAAAAGGAAATTTGTAATTAAATTTTAGGGTTGGGTAAATATGTAATAAAAGAACTTAGGAAGATGATATATGCCCCTTTACTCTTTATAGTATTTAGAGTTAAGTGTTTTTTTCATCCCTCATATCCACTTGAGGGGTATTTTAGTCAAAACAATTACAAAATAAAGAATCAGCCTCATGTGAAGTGTTTTGTGCGTTCAATCTCTTTAGCAAGCCACATGCGGGCCACATATCTCTACCATTTATAGGATCAATTATATATTTATATACTTTCTTTCAAGTGTCCTGGCAACAAACCTGAGAGACCTAACTTTCAAAAATGTCAACCTTGATATCATGGACTGCCATGTTCCAGTGGACCACCGCTACATGCTTACTTACATGGCATGCCAGTCAACTAGCCATAAGAAAGACTATGGACCCTAAGATCAGCTTCAACAAACTTCAATAATAACTCCCCACATAGCTAAAAAAATCAGTACATAACCTCCTGAACATGATAAAAACAACAATGGCAACAATACATCTAATAGAATCAATAATAATCTAAATCAGTAGACTAAATTAGCAACAAAAATCCAGCAACAAAAGATTACAATATCAGTTGCTAATATCACTAGCAAGAATAGTGAGCGGTTCTTCATAGTTACATAATTTTGCTAAAATAGTAGCACGGAATCACAAAATCAAAAATAATACAATAGGGCCAAAAACCCAAATCAAACAGTAGGGTCGATTACATTTGATAATGCAATGGTGATAGCGACTGTGGTGGCGACGAACGAACTTACCGTAAAACTCACGTGGATCAAAATCGTCGTTGATTATGGGGACGAAAGAGATTGATATTGGGGATGGGAATTTGTTTTTTGCGATTACATAAAGAGATTGACCGCATAAAACCCCTCATGTGGGGTTGGTTCTTTATTTTGTAATTGTTTTGACTAAAATACCTCTCAAGTGGGGAAGGTTGAACAGAAAATATTAACGGTGTTAATTAGGTGTAGTCAAATGGATTCAAATGACAGTTTTTATGAAACATTTGGATTCAAATAGCAAGATTTAAATCTTTGGATTCAAATGACAACGGTATGAAAAAAGCGCTTAACTCTAGTATTTATTTTTAATCGAAAAAGATCCATTTTCCCTGCTCTATCTAGAGTTATCATCGAGTGGTCGAAGTAGAAGAAAAATGATTACTTAACGATGAACATATGATGTCATTATGAAAAAATAGCTAAATAAATAAATTGGCACAAATTTCATAAAACGCTAGAACATATTTGCAATTAGCTCTTGATATTACAATACTAAAACTATTGAGATGTCAACCTTAAACAACGTGAAACTAGATATAACTTGATTTGTATGTATTTGAATACCGACATACGTTTTTGTGACCACTAACATGAGATCCTTAAAACACAAAACCAGACTCTTATGTTGTTATTTTGAATATGCTTTGTAAAAACTCATCTCATCAATCCAATTCATTTTTAATCAAGTTTTTGAATATAAAATACAACTTAATTCTATAATTCTAAAATAAACTGTTCAAAACTATGACCTCTAAATCTAACCGCTCTCTTCATTCCCACTAAAAATATTTAATTTGTAATTTTGTATTAAATTAATAATCTTTAAAAGAGAAGCAAACAAAAAAATAGAATCTCAGCTCTCAAGAAACAAACGAAGACTAAAAGTTTTCCACAAATCTAAAATGTACTTCGATCTCTCTTTTCACCTTGGACGATTGAATAAACTGCAAGACAGTAATATTGAAGCAATTAATATTCATAAAATTAGCAAAAATAAATAAATTTAAGTTAAAAATTGGATTTTAATAATCTAATTTTTAACCTACTGACCGATAATAATCTATACACTTCCGTTTGCATACACAATTCTTCTCACTTAATACTCGATTTCGCTCATAATGAAGCGAAATTGTGCACCATAACTTCCTTGTAAGCATAATCGAGTGTAAAAATTCTAAATTATTTGGGTGAAATTGTTTATGTTAATAAAAGTAAAAGTTGTGTGAACGATTAAATGGTTGGTACGAATTATATGTTAAAATCTAATTCGCCAATAGTTGAAAATGGAAAATAAGATCGATCACACCTAATAATTATTACCTTGTTATTTACAAGCAAAGCAAAAGCCTATGCACACCTTAGGGAAACTACATGCATCTATCTCTATACAATCTTGATTATATACTTAAACAATTAAATAAATGTTATAAAATTTGCCTTACAAAAAAAAAACAATTAAATAAATAGCTTATAATATTATTACCAATAATCATAAAACAAACAAACAATCAATTCAACAATGATGTAAAGGGAAAGAAAGCTTACCTGCACTGAAAGTTTAACATATGAAAAATAGCTGAAGATGATGTGGGAAACTGAGTATGACCAAAATCAACAAGAAGGAGCAATGCTCCTATCCTCCTCGCTGGCGGTTCTGTGCGCGGCGGCAGGAGGTGGCTGCTGAGTTCCTTGCTGGAGCAATAGCTGATGCGGTTGTAGATGAAGGTGGTGACTTTCTTCTTGTGGTGGCTGCGGCTGCGGCTGTTGTTGGATCTGATACATGTTATTAACATAAGAACTACCTAAAGCTAAAGATGGTGACATGGCGGCCGGAGCGGTCAAAAGGCTGAACCCGCTACCAGTCACCTGCCCGGACCCCGCAGCCGCGTGATCTAACCCACCACTAAACCTTACTAGATCAGCTGCCTGATGCTGCTGCTCATAGTTCCTTAGCATTTCTTGTTGTTCTCTAGAACTAGTAACCACCACTAGTTGTTGCTGCTGCTGTTGCTGGGCGTCTAGTATGTGTGGGTGATGCTGAGAGTCTCGGAAACTTTCGGAACCGGCCATGCCGAGCATGGGCTGCATGTTGTAAGGTAAAACCGGTACGGACGATGGAGGCATATTCGGGATTTGCTGGATGAACCCTTGATTCAAAATGGGCAGCATCATCGACGGCTCGATATAATTAGCCAATTCTATCTTGGCATTATGCAAGTCATTCTGGACTTGCTTTAATCGGTTCTGAAGAACCGATATTAGCCCCACGCATCCGTAAACCGGATCACGTAGGCGTGCATCGGCCTCATAGGCCAGTGAGTTAACCGCGTCTTCCCGTTGTGAGGTGTTGAGCTCGTTAAGGATTTTAGCCACGTTGCTCGCGCCGAATACTTTGTGCACATTCGCAAATTTTTGAGGTTGGTCCGGCGGAAAGTATGGTGCAAACACGCATTCTTGTGTGCATTTTCGGCGTAAAAACTTGCAAGCCGCACACGGCGAGTTTGACGATGACATCTTCACTCTCTTCTTCTCCTTCAGAAGTTTTACTGGCCGAAAAACATATATATTAGATAGAATATATTAGTTATGATTAGATAAAATATATTAGTTACGGGGTACTGTTTATATAAATAAACAGTTATTCAATCTACATACAATTTTCATAAAAAGCATGTGATGATGTTGACAATTAGTACACAAGAAATGAAAATGTGTATAAATGAATGAATAATTAGGGCATCACATTCAACGAAGGTTCGTTTACCGATATTAGAGAAGCAGGTGGTGGCAATTAAAGCCTTTCTTTGTGTATCGAAACACACAATTCCAGGTCAAAGAACTTGATTTCTTTATTCAAATCTTGCAAATTGAAATTTGTTAATGATCAACAACCCTAATTAAAATATAAATATTTCTTCAATATGAACAAGATAGATACTTACACACGAACCAGGATATATATATAACCATAACAAATAAATAAAAACTTCAAGAACCAATTGTTTTAATTAGATCTATTATTTCCAAAATATATAGTAAAATAAAAGTACATCAGCAGAATCATAGATTTACTTAGAAATTTAGGAAAATGAAACTAATATTAAATATGGAATTAATATCATGAAAAACTAATTAATTAGGAAGTAATCATATACATGAATATATTTGATTTAACAAGATGCAATATGATCAATCTGTATATTCGTATAAAGATAAAATATCGATGAAAGATTTATGTACCTTGTTAAGATTTACAATCGCGAGGAGGTGACTCAAGCTATGAAAAAGCTTCTGATCCGATCTTCAACGACATCTTCAAGATCCCAAGCAAGATCATGGAAAATAACTTATACAAAAATAAGATTTAATCTTTCTTGATCGAATCTTTCTTCGAGAGAATACAACACACAGTGAAAACACACACGGAAACACACACAAAGCTTATCGAAGAAGAGTTAAAAGCATTATCAGAATGTTTACGACGTCATTCGTCTTTGTATATATGTATTAATGAGTCTGTTGTGTGTGTGTGAGAATTCGGAGTTTGTTAGAGAGAGAGAGAGAGAGAGAGAGAGAGAGAGAGGTAGGTTTCTGAACGATGATTTAAAGGCAATCTTAGTTACCTCTTTGTCCCTGTCTTATTTTCCTTTTTTAACATGTTATTTATTCTTGTGTATATATATTAAAGATTTACAGAATTAATTTATACTTTTTAATATATCCCCTAATGTCAAATACAAGAGTTTTTTTTATTATAATAATTAATCCGAATATATGATATGAATTAGCTTTTAAGGGAAAAAAAGCACAATTTAATTAGTGATTTATCTTTACAAATTATAACCTTTGCAAATATACATCTTGTATGTAAATACAAATCTATTTATTATAAATTTTGTATTTTGTATGTACGATTACTATTCAAGTGAACTCATTTTCACTTTTTTTTAACAACAAATTTTTTTTACTTATAAACCTAACCTCTCTTTTACATGATTTGAATTCACATTATTTTTATGGGGGATAATTATCGGTGTGACTAGGTCATAAAACCATGAGTATATATTTTCATACTTGTATTGAAAACTTATATTGTATAATTAATTTACAATACGAGTGAAGTGAAACTTTAGTTTGTTGTTTGTTCATTTATCAAATTTATAATTGTATTATCAAATTCATATTCGCCAAGTTTACGTATATATAAAAAAGCAAGTTGAGTTAACCAAAGGCCGGTGTAATGAACATTTTAATTTGTATACACCATTTTATAACGCATCACTTCTATATTATTGTCGATTTATTCTACTAGGGATTTGAACTCTTTACTTTTTGAATTTCGGTTTATTACAGAAGTAAGGATAAGATGTTTTTACCCTTGTATTTTTTTTAAAGGCAATGGAATATATATATATACACACACACACACACTCACTAATTAAATTCCGACTAAAAATCCTAGACTAGAATAAAACGAAAAATTACATAGTCGATAGAGGGTTTTTAATCCACTTTACCCAACCTACGTTCACTCTTGTAATTTTTTATATATATTACAATCATTTGTGTATTATGTTATCTACGTAGAGAGTATAAACAGGAATAAGAAATTATATAAATAAATTTAAACGGTGTAAAAAATAAGTTAATACGTAAAAGAGGATTTTGATATGAAAATATACAACTCTTATTGTAAACCATATATGCAGGGGAGATTGTGTGGAATTATGAGGTAATCATGACCTAAAATTAAATCTAAATGTTTAACATTTAACAGCGCATTCTCTTGTTTTAATTAATATACATAAAGATTGTTTTGGTCAACATCTCAAATATATAAGCATTTGATAAAAACTTTATGTGCATGCATGTGTTATTTATATTTATTAAACTCAACAAAACAAATTATTATTTTTTTAACGGCGAACATTGAATGTTGTGACGTCGCACCCCCTCGTCATATGAGAGATCCTCGTCCAACTCCGGCCAATATGTTGTCTTAACCGGGCCCACTTGGCGTCAGAGTTGGAGAGCATCCAAGGAAAAATCTCACCCAATACGGCCCCTTTCGGGCTTGAGGGAGAGTCGAGGCTCAAACCCTGGATCGACGTAGGTAAAACCCAGGTGCATCACCCTAAGAACTAGGCCTCATTTGCATGCCGCAGAAACTAATGGGAAGGGAAGGGATTGAACCTGGGTCACAAGGAATACCAGGTCTCTCCCTTACCACTCCACGACCAGCTCATTGGTAACAAAAACAAATTATTAATACCATAAAAAGTTAATATATATTTTTTTAATATTCTTAGGCCTTATAATAAGAACAATGATTTTTATTTAAAAGAATTTAAAAGAGTCAAAATTTTTAATTTGATAAGTTAACATTTCACGTTATCAAAAATGTTTGTATATAATCCAAGTCAGTAAAGAATATATATATATATATATATATGCATAGCTTCTATAGTTCTACATAAATGATAAGTATACTAGTAAACTTTTTTACATGTATGTATGTTACATAAATTTAAAGCTTTTAATATACTAAATTTAAATTTATAGAATTTTTCACATGGAAAAGGAACTAATAGATTTCTATGATATAAGCCCTAAAACAAATTACGTGTTAAAGATAACGTTGATTTAATGTGTATTAGGTTAAAATCTCGTGTATTACACGAGTTTAATAAATATAATATTATATACTAAGTAATAAAAAATTTATTTTTTAAAAACTCGTGTTTTATATGGGTTGAATAAACCCGTGAAATATAATATAATATTTTAACACATACACTCGTCAGAATATGTCGGGAGATTTATTAATACAAAGATTAGTATTTTCTTTAAAGAAAATATTATTATTAAAATATAAATATGTATTTAATAAGAGAGAGATGCGAGAAAAAAATGATTAGGATGAATATGAAGACGACACGTGAGATTGAAAAATAATTATTTATTATATAGTATAGATATAGATGATATGATTATTAAAATAATGTTAAAAAATTAAGATTGAACTCTTTTTACATATACTGGTCTATACGGCAAGCAAAGATAAGAAGATAAGACGTCGCGTCAGACCCCCAGGGTTCCAAACTGTCACGTTTTTCACCAATAAAAATGAAGATTGAACTCTTTTTACATATCACTACAGGAAAAAAAAACCATGTGTCGATGCCACCTATACCGACGACAATTGTCGCCGGCATAGGTCACCTTGTACCGACGACATGTCGTCGGTATAGGTCAAAACCAAAATTTTGACAGGGACACCCTATACCGACGACATGTCATTGGTACAGGGTTGAGCCAGATGGGGGGGGAAAATGGCGCCCAATGAATTATTAGGGAAAACCTATACCGACGACATGTCGTCGGTATAAGGTTATTTTGATTTTATTTTTGTTTTTTAATATAATAATGTTTTCGTCGGTCAAAATTTTTTTTTTGTTTAATTAAAAAAATTATAAAATGGCATATACCGACGACATGTCGTCGGTATAGGCTTTTTTACTTTATTGACTGGTCAAAACCTTACGAAGCCTATACCGACGACATGTCGTCGGTACAGGCAACCTACAGCGCCGACTTTTGAGCCTATACCGACGACATGTCGTCGGTATAGGTCTCAGCGCGAATGAACACAGAATACAGCCTTTTGCTTCCCATTTCGCCCAAAAAACCACCCAAAACGCCTCCATCTCTCTCTTCGACGATTTTTCGTGTTTTTGGGTATTTTGTGGAGCAATATTCACCAATCTCTTCGGTTTTGAGGTGAGTTAACACATATTGTTCAATCTTAACAAAAAAATCAACATTTTGGTGTTTTTTGCTTAATTTCTTTAGTTTTTGTTAGGTGTTTGAAGATTTAACCATTTTTTAAGGATTTCAAGCTTAGAGGAAGCTAATTTGCAAACTTGGTTAGTAATTTTTCTACAAATTTGGTTTAGATGTATGTTTTTCTATAAATTATGTTTAGATGTATGTTTGTATGTATATGTTTGTGTTTATTTGTATGTATGTATATATGGTTTAGATGTATGATTTTATAAATATTTATGTAATTTTATGATGAAATTAGGTTTAGATGTGAAATTAGGTTTAGATGAAATTTGGGAATTTGGGCATTTATAGAAGAATTTGGGCATTTATATATGTATGTTTGTATATAATATGTATGTATATATGTGTATGTGTGTTTGTATGTATTTGTATTATGTTTATGTATGGAATTGTGTTTATGTATGTAATTTGGTAATTTGGGTATTTGTTTATGTATGTTTGTAAAGGCTATGTATGTATATACATGTATGCATGTGTGTTTGTATGTATTTGTATTATGTTTATGTTTATGTATGGAATTGTGTTTATGTATGTAATTTAGGAATTTGGGTATTTTGTTTATATATGTTTGTAAAGGCGTATGTATATACGGGTATGTATGTATTTTTATGTATGTAATTGTGTTTGTATATGTAATTTTAGAATTTGGGCATTTATTTATGTGTGTTTGTATATAATATGTATGTATATTTGTATGTATGTTCGTATGTATGATTATGTAATTGTATGATTTGATGTATATAATTGTGTATGTATTTATGTAATTGTGAATGTATGTATATATCTTTGTATGTATATGTAACTTTATTTAATTTTGTTGCAAGTTAGGAACTCATTGCGGTTGGAGAGGTGTGAATAACATCTTATTTGTGTTTCATTGAATTTTTTTAAGGTACGCATCCCGACTTTTATACCTTTATGTACGTCTCATATTGTGTACACTAGTATGTTTATTTAGGATAACTTTTTAGAATATACCCGTCCGAAATTTATCTGATAGAGATAAATTTTGGATTGTCCCTTTGGTACTGCTTTTTGAATATTCTATCTTATTTAGGATATGTATATATTTTAACGGGTTGACATTTAAGAAAAAAATGGTAGATATTTCTCCTTACTCCTTCGAGTTTGTGGTATATCTGCATACTTGGGGAGTTAAGGTGAAATGCTGCTGATATTTTCTTAAATAGTCAACTCGTTAAAATGTATACATATGAGATAGAATATTCAAAAAGTGGGTTAGGATCCACCGCCTTAGAGTACCGATCAAATCACATACATTCGTTTATATCATTTATTACATGCAAGTATATGTGTATGCTTATAACACAATAGATAAGACACTAGATATGGCAATTGATAAAAGCTGGGTTACACTGGGAAATCGGAATTCTCCGGCTTTCTTAAGCGGTCTTCGCAACTTTATAGAGACGGCCAAGAACCATGTCGACGGTCGAGGTAGAGCGTTTTGCCCGTGTAGACGTTGTTGTAATGCGTGTCGACAGGATTTGAACACGATATATGGCCACATACATGACCGTGGGTTTCTACAATCATATCAGAATTGGATTTATCATGGTGAACAACATCCTCGTGTGGCGGAGATAGCATCACTTTTTGCCCCAAGAACAACACCAACTCCTCCAATAACTACAACAAAAAATAATGAGATGTTTGATGCCATAGATGATGTGATGGCTGAGCAAAATACAAACGAGGATAATATAGATGAAGATGGAACTGGTTTAGACCCAGAGTTTGATGCGTTGTTTGAGGAGCTAAATAAGGAGTTATACCCCAGTTGTAGTCAAATGTCTTCCCTAAACTTCATAGCCAAATTGATGCATATCAAAGTTATCAACAAATGGACGAATAGTTCGTTTGACCAACTGTTAGAGCTTCTACAAATTGCAATGCCGAAGGAAAATCACGTTCCAAGGTCACACTATGAAGCTAAGAAGAAACTGCGTAAGATTGGGTTAGGATATCAGTCTATCCATGCTTGCATTAATGATTGTGCACTGTTTTGGAAGGAGAATGAATCAATGCAAAACTGTCCGGTTTGTGATGAGAGTAGATGGGTTGATAAAAACACAAAGGGGAAGAAAGTACCACATAAAGTGTTGCGCTACTTTCCTTTAACTCACGACTTCGACGAAGGTATAGTTCAAGATTAACGGCAAAAGAAATGATCTGGCATAATACTGGATGCTCAAAAGATGGTATGATGCGACATCCGGTTGATGGGAAGGCATGGCAAGATTTTGATGAGAGATATCCGGATTTTGCTAAAGAACCAAGGAATGTCCGCTTAGGTTTGGATGCCGATGGTTTTAATCCGTTCGGTAACATGAGTCAGACATACAGTATGTGGCCGGTAGTGTTAACAACATATAATACACCACCGTGGTTATGTATGAAAGAGTCTTCTTTCATGTTAACATTGCTAATTCCCGGGCCTAAATCACCTAGTAAGGACATTGATGTATACTTAAGGCCGTTGGTTGATGAGTTGAAAATGTTGTGGGCTGAAGGAGTCCAAGTGAGAGATGCATCAACCAAAACTGTATTTAGGATGCATGATGCACTGTTATGGACTATCAACGATTATCCTGCTCGTAGTAGCTTGTCTGGATGGAGTGGTCAAGGTTATAAAGCATGCCCTACGTGTAACGTTGACACACCTTCGTGCGCTATAACGAATAAGATAGCTTTTGTTGGACACAGAAGATTTTTGCCTAAAAAGCATAAATGGAGGAACGATCTGTCGTTTGATGGCAAGAAAGAGACAAAACATCCTCCCCGACGATTGACTAATGCTCAAATATTAGAACAACTAAAAAATCTCCCAGATCGTGTTCCGAGGAAACATCCAATGTATGGAGGGGTAAAAAGAAACCGCCTAACATCAGAGTTGAATTGGACTAAACGAAGTATCTTCTTTGAGCTCGATTATTGGTCTTCTATGCTTTTAAAACACAATCTTGATGTTATGCACGTGGAGAAAAATGTGTGTGAGAGTTTATTGGGTAATTTGTTGATGAACGATAAATCAAAAGACACACACAAAGCCCGCAAAGACTTGGAAAATATGGGTATTCGACATAACCTATGGCTAACACAAAAAAACAACAAGTTGTACCAACCACAAGCTCCTTACTCTTTCACACCCAGTGATCGAGAACGCTTTTGTCAGTTTATTCGAGGAGTGAGACTGCCTGATGGATTTGGATTGAATTTCAAAAATAAGGTACTTCCCAATAATTCAAATATAATTGGGTTAAAGTCCCATGATTATCACATCCTCATGCAACGATTGCTGCCAATAGGGGTACGATCGGGTCTGCACAAAAATGTTTCAACAACAATCAATGACGTTTGCACATTCTTTCAAAAAATTTGTGCACGGTCAGTAGATGTAAAAGACATGTATGAAGCAAATGAGGAAGTGGTTAAGATATTATGCAATTTGGAAATGATATATCCTCCAGCATTTTTTGATATAATGGTTCATCTCATTCTTCATTTACCTTAAGAAGTTATTCTTGGTGGCCCTGTGTATATGAGATGGATGTATCCTTTTGAAAGATACATGAAAAAGCTCAAAGCATATGTTAGAAACAAAGCCAAATCCGAAGGCTCAATTGCGGAGGGTTATGTTGCAGATGAAGCCTTGACATTCTGCTCTATGTATCTGGACGGTATGCAGACCAAATTTAACCGACTAGATAGAAATGCAGATGTTGGCATTCCCAAAAGGCAGTTTCAAGTGTTTTCTTCACAATGTCGACCAATATCGAAAAAGAAAATCAAGGCGCTCTCTGAACATGCCAACAAATCATTACAATGGTTTGTGTTGAACAACTGCGATAAAATCAAAGCCTACAAATCGTAAGTGTTTTTGTCCATCTACCCGTGATAAACTATTATTATATTTTCATTTAATTCTACTAATTTAAGTTTTGTTTTGTCCATCAACCAGTGAATTTGAATCTAAATTTCCTGAACGCAATATGCAAACCGATTTTTCTTCACGGTTAAAATATGAAGCAAATGTATTTTCAACTTTATCTTCATCTTCTACACCCGATAACAAAGAATTAAGGGCATTGGCACATGGCCCTTGTACGCATCTTCTTACACTGCTTGCATAGTTAATGGTGTTAGATTTGTGGTACAAAATCGTGATTCCCGACGCACTACTCAGAACAGTGGTGTGGTTACAATAGGAGAAGACGATACTCCATTTTATGGTCAACTAGAAGAGATCATAGAGTTGAACTACATAGATGGTTACTCGGTTGTACTATTTCGTTGTAAATGGTTCGACACGAGAGGTAAAAGATTAATTAAGCAAAACAATACTACTATAATTGACATTGGCCGTGATTGGTATGTTGGCAAAGAATGGTATGATGATGTCCAATATATATTAGCCACACAGGCTAAACAAGTGTTCTGTCTTCGAGATCCTTCTCGAACCACTGGCCAATGGAGGGTTGTTGAGGACGTTCACCATCGGAAGCTTTGGGATCATCCTACTATTGTTAATGAGATAGATATATTGCACGACACTCAATCAAATGATTATACTTTGGTTGTCGACACCGGATACGAAGGTGGTGAATCAAATCACGTTGGTGGTGAATCAAGTCACGTAGGTGGTGAATCAAGTCACGTAGGTGGTGACCAAACTCCAATTCCCCATGTTGATAGTCAATCTATTACACGGGAAACTCAATCATTTTTTGGTAACTTGGTTGTCGACTTAGGCTACTTGCCTATGCGTACAACTTTAAATGAGTTTGGTGACCCAAGTAATGTTGCCTTGATTGATCTCGATGAAAGTTTTATTAATGATGATGAAGAAGATGCATACAATTCAGATGATGAAGACGAACTAAATGACGACGATGAAGAAGATGATGATGTTGTTGACACACGTTATTTTAGTGATGATACTGATTGAATGTATGTTAAAAATGTACTATTTGTCTTTGTTAATTAATAATTATTTGTGCTTACTAATAAATTTTGTTGTAGGAAAAATGGCAACAATGGCGCAATCACACGGTGGAGACAGTGGAGACGGTGGTCCGTATCACTTCGACTCGGGTTGTGCGACTGGATCTGGTGGTAAGTTACTTGTTATAGTTTAATAGATGTCTTTATAATTGCCTAACTTTTGAATGTCATGTGTCAATGTAGGTAGTTCCTCCCAAAAAAAGACGATCTAAAGGCAAAAACCTAAAATTGTATAAGAAATTTGAGCAAAATGAGAGGAAGCCTCTTCCCATTGATGTAGAACTTCATGCTGGGGGATACAAGTTTGTGGGTCCCAACGCTACGGATTTTATCCGTGCTATCTCGTTGGAGGTTGAAAAGGTTGTTCCGCCATATTATCCTAATTGGGCTAAGGTTCCAATTGAGAAGAAACGGGCCGTATATCCCATTCTTATAGTAAGTATAGATGTTTTATAATTACTTACAATTTCATAACTATTACATTTATTTTTACTTTCCATTTGTAGGATTATTTTGATCTGGACTCCTAGAGAAACACTGATAAGTGGCGAGGCGTTGAACTCGGAATCACCGCCGAGTGTCAGAGGGCGTATAAAGATCACAAGAACGTGTTGAAAAATCACTTCGTGGAGAATGGGGGATACGATGATGTGGAGGCGACGATGAATAATCCACCAGAAGATGTTGATCAAGAAACTTGGGAGACTTTGATTAATGAGCTGTTTTTAGATGCGAGCTATAAAAACCGCTCGACGAAGAATAAACAAAACCGATTAAAACAACGTTACCCAAGTTACCATGGCAGCAAATCATACGCCCAGCGCCGACACATGGAGGTATGAAAATACAATTTTTAGTATTATATAAACATGCTTATTAATTCTTAGTGATATTCTTTTTTGTTTTTCACAAGGTACCGGCCCAATTGATGTGTTTAAATCGACCCATTATAAATAAGGGACCGGTTGGGCCAACACGAATGCATCATCAGATTATGTAAGTCAAATGATTTTGTTGTTAGAACATCCAACTGTAACTTAAAACGAGTCAAAATGACCCAAACACACTTTTAGAGACTTAAAATATCCAGCTTTAACTTTAAACGGGTCAAAATGACCCAAACACACTTTAATAAACCTAGAACATCCAACTGTAACTTTAAACGGGTCAAAATGACTCAAACACGCTTTAATAGACTTAGAACATCCAACTCGAGCCCAATTGTTGAATATTTTTGCTAGTATTATTAGTATTTGTTGTTATTAGTGTTGGTTGATTGGAATTTGTGAATTTGGGTCGTTTATAACTTATAGTTTAACAGGTTGGTTATCCATTTTACAGCAGTTATGCTGTCGAATTTTAGTAAAATAGTCAAGTGATTGTTTATTACATTGTTTAATGCATGACCAAATCCAAGAGGAGTATACAAGATCCTCTGCTGAGTCTGGTGGTGACTCATCTGCTGTCGATGAGATTGCATGCATGGAGTGTGCATTGGGTCATCGGCGTGGCCATATCCGGGGTGTCGGTCGTGTGGTGAGTAATCCCACACCAGATTTGTTCAGTACCCCCCCTCCACAACCACACTGGCAAGAAGTGGATACGCGTGTAACTCAACTTCAACAACAAGTCCAAGATCAACAACAACGTGAAGCCCAACTAGATGAAGAATGTCGTGTGCATAATCAACAAATGCTTGAAATGCAACGACAAATGGATGAAATGCGTCGAATGTGGGAACGCCGAACTATCACGACGATAATTAGTGCCTTTGCCTTGGTTGTCGGTGTTATTTGTTGAATGTTTGAACAATTTTTATGTTTGTGTGTCAGACAACTTTATGTTTGAATATTTGATTTGTGTGTCGAACAGGTTTTTGTATCGACCAATATGTTTTGGATTTCAATTTTTGAATGGTTTGAATTATCTGATTTGCAGGTTTTGGTAATTAGAAATTAAATATTTTTGAAAAATTTTGAAAATTTAATAAAAATAAAAAAAATACAGAAAAGCCTATGCCGACGACATGTCGTCGGTATAGGATATTTTCAATTTTTTTGAAAATATCCTATACCAACGACATGTCCTCGGTATAGGTTGGGTCTTTACCGACGACTTGTCGTCCGGATAAGTCCAGAAGCTATACCGACGACATGTCGTCGGTATATAATTTCTTTTTAATTATTTAATTAAACCCTAAGCCGACGACATGTCGTCGGCATAGGTCGACCTATACCGACGATGATAAGTGACCAAAGTTTCATGTATTAAAAGGTGTAATATGTTATATTTATGCAATTTGATATGTGAAATACAAAGGTTTTGTGTAGCCATGCATGTGCAGGTGTTGGAAGCTTAAAGTATGATTTTGGAAGATATTAGGCGAGAGATGCAAGAGTCGGAAGAGACACGGAGAAAACGGGGCAAAATGCAGGTCCAGCATAAGCCTACGCCTACTGGCGTAAGCCTACGCCACCAGCGTAAGCTTACGCCCTTACAGCGTAGGCCTACGCCTAAGTAATTTCTTCACAGCAAGCATCAGGGGACCGGCATAGGCCTACGCCCTCCCAGCGTAAGCCTACGCTGGTTACGTTTTCTGGACGTGAATTTTCGGGAAACAGCCGATTTTGAGGTTTAATTGGGGGTTTCTTCCCCAAATTCGAGATCATCTTTGGCTACACACTCCTAGGGCGATTTTGGGAGGATTCTAACATCCACTTGAAGATTGAAGATGATCCCCATCACCATGAGCGGGTGATTCACTTGTGGCTTCCTCCAGGCGGACGGTTCATATAGGTTTCATGTTTTGATTCAGTTTATTTATGTTTTTGGATCTATTTAGTTTCTGACAATAACTGAATAGATTGATGTATTAGTTATTTTAAACAGTTTATTTGAGTGCTTTGAGTTTGCTTGTTTTACGATCTTGTTCGGTTGATGACAAAACCTAGTAGCAGGGTTGGGTGACTAAAAGGGGGAAACTTGGCATTCATAAATTGGGTGATTGAATTATACTGGTTTGTGACGGAACTGGTTGTATAGGTTGCTGACAACAGCCTGTCTTCAATTACTAGTTTAACTGATTTTCCAACACTATGTCTATGTGGTGTCCAATTAAATAACTGAGTTTTGCATAAACCTAGAATCTGAAGTTTGGAGGAGGTTGCATCTTTATTTGATCTGTGTGTTTTCATTCTAATGATTAAACTAAGCAATTCCACTAACCACTGATTCCTCATGGATACGATAATCTTCTTACCCATACTAGTTAAGTGTTTAAGGATTGTTTTTGACCGACATAACGACATCGATCAAAATGGCGCCGTTGTCGGGGAGTGTGTGCGCTTGGTGTTTTATTTTTAATTGACTCGTGTTACTATTTGTTACTTGTTTTTTTTAGTTAATCTTCTTCTATTTTTGTGTTACGCGTGGTGTTTGTTTGTGTGTGCAGGTGACAGATTAGTGCATGCGTACCCGTTCATCCGGGAGGACTTCACCGCTTGTATTTGAACCGGAAATTGAGAGGATAGCAAGGCAAAAACAAACCCAACAACAACAAAATTTACAACCCATTTTATCGGAACCATCATCCGTGGATGGTCGAAGCAGTCATTCTGGGACTAGCATAAGAATCCGTGGCCCAACTCCAAACAGAGGCCCTATCCCTAACCGCCCACCAACTCCACCTCATCGAACCTCAACCCAAACCCCACCTATACCTATCAATAACAACCAACCCCGTGGGTCGGGTCCAGTTCAACAAAACCGACCCGTTAACATCCGTACCAATCCCACGTACCAAGGAAGAAGGGGACCACAACAAAATCAAACCCCTCCCGGAAACAATGAGAACGAGGGTTGGGAGGATGAAGATGGTGAATATTTTGGGTATGCTGATAATGAAGATGTTGGGAATGATGAAGGGTTTGGCGATTACGAGTATGAGGATGGTGAAATGAGCATCTATGGAGAGTACAATGAAGGGCAAGGATTTGAAGAGGAAGAAGAGGTGAATTATGTTCACCAAAGACCGAGACAACCAATGGGGCGAACGGGTAGACCCGCTAGACCTGTTTATCCTCCTAGACAAGAAGAGAGGAGATTTACTGGGGGCTACATTAATGAAAACCGAAGACAACCGGTAGCCCCTATGGGTGGAGTTAACGGTCGCTTTCGACCGGCTATTTCGGAGAATGCTTCTCCAATTGTTCCACCAATTCCCGGAATGAGGCGATTCAAGTCAAGGCCAAATTACATCAACGTTCTCCTACATTTTCATGGTATGGTCACCGAAGAACCATACACCCATTTAGCCGAGTTTGCTGCCATCTGTAGCACAATTGGGGATGAAAACTTTGACCAAAATGAGGTCAAACTCTGACTTTTTCAGTTTTCCCTCAAAGATCGAGCAAAGCAATGGTTCATCACATTGCCGGCTAATAGCATCTACACATGGGATGAAATGCAACAAGTTTTCTTGGACGAATATTACTCGGTTGCGAAGACAGATGACTCCCGAATTGAGATTCGGACTTTTCAACAACAAACAGGTGAACCTTTACATGAAGCTTTTACCCGTTTCAAGGAGTTGTGATTGGGTTGGTGCTTATGGTTATGGGAATCTTTGAGTTGGATATTGGGAGTTATTGGGTATTGGTTATTTTTGCACCCACTAACCGCACTTTTACATTTCATAACTATTTACATTGGGACAATGTAAGGTTCAAGTGTAGGGATGTGGAAAATCTTGGAAACCATACAAATTTTTTGAAAATTGTTTTACAAAGTGTTTGGTAGAGGTCTTTGGTCATGGTTAATTCATTAAGTTACTTGATTAAGTTTTTCCAACAAATGTTAAAAAAAAATATATATATATATATAATAAATTGGAAATGTTGGAATTGGGAGTAACAAAGTTGAAGGTGATGGTTTGCATGCACATGTCGGTAACCTATTTTCCACCTTTTCTGTGAGACTTTGAGCCAAATTGATTTATATTCTCCTATTTGAGTGTTCAGCCACTTTGTTTCATATTTTAGAACTTGCATATTGTTAATACATGTTGAAACCTTGAACCAATTGATTGTGCAAAAATGATAAAGGCATTAGGAGAAACCTTTTTATTTTTAGCCATTTTTATGCCTTTACCCGTTAATATCCACTAGATACCCATTCTGAGCCTATACCTTTTCTTTTGACAAAACCCACAACATTCACCCATTCACCTTTTAGCCTTTTCTTTTTAAACCCGTGAGTTGGAATTCAATTAACTTAGATTGGTTTAGTTGCATTGAATACAAAAAAAAATGAAAAATGAAAGAAAAAGAAATACAAAAATAGTATTGGGTCAACATGTGCCCAAAGGTTTTGAATATTAGTTGAGCTAAAATAAAAGATGTTATTGGGTCAGTTTAACTCAAGTTTCATTTGATAGTGTGAAGAAATAAGAAAAAAGAAATTTAGTGTTGATGGGTCATTTATACCCATGGTAGAATTTTGAAGGTTTAAGAGTTGATTTGTAACTTTATTAGTTGAATTCTACTCACCTTTAGCCACTTTAAAAATCCTTATCCATACCCGTAACCCTAGCCTACATTACAACCCTTAAAAGACCTTTTGATTTGTGCGTTTTAGTTGTGTTAGTAGGTGGAGATGTGATTAATTTGCAAGCCTATAATAATGTGATTCATTGTTTGGTTTCGAGTGAAAAATACTAGCACATCATCGCTAGTCCATATATGAAGCCGTGTGGAGTGACTGATTGTGAGGGGTGTGTACATGAAAACCATAGCTAGATATGAGTTAAGCGCGTTCCAATATTTTCTTTTGTTTAAAAATTCATTGATGGTTTGTTGGATTGTAAAGCTGTTGAGAGTATAATTTTTATGAATTTTGCATGACCTTGGACCTTAACTTATGTTTAGTGAAAACAAATATTTAAGAATTTGTAATGTGAATTTAAAAGCAAATGACTTTGCTTGAGGGCAAGCAAAACTCAAGTGTGGGGATATGATAAGTGGCCAAAGTTTCATGTATTAAAAGGTGTAATATGTTATATTTATGCAATTTGATATGTGGAATACAAAGGTTTTGTGTAGTCATGCATGTGCAGGTGTTGGAAGCTTAAAATGTGATCTTTGAAGATATTACGAGAGAGTCGGAAGAGACACGGAGAAAACGGGGCAAAACTGCAGGCACAGCGTAAGCTTACGCCCTCCCAGCGTAGGCCTACGCCTAAAGATTTCCTTCACAGCAGCAGCAGAGGCCCGGCGTAAGCTTACACCCTCCCAGCGTAGGCCTACGCCTAAAGATTTCCTTCACAGCAGCATTAGAGGCCCGGCGTAAGCCTACGCCCTCCCAGCGTAAGCCTACGCTGGGTGCGTTTCAGACGCGGGGTTTGGGCGAAACAGCCGAATTTCAAAGGTTATTTAGGTTTTTCTTCCCCAAAATTCGAATCCAGCTTTTACAACACAGTTCTTGGGCGATTTTGGTCATTCGAGGAGGCTAAGGAACACGATTCTAACATGCAAGTGAAGATTGATACTCGAAATATTGAAGAATCGAAGATGCATTCCACAACCATGAGCGGCTAATCCACCAGTAATCATTCCCGGGTGGATTGTTTGTAAGTTTTTAGGGTTTTATCATGTGCTAGCTTTGAGAAACAATTCTTATAATCGTTTGGTTTGAAATACTTGAATATTTGTGTTTAGTGTGGTTATGAACTCACGGGAGTCGATAAATTCTTGCACCATTGACCACGTTAGATGATAATTGCTATGAACTTTGATTTATGTTGAATCTATTGATTAATCTAATTCTATATTGCATACATTTGTCTCGATTTCATTCGTGAAAATTGTCTTACACTATTTTTCGATGATGTATGAATGTTGATGTTCTTGGTTAGATTTGGTCAATTAGATTTGGATAACCATTCGATTGTTTGAACTCAAATGTTGGTGTGATAATTCCTAATTACTTGTGAACTTGAACCCCGGGTGTGATACCCTTTTAATTATTGTTTACAACTTAAACCGTTTTGTTTGGTACTTGATTTGTTTGTTGAGTTTATAAAGTTTTCACTTAAATCATTGATTGTGTTTGGTCAGAAAGACCCGTTGTAACTTCATAATTTGCATTGTTAATTGAAGTTGAGCACCGACCACAAACTCTTCGTGGTTCGACACCCTTCTTACCCTAACTAGTTTAAGGTGATTAGGACACTCTATTTCTTTATCTTTGACCGGTCCCTTCGACACCGATCAGACGACATCTTTGACCTATTGGGACGAGGCAATACCGACGACATCTATACCAACGACATGTCGTCGGTATAACCTATCTCGACGACAAGTCGTCGCTATAGGGTCAAAAAAAATCATCGGGATAGGGTGATATTGTTGTAGTGTATACTGGTCTATACGACAAGCAAAGGGCTTCTTGTGCGGTGGAACTGATGATCTGTTTTCTACGTTTGTGGGACCCTCAATGCGAGCTCCTTTTGCTCCGCTCGTGTATGGGAGTGGCAAAGCTATTATTCGGCCTTAGAACATGCCAGCCTATGTATATGGGGAAGCTGTTTCAATTTTTGACAAGGGCCTCCGGGGTGCGATCGAGGATATCGTGGTTTGTGGTGGTGTTTTTTTTACGGATTTTCAATGGAGGTTGGCATCACTTCCAACCCGTTTTTGGGGTTTGGGTTTATGTGCGGCTCAGGATGTATCTGTTTATGCATTTGTGGCCTCAAGGGCACAATCTTGGAGTTTACAGGACCACATTCTTCGGGGTTGTGATATTGATGGGTTAGACTCTGATTATGGGTGTGCGATGGATCGCTTGTGCATGTCCCTTCCTGATTTCGATCTTAGCGGTTTCTCTAATAAGGACACCCCCCCCTAAAGCTCAACATGATTTGGCGAATGCCTTATTTAGCAGAATCGTACAGAATTTGGGAGTAAAGTTTGATTTATCACCTCGCCAAAAAGCGGTGTTTGAATGTCTCTGGGCTCCTCGGGCTCAAGATTTTCTAACAATTATCCCCATTGAAGGACTGGGCCAGCATATGTTGGCTGTGGAGTACCGGGCTATCCTCAAGTATCGGCTAATGATCCCTTTGTTTCCGACTGATGAGCCCTGCCCAGTTTGCCGCAAGGCTTGTTTGGATTCTTTTGGCGAGCATGCGGTCCATTGCAAAGAGTTACCCGGGTTTAAATACAGGAATGATTTGGTTAGCGATGTTCTTTGTGATGTTCTCAAACGGGCAGGAATTTCTGCTAAAAAAGAGGCCCCCGTGAACTTTCTGACAGATCCGCTTGAAGGGAGGTCTACTCTACGGCCGGCTGATATTTTTGTGTTTGGTTGGGCAAGGGGGAAACACGCTTGTGTGGACCTTACAAGAGTGTCCCCTCTTGTGGGGCTCAGGGACAATGGGGTTGTGGCGGACAATGCTGCTTTAAAGGCGGAATCATGCAAAGTTGTTAAACACGAGAAAGCTTGTTTAGAGAACCATTACGTGTTTATCCCTTTTGCTTTTGATACTTTTGGGTTCCTAGCACCGGAGGCAGTGGAATTCCTAAACAGGGTTCAACGAGTCGTGCATTGTAATATTTTGCCCCCTAAGATCCAAAGCTTTGCTTTTAGTAGGATCGATTTTGCTATTCAAAAGGGGGGTTGCAGCGCAACTTGTTACCCGTTTACCTGTCACTTTATTGTAATCGTCCTTCTTTTCATTATCAGAATTATATGTTTTATAATAAAAAAAAAATTCTATACTGATCTGAAATCGAGTTATAGTTTTATGCGTTTTTTGTTTCGATTATCGTTACATATATCTGAATCCTACGTCAAATTAATAAACTCATTCTTATTTTCTAAATTTGTTCCAATTTTGACCGAGAATCTACAGTCAATCAACACACACACACACACACACATATATATATATAGGAGAGGGATCAAGAGAAAACCACAAAGTTAGGCGAAAACCGAGAAAACTACTAAAACAATGTGTAATACTATGGGTTACGTATACGTAACCGCATTTTTTTTGAATTTTTTTGTTTTCTGTTTACGTATACGTAACATTATGGGTTACGTATACGTAAGCCAATATTTAAATGATTTTTTGGTAAAAAATTATAATATTACATTGATACTCTTATAAAAAAAATAAAATAAAATATAAATATTATTATATTATTGGTTAAAATTGGTATTTTTAGTGGTTTTCTCGGTTTTCGCCTAACTATTGGTTTTCTCTGGAACTCACCCCTATATATATATATATATATATATATATATATATATAACAAGGTTAACGTATAATTTGGTTTAACTGGTTGAAAAACTCCTGATTATTTAATAAAAATATTTGTAAAGATGAATCAAAAGTGTGTAACTTAGGTCATGCTAGGAAAAAGTGGTTGTTAATTGCACTACAATATAATTTATTTTTATATTTGTATTATATACGAGTTATCTTTTCTTATTACTTTATATAATGTGAACTGTTTGTTTGATTTTGATATTTTTATGTGATAGTAAACTATATCGCTACATTAAATAATAAAATATGAAACTATGTTATATTTTCATATAATTAAGTGAAAATATAACTACTATGTAAAAATGTTGGCATGTTAATACAAATATATGATGATGAAATGAAAATGAAAATATATATTATATATAATTAACAAGATAAAGAGTATATTAATTAGTTAACCATGTAATATTGTGATTATTGTTTATTGATCATGAAAAACTAAACGGTGGCTAGGAATTGAAAGAACACATTAGTAGAAAAAAAGGAGGTTTGGTTAGTAAAGTGGGTCGTAAAATGCGTGCGTAAATGTGTAGCATACACACATTTGCAATTTTTGTCTCAAAATATTTCGTCGCAAAAATTTTACAACATTTGCTATGCGTGTATGCCAAAAGCATCTGATTGGAAGTTCCTACACATTTGTGACACAAGTTTTATTTTTAGTTTTGTTGCACATTTGCGAACTTTGATTTCTTCGCAAATATTGTAGCAAGTTGCTACATATTTGCTACGCACAGTTTAAGATAGTAATAAAATTGTAGGAGTTTTTTTTTTGTCGTAGGAGCTTTTATTTGGTCGTAGGAGCTATTTTGTTGCTAAATTGGGTTTTTTTTGCGTAAGAAGTTTGTCACAAATGCACCTTAATTCACGATGCATATGTTTTCGCCACAAATTTTCGTAACAAAATTAAAAGCTTTTACATTAGTGACCACTTCTTTAAGGTTGAGCCACTTGACAAATTAATAAAGTAAAATAATTTTCTGGGAAAACACCACAGAATAGTAATAAAGTTTTAAAAGTGTTACAATTAGGTCACTCACCATAGTATACCATAGAGGGTGTATATCGTGTAAAATACGTATTGAGTGACCTAATTGAAACACTTTTAAAACTTTGTTACTATTCTATAAAGTTAACATAATTTTCTTAATGGACAAAACTAAAAGAAAATAATGTAGTAATTTTTACGGGTGAATCACATTGAATATATGATACATGATGTTTTGTTAGTGTAATATTATGTACTAAGAGAATAATTACATAACACTAAATTTTCATAAGAAGACGTTGAACAAATCTGAGCCGATTAATTTTTTATCGGTGTTTAATATTTGTTTTGTTTGGTATAGTTTAACACACTTGTGTATGTTATGTAAACCATCAAATTAGTTTGCTTATATATTTTTTTATTTTATACCATTTATCTACATTTTTGTATCTTTATTCTAATAAAAGACTAAATAAGTGGATACGTGTTATCACCACATTCCACCTCACAAGTTTTTTCCTCTCAAAATCACATTTACATCCAATATTCAATCTTTTTATATTTAGCTCATTTTTTTTTGGAAAACTATATAACTAAACATTTTACCAAATCAATTCATCATTATTACCATTGACTCAATTCTTTTAAACTATCATCAAAAATGAATATTTTAAAAAATCAAGAATTAAAAAATAAGAGATTTTACAAAATCGGGTTTATAAAGTTTTATTATGAGTAAAGTACACGGATGGTCTCTATGGTTTACCAAAATTTTAGATTTTTTCCCTATCTTTTCAAAAGTACATGGATGGTCCCTTTGGTTTGCACTTTGTAACACATTTAGTTCTCAGCCAATAAATCTAAAAGTTTTAGAAGGTCCAAGTTATAGACTAAAAGCATTACAAAGTGCAAACCACGGGATCGTACATGTACTTTTGGCAAAGTTTGGGAGTAAATGCGTTACAAAATACAAACCCCGTGGACCATCTGTGTATTTTTGGAAAGCTATGAACCAAATCTAAAATTTTGGTAAACCAGAAAGTACCATCCATGTACTTTACTATTTTATTATTAAAAAAACGAGTTTTTAAAATTTTATTATTAAAAAAGCAAGATTTTTTAATTTTACATATAAAATTTTAAAATACTACTTTTTTATTTTAAATAAATATCTTTTACAATAAATTTACTAATATTTAATTAGTAGTTTTTTAATTAAGTTTGATATTTATTAAAAATAAAATTTTATTTTGATTTTGAAATTTTAATAGTTAGTTTTTAATTAAAATTAATAGATTTATAAATACTTATTTTTAAAATTGCATTATATTTTAAACTTTAATTTTTATTTAAATGACAATATTTAAAAAAAAATATGTTTGGTTTCAATTCTAACTTATTAGTTTTAATTTTTTTTTTCATATTTAATTTTAAAATTTCAACTTTAAATTGTGTCGATATATTAAGGAGTGCTATTTTTAAATTTTGGAGTTTTAAATTTTGAATTTAAAAGACGATATATTAATGAAAATTAAATTTTATTTGTATTTTTTATTTTATTTTAAACGAGGGCTTAAATATTAAAAGTTTAGCGAGATTTTTCGTACAAAATGCGAGATTTAAAAAAATTAATTTAATTTTGATACGCAAATTTAATTACAACTTAAATATTTGTAAATATGTTATAACATCAAGGTTAAAGTTTCTATAAAAAGGCTGATAGAATTTCAAAAACTAATAAAATGGAGAAACTACGTATGCAAGGAAATCGTTGACCAATTTGATTATTTTCGATTTCTTTGACTCCTTACTAGCTTCAATCATGTTCGCACCATTTGTGACCTTTTTTTTAACGGTTTTGGCTATTTTGTGTTTTCAGTCATTGAGGAAAAGAAAATATATTATTTGTTGCATTTAGTGGGTGTTAAACATGAAAAAGTTACCACTACCATGTCAAATATGGTATACAATGAAGTATTTTCAAAGTTGTAAATCACTATTGTAAGGTTTCATTTGACATTTAATTTAATGTATGGTAGAAAGTACACCACTTATGAAATGTATTTTTATGTATTTTTGTTGATGTTTTGATTACTCTCATCCATATAATCTTAACATTTAACAAAATGAAAAAGTTACCAATACAATATCAAATTTGTATAAAAAAGGTGTTAAGATATTTATCAATATAATATTAACGTTTCACCCCGCGTAACACAGGGGGTTAAAGCTAGTATTATATATATAAACAAACAATCTTCAACCGATATAGAGCAAAAATGACACTCAATAGTTTGAATGTCAAATCATTTCCTACTTAAATTCAAACGAGTGAGCAAACAATCCAAAAGACGTCTCCAGACATGAATATTAACCTTCTTCAGGGTAATATTATTCCATCTCATAGCATGTAACCAGTCTGGAAGATAAATACGATCAATATACTTTCTAACATAGTTAACCGAAAACTCCTCCACCAAGTCTAAATCCCAAACTAGGGGTGTGCACGGTTCGGTTCGGTTCGGTTATTAGCCTTAACCAAAACCGAAACCGAAGTCATCGATTAATCTATTTTATTAACCGATCGGTTTTTGGTTAATCGTTCGGTTTATTCGGTTAGTTTGTCGGTTTTCGGTTCGGTTCGGTTAATTTTGGTTAATAACAAAAACCAAACTTCAGTTATAATTTTTGCTTAGCAATACATGAAATGGAGGTATATAAATACATGAAATGGATGTATAAATACACGAAATAGATGTTTAAATACATAAAATGAAGGTATAAAACGTGAAATACATCAAATGAAGGTAAAAAAGCTAGAAATATATGAAAATATGGATGGTTCGATTCGGTTCGGTTAATTTCGGTTAACCGAGGGTACAAAAAAAACCGATAACCGATCTTCGATTAATTCTGTTTTTGGTTAATTCGGTTTTCGGTTAATTTCGGTTCGGTTTTGTCAGTTTTCGGTTCGGTTTCGGTTACGGTTCGGTCATTGCTCACCCCTAACCCAAACCCATTTATCCTCTTAATCACCCAAATTAACATTATCCAAAGCTACCACTAACTCATCGACTTGGCTCACATCTCCCGTCCCAAACCACCCCTCGGGACTCACCCTATCACTAATCCGAACATCCTTTTGATTCTCCAAATTATATAGTCTAGGAAAGCTGGAACATAAAGGCACATCACCCAACCACACCTCTTTCCAGTTTCTCATCACCCAACCAAACTTAAGAAAATTTCCAAAACATGATAAATATCTGAAACTAAACTTTTGGATGATGAAGAGCGTAGTTGGATAACTTGAACTTCTTGAGACTTAAACACGTAGTTTGATAACTTAAACTGCTGGAGCCGTGAAACTGACGCGAGAAAAGCATTGAACTTTCGTGTAAGTAGGCAGAAGACGCATGAAATTTTCAACAAAATTTGGCGGAAAAAAAAAAAACTTGCAGATCTTTAAATCTGCAAAGCTTGAAGAGGAAGATCAAATAGACATTGAAAATGAAACAAAAGTGAAAGAAATTCGATTCCAAATGTAGAACCGAAGAGATTCTGAACAATATGAAATCGACCAAATTGAGATCGATGATGGTGAGGTGAAGTTCGATTCAAAGAATCGAATGAGAAATCAGTTGCAATAAACATTTGAGAAATATATTAATGAAGATTGATAAAATGATTGCAGATTGATGAAGTAACAGTATGAATATATTTCTGCAATCAAGTGGAATGAAAAACAGAGATGAAGCCAGATGATTTTTGAAAAACAATTCAAAGTGAAATAAGATTACAAGAAGAGCATATAAAGAAATCAAAACCTAACAAACTAGTAACTTTCAAACGAAACTAACCTAATAGAGAAATTTTCGTCTGATTCGGATGATGAAAACTAACATTAATAAAATTTGTAGCTGTTTATGAGTAACTTTTGTTTTTCTTTAATTTTATACAGAAAACATGCCATCCTATTTCATGATAAAATGTTACATTAAAACTTATATCTTCTTTTGTAAACATATCTATATCTTACTATATAATAAATAAATATTTTCTCATGCCACATGTTGTCTTCATATTCATTCTTATCATTTTTTCCCGCTTCTATCTCTTATTAAATACACCTCTATCTTTTAATAATAATATATTTTTAAAGAAAATACTAATTATACTAATAAAACATATTTATTTTAAATTATACTTATTATAAGAAACTTTAAAATCTAATTATGTAACTTTTATTTTCAATCAAACGGTAAATGAAAGTCAAATTACATTAAATATTAATTAGCGTATTTTTGAAACCCAATTATATATTAATTTTTACATATTTTGAATTTTGTTTTGTATCCTTAATATATGTAATACATTTTTACACCTGTAAAATATACATAAAAATGTAAGAATTTTATGTATTGATATTTTTCACCCCATGTATAATACACGGGTGCTAAGCTAGTGAAAAAATAAACACAACTGTTAAATGTGGGTTGCCTAGTGTGCATATAGGGTAAAGAAGATATCAAACTAGATCACAATCAATATTGAATTTTTTCTCATATCAATATTGAATTTTTTCTCATACTTCTAAGAGTATGTGGTATACTCTCACTTGACACTCCCAAGTGAGGGTAATTTTTCTGTCATGTAGGCGCCACGTAAGTTTGGTGGTTTCTCACTTGAGTCTCACTTGGCAAGGGTTATACCCAAGTGAGTGAGATACCACATTTTTGTTTCACTTTAAGCATAGGGGACCCACCCAACTGGCTTCACTTGGCCTCTTTCTCTCGTAAGATCCTTCACTTGGAGGTCTCACGTCCCCTCACTTGGACAAGGGGGTGGTGTGTCTTGCTTCTTCACGGCGTGAAATCCCTCACGGGGCTTCCCGTGAGGGTATACCACTTAGCCTAATAATATAATCTCAATGTAAATGCATTAAATATGGAGGGCACAATAGAATAATGATCCCAAAATTCAAAAACTTGGGATGCCACACTCACATGTTCATAGATTTGACAAAGCAAAATGGTCTGTCACCAGTTAATACTTGAGACTAATTAAATTATTCACATGCTAACCTCGTCTTAAATAAATAGAACACCCTCTCACATGTATAAATTAAAAATTGTACGGTGCAATTTTCAGTCGTAGGATTTCTTTTAAAACTACACAAATTATATGAGTATTGTTAAGACACAAATATAATATAAAACTAGATTTTTAAAAAGGTATATAAAAAATACAACGAGACAAATATTTATTTAAATCGTCTTCCTACGAGATTGAATTTAGTGAATCGGGGGGTGAATATTCCTTGTACCTTTTGCCCTTTGTGTTCATCTATGGAGGAATTGATTGATCATTTATTCGGGGAATGGCGGTAAGAACTTGGGGGGCCATTGTTAAATGGTTAGAAGTTTCTAATTGTTCGGATTTTCGTCCGACGGGAGTTATGAATTGGTTGGATTCGTTGTGTATCTATACTATATAATAAATAAAGGTTTTTTCATGCCACGTGTCGCTTCCACATTCAGTCTCATCATTTTTTTCCCGCCTCTCTCTCTTATTAAATGCACCTTCATATTTTAATAATGATATATATTTAAAGAAAATGTTAATTATACTAATAAAATACATTTATTTTAAATTATCTCTTATGAAATTTGAAATCTAATTATGTAACTTTTATTTTCAATCAATTAATAAATGAAAATCAAATTACATTAAATAGTAATTAATGTATTTTCGAAACTAAATTATATATTAGTTTTATATATTTTGAGTTTTGTTTTTTATCCTTAGTATATGATACATTTTTACATCAGTAAAGTATATATATAAAGATTTAAAAGTTTTATATATTAATATTTTTCACTCCGTGTGTATACACGGGATCTAAACTAGTATCGAATAACAAAAGAAAACTTATTCATGGTGTTATTCTCACAACTCGGTGGATGCTTTGGAAAAGTCGAAATGAATGAAGAATCGTATTTTTGATTCGATCATTAGTTATTCTTTTTGGTTGTATAGTAACAAGAACAATAAAATAAATGTTTCCTGGGTAGGTGGATTCAAAATCCATTGTTTGTCATTTAATTTTTTTGCCTCTGCTTGTCATGTAATTTTTTCCTTGTTATATATGAAAGTTATATCGAAAGATATAATATATTTTATGCTCAAATTGACAAATTTAAGTCCAAACATGGAAAATGAATTTTTCTTTAGGATCGAGTAGAAGTAGAAACACTACAAAGAACATGGGATTCAAAGAAGCCATCATAGTGGTCTTGGACTCAAGCCCAAGGAACCACCTTCGGGCTTCGACCATAAAGTTAGTTTGATCCTTGTTTTCGGAGGTGAGTAATGTTAGAAAATCTTCACAATGAATGGACATGCTATCCATAAGGCATATATATGTGAAATTCACATTGTGAATAGAAAGAGTTGTATATTATCTTGAGATAAAATGAGAAACACATATCTTTGGTGAGGGTTGTTTATTTAAATAAGGTAAAAGGATATTCCACTCGACCTCACATGAACGTCACGTGAGGGGATTTTGATAGTTAGGCCTTCGTGACAAGTGAATCTAATAGAAGTATGCATATGGATGGTAAAAGAATCTCAACCCGGAAATATCAGCAACCTGAAACATTCGGAACGGGGTGTGAGATTGATAAAAAAAATTATTTCGCGGGTTCGGGTATGGGTATGGTGTTTGGTGAAATCCGGTCCGACCCGATTACCCGAAACCATATACTCGTTTATCCAAACCATATACCCGAAAAAATTTTATTTTTATTTTCCTGTGTCCCTTGTCTAGTAATGTTCATTCTAGTAGCTTCATTATATGGAAATGAACTTTTCTTTTGGGATTTGTATTTAGTAATATTATTTATATTTTGTATGTTATGAAGTATATTGTTAAATTTAAATATTTTAAGCATTTTATGGTGATTGTGATATGTATGTAACTTATCATATTTTGATTTGTTCTAGTTGTTAAAAACAAGAAATTATATAAAAATTAGAATGGTAATTGAAAGAAATCTACATGTAAATTCCAATAAGTATTTTTTTTTAACAAACTAACAAATAAATCTGATACCTGTAGGTACGTCCAATATCCCGACGGGTAATTATCCAACAGAACCCGTCGGGTATTCGGCCGAGTATAGGACACTGTTTTTCAATCAATTGTACGGTTGGGATTACCAATACATGTCTTAAACTCGTCCTATTGTTTTTCCTAAGTAAGCATATGGCTAAGACACCTTTTATACTATGACTAATATTGTCATGTATAGTCTAAACAAGAGTTATGTTACATCTAGAAATGTCTCACCTCATGTCATAGCAGATAAGAACTAGTTTTATATTCGTCCGATGGTCGAGTATTGCAATGTTATGAAATGAAAATGATCCAACCATGTAAACAACGTAACGTAGCAGGCGGCTAAACCATTTTCAGGGCCTTAGGCGAAGTAGAAATCCGGGGCCCTTTTCCATGTTATTATTAACTGAAATTAATAAGCATAAGACGAATTATACAAACCTAAGATATTTGGTAATTAAAAGTATGATAACATGTATATTAAGTTTTGATTTTAAAATTTTATACTTGTACAGATTCACAGAATAATATTAGTTTTACTCTCAAATTGTATTTTGTTTTTCTAATTTTATATATTGTGTGTGTTTTTTTTCCAGCATGTTAAGCTTTAATTTTTCAGATTCATAAAACAATATTAGTTTTTCTCTTACAATGTTTTTTTATTTCAATTTTATATATGTGTTTTCATTATGTTAAGTTTTAATTTTTAAGATTTTTAGTTTTTAACGATTCATAAAATAAAACTGGTTATTACTCAAAAGTCAAAATGTATTTTTTCAATTTATTATGTGTTTCCATTCTAAGTCAAATCCAAAAGTCAATTTCAATTGATAATTAGGTCCAAACTTTGGTTTATTACTTTAATGAGACAAATGTGATCTAAATAATAACTCGAACACATTTTTCATGAGAACATGTAAATATTATAAAAAATGTTCACACGCCTTTCATGATAACAGTTATTAAATTATCTCTTATAAAGACACGTGTATATATATTTAAAAAGTTCTACTCTATTATAAAAATAAAAATAAGGATTAATTACACGGATGCCCCCGTGGTTTACACGTATTTCACTTTTAGCCCATAGGAATGAGAAACTATAAGTTTGGCCCGATAGTTTGCACAATTGTAACACGTTTGGCCCCTGAGTTGGATGTCAGTTAAGTTACTCTGTTAAATACGTGTGAAATTACTAAAATACCCTTCAATAATAAACATTTAAAACCTAAAACTAAAAATAGAAAATATTAATATTAAATTAATGGGTCCCCACCCCGTCTTCCTTCACCTCTTTCTTCATTTGCAGATGAAATCGGATTCTGGTCATCTTGCCCAAACCCTCCGATCTCTCGCCATAACTAGATCATGGCGTTCTCAGATAACTCTCGGCGATTTCTCATCCCTAATTTCATGTACTCATCGTCTCCAACCACCAACCTACTCATGAGCAAAGTCACCAACCATTCTAGCCCAATCTCGTTCCCTTCTCCTTCACCGGATAACGTTGACCAATCCGACAACTTGAGAAATTCATAATCCCCTTGTGTGGCCCCACTTGTTTCATCGAAGATGCCCAAGTGTTCAACCAGGTTGCTTCCTTGATGATGACCGGGTTGCTTCCTTAAAGACGACCTGATTTGGCCAGGTATGCAGCCGCCTAAGATGGTCTCCCCCACCACTGGCGTGAAGAGGAGGACGATGGTGGCGGGATGAACCAAAACTTTCCTGCCAAAGTAATCCGGTAAGCAGCCCAGCAACCCGATTCAAGCCGATTGTCGTTCGGAAATCCAATTCAACCCGATTCAAGCGAGTTCGATGCTTTGTTGCGTGTCGATTAAGTTCAATGCTTTGACGGAGACGGATGATTTCTAGCTCGCCGAAAGCGAGTTCGATGCTTTGTTGCGTGTCGATTAAGTGAATGATTAATCCAGGGATTTTGATTATCACTTCCACAGATGATTGGACATCCGACGGAGACCCTACTTCACCACCTCCGTCACTTCGTGGTGGCTCGGGTAAGCCGGAAACCCTACTTCACCACCTCCGTCGCTTCTTGGTTAATTAGTCGGGAGGGATTTGGTGTAGGAATCGCCGGCGAGTAGGTCGTGGTGGTGGTTCTGGTCACTTACAGATCTTGTGGAGTTGTGGGTAACGAGTGGGGGTAGGGGAAGGGACTTGGGGGGTTTTTCAAGGGTGGTGGAAGACTTTGACTTATGGTGGGTCCCTTATAAGAAAATCTAATTTTTATTTTTGCTTTTAATATTAAGAGGTATTTTGGTAATTTCACATGTACTTAACAGAGTAACTTAACTGACATCCAACTCAGGGGCCGAACGTGTTACAATCTTGCAAACTATTGGGTCAAACTTGTAGTTTCTCATTTCTAAGGGCCAAAAGTGAAATCCGTGTAAACCACAGAGGCCATCCGTGTAATTAATTCTAAAAATAATGATTGTGAGAACAGGCTGGTTTTTACCTTTTAAGCGGTATACTTCACAATAAGGAGTTTTATAAAAAATGATTTTTTAAACGTATATTTTTTTATGTAATGACATGGCGTTAAAAGAATATAGTATTAAAATCTCATGTGACCGAAATTTATAAAAGTATCCCATCTTTTTTCTTATAGAATTATGTCCGTAATAAATATATATTCGAACAATACTTTTATGACATGTACTCTAAATATTTACCAATTGTGTTGACGGATCCTGGATTGGACTAAAGTCTAGCTTGTTAAGCCCAGTTTAAATAGGCTCAACTTAGTGATCCACTTACTAGTTAACCTTTAGGGTAAAGGCCCACTCTGTCCCTCCTTGTAAAAGGAAACATTATCCAACACAAGCTTTAGGTTCTTTCTCCATCTCATTTTCTCTACAATATACAAATACAACATACATTACATGACTATAAATACACACACTTATCATCGCCGATATTATACTGACTTGAGCGTCGTAGTGTCCACGTGGCTAAACCCTCGGGGCCCTCTAATGACTATTTCATGTGGATGCAGCCCAAATCTGGACCAGAGAAGACCAAGAGCTTATTCAATGCAGTCACCAAGGCGGATCCGACCCCCTCAACCAATGTTACCTCAAGCTGAAGGTCAGTCCGATGGTTTTTGGTAGCAAACGTGGCGCCATTCGTGGGACCGTGAACAAGATGTGTTCAAGTCTCTCCATGCAACGGCCATATCTACGTTTTTTGTATCTTACCAGCGATATCTAGATCTGCCTATGCCACTTCGGTTACATGTTTTAAACATATCTCTTCACTACAACGCACTCACTCAGATATGTTGATTATACATCCAAAATAGTGAGTTTTCGGTATCGCTTCTTAGAAAAAATGAGTGTTAGAAAGGACGGTCGGGTTGTCATACTTAAACCCAAAGTCCGAGCTTCGTTAGGCTCTGGAAGCAAACACCATAGTTCTCGTTAAAAGAGAGGGTACAAATGCATATGCATGAGAAACAAGTACATGATATGTTAATCTGGATTATCCACTCAAAAAAAAACTCTCATCCATACCAAGAACCGAACTTGCAAACAACATGCAAGTATGTCTTGCACAACAGTAATTTTACATGTGTCAATGGCAATACTAGAAGTACAAGCCTTGTTACAGACAGTGCAACCTACAAATGCACAAGAAAGGGCATAGTTTTGCACAAAGGATTTCTAAAAAAAACAATTCCTGACCTTAGTACGTCTTGTATGTGCATGTAAAGGCCCATATCAGTTTGACAAGGTACTACTAATGAAGACTTAGGCACCAGAGCTCAACTAGAGAGGGTACGGCTCATATGTCAGCAAGACAGAAACCTTTATTCATGGCTATTTAAGCATAGCGACGGCCACCTTGTTAGGGATCGCCATTTGAAGCCTGAGAAGCCTATTTTAGAGTAGAAGAGAAGATCGGGACTTAATGAGACTTGAGGATTAAAGATCTGGCCATCAGGTTTGCGTATATGCGCGTAGATCGGCTCGGTTTTGCAATTCCTTTCAGTTTTCATCTATCTTATGATCATGTTTTCTTCTGATTTGTGTTTACTATATATTACAACTTGTAGCTAAACACTTATAGCCGTTTGGACTATATGATTCTTTGTTTGGATTGATTAAGCTTATGATTGTGTGATTTTATGAAGTTTGTTTTCTTGAACTTATGATGTGTATGATTGCATGTTAATGTTGGTTTTAGATCTAATTAGTGTAGTCTTGTTGGTCTTTCTATGAAGTTATGCATGTTAGATTCAACTTGTACTATCTTAGGGTTATAAAAGTTCACGTATAATCTGAGGCTTGACACCTTAATCGGTAATAGACAAATCGTAACATAACTGATAAAACTTGTGAGCTGCCTAGGGAATAGATCTGAAAAAAGGTATAGGAACTTGTTATGGTTTTCTTGGTTAATCTGATCACGGGTTGTAAATCGCTAAGGCGCTTATCTGTCCAGATCTGATAGAGAAATGCAAAGTCATAAGGAATTAGTAATAAAACTTGTTTCACTTTATCACGGTATTAGTGTGTGTCTATAGCACTATCTCTCTGGTTTTGTGGGATTAACCCTAACGGGCTCTATCATGTTCTAGCACTTCACATACTGTTTTGTTCTTAATAATAAACCTTTAAAACAGTTTTCGTAAGTAAAATCAATCCTGTCATTCATTCCATCTTGGATGATTCAAAGTCTAAACGGTTATCTCTCAAATCTGATTTCACAAAGCTTCCAATCATTCATTGTTTGTTTCCTTTTACAATCATTAGTTTAGTAATCAATTCACCTTTTTATCGGTTAAATATTGAAAGAGGATTTAGTATTGGAAGCCAGCATGTCCACGTATTGATATCCGGTTCTTACCACTGCTATAGGTATACTTGTTTATACGTGTGTATTCTAGTCCATTGTGATTACCCTTTAAAACTAAACCCGTGCAACATTTTCTTGGATATTGTAACACCCCGAAAACCCCCAAGTAAATAAAGGGCTAGAGTTGTAAATAAATTAAAGCCAAAGGACCTAAAGCAGCAAGATTAAAAGAACAAGGACCAAAAATGAAAAATTGGGAAAAACAGCCTGTAACGGGCCGTCACCCACCATAACGGTCCGTTACGCATCATCACAGACCGTCACCCGTCATGACGGTCAGTGTCGCAAAACCCAGAAGCGGTTTAGGGTTTCTAACATGTGTACACTGACGCACCGCTCGTGACGGACCGCCACGAACCATAATGGTCTGTTACGTGGTCCGGAAGGACTTGGCCGCCAATTAAAGGCGTGACGGACCGTCACGGACTCGAAAGTTGCTCTATAAATAGATGGTCGATCTCAGCTCATTTAACACCTTCAATTCACCTCAAAACACACTCTCTCTCTGGAACTCTGCACTCGAGCCCCGGTTCGCATACGAGAGTCCGGTTTCTAGCGTTTCGACTCCTAATTTCCGTAGATAGTGCTGAGGTAAGGTTCCAACCTACTATTTAGCTCTGGTTATATACCATTAAGCTAGGAATGTAAGATTAAGTAATACCATTATATATCTAGGAGCTTTGTCCGAGGTGTTGACCATATTGCTAATACGATAAGCCGAAATACTATCGAGGTGAGTTCTTAAACTGTGATGCATTTGAAATAACCATGGCTCTGTTATATTTCAAATTTTAAAGCATGGTTGATTTATGAAAACATTTTGAGTGTCTTGAAATGATTGCACCGATTGTATATATATAACGCATTCTAAGCGCTTATTGTGTTTCACTTGACCCGTGGAACGGCATATTGGACAAGACCCGTGGAACGGTCTTTGTTTATATATACACTAACTGATTATTCATAGTTATCTATGAAATGGGCGTGGAACCCCATGAATGTGTTCAAGATACTTTGGCGGGTCATTTTAATAAACTATTTTAGTTTATGAATTCACCAACTTTGTGTTGATCCATGTTTTATCAAATGTTTTAGAGCGCATCACAGATAGTTAGTAAAAGGGTATTCCAGGACTAGAATGAACTAATGAACGATCCAGATAATGGGCATGCCTGAAACTATAAGTCTCAAACGATATGTTCCTTGTTAGGAATAGATGATGAAACAATGTAACTTTTGTTAAACATAATGTAAACGATGTTTCAATGTTAATAGAAGTTACGATTTAGTTTCCGCTGTGTCTTTTGATATCAACGTCGCCAGAGGGTAATATCCAACCGATATGTAGTTATCTGACAAACGGAATGTTCTGTCTAAGGAAATAGTGGTGTATAAATCCCTCATGGGCCCGTCATTCTTTCCTAGGAACATCTCTGTTGGAGTTACTATTCTGAGACGATAAACACCCTAGTTTTCAAGGTGTGACATATATTTTTTTATATTACTAATTGCGCATGTGAGCACGCGAGTCTCAAAACTAGCAAGAAAGTTGGCATGTTCAGAAAAGCAGCAAATATTTAATCCTTCAGTTAGCAGCTGGAAGCCTCGTCTCAATAGGTAAATCCCACGACCAGGTCATGAACACATGCTTGTTTTGGATCGATTTTAGTCAAGTAAAAACAATGATTTTGGTTGGACGACTATGATTGACCATGATAGCAAAAACAACAATTGCATGTAATGCAAAGGTTAAATGGGAAACATGTTGTGGAGAGCATTTAATAAACTCACCAAATGAAGAGGTAAAGTGCTTGGAAAGATAGAAAACATGAAGGCCAAAATGTTTTTCACATATCAGCGTGCATGCATAGCAACGAAAAGACCATGCCTGCCACAATTAACGTCTTTGATTAAAGGATTCGATATGTTGGCGAGATGACGTGAACACACCACCACCAACCACGAACCATTATTTTCTATCCAACACACACCAGGTGTCCCATTCAGCACACTGTGAAGCACGTAGATAAAGAATAACTTGCATAATCAACATAATGGAAAATACTGCTAGTAAAGCAAGGCATATTAAGAGAGAGAGAGAGAGAGAATTCGCAGGTATGGCTACACGATGTACAAGTCATCCATGCAAGTATGTGTTCCATACATTTGACGACGTCTACTCTAAAGTGTCCACAACCACACAGTAAACGTATGCATTAGATGTTAACCACACATGAGCTAGCCTTGCAGTACACAATTTTGATAAAACATCAATGAGGTTTAACGAAGAAATGTGAAGTTGTTCTTGATAAGTAGGGTAATGGAAAAAACACCACCAAATTTTCGTAGATGCGATGTCATTAACCTTAGATCCCCAAAATAAAACAGAGAATCCAGGTCGAAATGGAGTTGGAGTCACTAGCAAGTTCACTTCAGAACTAATTCCTAAAGGGCATCAAAAACTTGTACAATGCAAGTCAAACCAACGAGAAGGTTTAATACTTTTCGCTCAGTTGTCAACAACGAAGTTATGGCTAAAATAGGCAGCACACCACCCAACAGCTTCAAGGGACTTGGGTCTCATATTTTGAGTCGTCCTACACCAAAGAACAGAAGAACAAGTGCCATGTTCCATGCATACAAAGTTTGCACACGGTCGACTAAAAAAGTTTAGCACGATATTGTTACCTCCTTACACATAATCACACATGCTTTATAATAACGCATAATCATAATCACGCATGTTATACACATAATCACGCAAGTTTTATAATAACGCATGACCATAATCACGCATGTTATACGCACAGCACATCGGAATTTTTTTTTAAATGTCAATTTTTTTAAAATAAAAATATAGAAAGAGTATACTCAAATTAAAGAGAATAAATTGCTCGATTTTATGGTGTAATTTTTTTTTAAAATAATTTCGTATAAAAAAGTTATACGTGTTTTAAAAAAATGGGGGTCGGAACTTGAAAAAAATCAACAAATGTAGGCTATTCCAATTTTATCCTTTTAGACTCTTTTCACGCTTAAAAACAATCAACTTTGATCTTAACTCTTGATTTCCTAGATCAATGATTCAGAATCTTTCGTATAATTCGTATGAAATAAGTCCTTTATATTTAAAACTTCATATATATATATATATATATATATATATATATATATATATATATATATATATATATATATATATATATAGGGGTGGGTTCCAGAGAAAACCAATAGTTAGGCGAAAACCGAGAAAACCACTAAAAAATCAATTTTAATCAATAATATAGTTATATTTATTTTTTATTTTTATTTTTTTATAAGAATATAAATGTAATATTACAAGTTTTTACCAAAAAATCATTTAAATTTTGGCTTACGTATACGTAACCCATAGTGTTACGTATACGTAAACAGAAAATAAAAAAATTCAAAAAAATTGTGGTTACGTATACGTAACTCATAGTATTACACATTGTTTTAGTGGTTTTCTTGGTTTTTGCCTAACTTTGTGGTTTTCTCTTGATCCTTCCCCTATATATATATATATATATATATATATATATATATATATATATATATATATATATATATTATACTAGAGGGGTGCCTGCGCGATACAACAGAGAACATAACACACTAACACAGACACCGGTAAATCGCATAATCACGTATTATTATTTTTTTAAATTAAAAAACTATAGCAATACGATACTCAAATTAAATAGAATAAAGATACTCGATTTTATGGTGTAATTTTTTTTATATATTAACATATGAAAAAGGTTATGGCCGTTTAAAAATCGTGGGGTGAGTTGGTTTAAAAGTCAACCGTATGTTTTAAACTTTAAAGAGTTGTACCTTGTGATTTAAAACTTGTATTTAAATAAAACTCTTAGATTTTGATCAAGTTACTTTTTTGTCTATCCAATATGTATTATAATATAGTATAGATATATATTGTAAATGAAATAAAAGAAATGTATATTTTTCTTCAAAATCAACAAAAGACATATAGCATCTAAATCAGCATAAAAAGACCGAAAGTATATATATTGACAAAATGATTTTTTAAGTATGATAAAGTTAGTTAAGAAAGAATACAATTACCAAATATTCTTTAAGACAGTTAAACCATAAAAGTTTATGTTTATATCTCACAAATATTTGGAGGGAAAGAGAGTCATCAAATAACGGTAATATTTAGCCGCCGCCATTTACGAAGCCGCGTCAAGAGGAAAAAAGTACAAGAGGTTGGGCTCCGGCCTTGGACGAAGTCTTGATCCGGTGAAAATCCCTGCCTTTGAGTCTTCTTCTGGATTTTCGCCCACCCTCTTTACTCGATAACACCTTCCCTTTCACTTATTTAATTATTTTCATATTTAACCATGCTTTGAAATTGGAGTCTCGAGAATATGGTAAATGGAATTTTTTTCAAAACGGTAAATCGATTTTTTTTAATGACACCATAGGGTCTGTTTGATATGACGTAATTGAATGAATAAAGGAATGGAATGGACAAGGGAAAGAAATGAACCATTATCATTCCCTTGTCATGTATGGTAACTTTATGAGAATGAAATAAATCATTAATTCGTGCTGTTTGATAGACATGAAAATATTTTATGAAAAATAAAATATTTGTAACCAATAAATTTATACTATGGGTTGGATCATGGTTCGGGTCATGGGATAGGGCATGGGTCGGGTCACGACACGGGGCATGGGTCGGGTCACGACACGGGGCATGGGTCGGGCCATGGGACGGGTCATGGGTTAGGTCACGGCATGGGTCAATGGGTCATAGTTTGGGCCTTGGGATGGGTCATACGAAAATCATTAGAAATGAAATAATCAAATTACTTATGTAATGCTCCATTTCATTCCTATGTGATTAACAAACATGTTTTGTTTCATTCCAACGTAATGACTCATTCCATTTCACCATTCATTCATGCATACCAAACACTATCTAAGAGATTAAAAAGTCATACGAACGAGTAACGGCCAAGAACATAATAGATAAGATAATTCTTTCGTCTAAGAATGAGTTATTAGATAAATCATTAAGTAGAGCTTTTAGCCATAGGAGGTTATAGAACAGATTGATAATATGTGATTTATTGATATTGTTGTTACATCGAATCTCATGAGTTGAATTGTATCTATCACTCTCGAGCTTAGAGATAAATTGCAACCGAAGAAAACCCATTCGAAGGGAACTTGAGACCGTAACCTTTAGACCATCATCTGATGATCAAGTCAGTAATATGTATATCTATAGATCTCATGTGTGTGTAATAAAGTTTAGAGAGAGTGCAAGGGAGTGGTAGAGAAGTGAAACTGGAAGAATATTTGAGATTAGTGGATTTGATCAGTTCCAGTTTCAATAGGCTGAACCTACTCAGGCTCAGGCTTAAACGTTAAGCTCAGTTCAGATAGTGACGCCTCTTTTATAGCAAAATTCGTAGCTAAATAGCGATGCCCCATTTTGTAGCTAAGACTGTTGCTAAGCTAGTTTGATTCCGTAGCAAAATAAATTAGCGACGAATAACCAAAACCGTAGCAAATTCGTAACAAAATAGGTGTTTGCTACGGGTAGCAAATACCTATTTATGTAGTAGTACGTTATCAAATACAGAAATATTAGACATCTTATTTATAAGTTAATTAAAAATCATATGTATATAATGTATTATATTATTTACTAAAGTGTATTTAAATTAAATCCCTTAAAAACTAATTGATTTTAATTAGTTATTTAAATATTTTTTTAACGATGTGTTGCGGAACAGAAGCTTTAAAAAATGTTAGATACGTTCTAGCAAACATTTAGATAAAACTCCTATGAGAGAGTTTATTATCATATGAGAAGTTGTTTTTTAAGCATTACATATGAATTTCTATTTATAGGCAACACACATAACCCAAACATTATGTTCACTCAAAGTAACATACATATTAACTAGAGACTTAAATAAAATAAAATAAAACATCGTAACCGAAATATTAATTTCAATCAACACAACCAACATCTAGACTTAATTAAAATAAATAATAAAAGCAACAATGTAAAATAAAACCTAAATTATTAAAAAATGTCTTATTTTTTTTAGAAAGGCAAAGCAAACACTTGGACCATCCCGAGTAACCCGATGGTTAAAGGCAACCCTGCCCCGCGAGCGCAGACGGCATCGGGTGGCCCAAGCCCTAACTACACCATGACCCCGGGGAAAAACCCGCTAACCCGCCCGCCTGAAGGCACGACAGCAAACTAGCGGTAAAACCCGTTCGGCTCAGGGATCGAACTTGCGTTGCCACAAGTCTCCCTTCATTGCCTCCAATACCACCCCAAAATGTTGCAAGTGGGGATTAAATTTGGCTCTCCCAGACTTCCTACCACTACACCACTTTAAAAGTATGATTATTAGTTTTGTGAGTTATAGATTGTTTTATCACTCTTTTTCCACATTCCCACTTGTCCACAAACGAGTTGGTCATTCAAATTATCGATCCCCTATCATTCTTCCTCACTTGAAAAGAACTCATCCTCAAGTTTTTGGAGTAGAAAGTTTTAGTTGATATATTGTGAAGTTTCACCACCTCTATAAATTCCTTCACCATGTCTCGTTTCACATTTTCATCCATTATAAAATTTTTTGAGCTCTTGATACCCTCTGATATGAGCACATGATGGAAGTCACTAACTTCATTGTCATTTTTCTCTCCATCTTTTGTTGCCTTGAACCTCCACCTTGCTAACGTCTTCCATGACCTCCAATATTATGGCTTTAACCTCTATATGATGATCTGACACATCATAATAATTATAAAATTCATCGGTTTCGGCTTTGGTGTTAGCATCAAAATATATATATTCCTCATCATACGAGAAGTCATTATAAAGGATTAACATTAACATCTTCATGTTGACAAGATGTCGATAATTACGGCTAGTGCTACCAATGTCTTCCCTATGTGGATGTTGAATAGCATCAAAGTAACCACGCTTGTGATTTTTGTGGACGTCTCTGCCACCTACGATCACATCACGTATTTCTTTAAGGATCATGTTGAATTTGTCGACCTTAGCATAGAGACCGCCAAATGCACGACACGAACTATCAACCACACGATCTCCACCATAAGAATGGGGAGTTTGATTTACTCCAACGCAACATGCCATCAGAATGCCAACAAGCTCAGATCTCACATGACTTGGAATGTAAGAGATAAAAAAAAAATACTAGATACGCTCAAGCAAATGTGTAGATACAACTCATATGGGCGAAAATTTATTATCATATCAAAAGTTGTTTTTAAACATTAGATATAAATCTCTATTTATAAGCAGCACTAAAACAATATCAATTTGATTTTGAGTCAACAATAATACGAGCAGAAATGACTATTAAGCATGTTTAATTTGAGCTGGTAACTTAGCTCATATTCAACTCGAGTCAGATCGTGGCGAATGAGTTAGACTATTTTTTTTTAGTTTAACGATTTTGTATGTTTCCATTTTATACAAATATTATTTAGCAATCAAATTACCAATATATAAAGAAAAAAATGTAGGGAGTCATGAGTTTGGGCAGTTGAGTTAGATACTTAAATTATTTATTCATTTAACAACCCCTCATAATCTCAAACTATATTATTCGAGCAGGCCTCGTACTCAGCTCAGAAAATCATTAGCCAACTATCTTAAGTGCAAAGCGAAATTTAAATTAGATTGTTTTTTTAAGCGTAACCACCGTCATTTTTTATCCAGACTTAATAGTTTGACAACGATGAACTAAATAATTTATAGTTGACGTAATTAAAACTTATATTAATTTATAAGGGTAATTTTACATAATAGTAATCAAGTTTCTCATCTGTTTTATTTTAGTCACTCAAACTCTTTTTGTCTCATTAAAGTTACTCAAGTTTCATATGTTGTTCAAATCTTGCGCAATTACACCAGGTTACATGTTTTTTTTTAATTCATAATATGGATATGATAAAAATGAAATCCAAAAAGAGTAAACTAATATTTTCATCATATCCATAAAATGAAAAAAAAAAAGTAACATGTTAACCTTGTAATTACACAATATTTGAATAACAATATATAAAACTTGAGGGACTTTAATGAGTCGAAAAATTTAAGTGACTAAAATGAAACATATGAGAAATTTGGTTAGTATTCCGTGAATTTTCCATAATTTATATGTGTGTATATATATTGATGAAATGTACTCTTTTTATTTTATTTGGTACAAATTATTTAATATGCAAATTAAAAATCTACTTTTTTCTAATAAATATGTTTCAATAAATAAAATCACCAATAGTTTAATATTTCTTGTGATAGTGTACATGTTAACTATTTAATTTGGAAAAACATCATTCTACAAAGAAAAAAAATTAACATCATCATATAAACAATGTATGTATTCGAAAAATAAATAATTTTTAATACATCTAATATATTAATAAGAGTACTACATTTTAAACTTATATTTATATATATATTTTTTTTGAAATAAATTTAGACTATCTATCTATTAATTACTCTGATATTTTAGTGAAGTTTCAAACCTAATATCATTTTCTTCAAAATTTGTATATTACACTTGTTTCTTTTACTAAAAGCCGCACCCTTACGCGTGTCAAGCCGCCGTCGATGCATTCTTATGAAGAAGACCGAGTCCGTCTTGTGTAGAAACAAATTCCCCAATTAATTTAACTTTTTAAATATAAAGTGGAAGATCTAAATTTAATTACTTTGGAATTATATTTATTTATTTTTTTTCCTTTAAGAGTTAAAAGTTCAAGTCTATTCGATTTGAGAGTACGTGACAATTAAATAAAAAAATAAAAAAATAAAAAAAGGAAAATTAGTTGTCTCTTAAGTTCACCCGTAATGGTTTCACTATAAAGTGAACCACTTCCCGTTACATCACTGTCACATCAGTACAGTGACAATCACTTGACAGAATTACTAAGGTATGTAATGGTCTCACGTCCAGCATTAATGAATGATTTTTTTTTTAATTTCATTTTGTTAATTTTTATAAACAGTTGATATTTATTTTTTAAAACAATTACTTATGATTTGAAATGTCAATCCAAACACGTTAAAAACTATTTACGTGACGAAAAATAATTTTTTTAAATAACTCCGTTTTCGTTAAAATTTATACCTGGATGTTCAGAAAAATAAAATAAATAAGGCCGTGTATTTCGTTTTTTTTTTTTAAATAATTACTGAGAATGAGTTATTTGAGAAAAACCAAACTAAATCCTAAACTAAATATTTAATTAAAAAAGAAAAAGAAATTGTGAGTTGTCTTATTCTGAATGGGTGTTGGAGGATACAAAATTTGCCCCTTTGTCGTGAATGTGGTCACACCACAAGGGCTCACGCCCCGAATCACACCTACAGGGGCGGTGTTCCAATCCAGTGGTTGAGCCAGGTGGCTCACGCCACCAATACAGAAGGCCAAATCTTAGAGCATGCTCAAAACGTTCCTAAAAAAGCCAAAATCACTAAGAAACTTTCCAAACAGTTGAAAAAAGCGGTAGTATTAAAATTATTTACTACCCAAATGAACACATATCTTCTACTAGAAGAACAAATAATAGTCTTCCACGAAACAAGACACATGAACCCCGCATGGCTTGTAAGTCATGAAAAACACACCTGTAACATCGTGAATCGCAAGAAAGCCGTGAATCACCGGAAAAGCCGTGAATCGCCGGAAAGCCATGAATCTCCGGAAAGCTGTGAATCGCCGGAAAAGCGTGAATCGCCGGAAATCCGTGGATCCGTAGTTGTCGTCAGCGGCGGACCCAGAAAATATTTTTATGGGTGTCGGAAAATTTTCAGCGTTCGGATTTTTTTTAAAAGATATTTTCTTTCTCGGGTCGGGTCATTAAAACTTTAATTTTTTTTTTTGCCAAAAGTCAGGTCACCGAACTTTTTTCGGTGTTTGGATGTCGATAATCTAACATTCTAATAAATAATATAACAAATAATCAAATAATAAAGTGAAATTTAGAGTAAAATTTCAAAAAGTACTTAATTTGTTATAGAAAAAGTTTAACAAATACCTAAATTCGGGTTGTTTGATTTTTTGATACAAGATTCGGGAGAGTGATGGGCAACCTCTAACACACAACCTAACTCACGCAGACAGTAGTGACATGTGATTTTTAATTAGGTTTGGAGGGGAGGGGGAAGGCACTTATCCGTCGATAGTTGTTTGTTTTCATTTCACTTAATCATGTTCGATGAAGATGTATGACAAGACCGGTTAATTGTTTAGAAATAATTAGATGTCTTAGGGTAAAATGTTATTTGGTTAAATTGTTAGTGGCCTAGTGAAGTTAATTGTTCATATAACTTATTAATGGGTATGCCCAATTAACCAATTAATTTATAATAAGTTTATAATAATTAATACATTTATATTTGTAAAATTTTAAAGTTTTAAATTAATATTTTTGGGTGTCGTTTTGGTAAAAAGGAAATTTCATGGGGGTCGGTGTCAAAATTTTAAGGGGTCGCTCGGGATTACATCATACATATAACAAGCAAAAAAAAATTTCATCGGGGTCGGCCGACCCGATCCCAACTATGTGGGTATGCCAATGGTCAGAGACCAACACCTGTCGCCGCTACTTTGTCAGAAAGGCGATCCGAGTTAAATCTGAGTTAAATGGCGATGGTGGTGGCTAGCGATGGTGGTGGCTGTGGTTTGTGGTGGCTAGCGATGGTGGTGGCTGGCGATGGTGGTGCTGACTCGATGGTGGTGGCTAGCGATGGTGGTGGCTGAATTGATGTTGTCGTGGAAGTCAATGGAGGGGGATGAAGTGGACAAGTTGAGAATGAAGTGGTATGGTGGTGGCCGGCGAGGGTGGTCGCCGGCGAGGGTGGTCGCCGGCGATGGCTGTTAGTGGTGGAGGGGGTGGACTTCTTGACAGGGATGGACTATGATTCAGATTTGTGGATATATATATTTATATATATAATATTATTTTTATTTTTGAAAAAGGTAAAGGGTATTTTAGTCATTTTTGTAAAACTTAACAGAAAAAACTAACGTCAGTTAGTCTTAATACTTAAACCCGTTACAAAATTGAAAGCATAATACCCATACTTGCAACTTGAAATCCTTAATACTTATACCTGTTACTTTTCACAAGCCACAGCGTGCAATTAACTCATAATTTTAAGACGATTGTTTCGATTCATAGTTCAATTAAATACAAAGTCAACACGCAGATCAACAAAAAAAAATATTTTATTAATGTTGATTTTGTAGTTATGATTTAATTTTTATAAATAAATTTAACAAAATTAGCTATTCCCAATAATGATACCTAATCTGCATCCTATTAACTAAACTCATCAAACTTATACATCTTATCACTTGATAAAGAGAATATGCTATTTACTCCCTGAATATTCTTATGACATCTATTCACTATATAAAGTTTATAGTGAAAAGTCCCTTTATACGTTATAAACTAGCTTAGAACCCGTGTAATACATACGGGGTAAACAATTTTAATACATAAAATTCGTAAATCTTTTATATATATATTTATAAGTGTAAAATTTATTACATATATTGGGGACGGTTATCATACAAAGGGCCCAAATCGTACGAAGCGTACGAAGGGCCCCAAACCGTCCGATTAATATGATCTAGGGTTGGAGATAACGCGATGGCATAAACGTAATTACTTTGAAAAAATAACGCGTCGGCGAAGTTAAAAAGAACATAAATGTCAATTTGTACGCAAAAAGCGTGATTATTTCCAAAGCGTGATTATTTTCATAGCATGATAGCGTGATTTTTCTTTACGTATTTTTTGTTTTACGTGATTTTTGCCTTTAATGTTTGGGATTTACCATAGCAATACACGTAAAGGATAATTGTCTTAATAATCACCGTTTTTTTATACGCAAAAATTGGAACGTTTATTCTGCGTTTATTCAATTTTATGAAAAATTGGAACGTTTATTCAATTTTACGTTTTTTTGAAATTCATGTTTTTTTTTAAATCTCGTTTTTTTGAAAATCACGTTTTTTTCGAAAATCACGTATCATTAATGACTGGTATAATGACAAAAATATCCTTCCTACTAAAAATTAAAAGGTACATGCGGCGCGTTGACATCCCTTCGTATCCTTCGTACGCTTTGCGCCCTTTGTATTTAATACTTCCCCTACATATACTAAGGATATAAAATAAAATTTAAAATATGTAAAAATTAATGTATAATTGGTTTTCGAAAATACGTTAATTTGACTTTTATTTACTATTTGATTGAAAATAAAAGTTATATAATTAGAATTCAAATTTTTTATAATAAAGGATAATTTAAAATAAATGTATTTTATTAGTATAATTAGTACTTTCTTTAAAAATGTATTATTATTAAAAAATAGAGGTATATTTAATAAGAGAGAGAAGCGAAAAAAAAATGATAAGAATGAATATGAAACCGATATGTGGCATGAAAAAACTTTTATTTATTAAATAGTATAGATTTAAAATGTTTTAGCTTCAAAATTTTTCTTTAAATAATAATTAAGGATATGCTTGGTGAAAAACTATGATAAAATAGGTGTTCCTGGCTGGAAAATACAAATAAAATATAAGAATACGTAAATAAAAATTCAAATAGAAACACAACTAATTAAAGAATATTTAAGTGTGTTTTTAAAAGCTACTCAAATAGTTTTTGTTTAGAAACTTATTATTTCAAAGTCAATGTCACAGAGTGTCAGTGTCATGCGACGTCGTTGTGATCTAAGGACCAATCTTTCACCTTGTGTATGATCGAGGTTTACTCTTTTGTTATGTTTTACAATCAAATAACCTTAACTTTATAACAATGTGATGTTGAAAAGGGTATACACTCACACATTATGCCCCTAAACTTCTTAACTTTAGGATGCTCTATAACAAGCATGTATGATTAGTAACCCTTGATGGTACATAGAAAGAGAGTATAACAAGACAAAAACACTTTAAAAAGATTCCCTCTTAACAAGCCGGTATCAAGTATATAATAGACATTTCAACTCGTTTACATCACTAAAGGTATCCGGTATACCCCCGTGAAGGGGCGTGACTTGGGTGAGTGATGTGGAACACCGCCCCCTCCTTGGCATGAGGGCATGGCGTGATTGTTCTCACGGGAGCCAAACGAGGATTGTTACCGTTTCTAGCCGTTCAGTGGCTATAAAAATTAAAAAAAATATATTTTTCCCAAATTTACACTATAAGTATCACACTTTTACCTTTATTTTTACATATAAATTCTAAACTCTCTCTTCCCAATCTCCGTTTTTATATATTTTTTTTCACCTATCAAAATGAATCTCAACCATCCAAACAATTGGGTGTGATAGGCTCACCAACAAAATGCGTTTAACCAATTCCCTCAACAACCAAACGCGTTCAACTAACTACCTCAACGACTAAACGCGTTTATTTAACAAAACACGTATATCCAACCACTAGTTCCAGGATACACACCGTATATGGATCCAATGTTATTTGCTTAGTCCCAACAAAACAACTCTTACCCTTACCCTTACCCTGACTATGTTCCCGAAACACAAGAAATGCTAGAATCCGTTGAGATTGCATTATTTAAGACTTGGAAATCGAGGTTTTTAAATAAAGTAATGATGAGTAGAGTTAAAATTATATAAACATACAATTTAGTATGATGTGAATAGTGAATTCACATGAGTGGTCCACGTGTCGGACAATGAGTGGTCCACGTGTCAGTCAACGGGTGTGTTTTTTTTTTCTTTTTGGTTTTCAGCCCTTGTAGTATATATAATATACGTTTTTAACCCGTTTTATTTTATAATAATTTAGTTTTTCTTTTATAACTTTTGTTCGTTTTCAGCCCTTATAGTATATATAATATATGCTTTCTTTTTGTTGTTTTTTTTCATGTTCCGGTGTAAAAAAATTTTAAATGGAGTTGTATTCAAAAATCAATTATTTTTTTGTGTCGTATGTTATATCGAGCGACGTTACCGTTTCGGTGTCGTGACAAACCCAACCACTTATGAGCGAACAATACCGTTTGCGGTGTTGTGGTATTATCGTATCCGATATCGATAGTATTTTTGTGTCGTAAATTATAGCGAGCGACGTTACCGTTTTAGTGCTGTGACAAACCCAACAGTTTATGAGCACGCATTTTTAATTATTTTTTTGTTTAATCATTTTTTTTGCATAAAACATTTTTAGTGGGGAATCAAACACAGATTTAACTTTGGATTGATGGTTGCGCCGACTGCTTGAAGTTCACTCACACCCACCCCACTCACCCGGGTTCGAACCTTGGGAGTGGGGGTTATTTTTTAATTTTTTTTATTCGATCTTCCCAAGCTTTTATTAAGCTTATATTTTTGTTTTTTCTTTCGTAATTTATTTTTTACGTTACAAACCTTAATTCGCCCGTTTTATCATAATTACCACGAGTTACTACTCCGCCGCGGAGCGCGAGAATTCCCAGGTTGATCTTATTTATTCAATGTTTATTACATATTTTATTAGATTAGGCATATTTTTTTATGGTAATTATTAAGAAGGAAAAGGACTTTTTGTTGCAATTTGAAAAAGTCAAAGTGTTTGACCTAGCCCGAAGACGCGCATTGGTGTATAAAGTAGAACTATAAATACATAAATGCAAAATGCCAAAATCCAAAGTCACCTCTCCAGCTCTCTTTCTCCACCGGAATCGTGAAACGACGCCGTACCCTGTTGTTGTTTATCTGCATGAATGGCAATGCATTGGTTGTATAGCGCATTTTCATCTTCTTCCTCCATCGCTGATGATAACAGAACTAATAATCGTTTGTCCGATGCTCCTCGAATCGCCGGATCTCATCACCGTCGCCACGGCACCAGCTCTACGAATCATCAGCATCTCGAAGATAACGACGTCGTTCGTGCCACGTCACGCTCTATCTCCACGCCACATACTTTGCCTCTCCCTGAGTTTAGAGATCTATCAAAACGTGAAACTGCCGCCGATCAGAACTCTAACTACATTCTCCCCTCGCCTGAAGATGCTAATAAGAAATTCGTTGAAAAAGGTGGAATCGCTCACGCTGATTCAAACAGACCTCTAGGGTAATTAACAATTTCATTCTCTAATCCTCCGATTTAAGTTTTCACTGTGTCATACTATTGATAATTAACCTAATTTGATTATCTAGGGCAACTTATTAGATTCGAAAATTTATATCCAGTGGTTTGCAATGTGTATTGATTATGTAACAATCGGCCTCTCATACCGATCAATATTGTCCGTTTAGCTCGCTAGGAGCTCATGGATTTGCTTTTACTGAGTTCTCCTCTCATCCACAACCATTGCACTCAAAACGCGAAGGTGATATTTGAGGCCAGATATTCCTTATGAACCCAGGCCTCTTATGCCAACCAATATTGTCTGCTTTGCCCACTAGGAGCTCACGGACTATTGCGCCCAAAACGCGTTGGTGATACTGATATTTGAGGCTAGATGTTCCTTTATGAACCCAACATCTCTCCAATGTTGGCTTTGCCTAGGGTGTTACAGATTAATCATATGCAAGGAAAATGGAGTTGATTCCATTATGTGCCTTGATTTCACTTTTATCATATTTCTCATTTCAGCATAGCTAGCCTAGATCGTTCAAGGAACACAGAACATAAGTTGCTTCAGAAATGGCTTCAAGGATTCACTTTCACTGCAAGATCAAGAGATGGACACAAGCATGGTGACACTGTAGGTGCTCCGGCAACTCCAATTTCAAGAACCTGTGTTAAAAGTCCTATGCCATCAAGTTCTCCATTCCACAGAAGATTGTCCTTTGAAAGTCCAGCGAGTCAAACGGACAGCAACACGCAAGCCGCAGTGGCTGCAGTCCACCCGTTGCCTCTCCCTCCAGGAGTTGCCATTAACAAACCAGATTTGGTGGCAAAGACACCAAGGAAAAGTCGATGGCAAAAGGGAAAGCTTATTGGTCGTGGGACGTTTGGCAGTGTTTATGTTGGTTCTGACAGGTCTGTAAAAAACGTGTATCTAACATCTGTTCTCATATGGTGCATAGACTAATACTGTTTCATGCTTTAATAGAGAGACTGGAGCTTTGTGTGCAATGAAAGAAGTTGAAGTACTACCAGATGACCCTAAATCTGCAGAGTCTATCAAGCAATTAGAGCAAGTTATTAGTATTTCTATTGTGTCTTTGATTACATTATTTGGCTAGTATTCATACCTTTCTTATTACCTTTGCAGGAAATTGATGTTTTAAGCCAGCTTAAACATCCAAACATCGTACAGTATTATGGTAGCGAAATAGTAAGTTTTTTCTTCTTCTTTTCCCAACTGTAATTAATAGTTATATATTTGGAAGCAATAGTAGGGATCTTACATTATACACATGCAGGTTGAGGACCGGTTTTACATATATCTGGAGTACGTTCATCCTGGTTCAATCAGTAAGTATGCTCGTGATCATTGTGGAGGAATGACAGAGTCTATTGTACGGAGTTTTACGCGTCATATTGTATCTGGGATGGCTTACTTGCATAGCACAAATACTATACACAGGTAGCTGTTACATGTTTTATTGTGTGATGAAAATTTGATGCAATTCTATATACTCAGCCTGGATTAAGAAGGAACATAAATATATATAAGCAAGATGACCAATTGCAACTAATTATATGTTATATGCATCTTCTCTCATTCAATTTTGAACACAACTGTGTTTTGTAGGGATATCAAAGGGGCTAATTTGCTAGTTGATGCTAATGGGGTTGTGAAGCTTGCTGACTTTGGGATGGCTAAACATGTAAGGATTCTAGCCACGTCATATCATTGTGTTTATCTGCTTGTCTGTTCCTTAATTTTGTAGTAGAGGTCAAATGAAAGAGTTTAGGGTGACAAGTCAAATAGGTCAAGCGGGTCAAACAGGTTGAAAGCCGTCCAAAGTCAAATTTTAATCCATACAACCTTATAAATCGTTTTATTCAAACAATTGGAATATTCATGCAATTCTTTTTGCAGTCATAATTAACGCATTAGTTATTCACATAAAAAGTTTAAAGATGGACAAAGAAAATGTTTACAGGTCAACCCATCTCACACATCTTCCCACCTCTATAGTATTGGTTGTTGATTGTGTTACTTACACGAAGCACATATTGAAACTTGAATCTTGTTGCACAGCTAGATGGACAAGTTAATCTTTCTCTGAAAGGAAGTCCCTACTGGATGGCTCCCGAGGTATTATTCTGCTCCAAAACCAAAACATTTTACAAGTTATTACCGTAAAGCCATTTTGCTTTAATTATTGAGATAATAATATTTCTTGCAGCTTTTACAGGGTGAGCCACAAAAAGATGGTAGTCCTGATCTTGCTCTGGCTATTGATATATGGAGTTTGGGTTGTACAGTTATTGAGATGATGAACGGGAAGCCTCCTTGGAGTGAGTACGAAGGGGTAAGCAGAAGAAAGTAGTTCAATTTTTTTTTCCTTAATCTTAACATAAATCACGACTCACCATTTGAAGTCTGTGTAATGCAGCCTGCAGCAATGTTTAAGGTCATGCAGGAGACTCCACCAATACCTGAAACAATGTCACCAGACGGTAAAGATTTCTTGCGTAGTTGCTTCATTAGGAATCCTGCTGAAAGGCCAACGGCTAGCATGTTACTTGAACATAAGTTCTTAATGGTAATTTTTATTTTTGTCGTCAATGTTTCTGTTATATAACATACTTAAAGATTAAAATTTCATTTTTTTAGGTGCAATACTTAAGAGAGCATTCAAGATAACAGTGGCTCCGATTGCTAATCTTCCCATCCTTTCAAATTTGGAGACATTTATCCGGATGACAATTTGAAAAGGTAACATGATTTTGCTGCTGTTGTTGGTAGCTTCCCATGAACACATTTGTTGGTAACAATAATCATAAAAATATTTACAAGATATGGTGTAAAACCGTACAGTTCCATGGACTTGCCCTTTTTTATGGAGCTTGGTGTGTTCTAATTCATTAGCTAGCTTATTAGTGGTGTTTAGATAAACTTTTGGTTTGTATTTTCACATATGTAGGGAGTTGGGAAATTGTTCAATTAATATTTCCTGCCACCGTTATATGTAGAATGGAATTAAATCACCTGACCTTGAAATAAAATCAAACTGCATCGAACTAGTTAGTTTGGTGTGCTTTTTGGAACATGGTTTCACTATTTTGTAATTTTTATATTGTTATTTTATGGATTCCATTGTAGACAACATATTTGTATTGTGCTAGGACAGTTTATTATCTAAAAGATATAAGTTTTATTTAAAAATCAAAAGAAATAATTAAACAATGGAACACTACATATCCGAATGAAACTGGTTGTTCAATGCAAGGTCTTTCCGGTTCATTTTTAATAATTAAAAACCAAATGGGTACGTTTTATTCTGATTTTGCTTAACCTTATCTAATGATGCTATTGTCATTTATGAAGTTTATATTTTATAACTTCATATAGTAGATCTTAGTATTTCTTAGGATATTTTACATGTGGGCGGTCTTGTATTGCTCTTCTTGAATATGTTTTTGAAATCTTTAGTACATAGGAAAATTAGTCTTTTCTGTCTTATACATGTAGGATTATTTGACTAAATCCCTTTGTAGTATGTGTATATATATATGTATATGTATGTATTTATTTGTATATATACATAATTGAAGCTCTTCAGCAGCCATCACGACCTGGTTCTTCTTAATGGATCTTTTATCTCTTGTCATCCTGATCCAAATATCCTATTATAACACTAGAATTCAATGAACTAGACTTCCTTACACCAAAAGCACATATAATAAACACATTAGTTTAGAGTGTAATCCTGGTGTCTTGAACTATCAACTGCTTTTTGCATACTAAATGACCACCTACTCCACTTAAGAACTTCAACCCAGTTTCCAAACTCAAAAGTGCCTTCATTTCACCTTGATGTTGACTAGTTCCAAACTCTTTCTAGTGGCACACCCACTGTACAAAAACATCTGTTTAAACTCATCTTCTATTCCTATTAAGTTCCAAGTCTAATTAAGAGTTCTTGAAGCATTGGAGACATGCATTTTCCAACTATTAGTCGTCTTTTGCCTTTTGGTTTTTCAACCATTTGTATTTGGTCAACTTGATTACAAATTCTATGATTCCACTTGTCCTAATTTGACAAGAATCGTGAGGTTCGGCGTCTGGTCTGCTATGGCTAACGATACCAGAATTGCTGCATCGCTTCTTCGCCTGCATTTTCATGACTGCATTTCTAATGTGATAAACTAGTAATATATAAAATATTTCTTTTCTTGTGGCATTTGGAAATGATTTTAATAAATGTTTTGTACTAAATTAACTAATATTCTTTTTTGTGTTTAGGGGTGCGATGCTTCAGTGTTACTTGATGAAACTAGCAGTTTCATGAGCGAGAAGGACGCTCTTCCTAATCGAAACTCAGCAAGAGGATTTGAGCTTATTGAAACCATAAAAGCTAATGTGGAGAAATTTTGTCCTAGAACGGTTTCTTGTATTGACATATTGACACTTGCTGTGAGAGAAGCAGTTTTCCTGGTAATACCTCTTTTTTACGGTTTAGTTAATAAATATGATTCTAATAAAGGTATTTTAAACTGTTGTAGTATCACTTTTTAGCATATAATATTTATCTAATATGCTTAATTGTTTTCTAGTCGGGAGGGCGTTATTGGCCTCTAGCCTTGGGGAGTCGAGATGGTCTAACAGCAAATATAACTGCAGCAAACACAGACTCCATCGCCTTTCGAGTCTCTAGATGACATTATTGCAAAATTCACTGCAAAAGGTCTTAATCTAAAAGACGTCGTTGCACTATCAGGTAAAGAACAAACACTACAACAAATTAGCTAATTATACACATTTTGTTGGCATTTTCACACACATATAGGTGTAGTATTGTGACGTTACTGAATGTGGTTATGTTGTCTTCGTGTGAAGGTGCACACACGATTGGACTTGTACAATGTTTTGCTTTCAAGTTCAGACTGTTCAACTTTACTGAATCAGGTGGTCCTGATACATCACTCGACGCATCACTTGCAACTAGTTTGCAAACTGCGTGTCCGAATCAAGATGATTCGGACACCAGACTTGTCCCTCTGCACCCGGTTACAACTACAAAGTTCGACAACATGTATTTCAAGAATCTTGTGAACAATTCAGGGATTCTAGCTTCAGATCAAGTTCTTATGACTGATAACAGAACTGCGGACATGGTTACAAACTATAGCAAGTTTCCGTACTTGTTTGCTAAAGATTTTGGTGATTCAATGGTTAAGCTAAGCAACGTGGGTGTACTTACGGGGCAAGACGGGCAAGTTAGAGACAAATGCAACCTTGTGAACTATTAAATCTGTAGCTTTTAATGTTTGGATGAATAATGCTTATTGCAAACATTTGGATTCTGTTAAATGTGAAAATTTGAACTTATATTTACTTATTGCTTGAAACTTTGCTTATTGATACACAAATGTTCATCCAAATAAGTATTTCATCTTTCGAGCAAAGAATGATTTCACTTTGATAAAGATCGATCGTTTCTTTTTACTAACTAACTGCCTTCGATTCGTTTCACTTTTAACTCCTCCATCGGCCATCAGTTTGGCCCGAGCTTTCGAGAAAGGAGTCGGAGCTCTTAACCTGGAGCTCTGGATTTCTTTCCCGGATACCTCTCCATTATCATTTTTCATCAACCCGTCGTTTAATGTCGATTCACTTAACCTTTTTAAAGCTGAATCACGAGCTTCTTCAGCTGCAAGTCTTTGTTCAGTGGCTACAACCACCCGCCAATCCGCCAACGCCGCTTCCTCTTTAGCTCGTCTAGTTAACGCAAAATAGTCTTCTTGGGTTAGTTCAACGGTTGAACCATGGTTTGCCACCTGAGCGCGAGTAACTTGGTCTAGTGCTGCTTCAGCCGATGCGCGATACGCCTCAGTTTCTAACCGAACCGCTCTCAACGTGAGTTTAAGCGTCCGAAGGGTCTGTCTTCTCATCTTCAACTTCGATCTCGTTTGTTTCCCTTCGCGTATTTCAAGTTTATTTCTTTCCATTTCTTCCCTTAAGCTTTCGGAAACCCGAGTCATTTCATTGATCTCAGTTCTCGCTTTGAGATCTTCCTCTTTCTTGAGCCTAATGCTTATATTAACCTCCATGAGCTCAGATTCCAGCTTTGCAACAATCGGGTTCTCGGATTGTAGCTTTGCATTGGCTAGCTCAGACTGCAGTTTCTCGAGCTCGTCGATCAGAGGCCGCGAATCTAGCCATGACTGCATGGCTTCATCCTTGGCTTGCTTGAGTTCTTCCTTGGTTCTATGGAGTTCTTCAATCTTGTCTGAAAGTACGTAGAGTTCTCTTGCTTTGTATGTTCTGTCATCTTCATAAGAACCCATTTGTGGGTTCATGTTTTGTGCAACTTCCATGAATATATTTGAAGAAATTTGCTTGTGTTTCATCGGGTTTTATGATTTTTATCTGTAATGGTGTCCATTTGTGATGGGCTGATACTGAAGTTTTCGGCTTAATATCTGATTCATCAATAATGTTGTTTTGTACTCGTGGGTATCGATGTAATTTTAGCCGGTGTTGTATTATATGCTAAATTATTAAGTTTTTTTTATTTTAAAACCTTTTGTTAAATAAGAATTTTAATCTAAACCATCATATACTATTTAACTAGCTTAGAACCCGTGTAGTACACACGGGATAAAAGAAATCAATACATAAAATTCTTAAATCTTTATGTATATATTTTACAGGTGTAAAAATGTATTACGTATAGTAATGATAGAAACAAAATTCAAAATATGTAAAATTTAATATATAATTTGGTTTCGAAAATACGTTAATTAGTATTTAATATAATTTGATTTTCATTTACTATTTTAGTGAAAATAAAACTTACATATTTAGATTTCAAAGTTTCTTATCATAAAGGATAATTTAAAATAAATGTGTTTTTTTCAGTATAATTAGTTTTTTTTTAAATATATTATTATTTTTGGTACGTAAGACGTTGAGAACAATAAGAGCAATGAGGTATTGTTGCGGACATTGACAATGAAACCTTCGTGAAAAGGTTGGTATTCAAAGAAATCATGAAATGATTATTTCTAGCAAGTGCCAGGGCGATGGAAGCTAGATATACAACTCTATAACTTGCTAGACAAGGATGCGGAGTGGGAAAGTGTGTAGAGCAGTGATGTGTCGTCTAAGTAAAGGACGGGGAATGAGTAACGAGAGAATGTGTATGGGAAACCTATAAGTCCCAGAATCGAAAGCAGGCAACGGAGAAGACTTCTTTGAACACCAGTGGTGGTGGTCGAGCTGCAAACAAGTAATGAATTCGATAAGAGCGAAGGGGAATGCTTGACATCAGATGGATTTGGTGCATGAGTGAGAATGGAAAGATAAGTCGTGTTGGTTTGTGCCGACGCATGATTCGAGAACGAATCCTCTTTTAAGGGAGGTAGACTTGTAACATCCCGGGAATCTGTAAAGCTAATGAAACAGGTAATGGGAGGCCCGAATATGTATTAAAGTGTAGCAAGGGGCATGGATTGCCACTAAAGGTGCGTTTAACTCCTATAAGTGAACCGATTAGCCGTTTAAAACACTGTTTGAGATCAAAACGTATGAAAAGGGAACACAGGGACCCATTCGTAAAATTATGACATTTAAAAACAAGGTTTGGGAGATACCCTAGGCCATTCGGCCTAGGGGGGTTGCGTGACGGCAATAAAGGAGACGCGAGGAGAGAGAGAGGCCGGGTATGAGGCGGTCTCACGGTGGTCCTACGGTGGTAGCGGGCAAGAGAGGAACTTCGCACGTAAGGTACACCTTTAAACCCATCTGTATATATTCTTTTTCTCGTATCCGTTGTGCTCGAGAACCCGACTAGGGTTTTGGTTCGGATTAAGGTGATCGGAGGGGACGGTGAAGACGAAGGCAGGGGCGTGCATGTTAACCGGTAGTGGTAGTGGCTACCGGTTGTGGTGGTGGCTTAGGTGGACAACGAGGTGTGTGGGGGTGACGATCGATAGCGAGCGGCTAGGGTTTCAATTGGAGAAGAAGGTGGTAGCTTCGGGGATGGCTGGAAACCGATGACGGTGGAGAGGGGAGGTGTCGGCGGTCATGGGAGAAGGCTGCTGTGGCGGTGCTTCACGGCGGCGGACGACGGAGGTGATGTTTGTGTTGTGCCCGGTTAGGGTTAGGCACGACGCCGAGGTCAATAGTGGTGCGTGATGGTGTCATGCGCGGTGGTAGCACACGGTGGTGAACGACGAAGGGGGCGGGGTCAAGTCACACCCGATTTGGGTGTCTGCATGGCGGTATACGCACATGCATGGAAACCCGATCCAAACTTACGTGTTTGCAAAGTTAGGGTTTGGTGAGCCTAAAGCTTGCATGGTGAGTTTTGGAACATGCATGAGAGGTCTTGGCTCGTGTACATGTGACCCATGAGATTAAGGTTTTGCAGGGCACATGAACGTGCATGCATGCGGGTTCCTGAACAGGTCTAGGGTAACCCGGTTCGAGCAGACACGTGGATTAGGGTTTTTCATGGATGAAGGGGTTGTGCAGATGAAACGAGTATTGGGAACATTTATGTTTTCACATAGTGACACATGTTTAGAATGCACTCTGACTATGTGATCATACGTTGACAGGTTTAAGGTTCGTACGAGCAGACCGTTGTAGTACTAGAGAGGGATCTTCTTATTGGTGAGTTTCTAATCCCCCCTTTAAATATTTTAAATCTTTTGGGGCTATCGTACATACTCACGCGTTATATGCTATTAACTAAACGTGACACAAGTCATGATGTGATTTAGAAGTGTATACGGGTTAATTATATAACGATTAAACTAAGGGTCTACGTGGAGTCCTTAGAGTGTGTGGGCAAACGTGTTTGCTAAACTAAACGTATTATGAGCTTTGGGTTTTAACTAAAGAGCTATGAATTGAAACATCTAAATACGAGACTAAGGGTGTGGGTCATGTACCAAGAGTATGTGGGCTAGATGTGGAACGGTTGGTTGTGTGTCGTATAGTGGTCTAGTAGGGGTTAGTTGGGAATGAATATATGTGTCGTGCGGGTACGACTAGGAGGTGTTGTACTGTGTGTACGTACGTGGTATGTGCTTAGGTAACGAGCCATAGTCTTGCATATATGCTGCTATGTGTTACTTGTGTGTTCTGTGTGGGCTTAAGTCGTTGTCTTGATGACATGGCAAATCATGTTATGAAGGACATAGTTTATTCGGGTGTTGTCATCGTGAGGGTGGCTGGGAAGTCATCGTAAGATGACGAATGTGTCGCTATAATTAGTGGCTGGGTCCTGTAACAAGGGTAGAGTTAAGGCGAGTATCCCGACGGGGATAACCCTGACGAGGGTATTTGTAACGGGACTAGTAAATCCTTCGAAGGTAATTGTCGTGTGCTTTATATGTTATTAATTGCATGAAAGTGTTAGTCGATATTTCTTGTGAAATGATGTTGTACTTGGGTAATGAGTAGTAGATTGACCGCTGTGTCGGGACAATGTCGTATTATAACTGTTGAGTCAGTTTACCTCGTAATAGTCTTGGTGAAGGTTTATCATATTGTGCCTAGGTGTTGTTGGTACGTTAACTAGACCTCAGGTTGAGGCATGGGGTTATTTGAGAGTTAGTGGTGTAGTAAGCTCGATTATTATCAGTGAGACTTATTGGGTTATATTTGTGGGATGAATCTTGGGTGGTGAATTCCTAATGGAATGAGCCAGTAGGGTGGAATACCTGGAGGTCATTTATTTGATAAATCATTTTTATAAAGGACTAGAACGTCCTGAGCCGATATTACTAATTTTGAAATGAGATGATTTATGTTAAATCACACTGTTAGAACTCACTCAGCGTAGCTGACTTTGTATGTACATTAGATTGTTTTGTAGGTGAGTCTGCGGGACGAGGTATCTTGGCTTGGGAGCGGTGCTACTCGGGTTGGTGCGCATGCATTCGTAAGGTAACGTTAAGAATGTTAACGAGTTTAAAAGATAATACTATTTCGAGAAAGACTTCCGCTGTTTGTTCAAATGAAAGCAAAATGTTTTTAAATGAGTTTACCTTGTGATGAAATCCAACTGTATAGTGCCCGGTTTAGGGCGTTACAATAAAACAATTTTTATATGTATCGAGAGTTATTAACACATGTTGACGTAGACCAACCGCAGGCCGGTATTGTAGCCATTGGCCTGCGATTATAAATTATAAAAGGTATAATATGTGCATGCTCACAAATGAGTTGAACTCGTTTTCCGTTCCAACAATGACCAATCCCTTATGAACACGTTAACGACAGTTATGCACAGAGCGGACTTACCCTATAGTGTTCAAGTCAAATGACCCCGTAGTTTTATTTTGTTTTATATGTAATACACATTACCGTTTTTTAACTGCTTCTCGAGTATTTTGAACGACAACCCTATAAATTTGTTGTGTGATTAAAATAAGCAATGATAGATGGTTGGAGTGGTTGAATCTATTGACGTTGCCACGCTTTTTTTTTCTCTTCTAAAACAAGGTTTGAAACCTGGTCGAAGACAAAATAATACACAAGCTTGAAGGGGAAAAAGAAAAAAAAATGCCAAGATGAATAACGTGTATTTCATTCTTGTTTAAAATAAGAACATTTTCAATGAGCATCTCTATAAAATTTCCTGCATTAGTAATATTTTGCATTGGTTTTTGAAAGGTTTTTACTTCCTATGTATTTAGTGTTTTTTAACAGAAATTTTTTTTACTCCTAAATACTAAAAGTGGTTTATGGTATAAAATCTTAATGAATATTATTGATACCAAGCAACCCTATTTATAGGGAGAATACAAAATACAAAATAACAAACCCTAGCACTATTTTAGGAATAGATATCTACAAATCTATACAAATATTCAAATAATAATAATAGTGCTAATATTCCCCCGCAGTTTGAGCGGGAGGCGGACAGACGCTCAAACTGGATCTGAACTGCTGAAAAAGTTGCCTTGGAATGCCTTTGGTGAAGATGTCAACATATTGCATGGATGAAGGGACATGTAAGACCCGTATATGACCAAGTCGAACTTTTTCTCGGACGAAATGTATATCAATTTCAATGTGTTTTGTCCGTTGATGTTGAACCGCATTGTCGGATAAATAAACGGCAGAGACATTATCACAAAAAAACAACTGTAGCTCGCTGTAAAGGGACCTGTAACTCAAGTAGCAAGTTACGTGTCCAGGTGGCTTCTGCCACTGCGTTGGCCACGCCCCGGTATTCTGCTTCGGCACTGGATCGGGAGACCGTATGCTGACGTTTCGATGACCAAGAGATAAGGTTATTGCCAAGAAAAACATAATAGCCACTGGTGGAACGGCGGGAGTCCGGGCAACCGCCCCAGTTAGCATCGGAATAGGCCATTAATGAGTGAGTAGGAGAACGAACAATCCGGAGGCCATAGTCAATTGTACCCTGTAGATACTGAATAATCCGCTTCATAAAGGAAAAGTGAGGTTCTCGTGGCTCATGCATGAACAAGCACACTTGCTGGACAACATAAGAAATATCCGGCCTAGTGAATGTTAAGTACTGAAGAGCCCCGGCCAGGCTTCGGTATAATGTAGGATCCGGAAAGAGAGGGCCGTCAGAGGCGCTGATTTTAGCCGAGAGATCCACGGGTGTGGTGCATGGCTTGCATGCGGTCATAGAGGCCCGAGCAATAATGTCTTTGGTGTACTGTGGCTGTGATAAGAACAAGCCATTGGTGTGTCTGGTAACCTTGATACCCAGAAAATAATGTAACTGGCCCAAATCTGTCATGGCAAACTCTCGTGAGAGTGTGTGGATGATCTTACGTAGGAGATCATCGGATGAAGTTGTGAGAACAATGTCGTCGACATAAAGTAATAAGTAGGCCATGTCACACCCTTGTTTAAAAATGAACAAGGAGTTGTCACAAGCGCTGCTTGTAAACCCGTGGGTAGTAATGTAACTTGCGAACCGTGTGTACCATGCCCTCGGGGCTTGCTTAAGCCCATATAATGATTTTTTCAAGCGACACACCATGTGGGGGTACCTTTGATCAACAAACCCCGGTGGCTGATGCATGAACACCGTTTCCTGTAAATTGTCGTGTAGGAAAGCATTCTTGACATCCAATTGATGGATTGGCCAAGAACGTGAGACGACTAGAGATAAAACAGTTCGAATAGTAGCCGGCTTAACCACCGGACTAAATGTTTCCTCACAATCAATACCCACGGTCTGTGATTTGCCATTTACAACCAACCTGGCCTTATATCGTTCCAACGAGCCATCCGATTTGAATTTATGGCGAAAAAGCCACATACATCTAATAACGGGCCGGTTGTCCGGGCGAGGAACTAACTCCCAAGTCTCATTCTCCTGTAAAGCATGAAATTCAATTTGCATGGCATTTAACCAATTAGGGTCGAAAAGGCCTTGGCATAGGTGGAGGGGAGGGGTGACATAGGGGTAGTGTGTAGAGTGAGCTGTGGGGTGGGCTTGGTTGTTCCTATTTTGGATCTGGTGGCCATTGGGTGAGTATTAGGAGGGGGTTGGGTTATCGGAATGGCTGGAACAGAAGGGCCAGAGGGTTGGGGTGGGGCCGACGGGACGGTGGTGGAGGGTGGAACTGCTGCCCGTGGGCGGCGATTGTAGGTAATAGTGGGTGGTGGTTGGGGATGCTGGTTAGGTGGTGGTACCAGTGAGGGGTGTGGGTGCTGAAATGTGAAACCAGGTGGGATAGAGTCTGTTAAAAAATGATAGTGGGACTCCGCAGGTGGATTGTTATAGGTAAACTGAGTTTCATCAAACACCACATGATGTGATATGATGACCCTGCCGGTGTGAGGATCTAAACAGCGGTAACCCCGGGAATCATGGGGATAGCCAAGGAAAACGCACCTAACGGACCGGGTATGAAGTTTGTGGGGTTGTATAGCGGAAATGTTGGGGTAGCACGCGCACCCGAACACTCGTAAGTGATCATAAGTAGGGTGGCGTAGGTAGAGGGCAAAGGTGGGTGTGAAAAAGTTTAGGCGTTTCGTGGGTAGGATGTTGTGGAGGTAGGTAGCCGTATGGAGAGCTTCAACCCAAAAAGAGGGTGGAAGATTTGCGTGGATGAGTAATGATTGAATGATATCGTTAAGGCGACGTATCATCCGTTCGGCTCTACCATTTTGGGAGGAGGTTTGCGGGCAAGAGAAACGAAACAATAGACCATTATTCTAAGCAAAGGTCTTGAAATCATTATTATCAAATTCTCCCCCTAGATCACATTGGAAGGTTTTAATTTTTCGATTGAATTGAGTGGCAATTAAGCGGTGAAATTTAACAAAGTTTGTAAACGTTTCCGATTTATACTTAAGTGGGTAAACCCATACAAAGTGAGAAAAGTTATCAATGCGGACCATATAGTATTTATATCCGGATTTACTTGGTACCGGTGAGGTCCAAAGGTCACAATGGACAATATCAAATGGTGCAAATGTAAAAGAGTTGGAATCATAAAAAGGTAAACGTTTACTATTCGAAAGTTGACAAGAATGGCAAAAACGTAAAGACTTGTCTTTATTACATGAAAAATTAAAAGGACGATTTAAAATATCCAAAATTTGAGCTCCTGGATGACCGAGTCGGTTGTGCCACTAAGGGGAAGGTGAGACAAGAAAGCAAGTTGCAGCCGGAGTGTGTGGAGGTGTGAACGGATAGAGATCCCCGGTGCTATTGTGGCGGGAAATAATCCTTCCAGTGATGAGATCCTTCAAAGAAAAACCGAAAGGGTCAAATTCGATAGATGTATTATTATCACGGGTAAAACGTCTAACGGATAACAAGTTTTTGATAATTTGTGGGCTGTATAAAATGTGTGGTAGGATGTAGGTTCGGTTGGGGAGTGTATGGTAACCGAGACCTGACCCTTTAATTGGTAAAAAATGACCACTGCCAACCAAAATATTGCGTACAGAAGATGAGATAGGTCTTTTGATCTTACCCGGGTCAGAGGTGACATGTGAGGAGGAGCCCGTATCCATGTACCAGGATGGATCTGGTTGATTGAGTTGCATATTAGAGAAGGCCGCCTGCAAATCAGAGGGACTTAATGCATCATACCCATAGGTGGAGGGGACTATGGAAGCAGCGTGGGCCTGAGCCGGAGGTGCCTGGGCTGTCTGCTCGTGATGTTGGAACTGGGCTGCAGGATTGTAACCTGCAAAGTGGGTTGGAGCTGGTGGTGGGCCAGACTGTTGCGAGAATGCAGTATCGGGCCTCCAGGGGGCCTGTGTTGGATACGGGCAAGGTGGGGTGTTCCACCAAGCCTAGTTGGGATACGGAGAAGGTTGTTGGGCTGGGCGTGTATGTTGCTGGTAGCGTCCCCGTCCCCTTCCACCCCTGTTGTTTCGATATTGACCCCATCCCCGACCACGATTGTTAAAATAATAAGAGTTACTGGTGGGGTGTTGCTCCGGTGCCGATGGAGTGGCAAGGACAGCGTTAGAAGACTTTTGGCGTGCCGCAAGTCGGTGAAGTTCCAATTGAAGCATGCTCCGTGCTGTATCCCATGTGGTGCTGCTTTGATTGATAAAGGCTGCCACTGTGTCGTACTCCTGTGGAAGACCACGAACCAGTTGTAGTACCAGGCGAGATTCAGGCACGGGATTGCCCACGTCCCCAAGTTGGTCGGCAATATCCTTTAGCCGCTGACAGTAATCGTCCATAGAAGAGCAAGCGGTGAGAGTTAGATTGCAAAACTCACTTTTCTAAGGCGGCGGCTTGTGAGCCTTTATTATTGAGGAAGATTTTTTCTATCTTTAACCATGCGGCTCGAGCTGTAGCGTCTGTGTCAAGGACCCGGGCAAGTAAATCTTCCGATAGGGTGCTAAAGATCCATTGAAGAACTAGTGCATCAATCTCCTTCCAAACGCCGTAGTCGTCGGTGTTTTCGTCGGGTGGTTGTGTTTCATCAATATGGTCCAAGACTTTGTAAGCAATGACATGAAGCTTAAAAAGTTTGGTCCATGATGAGTAGGTAACCTTAGAGCCGTCAAGGGTGCGAACCTTTGTTTGAATGTTTGTTACCGAGTATGCCGGATGGAGGGTAGTAGAAGGTGGTTTGGGATCGCTAGTCTCGCCCTTAGTTTCAACCATGGCAGAAACTTGGGTAGATCGGCAGAAGGTGGTAACAAAGCAGAAAGAAGAAAACAGGAATTAGGGTTTTCTTTAGAACCGTAGCTTTGATACCATAAAAGTGGTTTATGGTATAAAATCTTAATGAATATTATTGATACCAAGCAACCCTATTTATAGGGAGAATACAAAATACAAAATAACAAACCCTAGCACTATTTTAGGAATAGATATCTACAAATCTATACAAATATTCAAATAATAATAATAGTACTAATAAATACCACTTAAACCTGTATTTACAGGATTTAAACTTACACCACTTTTATATGGAGCAATCACTAACCACACTAGGCCACATTACCATAAGCTCCTATATATTTAGTGACACCATACTTTATTATGCAACCCGATCTAACCTAGCCTGAAAACTTTTATAAAGGAGAATCACTAGTGTTACCCTACATCCATGCATTTAAGGAAATAATGAACCCCGAATGCTACCCATTTCATGGCAATTCATATTGGGTTTTAGTAGACCCAAACCCATGACATAATATCCTACCCCAAATAGGCAAATAGGACTTGTTTAAGTACTTTTTATATATTTATATAATATTTTTTTAATACGTTGGATCCAAACATGAGTAACCAAAAATTGGCCCACACAGGTCACAACCCACTACTAAAATGTTGAAATAGTTTGGTGGATCACTAGAAACTTAAATTATATGTACGCATGTGTTTATATATGTGTATTAAATATTATTCTAAGAGTTTTAAAAGTTTATCACATCTTTAAATAATAAACCCCGCAACCTTTGTTTTCTGGCGACTATTGCGACTTTCCCTCTCTTTGATGTTATATTATGTTTTGTAGATCTCTTATCTAAAAAAGTATCCTAAAAAATACTTAATTAGGGAGTGTCACCTCATTTTTACCTAAATCCAACCCTAAGTACTCTAAGTGTTGGCGTCACAACCCTAATACCCTAAATATTTTTTTTTCTTTTTTTAAATTAATACTTTATTATAACTAACTAAAACAAATAAAATTAATTAAAAAACTTCATTATTAAAAAAAGGTACATAAATAATAAATAAAAAATACAATAAATAAAAAACAACATACTCTTTTTTTAAATAATGGAAGAATGAAGTAAATATTTAATTTCACTTTTTTTTAAAATAACTATAAAAATATATATCTAATAACCTATCCCAGAGTGAGAATAGACAAATTCACTCCAACACACAACTCGATTTCACTTTTTTTAAATAATGGAAGAATGAACAAGCTTACTAAGTTTTTTTTTGAACGGCAAACATTGAATGTTGTAAAGTCACACCCTCCGTCATATGGGAGAGCCTCGTCCAACTCCGGCCAATATGTTGTTTTAACCGTGCCCACTTGGCGTCAGAGTTGGAGAGTATCCAAGGAAAAATCTCACTCAATACGGCCCCTTCCGGGCTTGAGGGAGAGCCGAGGCTCGAACCCTGGATCGGCGTGGGTAAAACCCAGGTGCATCAGCCTAAGAGCTAGGCCTCATTTGCATGCCGCAGAAACTAATGGGGAGGGCAGGGATCGAACCTGGGTCACAAGGAATATCAGGTCTCTCCCTTACCACTCCACCACTAGCTCATTGGCAACAAACTTACTAAGTAAATATTTAATTTCCCTTCCACAAACCAGTTTTGATTCCAAACGGTTCCTGCATTGAAATGTCAAACCGATTGCAAGCCAGCGGGTTGGGTTGGTTCCACCGGTTTCACTATACGAATCGGTTCCGATTCCAAACCGGTTTACTGTTCCCGAATTGGTTTTTTTGTCCACTCCTATCCCGGATTTAACTAAAAACTCGGGTTCTGTTATCCTAAATTGACGCCCAGGAAACTTTTTTATAATAGTGCCCATTTTTAGGTAAAAAATGGGTTCTAGTATCCTAAAATTTTCAAAGCTTATAATTATCATACCGTCAACTCATTTCAACTCTAATATCTTTTTTTCTTTGAATGGCAAATCTATCGTATCCTTATTTTTAAATTACACCAAATAAATCACAAATGCCTTAGTTTAACTCTAATATCTTAACATGGTTTTTACACTTTTATATGGATACATATATTTCTTTGTAGAAGTTTTATCTCCACACCTTGATATATTATTACTAATACTCATATTACTACCATTTTGTTAATTTATATCCTCTTTATGTGGATTAATATTTGCATAACATACACGTATATCCTCAATGTAGAAGATTTTTCTTCAAATATTGATGTTTTGGTGAGTGTATATTGTGTTATGAATTACTTATGGTGGTTGTTTAGAAAAAAAAATGAGAAAGAATCTAGTTGCTACTAAAAAAAATCAGGCTTTATCAAGTTATGTGATCCGCTTGAAAAATTGGGCTCTACATGATTGTCAAATAGGTCTTATTAGAATAGATACCGTTATTTTTTAGGGTTATATTCATTATTATAACTTCTTGTATTAACCCTCATGTGGTAGTGATGTCAACTCATTTACAACCCAAACCAATGAAGCCTAACCCACATCCATTTATTTCATATCTATCTTATTGCATGTATGCTTTTGAAAATAAGCATAAGAGAAAATCGCATTTCAGGTAAAATTGAAAGATAAACATAAATATCAAAATTTAAGGGGCGTTCGGTTTACATTGTAAGGCCCCAAACCCGGGAATCATACTTGTTGGCACAAACGCAAACTAAGTAGTTATAGACATCAAACTAAACTCAATTCATTGCGGCGGAAATCAAATAGTCAAACAATGGTCAACGACCCGACCCAAACATAATCAAAACTAAGTACTAATATTCAAATGTCTCAACAAAATGATTCATAATTTAAATGTCATCACGATCACGCACGGTAACCAAACGCCATCCAGAAGCCGCCAACTCATATCTTCTCTTTACCTGAAATACATGTTTAAAACGTCAGCTACGCTAAGTGAGTTCTATAGTAGTTAATTAGGGATATTCAATCCCGAAACCGTTATAAAAATGGTTTAAGTCTCAAAGGTTTTAGCTCATAAATCATTTATATCCAAACGCGTATTTATAATCAACGACATACGATTAAATCCCGTTCACCGTATCCAAAGAAACAAGCGAACCCAGTTCCCGCCTGACTACCATCAGACACAATAACCCGTTGACTAGCGTCAACACAATGACAAGCTTACGCTTGATACCCGCCACGACCGTTAAGTACGTGACACACTCTCATGCACAACATACAAACATTCGTTTATTGAATAATAATATTAATCACAATACACCGTCTATGCATACATTCACCAACAACTAGCTACACATGTATTCATGCCCAAAACGCTAAAACAATTAAAAGTGGGAGATAGAAACTCACCTTTTCGCGACAACCCTTGAATACTAGGACTTGTTAACTCCACGTGCTCGCCCTTCAATCTCGCACCTAATCATACATATCATACAAGTCAATACACAACTCGACACTTACGCTCTCGGTCATTCGCATAACACGGCCACACGTATGACCACCCGCGCATGCATGACGCCATGCATGGCTTGCATGCGATGTGAAAACACCTGCTCACGTCCTACGCATCTCCTCGGTTCACCAAATTCGTAAAACAACGACCCGGCACCAACAACTCCTACATATGGCTCCCGACATGCACGCATAACCCAACCAAACCTCACTCGACGCCCGGAGGGTTTCGAGCAGCCCTACCGCCCCTTCTCAGCCGTGAACCGCCCCATCGAAGGGCTGCCTTGACCGACCAACATCAACCCCGTCGGCCTTGGGCGGTTCCGACCTACCTCGCAGCTGCTGTGGCCGCCTCCCACCACTGCCACTGTCCAACCAGCCCCTCTCGGGTCCCCCCCGTCCCTCGTTTTCCGTCGCTAACCATCGTAGCCGGCCCCTTAGGGTCTCAGCCGAAACTTGCATGCCCGCAAACGGTTCCCACGCACTCGACAAATTAAAATATGAGACGGTTAACAAGATTATACCTTTAAAACCGGATGACCCATGCGAGTAGAATCACCAATCGGTCCCGTTTTCCTCGAGTTCTTCTCTTACGCAAAACCCTAGCATCACAAACTTAATAAACTATCTGACCAACGAATTAAAAAGTAATGCGGATGATCATGGATCGAGAGAATACCTTAATCCGGCTAGGAATCGCGATAACGGCTCTCCTTCTCTTTCCTTTGCTCTCTCGGCAGCCGCAACACCAAATGGGGTGTCCCCCATTGCGTAACACCCTAAAGGGGTGTCTCTCTTGGGCCGGGCTTGGCCCCCTTCACGCCCCGTCGTTCCCTGGGCTTGGCCCGTTCATGATTTTAATTGAAATCCCACTACTAAAAGTTAATTGCTCGCCAACCCCCTCTAGATTTATTTACATAAAAAGAACACCTGCTTCTACGCCTTTGGTTAGGTCCCGTTACGTTCCCGTAACATTTCCGTCCACTATATACAAACATATACACTAATCCCGTTTATTAGATAAAACCCGGGATGTTACATACATAGTTTTTTTTAAAGGAAATGCAATATGCCAAACGAATTTAAATTTAAAGAAATTGAAATCTATCAAAGGAATCGGAATTTAATAAACATTTCGTAGATAAAATAATCATGTTTTGTTTGTAAATTTACTTTGACTTTTAGCCTACAAATTCATATACTCTTTCTAACCCGCCGGCTAAGCCGGCTAAATTAGCCTGCTAAAAAACCAGTGTAGAACAGAGTTCTATTCCAATGAAATTTTGACACGTGGCTAACCCGCCGGCTAAACCGGCGCACAAGCTCACGGCTAAGTAGCCATCTTTTCTTGGCTTAGCCGCCGGCTAAGGGCCTTATAACTGCCAGCTAAGTGCAGAAACCCCCGGCTAAGGGCCTTATAACGGTTGGCTAAGGCTAAATAGCTTGGACGGACCAACTATTTTTAGCCGTGAAATTTGCCACATGTCGACATTTCATTGGTGAAAACCCATGTTTTTCGCTTACTTTTTTGCCGGCTAGCCGACGGTTCAGTGTAGAAGGCTATGTATTTCCAGGCTAAAAGTTAACGTCTATTTTAAGAATTTGCTCCGGTCAAATGACTATTTTAGTAATTTTTTCAAAAAATAAATACTTTTGTTTGAACATGAAAGTCAAAGAAATTATCATGGCTTGCCACCTTTAAAAGCAATTGAATAATAACTTATTTGAAAAGCGAACCGCATATTCAATAACACTGGTAACTTAATAAAAACCATCCCCAAAGGCTTAGCGCCAATCACTCAATTGTTTATCATAAATAATATTTGATTTCACGTTTGGCTCACACAGATCTTCCATGTGAGAGAAGTTATTTCACATTTCTTGTAAAATAATGATGTTTAAATAATTGTGAAGGAATTTTGTGACCACCAAAATCCATACTAATTTTACGACAAAGTTGCGATGGAGGAAATCAATCGCAAACCTGTGGCAAAACAAAACCATCACATATCCGTCGCAAGACAAAACCATTGCATATCCATCATAAAAGAAAAACCATCGTAAATTTGTCGAAAATAAATCCATCAGAAACACGTTAAATTTATCGACGGAGTATATCAGTCATAAGTTTGTTTTTGTCTAAAAACAATTAGTGACGAAACTTTACGAAATTTTTTCCGTAGCAAACCGTCACAGCTAGCATATTTTATATATCCAGAGAGTAAAAAGTAAAAATGTTATGGGTCATGTGAAAGAGTCTATATTTGAAGATAGCCACAAATTTTATCTAATTGGGTGGATCGGTTCTTTTAGGCTTAATCTGGTTTTAGCCTGAGACTAAGACCGAAACCGATAAATGTCAAATAAGTAGTCTTGTCCTCGGTTTGGTTACGGTCTAGTCGTAGTTTGGTCACTTGGTTGAGATGGCCCGGACCGAAAAAGTGTCACCCTAGTGCAAAAGATGTTTTTTTTTTGGTAAATTGGATTTTAATAATCCAAATTATAACATATTGATTGATAATAATCCATACTGATAATTTGATCAGTGACAGTTCTGACTTTCATTTTTGTTACCAATGGCAGTCTAGTAGCATAATCATCGATCAATTTACACTTATTTCCACTCGATTTCGCTTATACGTTTCTCCATTTCATTCAAAATTGAGCGAAAACAAGTGTAAATCAATTGTAAATCTCTGATGATTATATTACTGAGACTGCCATTGACAATAAAAATAAAAATTAGGACTGGCACGGGTCAAACTGCCTATATGAATTATTATCGACCAATAAGTCATAGTTTGGATTATTAAAATTCAATTTGTCTTTATTTGATACATTTGCAAATATGACAAATTTTTTAAATTTGACTTAACTATTTTTCTGAACAACTTTTTACATCTAAATACCATCTGACCTTGCACTTGCAAGGATTTGAATGAAGTCATGAACCCACACCATTTTTGTCGGAGACAAACACCATACCACTAGGTCATGAGTTTGAGTTAACTTGAATTCACATTTATAATAGCGAATTCATTTTTTCAAACTTTTTCTTTTTTAATTTTTATTTTCTTGTAATATACATTATTTAAAAAAAAAAATTCAAAATACATAGTTTTATTAATTTCTTACATCAAATCTCGATATAAACTTGATTGAAAACTACTTGTATTTAGAATAGAGTATTAAAAGATAAATTTCATGTAAAATGAAAATTGAGAAGAAACCTTTTTTATAAAATTATCCTGTTAGAAATTTGATTCTTTCAAATAAAAAATTGAATAATTTTTATCACATATTTATGATATTACACTTAGAAACTTTAATTCATGTAATGATCCTAATAATTTATAACAATTAATTCTTTGAAACTTTACTTAAACATCACACATTAAAACACGTATACAATTTTTTATTTGTAAAAGAAAAAGACAAACAGAATATTTAAAATCGATAGGACAAGTTGACATTAAAAAAAACTATAAAAAAAGATGATAAAATCCACTCAAAAGACAATATTATATCCGTCACCTTTGGACCAAAAATACTTATTGACATTCTATTTGTGCAACAAAAAGCAAAAAACATATTGACAGTTGACATTCTCTTTATCATTGTTTATTATTGAAATCCGATTTCTTTATACTCAAAAAACAATATTTTGTTTTATGACATAGGCAATGATACACGCATTTGCTCTCACATTCCTATCATTTTGAATGTATAAAACATTTTTCTTAGAAAATATATTTTTTTCAAATATATTGTTTTTTTTTATGATGATGATGATTTAGGTATTAATTAGATTTAGAAAATATAAGTTTTTAGGATAGAATAATTAGAAAAATAAAAGTAGAATATATGTAAAAACATAGATTATAAATCAAGTTTAAAAAACTTAAAAAGGATAAAAGATGAAGATATACGTACCTAGATTTAGGAATACCCGGCTAAAAAGAAAGTGAAGTCTCAAGCAAAAAATATAGTAATATACGTATCAGTTTTATATCAGTAGTATAAACTTGACGAGATAGTCAAACAAAAAATTGACCCAACATTATAATGTATAATTCTTTTTCAATTTTATAATGTTTGATAGTATATTGAATATCGAGTAATTAAATTGCATGAATGGTTCGTCTGTTATGCATGTTTTAAGGTTTTGATCATTTCTTTTAAAAATTATAGATATGGTTCCCACTATTTTCCAAACCGTAATGTTTTTTTCCTTATCACTAATAGGCGAAAAGTTTGTTAAATTCATATCAAATAATCATTTTACCATTTTACTTAATATCTATAACACATTTGGTCATTATCCCTACCTCCCATCTCCATCTTCCTAGAAATTAAGAATAATCTCTTTATCTTTCTCTCCTTTCTTTCATCTTCTTTGGCCACGCTCCCTCAAATGGAAACGATCTCCACGCCTCAAAGCCATATGTGGTGTTTAGTCTAGCACTTGACGACTAGAACAAAACAATCATCGTTGTTATTGACATGTTACCTATGTTACATCACGTATTGGTCAAATTTGGTTCAATGTAGTTGATTTTAAATATGGTCAAGTAGGGTTATCGTGTCATGTCGATTATATGTAATTTAGCCATGAGTGTTGAAGGTCTACCCGCAATGTTGGACGGTGGTGCGGTGGAATGCTTACTCAGAATATTGAGGTGACTTGAGTTTGAATGATCTGACTCAAGAGAGTTGCTTAGGAGCATTATATGAGTTGAGTCAAGGCAAGTTACAATTTATAGGTCTCGCGAAGGAGGTTGGAGCAAAAGAAAACTAATCAAAGAACTATAAATGAGAACTGACTGGTGCAAAGAAAAGACGAACAAGATCTTGGAAGTCATGTGACAAAAATACGAGGAAGAGATTGTTGGTGATTTTAGTGTAGCCAATGTTATTTTAGTATAAGTAGATTTATTTAAGACTAGAGTGTAATTATAGTATGCATCGATACGAGATAGAAGGTGTAAAGTATACGTTTATTTAAGACTATTATAATTTCACGCATTAACGAACCCAAGGGTTCAAGGGCACCCCACGAAGGGTACATGGGTAACATAGTAATAACTTGGCCCATCAATAGTAACTTGGGATATGAGTTATTATTGGCAACCAATCATTAACAGTAAAAGAGTTACCCTTAAGGGGTTTACTACTGATTTAACTAAATAATGATTGTTAGTTATGACCACCAATGACACTCTCTTTCATAAGGGCTGCATTGTTTTAACTTATACGATGTGATACTTCCCTATATATAAAAGAGAAGTATTTAGTCTCTATAGTTCCCTGAAGTGTAACTCTTTTTCTACATACAAGGCCATATATGCCAAAATTAATCCGTAAATAAAATCAATTCCATCTATCGCTAAAATAAGAGTAACAGGGCCGGTCCCGAGAATCCTTGAAATGTTTTGGGCCCGGGGTGTGTAAAAAAAAGCAGGCCCCTATAATATAAACTCAATAATCTTATATAAAAAAACCATAATACAATCCCTATTTTTTCTTAAGTTTGAAAATATGCTTAGGCATTTTAATTTTTATGTGGGTTTAATTACAACTTGAGCCTTTTTTTAAACAATTCGGACCATATGTGTAAGTAATGGACTAATAGGATTAGGTTTAAAACTAAAAATATATAGAATTTTTTGTATATATATATATATATATATATATATATATATATATACAAAAAAAATTAAAAATTTCGGGCCCCTGAGGAGACAAGGCCCTGGACGGTCGGCCTACCCCCTAAGGGCCGGCCTTGAAAGGTAACGTCCTTCAAGTTAGGGCAAAAACAAATATGTTGATATTAAGGAGTGGAGGTTGTTAGTGTTTGAGGGGTGGGTGGATGCGATGAAAGACGACATACACACACATGTGTGTGTATAGAGTTCTTAGCGATGGGGGGCTCATGCCTAGCCTCCCTCCAGTACCAAGCTCTCCTTTTCTTTCTCTGACACCTCACCTAGACATGTTGAGCTCCATGTCGTATCTCCTTTTTCCTCCTTTGTCTTCTTCACCAATCAACATGGAAGACATGGAGATGCTATAGTCCGTCCCGCCTTACAGTACCTAGAAGTGAGTGGGCGGGGCCGGTACTGCTTTGCCACCTCAATCATGCAACATCTTATATATATATATTTTGTTTTTATGTACAATGGTAAAATGATCTTTTCAAATGGATCTTAACTATTGATTGTTTGGATTAAGGCCTGAGATTATTTCCTACACTTCTTATATTAGAATCACTTTGTATTAAAACCTTTCTAAATCGGCGGGCTATTGTATAAAGTCTATCGAAGCCACCAGAATGCGATGTTGACTTGTGGACAAGGCGTATATGCACGCCTGTGCAATTATTACACACATTGTTAAGTAATTACGCACAATTACACAACCATTATACAACAAACTATACACGTATATAGTAATTACGTAACCTATATTCATACGCACTGACATAATTACGCATAACATACATATAATACATCCATGTTTTAGAAAAAAAAATGATTTTTTTAAGTATAACAATGCTATACTCAAATTAAATGGAATAATAAGTTTGATTTTATGGTATAACTTTTTTTTTAAATAATAAAATATATAAAAGTTATTTGAGTTAAAAAAAAATAAGACATTAGTAAAATACAACTTGTGGACTTTTCCTATTTTGTGATTCCCAACCATTTAATTCCTTTAGTTGTGTACAAGTGACACCTTCTAAGATCTCAACCGATGATTATCTAAATCAATGAGCAAGATTACTTCCTACGCTTTGTATGATAAAAATGTTCAGTTGGCCGACTAGACCGGTCAATTTTCCTGTTTTGGTGGTTAGGTTTGAACTGATTTTATATTTTATTTTTGTTTTCAAATAATTAGTTTGTATCAAAAAATTTAGAATGATAAAGATGGTTCTTGATTATATTATATATACATAACTACATATTAGCAAAATGAAAAATCTATACTATATAATAAATAAAGGTTTTTCATGCCACGTGTCGCCTTAATATTCATTCTTATCATTTTTTTCCCGCTTCTCTCTGTTATTAAATACACATATATCTTTTAATCTATAACATATTTTTAAAGAAAAATACTAATTTCACTAATAAAACACATTTATTTTAAATTATCCCTTATTATAAGAAACTTTGAAATCTAATTATGTAATTTTTATTTTCAATCAAATAGTAAATGAAAGTCAAATTACATTAAATAGTAATTAACATATTTGACCCAATTATATATAAACTTTTACATATTTTGAATTTCGTTTTCTATTCTTAGTATATATAATACATTTTTACACCTATAAAATATATACATAAATATTTAAGAATTTTATGTATTGACATTTTTTACCCCTTGTGTATTACACGGGTTGTAAGCTAGTATATATAAAATAAAGGTTAAACGACCCGTTCCAAGTTTCAAACCGACATGATCGTTAAGCCCGCCAAACCACGAAAACCGAATTATGAACAGAACCATTTGGATCTCATATACCGCTCAAACCGGCCAACTTGCTTTGGTTTAGACGGTTCGATTGATTTTAATGGCAGGGCCGGCCCCGAGGATTCGAATGCCCTACACGAGCCGGAAAAAAAAGGCCCATAACTAAATATATCAAATAAGGCCGAAAAATTAGGGCTAATATCAAATAATCATTCTAAATTAGGGCTAAAAAAATTCGGTTCATCATATACACTTCAACCCACTTCGAATAGTTGCAATAACTAATTAAGGACTAAAAAGTAAACAAATTGACGTAAAGGAATTGAAATCATGCTTATTTAAAAAAAATCAACAAACTTACAAGTGGAAGGAGGCGTCGGCGGTGGTGGCGGTCGTCGGAGGAGGCGCCGCTGCTGGCGGAGGTGGTGGTCGTCGGAGGCGCGGCTGGCTGTGGCGGTCGGTCGGTCGGAGCTAGCCTGGACAGGGGTGGGGGTCGGCGGTGGTCGACTGGATATTTTTTTTCCAGAGAACGTGTTACGTGGTTCTCTAACTGATGATAAAGAATTGATGATATGGGCTGAAAATGGGCTGCAGTGGAATATAACCCAACATTTTTGTTATAAGCCCAAATAAGTCATTAAATTTTAAAAAAAGCCCATTGTTTTTAAAAAAAAAAACGTTTTTTTTTTAAAAAAAAGGCTCAATTACTTTTAAAAAAAGCCCAATTTTATATATAATTTTTTTTTTGGGCCCCTCGAAATGTTGGGCCCACTACAATCGTGTTGCCCGCAGGCCCATTGGGCCGGCCCTGTTTAATGGTTTATGAAGACTCCTACTAACAACTAAACTGAATTTGTGATAAATCTAATAAAAAATAAACAAAAAAAATCTAAATAATATATATATATGTTTGGATCAAATAAGAACTTCTAAATATTACAAGACTTTCTGAGAACTCATGAAAAACAATTAAAAATTATTAATTTATCTAAAATACTAGTATTACTATTAAAATAAAACAGTATTATATGAATTGATATTTCATGTATTCGTATTAAATTTAATAAAAAAAATTAAATATTTTGATGAGACATCTCAATCTTAACAATTTTATAGTTCAAGTGTTATGTCAAACATTTTTTAATTAAAAAGTAATCGATATTAAAGTAAACGTTACTATTTAATTTGTCTTACTTATTAGAGCATTAACCAAACGAAATTAGTATTAACCCTCTCTCTCTATATCTGTCCACTGCCTTATGGACTCTTTCAAGTAAGCATCATCTTCCTTTTTATTTAATCATTTCCAGGCTCAATTAAAGATAATTTAATCGACGTTTGGACCAGATTAATGTTCAAACTTCAAACAACTATCATTAAACACTCCTCTTTTTCATTGGTCAATTCCTTTTAAACTAAAACATGTTCACAAAATCAAATTCCTTTTATCACCATCTACAGATCTCAACTCAATCCCAATCTCCCCTCTCTTTCAAAATCTTGTCAAATCAAATTCAAGATCTCATAAAAAGCTTCCATTTTTAACACATATAACCTCTCTTTTTCGTAATTGGAAGCAACCCTTTTGAAATGGGTGTTTGTAGCTCCAAACCCTCGTCGAAAACCAAATCCTCCGGTAACCGGAGTTCGGATATTCCGGCGAAAGATAGTGAAGTGGGGGAAATCAAGAAGGAGGAAACCGAGGTCGGAAAAAAGTCCCCGTTTTTTCCGTTTTACAGTCCGAGTCCAGCTCACTATCTTTTTTCAAAGAAATCGTCTCCGGCGACTAATTCGAACTCTAATTCGACTACACCCAGAAGGTTCTTTAAGCGGCCGTTTCCGCCGCCGTCTCCGGCGAAGCACATTAAGGCGTTGGCGAGGCGGCATGGCGCCGTCAAGCCAAACGCCGCCGCGGCGATACCGGAGGTTGATGAGGCGGAAAGGAATACTGGGTTGGATAAAAGTTTTGGTTTTTTGAAGCATTTTGGGAATAAATATGAAATTGGTGAAGAAGTGGGAAGAGGGCATTTTGGGCATACTTGTAAAGCTAAGTTCAAGAAAGGTGAATTCAAGGGTCAAGAAGTGGCAGTGAAAATTATCCCAAAGTCAAAGGTTACAGTTTTCAGATTTAAATTTGATCAATTTATTGTGATTGATATGTTAATTGGTGCTTACCCTTGATCAAGTATATGATTTGATGTATGGTGTTGTAGTTAGATCTTGAATAGGTATTGAATTTGATCATAGAAGTTGGATTCTGTTTTTGAAATGTTGACTAACATGAGTTGACTTTAATTGTTGAAACTGATTTTTAAATCATGGCTGAGAGTCTGAGTAGTTGAACATGTCAAATTTATCTAGAAGTTTACGTATTCGACACAAATTTCTCCCCGTTTTTGGTATTAGAGAACTTGATAGAAGGAAAACGACGTTTAAACTACTACCATTTTAGTTTCTTACTAGCTTTAAACAGACAATTGTCCCCAGTAAAATCTCACTCGTAAACAAACATGCAAACTGTGTTTGTTTGTTTGTTACTAGCAGTAATATTTTATTAATTTAACACTGTTGAAAGTCTTAACATTAGATTTGACAAATAGTTTGAGGGAAGTTGTTAATTACCTAAAGTACCCTTTGATAGAAGACAAAGTAAGAATAATTTTGAGCCTCCCATCACCAAAGGAAGAATCTTGTGGGTATACATCAGTTATGTTATTTTGACATTTGCAATGTTGCAATTTTAATGGAACAGTGAAATATATGACCATATGGGGAGAACTTACATAGTTGCATTTGCACCATGTTTGATGTAGATTATGAAGTATGAACATCTCAATATAATTTGTAAACTATATAATGTTTCGGTTATTAATTCAAGCTTAACTTTTTTCTGCAGATGACAACGGCCATATCGATTGAAGATGTGAGAAGGGAGGTAAAGATTTTAAAAGCTTTGTCGGGACATGAAAACTTGGTGAAATTTTACGATGCATATGAAGACCATGATAATGTCTATGTTGTAATGGAGTAAGTTGTGAAGTTAAAATTTTATTTTACATTATTTTTGTCTATTATTTGTAAATGAGTCTTCTTAAAGTTTATTAGATTGATGAGATAGACGCTAATTAATCTTATGCTTTCTTTCTTGTTATAAACACAATTTGCAGGTTATGTGAAGGAGGGGAGCTTTTGGATAGAATACTTTCAAGGTATGATGTCTATTATTTGATTTCTTAAATATACGATATGGTATTATACATGCAAGTTATTCATTCTAAAAAGATTTTTTTAAGTTTTGTGATGTGAATTTGTTTTTGAAGGGGTGGGAAATACACAGAAGATGATGCTAAGGTTGTATTGATACAAATATTAAATGTCGTTGCATTTTGTCATCTTCAAGGTGTTGTGCACCGTGACTTGAAGCCAGAGGTGAGATGATCATGTTGATCCAAGCCAAAATCATTACTTTTATAACAATGATGTACGACAAATAAGTCGTCGCACAAAAAAACTTTACAAAAAGATAATATTATGGAAATTTAATGGGATATTGCAACAAATTATTGCAATACGTATGGTCATAATGAATAAATGAGTAAACATAGCATGAAAACTTTCCTAAAATAGAAATGTTTTAGTTTTCATGTGTCAATTCTTGCTTTTGATTTTGTAAGGATGTGTTGTCACTTGTCTGCTTATTTCTTACCCCTGTTGCCCCATTGGGAATTCAAATTTTCCTTTTTTAGAAAGCTTCCAATTTAAATGACATTACTTAGCTATCTGCTCATTATCATCATCACAAATAAACTAATCATATTGATTTTGGTCCTCCTCATTGAAATAGTTCAATTTTTAGTTATTTTAATGAAATAATGCCCGGTTTGAAATTTTGTAGTTAGTATACATGGTTAAAGATTTTAATATAAAATCATAAATTACATAATTTTCACCATCCAAAAAAGAAAAATGCAATTAATTTGTAAATCTTACTAATGCATCCTAGATTTTCTGCCTCTATCACTGTGTACTTCTTCCTTTCAATAAATCATCATTTAACGGTTTCCTGGTGGCGAATCAGAATTTCCTATTTACATCCAAAGACGAAAACTCACAACTCAAAGCTATAGATTTCGGCTTGTCAGATTTTGTGAAGCCAGGTACTTTCTATATATAGCATACATGTGTTTATAAACTTTATAATAAATATATATATTTTTCTCCCATTATATCTGTCTTTCTGATTTCAACATATATGTTTTGTAGACGAAAGGCTTAACGACATTGTTGGAAGTGCATACTATGTGGCGCCTGAAGTTCTACATAGATCATATAGCACCGAGGCTGATGTATGGAGTATTGGTGTTATAGCATATATTCTTTTATGTGGGAGCAGGCCCTTTTGGGCCCGAACTGAATCCGGGATTTTTCGGGCTGTTTTAAAAGCCCATCCAAGTTTTGATGAAGTACCTTGGCCTACATTATCCTCTGAGGCCAAAGATTTTGTTAAACGTTTATTAAACAAGGATCCTAGGAAAAGAATGACTGCTGCTCAAGCATTGAGTATGTGCCACTTATTGTATAGTGCTAATTCAATTTTGATTATAAATTGATTAGAATGAAATTTTGTAGGTCATCCGTGGATTAGAAATACAAATGATGTGAAAGTGCCACTTGATATCTCCATACTGAGACACATGAAGAGTTATATGCGGTCATCTGCTCTTCGTAAAGCTGCTATACGGGTATGTTTTTTTAAATGTTACTTTTTTGTTCCAGGTTATGAAGGGACATAAAAAGTAGAGGTGGCAAGATGGGCGGGCTAGATAACGGGTCAAAATGGGTTCAACTTTAAACAAGTCAAATTTTGTAGAGGTCGGATTGACACGACCCCCTCCCCCTTTGTCCATCCATTTAAAATTTAAATAAAAATTTAATATGTTAAATTTAATTATGAAAATAATATCCTTATAATAATAATAATATAAATCTTTGGATAAAGCTATTTAGGAGGTTGAATGCATAAAAAAGAAATGTACATTTAGCCTGTTTGACCCATTCCCTTAGGTAAGTATTTTTATTTGACCCGTCTGAGATAAAAATAAATTTTATGCGAAACGTTGCAGTTCGATCTAACTGGTGTGAGGAAGTATTGATTACAACGATTACTAGAAGTGTAAATTTCAAATTCAAGATCTCTAGGTTTTCTTGAACTGAAGTAACAAATGCAGTTTTTTCTTCTCATTTGCAGGCTTTAGTAAAGACATTGCCTACCGATGAGTCATTTTATCTAAAGGAGCAATTTTTATTATTAGAACCGAGCAAAAATGGATCTATAAGCATGGAGAATATCAAAATGGTTGGTAATCAACAAAACAAATGAACTTCCTTTTGTTTGAATCAATGTCAATCTTGACTTGTTATGAACTGTTCAGGCCTTGTTGAAGCATGCTACAGATGCCATGAAGGAGTCGCGTGTCCATGATTTTCTAACATCGGTATGATCTTTAATAAAACAAACTATAGATTTATTACCAATTTACATATTATTATCTTTTAGATGATTAGAATATCATCCATATACATGCAGCTTAATGCACTTCAATATAGAAGAATGGAGTTTGATGAGTTTTGTGCAGCTTCATTAAGTGTGCATCAGCTTGAGGCTCTTGATAGATGGGAAGAAAATGCGCGTTCTGCGTATGAAATATTTGACAAAGATGGGAATAGGGCCATCATGATCGAAGAACTCGCTTCTGTAAGTAATAAAATACAACCCAAATTGACCATTTTTGCATAAACAGTTGGCTACAAGAAGACGGTTAAATGTTAGGACGGGTCAAAACAGGGCAGGTTGGGTTGAATGCTATCTTTTTCTTAGTAATTACTTGGTATCATGTTAAATATAATTACAAAAACTATATTAAAATATATCTCATGTTTTAATATATTAAAACATATTAAAACAGGACATGTTTCCTTTTTAAATGTTTTTAAAAAAAATATATACTGGTAACAATTCAATATAACCCAAATCGACCCATTATTACATTTTTTTAGAGCGGCTAACTCACACACCCTGTAATCCTACTCCAAAAAAAAATAACATTATTATATAGATGGGTTGAACTTGCCCTCTATAAGTTCCCTAAAAACCTTTCAAAATCATCATCTGTACACCGATTTAACCCTTGTTTTTTTTTCTTTTTTGGGTAAATTGCATCCTTTTCGCTTTCTATTCAAGAGCCACTACTAGAATTCATAACTCAAAATGGTATTCTTTTTTCTTGAATCTTTACCGATTATTTTTCTTTTTTAGGAACTTGGTCTTGGTCCATCAGTTCCTGTTCATTCTGTGTTGCATGATTGGATCCGGCACACTGATGGAAAGCTCAGTTTTCTTGGGTTTGTTAAGTTGTTGCATGGTGTGTCTAGTCGGACCCTTGTGAAAGCTCGTTAACGATCTATCCCATGAATGACTATGTGAGTGTGTGTATTGATGGTCATGTTGTAGGAGAAGATGCAAAAAGTTGGTGTTTCTTCCCATTGTAAATCTGTAAAATTTAGTTTCTGTTTGGATTTGAAGGTGAGATTAGTATATTTGGCTTATTTATACCTGATTTACTTTACTTAAGGATTGGACAAGAAACTAGCTAGAACACATGTATCCAACCAGCAGTGTATCATCAATTGTTTGGTGTTCAAACACAAGCATTCAAATCCATTTTGTAGTAAGCTATGGGTGAATGGGTTGTTTTTTTTTATAAATTTTGTGCAATCTTTTCTAATGATTTTATCAATGTTTGAACTCACTTAATCTACTTGTTAATATGAGATAGATAAAGATGTGAATAAAAGATAGAAGTACAATCATGACTTCTTTTAAACAAGTTTTGGTTATTTATAAAAACTTATGTGATTTCATAAATAAATTCTTGAGTGGTTATTTTCTTTGTTATATTATTCAACTTTGTTGAGACTTGTATATAACTTCAAGTTAGGTGATATCACGACTGTTTAGGAGTAGAAAAGAATTGAAAAACACATCAACGACTGCTGTTGACCAGCATTGACTGATGTCGATTTCTGTAGCAACAATAATCGGCGATGATAAAGGGGCTGGTACAGACTTCGCGAGCAGCAAACACAACCACACACAAGCACAAAACGCAATTAAAACAGAAACAAAAATGACACACGAGATTTTATGTGGTTCGGTCTAATCTGACCTACATTCACGACTAGAGGTGCACAAAAGAACCGGAACCGGAACCGATCCGATGGATTATCCGAAACCGGATCCGGTGAGAACCGGTTTTTTTAGAACCGGTCCGGATATTATGAGAACCGCCGGTTCCGGGACCGGTTCTGGGTTTTTTGACGGACCGGTTAAAAATCGGATTTTTTGGAACCGGTTTTTTTCGGACATTTTGGAACCGGTTCGGAACCGGTTCTAGCCGTTGGGGTTAAAAAAAAACGGCTATATAGCCGTTTTATGGCCGTTTTTTTGTTTTTTTTTTTGTTTTTAAGGATTGAAATTTAGTATAAATAGGTATTGGGTGTTTGTGTTAGTTCACCACAACATTCTAGCTCTCAAAACTCAAAAACGCTCTCAAAACGCAAAAAAACGCTCACGTTAAGCAAAAAAAAAAACGCTCTCATGGCTTCCGCTTCCGCAAGCACTCAAAATTCGGTTGGTGGTTCTACTAGCGATGTTACGGTTGTGTCAATACTTCCTTGCTCCCGAAACCAAGAAATATGGGCTTATTTCGATTTATGCGAAATGTCGAACGGCTCGCAAAAGGCTCGTTGCAAACGTTGTGGTAAACTTTTGGCTGCGGCGGGAAATAGCAGTTTAAGGAAACATATTGCTAGTCACGCAAGACACACTCAAGAAGGTGAAAATCAAACTCCACTTTCGGACGAAGAACAAGCTTACGATGAAGCCCAACGTATCTCAAGCGAAGAAGAATGAAAACCGATGTTACAAAGACTACGACGAAGAATATTGAAAACATAATAAATAATTAATGCTTTGTGATTCAATTATGTTTTTTGTATTTTTTTTGTACGAACTATTGTTAAATAACTTAAAAAAATCTACAAAATAAATAAAACATGTATTTTATAGTGTATCTTTGTTAATTTCTAATTTTTTTTTTCGGAACCGGTGGAACCGGTTTTTTTTAACCGGTCCGGTTCTAAATATCCGAACCGGTCCCAATAGGTTCCAAGTCTCCACACCCGGAACCGGATCCGAACCGGAACCGGTTCTAATGGATCCGGTTATTGACCAACTTTGACGGAACCGGTCCGGTTCCGAACCGGATCCGGTTCCAAAAAAAAACCGATTTGTGCACCTCTATTCACGACTGCGCTAGTGAGACAATTTTATTATGAGGTGTTAAAGATTACAATTACAATAAGCTTATATTTATAGATAGGGCCGGCAAAACAAACCCACCTATTAAATTTTGGGTGAATTAGAGGTGGGCAAAAAAACCGGTTTCAAACCGGGTCCCCGGAACCCGACCCGAACCGGGTTCACAACCAAACCGGTTTCACCCAACCCGATCCGAAACCCGATCCAAACCGTAGGTGTTTTACCAGTTTTTAAAAATTTTTTGGATACCGGTTCTTAACCCGACCCGGTCCGGTTTCACCCTCAAACCGGTTTCGGGCCCGACCCGGTTCTCAAACCGGTTCCGAACCGGTTCGGACCGTTGGAAATTTCGATTTTAACGTCTTTATAGCCGTTCCAACGGCTATTTGACCGTTTTTTTTTTGTATTTTGGAGCCCATATAACTTGTATAAATAGGTGTGAGTTGTATTGGTTCAACCACACAATTTCAAAACGCTCTCATTTCTAAAAAAAACGCTCTTATTTCTCAAAAACGCTCACGCTCGAAAGTCGAAACTCTCAAAATGGCAAACGAATCTCAACAATCTAATATTCTTGGTGCTTCTCAAAGTGTTAGTGCTCCCACGGTTGTACGGGTTATTCCTACAACAAGGAATCCCAATGTTTGGCAACATTTCGATTTATGCGAAATGTCGAATGGTGGTCATAAGGCTCGATGCAAGTTGTGCGGGCATTTTTTTGGAAAAGACGCAAACACAACTTTGAAGAATCACATTGAAAAAAATTATTGTTCGGTTAAAAAGTCTCAAGCTTCACAAGGTCAAACAAGTATGACAAACGAAGGTAATATTTTTGCGTATAATGTTGACTTGGTTCGGGAGAGGATGGCGCATTTTGTGATTCAAGAGAGTCTACCTTTCAAACACTTTGACAACGAGCGTTTGACTCGGCTTATTCAACAAACGCTCCAACCTCGCTACACTCATGTAAGTCGTGCTACTCTTAGACGAGATTGTATAAATATGTGGAAAAAAGCTAAAGTAGAAATAATAAATGAATTTGAAAATTTAAAAACCGGTATTAGTTTAACTTGTGATGTTTGGTCGGCTCCCCACAATTTGCCGGATTCTTACATTTGTGTTACCGCTCATTGGATAAATCCGGAAAGTTGGCAAATGATGAAACGTACTATTGCGTTCGATATTTTTGCATACCCCCACACCGGTGACAATTTATTTTATATTTTAGACAAAGTTATAAGAACTTTTAAAATAGAAACTAAAGTTTTTTCAATATCGTTTGATAACGCCTCGAATAATACCGTCGCGGTAAACCAACTTATTTTAAAATATAACCCGATTTGTAATGGTATTTTTTTCCATAGCCGATGTGTTGCACATATTATTAATTTAGTTGTGCAAGATGGTCTTAAACACATTGACGATGTTAGAAATCAATTTAAACAAATGTTGCGTGACATTTTTCATACAAGTCAAAGAAGATATCATCGATATATAAAATTTTGTAAAGACGGGCAAACCGAATGTTTAGGTCCAAATTGGGACGTTTCAACACGTTGGAACTCAACGTGTAACATGTTCGAAAAAGCCATTCAACAAAAACGAAGTTTGCAAATGTTTCATGCCCAACTAGCAAGGCAAAATAAAGTAACAAAATTTCCGACATCGGGTTGGGGTATCATTGAAGGTGTAGCCGATATGCTCCATATTTTTAAAACCGCTACAACCTATTTATCGGGAGTTTACTATCCCACAAGTCCTTTGGTTTTAAATCAACTTTTTTTAATGGTCGAAAAATTAAACGAATATTCCATGCGAGGCGACATATTTAAAGAAATGATACCGCCAATGAAAGAGAAATTTAAAAAATATTTTAAAGAAATGCCTCCGATTATTACTTGCGCCGCCGCCTTAAACCCGTGCTTAAATGTTTCGGGTGTTGAAACTTTAATTGAAAAAATAATTTACGGTTTGGATTTATACGAAGAAGACGTATTTTTAACGGATAGAGCAAAAACTATTTTTACACAAAATTTGTCTACTTTATTTACTATTTATGTTGAAAAATATGGTACAACATCTACCGTTCATGAGCAATTTAGAAACGCTCCATCAAGTGCAAATACTAGTCGGAGTTCAATGTTAAACTTATTTAATACTATACTTAATGAAAATAGTAAACGTCAACGGGGTAATACCCCAAGTAGCGAATTAGGTAGATATATCGGTTCGGATTTTTTAACCGGTATGAATGCTCATGATTTTGAGACATTTGATATCTTGGCTTGGTGGAAAGGGAAGGAAAACCAATTTCCCGTCCTATCCGCTATGGCCCGTGATCTACTAACCGTCCAAGCTTCTACGGTAGCTTCGGAATCTGCTTTTTCTGTTAGTGGCAGGGTTGTTTCTTTACGAAGAACAAGACTAACTCCGCCATCGGTGGAAACGTGCATTTGCTTAAAAGATTACTTGGACGCGGCGGAAAGAATACAACATATATCTTCCCTTGAAGGCGAACTCGAAGTCGAGGGAGAGATATACGAGGACGAGGTGGAAGGAGGATTGATTGAAGCAATCGGCGAAGACCTCCTACGAGGGAGTTCGGGATCCGACTAGTACCGACTACATCCGACTAGTACCGACTACCCGGATTTTCAATATATCCACGAAGAAGACTTTTATATTTAATGTATTTTTAATTTGTAAACTTTTAATTATTTGTTTTGTAATTTCTAAACTTTATCTTGTATGTTTTGTAATTTTTAAGTTAAGTTAATATCTTTAACGGTTAATTTTTTAAAAAATTAACGTTTTTTTTTTTTAAAATCCGGGTAAACCGGTTTTGGACCCGAACCGGTTTAGTAGCCAACCCGGTCCGATCCGGTTTGGTAGGGTTGGGTTCGATGATCCTGGAACCCGGTTCGTGACCCGAACCGGTTTGTACGTCGACCCGGTCAAAGCGGGTTAGGCCCAACCCGACCCGGTTTTAAACCCGAACCGGTTTAGCTTGAAAACCCGATTTGTACACCTCTAAATATGGGTGTTTATGATAACATGGGGTTATTTTGGGCACTAAGTAAATTTTTAATGGGTATCTTTGGGCTGAACTCTAGGGCAGAAAATATCAAGCCGGTCACAATGGGCAGAAAGTTATTAAAAAAAAGTCATCGAACTTTCGTTACAATTTTATAAAAAAACTTTACTCTATTAAAGTTTTGTGGCAAATCTGTAAAAATCTATAAGAAACAAAATTTGTGTCAAAAGAAAAAAAGTCAAAAATTAAAGTTGTGGGATAAAACTTACGTTTAAACACAGACTCGCTATAGCGTACCATTAAAAAAATATTCAGATCGCTGATAAAAAAAAACAAAAAAATAAACACGTGCATCCCGTTTAAAAAAAAGTTAGCGAACGAAAGTGTTTAAAAAAAAAATACTCAGCGAACTTTTACTCTATTGAAGTTTTGTTCAAGTGGCTACTATTAACTTTTTTTACCATTAAAATCCGAATGGTAAATGCATAAAACAACAAAAGCTAGGTAAAAATTCTTCGAAAAAATTCCAAGAATACTATTGTATGGCCGACACAAGAGGATATTAAAATATAATATTCTTTATCTGATAGTTGTAACATATGCAATTATGTTTTCACACTACTAATGGTTTAAAAACGTTTTTTATTCAAAAAAAAAAACAAAAAAACAAACCCGTGCATCCCGTTTAAAAAAAAAAATTAACGAACGAAAGTTATTAAAAAAAAATACTCAGCGAACTTTTACTCTATTGATGTTTTATGGTAAATTTGTAAAAAAAACACAACTTTAAGTCAAAATATAAAGTTGTGACAAATCTAAAAAAAAAATAATTTTTTTTGTGTCAAAAGTTAAAGTAGTGCAAATTTATAAAAAAAAAGTTTTGTGTCAAAAAAATAAAAAAGTTTAACTACACTATTCAATCTAATGGCCAATTATAGATATATAATATCTTCTTGTGGTAATTCAAACATATAACCTGTGGGTAGTATCTTGTGGACATGGCAATTTGCTTTTTCTATCAATTTTTAGAGTAAATTACTTTTTAGTACATGACGTTTGACCATTTTAATTATTTAGTCCTTTATGTTTAAATCCGTCTCTTTTAACCCCCGACGTTTCATTTTTGCTTCTATTTGAGTCAAGATGACTAACTCTGTTAGATTTTCTGTTAATTTTTTTTTCTAAAAAGACTAAAATACCCCTCAGGGACTCAAATGGTTAAAAAGTTGTATGTTTTACTCTCCCTCCTCTCCTCCTCTCCTCCTCACCACCACCACCACAAACGTAGAATGCAATCAATTTCCGTCTTCTTCTCTAGATTCACACACCAGTTAAAGTAAAATCTAAATGGTTTTTTGATTATGAAATTAAACTGAATCTAAACCCGATTTAAATCAAATTAAAGGACAAGTCGTCGCCACCTGACCCATCGGAGGGACCACCGCCTCCGCCTGTTCCAAGTTTCCGGAGAAGCGAGGACGCCTGAACGGCGTTGTTGCCGTCGTTTGGACGCAAACCCACCGTGTCGCCAGCCTATAGCGACTTATTTCCGCTAGCACACGACCGCCGCTGTCAGTGAATGCAAAATCTTTGCATCCATTGTTCTAATCTAAATCAACAACCATATCAACAAACTTGAACTCACCAGAAACCAAAAGTCAACTTTTTTCTATTTCTGTGTCTCTCAGGCATAACAACAAACAGTTGGCAGACAAGCCCTAATTACAATTTCTCAATTGATCTTATAGACTTACAACAAACAAATCACGTAAAGAAGAGAGCAGTGCACATAAATCCAATTCATTTCCGCCATTGTTGCCTACAAATAACAAGGAAAATCATACCCTTGTATAGCTGGAAAAGAACAAAATTTTGAAGTGGGTATTGTTGAATTTGACAGAGAAATGTAAAAAAGATTAATTAAGCAAGGGATGGAAACCGATTGTCTGACCAAATATCTCATATGAGATATTAATTTTGAAGTGGGGGTGAGGGTGGTGGTGGTGGTGGGGGTGGTGGTGGTGAGGAGAGGAGGGAGTGTAAAATATATAACACTTTTTAACCATTTAAGTCTCTTGGGGTATTTTAGTTTTTTCAGAAAAATTTAACAGAAAATCTAACAGAGTTAGTTATCTGAACTCAAATAGAAGAAAAAATGAAACGTCAGGGTTAAAAGAGACGGATTTAAACATAAAAGACTCAAATAGTTAAAATGGTCAAACGTCAGTGACTCAAACAGTAATTTACTCCAATTTTTATTTAATAAATTATTAAAATATTCAATTTACTATATAGATCACGGGCATTGTATTCACATCATTTTATAAGTTTATTAATTTTTTTTTAAGTTTGTTTTATTTTGAATCAGGCATATATACACATTAGTGGTCATATATATATATATACAATTTTTTTTCAAAGCGACCCGTTCTGACCCGACCCAAAATGACCTACTTTTAGAAAAAACCCGTTCTGACACGAACCCATCCTGACCCGGACCCGTTTTGACCCGTTACCCTGACCAACCCGTCCGTTTTGCCAGGTATATTTATAGACTAGAGATTAGGGTTTTAACCCTTTTCTAAGTTCGAGTTTTTGTGAGCATAAGCAAAATATGCAAGAACCATACCTAGTTTCGTTATTGATATGTTTTTATACAATACACAACATGTGTAACCATAATAAACAACCTTACCTAAGCACGGTCATAATAAATAACATACACATACAAATACAACCCCTGAAAGATACATAAACAAATAAGAGCCTACATAAGCAGCAGCCACACATTCATCAACCATAACATCCATAAGATACATTGTACATACCATACATTCATCCAAAAGCATGACATTGTTCATAACAAACAAATAAACACACACTAAAGTCCCACACATAGTAAAACTATTGATAGAGTCTAGGGAGAGTTAGACAAGGGTAAGCCTTACCTCTATCCTAACGGATGGAGGGGTTGCTCCACTGAGATCTCTGGCTCCAAAAAACTCTTTTTATTTACATGTAAGGGGGATCAAAAAAGGTGAGTAAAGGGAATCAAAACAATAACTATACCATAAAGTAAACTATACTAGAAATAGATAAAAATAGCATAGAGGGAAGAACAAAGTAGCACGAAGCCCCTTAAAAAATCCTATATGCTTTCCTACAAAAGTCTATACACCTAGGCAAACGCTAATGCAAAGTTAAGGCTAAGATAGGCACATAATGTAAGAAAAGAAACTAAGGCCATAAGGAAAAAAGTAATGAAACTCTATACCAATCCCTAAAAGTCTATAACCTTAATTTCATGTCATCAGATATGTTCAAGTCTTGCAAATCCTGCATAATCCGCTCATCCATGTTAGTTTAGGTCCGCCTCTGTTCCTCCTCCCCTCCACTAAGAATGTTTCCACGGTTCTTATCGAGCTGTCATCTGTTTCTTCTTCACATATCCAAACCATCTTAATCTCCCTTCCCTAATCTATCCGAGATACATGCCACTCCTATTTTCTCCCAGAAAACTTCATTTCTCATATGGTCCATCCTTGTACACCCATACATCCACCTCAGCATCCTCTAATTTCTCACGTATAACATAGCTAGTCGAACTGCAACCCTAAAAAATTTCCCCTTTAATCTTTGGGAACCTCTTGTAGCACAATAATCATGTGGTTGCTTACCACTTGCACTACCATGCTTGTACGCGGTGGGCTACATCAATGTCTATGTCCGCGTTACTTTGGATAAACGACCCTAAATATTTGAACTTGGTTGTATGCGAGGCAACTAGGCTTTCAATACTAATTTGTGTATTCTCATCGTTTGCACAAGTGAAGTTACAATGCAACTACTCAGTTTTAGAGTGATTTATCCTTAAATCTTTGAGCTCTAGGGTTGCTCGTTAGTCCTCTACTCTCTCATTCAGGATCGTTTTACTCTCCGCTACTAGTACAATATCATCTGCGAAAAGCATGTACCACAGGATTGCCTCTTGGATCTACTTGTTCATACATTACCCAAAATCATAAAGTAGTTTCAAATACAAGACTTAAAAGAGAAAAACCATCCCATTGAAAGTAGTGTCAAATCAAGCACTTGGGCCTCCTTGACATTTGCATGTCCTTGAATTGTGGCCTTTGTTCTTAAATTTTGCACATGTCACAGACCTCCACTTCCTTGACACCTTGCCCCTTATATCCATTTGATCCTCAACCTCCACTTGATCCTTTCTCCTTTTCTTCTTGGTTTTGCCAGTTGGGGTATAGTGCAATGGTGGGGTTAATGTAGCAGGACATTTGGACTTCGACCACAAATTCTTTCCATTTATTGGACCAATCTTGTAGGAGTAGACCCTTTTCCATGTTTCCAGTGAGTAACAAGCATTGACACATGATTTAGGTAGCCCAACCTCCTGCCAATTAAGCGTCATGTTCCAGTTAACAACAACACCACACTTGCAAGGTATTCCTGTCAATTCCAATCCCTTGTAACCACACATTCTATCAACAACATCCACAACAATTTATCATTTTTTCTTGATATATACAAAACCCAACCCAAGGACTCTCAACACAACTCAACCTACTTTTTATTTTTTTTCTACTGTTCCCTTTGACTGTAATTGGCTCAATGGCAGTATCTTTTAGTGGATTAGCCCTACCATCATCTTTTGGTGCATTAGACCCATCACCTTTGTTGTTAACCTTTAGTGAGAAGTAGTTGGAGTTGTGCTAATTAAACACAAAAAATATAGAAAAACCATAAATTGGTTACATTTAGGGTTCCTAACAACCACATCTTAATTACATTTATATTCGTATTCAGGAAAAAAAAATTCAAAACGAGAACGTACCACAAACCTTCTCTGCTACAAAATCATTGCACAAACTCTTTATCACCCAACCCATAATGGTTTCTATGTTCTTCGCAACTTCAATCTATTAAAAGCGTTTGAGGTTAGATGGATAATCGCTCACTGTAATCGTCGATGAAGATGAAAAGTGCAAACAGGAGGGAAATATCGTACAACTGACAAATAAGGATGTAGAATGAAATGTTAGGGGTTTAATGGTTTTGCAACATGAAATTATTAAAATACCCTCACATGCAGAGCACGTGTGTGGCTTTCAGTTAAATATAGATGGCCATCCATTCATGGACCATTAGTGTTACCGGTGTAATTTTTCGAAGTTAGCGACTAAACTTGCAATATGATCTAACCACACGGACCATCCGGGTAATTAACTCTTACATAAATGAACACATATTAAAATCGTATCTTTTATCATTATGCAAGTCAAAACTAAAACTTTATACCTTTTCTCATCGTTTAAGTGAATAATCTCCGTGCTTTAAAAAAAGTATTTAAATTGGCTATAATACCCTCACGTTTTCTTAAAATAAAACACCGTTTTTTCTAATATATATATAAAAAACATCATTACTCCAGTTAAGCCATTGATCGCTACTAATCATATAAGTTCTCACATTATTTATATTTCTGTATCGAAAAGTCTCGCTTTTTATATTTGGTAGAATTACATATATCCCCCTATTTTCAACCCTAATTACATATATACCTAACCCAAAACTTAAATTACATATACCCCTTTTTTTTTTTTATAAAATTACCCTTTTAACCTTACAAGAAATACGACTATTCTTATTCCATCTATCCCAACCATAACCTTCCGATTCCCGCTTTCGATCGATTCCAACATTCATCGTCGCTTTTGATCGATTCAATCATCCAGTTGGGTATATATGTAATTCATAAAGGGGATATACGTAAATAAAATTTTGAGTTGGGTATATATGTAATTAATGAAACTTTTAAAATGATATATGTAATTGCCACTTTATATTTATGTTTATTATAAGTTTTGAGGGAGATGACATTTTTGGTTAGCTGTGAAGCCTTTTGGAAAAGTCCAACCTAAAATTGGGCCGAAAATTAAATTTGCCATAATTTAAATGATTTTATATTACTTCTAAAAGGATGGGCAAAACATTGCTTGATGATCGTTATTTTATTGACCGAAAACGTAAACTCTTCGTTGTATTTTTAAAATTTTGAATAATTTTAAAAAGGAATTATAGATTGTCCTATTTCTACTTATCCAGTGATATTAATTATGTAATTCTAGGTTAATTATACTAAAATGTAATATACTAATTATTACCGTATGTAACATAACTTAAAAAAAATGCTCACTTTTTACCAAAATATATCTTTCATAAAGAAATCTAAAATAACAATCATCATTATTTTTGTTTTCTTGAAAATAAAAAAAATATATGTGGATGTAGCAGAGGGATGTGGCTGCTGCTAATAAGATATATTAGGGTGAAGGGGACATCTTCGGGTGGAGGGTGCGGATACTCGGGTAGACGCGGGTACACCGCCCCCCAATGATTCGGGTACCCCTTGCGGGTATTGTTTTCAGGTATAACTACCCGAGAGTGAAGGTTGGATTGTAGCCATTGTCAATAAAGAAAAAGGCATATTTGCCCCCCTTTTCTTTAATTCGCCGTTAATTTTTCATCAAATTTGTTGCTTCACCTGCAAACTTGTTCTTACCATCATCAAGGTTCATCAAGCTTTAGTTTTTAACTGTTTACCCAATTGAAAACTCTTACATTAGCTTCTTACTTCCATCATCCACCAGTGTTCTTCAATCTTGAAATCTTGATTTTTTGCACTGTGATTCTTTATTTATTTTTTTTTATTTTTTGTTAAGTTTTTGTTTTCTTGGTGGTAGTAGGGGCAATCAGTAGTACTTAGAGGTGGGTTCGCAACAAAAAGTCAAGATTCACTTGCCTTTTTGTTTTTCATGTTTGGATCTAGCCAAATTAACAAGAAACTCAAATCTGGTGTTCATTAATGGTGGTTTTTTATTAATTTTACTTGTTTTAGTTTTAATAAAGAATTAATTTAAAAAAAGAAAAAAAATTCTTTAAGGTATTAGGGTTGTGTTCCCAATAGTTTAGGATATTAGGGTTGAATTTGGGTAAACATAAGATGACACACCCTCATTGGGTATTTTTGTTAGGGTAGTTTTTTGGTAAGGGTTATGCCCCTTTAACCCTTAACATTAATACACATTAATTAATGTTTTAGTCTCTTTAACGGAGGTCACATGTTTAAATTCAATTTTTAATGTTTTTCTATCTTTAACTCTCTTAATGCACATATGTTCAGTGCCGGGTGGTTTATCGAATCGAATTCGAGTTACTCGAATCGGGTTATTTAAATTTTAGAATTTTGAATATGAGTTCGAATTCGATAAAGACTATATTTTTTTAAATTATTATATTTTTTAAATTATATATAAAATAAAAATTATTTTTAAATTATGATTTGTTTCGCACCAAGGAGTCTTAAATCAAATGGATTTAGACATTAATTATAAACTAATTGCTCATGGAGTCTTAAAAAAAATTCTTTAAGGTATTAGGGTTGTGCTCCTAATAGTTTAGGGTATTAGGGTTGAATTTGGGTAAACATAAGATGACACACCCTCATTGGGTATTTTTATTAGGGTAGTTTTTGGGTAAGGGTTATGCCCCCTTCACCCTTAACATTAATACACATTAATTAATGTTTTAGTCTCTTTAACGGAGGTCACATGTTTAAATTCAATTTTTAATGTTTTTCTATCTTTAACTCTCTTAATGCACATATGTTCAGTGCCGGGTGGTTTATCGAATCGAATTCGAGTTACTCGAATCGGGTTATTTAAATTTTAGAATTTTGAATATGAGTTCGAATTCGATAAAGACTATATTTTTTTAAATTATTATAATTTTTAAATTATATATAAAATAAAAATTATTTTTAAATTATGATTTGTTTCGCACCAAGGAGTCTTAAATCAAATGGATTTAGACATTAATTATAAACTAATTGCTCATGGAGTCTTAAAAAAAATTCTTTAAGGTATTAGGGTTGTGCTCCCAATAGTTTAGGGTATTAGGGTTGAATTTGGGTAAACATAAGATGACACACCCTCATTGGGTATTTTTATTAGGGTAGTTTTTGGGTAAGGGTTATGCCCCCTTCACCCTTAACATTAATACACATTAATTAATGTTTTAGTCTCTTTAACGGAGGTCACATGTTTAAATTCAATTTTTAATGTTTTTCTATCTTTAACTCTCTTAATGCACATATGTTCAGTGCCGGGTGGTTTATCGAATCGAATTCGAGTTACTCGAATCGGGTTATTTAAATTTTAGAATTTTGAATATGAGTTCGAATTCGATAAAGACTATATTTTTTTAAATTATTATATTTTTTAAATTATATATAAAATAAAAATTATTTTTAAATTATGATTTGTTTCGCACCAAGAAGGAGACTTAAATCAAATGGATTTAGACATTAATTATAAACTAATTGCTCATGATAATCAACTTTCTAATCTGTTGAGTAGATTAATTATGGTTTTGGTGTTCATATCGAGTGTTTGAAGGTTTAAGCGCAGATAGGTATGATACTTATCTGATCAGAATACTTTTAGGACTATTTGTTTCATATATATTTTGTTGCTGATGTTTAAGCACAGATCTGTGTATAAGTGTTTTTGTTTAATAATTATTTAATATTAATTATTTAATGGGCCACACTAAATAGAATAATATATTATTTTTAATTTTAGTTTTAGGGTTTTTATTTTTATATTAAAGAACATTTTGGCTATTTTACATTCAATTAAGAGCAAAAATTAACAGACATACAATCTGAGGACCAATTATGTTACCTGTCATTATACCATGGAGAGCAAAGATGTAGTTTTTCATACTGGGAGCCAATCTAAAATACTGACATAACACAGGGACCTTTCGTGTAATTTACTCACCTTTCGTGTAATTTACTCTTTATTTTGAGTCTATTTATGTATGTTTTTCTAAATGAATGAGTGTGGGGTTTTAACTTTCTCGTCACGTAAAAGTGTGTGTGTTTTGAGTGTTTGTATTCAAAGGGGCCTGAACCATGTTGCTGCTATTCATTTCATTACAAAAATTGCTTGAATATTCATGAATTGATGTTATTTGGGTGGCAAGAACAATTATATCTTTATTAAGAACTCATTACTAAATGTTAATTACAACTTATTTACTTTCCAATTTTTGATACAATAAACACTATTTTTTGATGTTTACAGATTGTGATATCTATACTTTGACTTTTGGAGGTCAAAAATACTATGAATTGAAAAGCTAATGTAACCGGTCAAGCACTCGAGCAGGTTAGCATTTTGGTTTTGTATCACAGTGGCTTCATTTTGGTTCCATTCACAATATATGTATAGCAATTATCTAATATGAACCATGAAAAGAGAGGCACAATTTTGTTTTGAAATTGGTTGGAATGTTGGGGAATTTATATTGAACATGATGCTTTTATTCTTTCTTACAAATGCTTTCTATCTGTGTTTCATTCTTTTCAAAACTTAGATATAATAATCCTTCATACAATAACCCTAAACATGATTATGTATTTATAAGGCAATCATAACTTGGTCAACAAGAAAACAATTAAAACCCTAATTGCACCCCATAAGCTCATTAATAACATTTAATAAAACTCCACGAATCCACTAGGTCAGACCCTCCATGTACTCGTGTTGGGCATATTTGAATCGTAAATTACCAACAACTACAACATAGGAACCTCACATTCAAACAATGATCATTTCTACAAGGGTATGAAAGGCATTGCTTTTTTTCTTCTTGAATTAATGTTATTTATTAGAAGTCAACATAAGAGAAAAATATAACAACACAAAATAATTATTAGTTAAGATTGTAAATATAAGAGAAAAAAATAATATAAAAAAGAAATAAGGATAGAAATTAATGATGAATGAGATACGTGAGGTTTTAGAAAAACAAAATTTAAAGTGAAATATTATTTGTCGTGTTGGACATGTGGTTGGTTGCTCCTGTATCGAGGTACCAGTTTTGATCCGAGTTCAAAGTCATGGTATGCAAAGCATGCTCAATGTTGGTGGGAGTGTAGTAGGACTCGTTACCCAGGTAGAATTGTGAGGGAGGGATCCAAGGATGTCCGCAAATGATCCATGACATGGCTGTCCTCGGGAGGCAGAAATGGTAGGGAGAGTTCCAACCCGGTGGTGTCCAAGCCCACTGTGGGTAGGAGTTTTGCATCCAGAATTGGTCCCCATATTGACCACGTCCACGAGAACGACCCCGGCCCGGGAACGGCTTCCACAGTTGCCACAACCTCCTTGGTTTGAATCTGATTGCCAGCGGCCTTCACTGTTACGTGGCTGCTGGTCTATGCACTCACGGCCTGAGTGAGGATGCTGTGGTGAGGGGAAGCCATCGTTTAGGGACGAGCATGTGGTATTAGCATGTAGAGCGGTGTCTAGATAGGATGTCTGGTTTGCTTTACGTTATTCTTCTAAGATGAGTCTTGATCTGGCCTCAGAGAAATCTGGATGCGGCTTTGTTTGTTGAAGTAGCATGGAAACTGCATCAAATTAGCCATTGAGATCGGCTATAAGTTGTAACACAAGTTGTTGATCGGAAACAGGAGCATTCACATTAGTCAATTGATCAGACAAAACCTTTAAAGCTTGACAATATGCAGAGACATTGGGGAAGGAGTCAAGCTTGGTGTTAGACAGTTTGGTATTAAAAAAATAGCCCTGGAAGATTGATTATACCGGAAGATGTTACCCAATGCTTGCCATGGTTGGGCTGCAGTAGAATCATGTTTGAGAACCGTGTGCAACAACTAATTGGAAATAGTACTGTAAATCCATTGCAAGACGATAGCATCAATACGAGCATCAGCGGTTGCCTTTTCTTTGAGTTTGTCGACGATTCAGAGATAGTCGATGTTGATGGAGGCAGCTAGGTTTAAGGGGAGCAGAAGGATCGGCGCTTGTAATCAGAGAGGATTTGGTGTTTGCATTTGTCAAATCTGTAATCCATGAGGTGTGCTTAGCATTCATTAATCCTTTCTGTGGAAATAAAATTCTCGTTAGAAAGTAATAAACAATCAGAGAATGGAAATATGGTAACTTTGGAAGACTTACTAAAACTAAAGTTAGGGGTATAAAGTTTTAAAGCATCTCATTTCTCTTTCAATTAAGTTTCAACTTAAACTATCTTAACCATCATATTCGGCCCAAATCATCACTTTTAGCCACCTTCTACTTTAATTCATTAAAAAATATAACTTCCATATTCCTTTTGTTCCAATAAAAAAAATGGATGCCTTTTCAAAATAAGTTATTGCATGTAACCCCTTAAACTTTTTGGGTTACTTTTTGTATATTATTTGAACTACGTTATTTTATGTAAAAAAAGTTGCATTGTTTCTTTATTAAAGAAAGATAGCATTAATTTTTCCATTCAATTGAAATGTCATTTGATTAATTAAATAATAAAATGAAAGAAAACGCTTAAGAAGGTGTTACTTATGTTCTTTAAGATACAAAGGTTGAGCATAGAACCACTGCAACAAAAGTCGTCTGACACGACGGGTCTATACCGTCGACACCCACCATTTTGTCGTCGGGATAGCCTTTTCCGACGACAAGTCGTCGCAATAGGCTTCGTCATTGTTAATTTGACGCTAAAGGTGAAAACGTCGTCGGTGGAGTGTCGTCGAGATAAGTTAGGTCAATCCCGATGACAAGTCGTCGTTATAGTGTCGTGCCAAAAACATTTTTTTAAAATAAAAATAAATAAATAATAAAATAATGTCGTCGGGGAAAGTTGTTGTCGCAATAGGGTAGTCGGGGAAAGTTTGACCTAAAACTTTGAAAGACTGTGAATCAATCGCTTATAATGTGCAACACTACTTGTGTTTGAACAATTTATGTCATGCAATGTTATTTTAAGATTCTTCTTGCATGAATGTATATCTTTTGAAGTTAAAATTTCATCTCAACATTTTCAAATATGTTATCTAAAACCAGTGTTTCATCATTCTCCTTGGTCGATTTTACTATGAGATATTTGAGGGATTTAATCTTGAATTAGTTAATAATAAAAGTTAAAAGGTCTGTTTTGAAAGTTTTATAAATTATGTTTTAATTCTTGGAGAACAAGTTAAAATAGTATTATAAATAGGGGTCTAGGTTATTATGTTATTTGTCCCTTTTTTCCTTGATTGTTTGTTCGTTTTGTAAGTTCGTTTGGTAATAAGAAAAGAGTCACGGGTTTGTCCTCCCAAATATCTCGTGTTCGTGTTTGCTTGATATAATTGTTTGAACCATCTGGGCCAACAATTGGTATCAGAGCCTCTAATTTGTTTTCCTTCTCGATTATCTATTTTCTTTTCAATCCTGTTTCATTGATCCATTCGGCAAACACTCATCAACAATCCAATTCATTCTATATTAATTGTTTTGCTGCGATTGGGTTTTCGGAAAAAGACGCCACCGACAAAATGGTTGATTGCAATTCACTCCAATATCAGTTTAATAATTGATTGTGACTTGTGGTGAATTTCAAAGTCAACACCCTCAAAATTTTATTTGTTTTCTCAGACGCCATATTTTATAGCTTTGAACCCTCGGCTAGTGGGCTTGACTCTTCATCAGAGTACACGAACCGAAGTAAACCCTAGCCAACCAAAAACAGATCAGTCGCCGGCAGCAGTAGAGAAAGTCGTCAACCTTGCTTGTTTCGTTTTTTTTCTGATAAAACAGAATCGCTCAGACTCGCTCAGACTAGACCAGAAGCTTTGAAATAATGGCTGGTGATATAGAAGGGAACTCAGTCTCAGGAACATTGAAAGAATCGATGGATAGTTTTGCTTTGCAAGCACCGAAGTTAACCTCGACCAACTACGCAGTATGGTCGGTTATGGTGAAGGTCGTCTTGGGTGCGAACGGTTTGACAGATGCGATTGATAAAGAAAAAAGGACCGGAATTGAAGAAAGAAAGAAGTTTATGGCCTTAGGTGTCATCTTCCAATCTTTACCGGAAGATGTAATGCTACAGATGGCCAAGTATTCAAAACCGAAAGATGTTTGGGAAGCGCTAAGAGTTCGTTATCTTGGTGCAGAAAGAACTCAGAAAGCTCGTCTTCAAATGCTAAGAAGCGAGTTAGATGGAATGAGGATGGGTGAGACAGAAAGCATTGATGAATATGCATCAAAGATGGGTGGAGTACTGTCCAAGTACAAGAGTTTGGGAGAAACACTTGAAGAAGAGGATGCGGTAAGGAAATTCTTGAATTCTATGCCTGATAAATATTTACCTATTGTTTCTTCGATCGAGCAATTCTCCAAAATCGAAACAATGACATTCGAAGATGTGGTTGGACGTTTGAAGGCATATGAAGAAAGAAACAATCTCAAGAATGTGACTGAAAGTTCATCCCAAAGTCAACTCTTGTTCACCCAAACTGGAAAGAAAGTTGAAAACTACCGAGGACATGGTAGTAGTCGTGGAAGATTTAACAGACGAGGAAGAGGGTATCCAAGATGGAATAATGAACGTGAGAATGATGAAGACGAACAGGGTCAAGACCAAAGGGGAAAAAACCCTGAAGAATGACAAGATAGAAGGAAGAATCTGAGGTGCTACAATTGTGATAAGATTGGGCACTATTCAAGTGAATGCAAAGCTCCTAGTAAACATAGAGAGAGTAAAGATAAAGTAGAAATGAATGTAACAAAGACAGAAGAGGAAGATGATCGTAATCCTGCTTTGTTCATGGCAATATGTTCGACAAAGAAAGTAAGTTTTAATGAAGAACGGGTTATCCCGAGGATGTTTGAAAATGATGGAAAAGATGAAGGAATGTGGCACTTAGACAATGGTGCAAGTAACCGCATGTCAGGAAAGAAAGAATTCTTCACTACCTTAGATGAACAAATTTCGGGTCATGTAACATTTGGTGATGGATCCGTGATTGAAATAAAAGGTAAAGGAAGTGTAACTGTGATAAGTAAGAATGGCGAAAAGAAAACGTTTTGTGATGTTTTCTACATGTCTAAGTTGAAGATCAATCTTCTAAGCTTAGGACAGTTGGATGAAGAAGGACATAAGATAGAAATATTCAATGGGATATTGAAGATACATGATCAGAAAGGAAGATTGTTGATGAAGGTTCAGAGAAATCTGAATAGAATGTACAAAATCAAGCTTAAGGTATGTTCTGATCCTAAAAGCTTTGAAGATGAAAAGAAAGAAAGTCCTGATATGAAGAAGAAATCGATTGTGAAAGTGAAGGAAAGTCCGTTTCAGTTTGGAACGATTCCAAAAGATGTATTTGGAAATCTCGAACACGAAAAAGAAAAGGAGTAAGTCAAGAATGGAATGGTTGATGCAACTTCAAAGTTAAATACAGGAGAGAATGCTAAGTTTGAAGAACCAGTAAAGCAAGTATGCCATAGTCAGTTGAAGAGGAGGAACAGAAACAAGAAGAAGAATAATTTAAGATTAAGGGGGTGAATGAGGGATTTAATCTTGAATTAGTTAATAATAAAAGTTAAAGGGTCTGTTTTGAAAGTTTTATAAATTAGGTTTTGTTTCTTGAATAACAAGTTAGAATAGTATTATAAATAGGGGTCTAGGTTATTATGTTATTTGTCCCTTTTTTCCTTGATTGTTTGTTTTGTAAGTTCGTTTGGTAATAAGAAAGAGTCGCGAGTTTGTCTCCCCAAATATCTCATGTTCGTGTTTGGTTGACATGATTGTTTGAACCATCTGGGCCAACAATATTAACTAAAGAAGAAACAATAGAAATTTTACACTCACAATGAAGAACAATAATTAAATTACAAATTCTTTAGTGATCATACATATAAAGACCAGCTCCAGGACTATGTCCTGGTGCAGTTGGTTTGAAATCATCAACCTTTTCAATCTTACTTGATACCACTTCTACTGGTGATATCTTTTGAAAACTGAATGAGGCCACGTTAGACTTAATCTTCTAAACTTTAGGCAACTTTTTGATAGAAATAAAGATATTTTCGGATTCCCTCCACACAAATAATTCAAACATTTCAAATTCAAATTATTGTTTATATTTAGACGGCTTTTAATTGGGCTTTATTTTCGCTAATTTGTAATTATTTTCTTCCCTGTAATCAAGCTCTTCATTTGTATTTATTCTCTAGAGTGTAAATGAAATATTCAAGTTGATTTCATACCCTTGATATGGTATCAGCCAGGTCAAGCCTCTAATCACCATCTTCAACCCAATTCTTTTTTTTTTCCGGCAACTCCGGTCGTCTGCTGCACTTCTTTTCCAGCCACCATCAAATTGAATACGATGCACTCCAACATAACAAAACTTGGACTCATGTGCCTTCCGAATCTACACCCAACCTAGTCGGTTGCAAATGGGTGTTCCGAACCAAATACAAACCCGATGGTTCCGTTGATCGCCTAAAAGCTAGACTTGTAGCTAAGGGTTTCCATCAACGCCCCGGTGTAGATTATGTCGAAACCTTTAGCCCCGTCATCAAACCCGCCGCTCTTCGTCTCATACTTGCTCTAGCCACCTCTCAGAATTGGCGCCTTCGTCAACTTGATATTAACAATGCCTTCCTCCAAGGCACTCTCACCGAAGCCGTTTACATGTCTCAACCGCCCGGTTTTGCCAATACTTCACTACCCAATCATGTATGTAAACTCAACAAGGCCATCTACGGCCTTCGCCAAGCCTCAAGAGCTTGGTACGATGAACTAAAATCTTTCCTCCTCTCGGTCGGTTTCAAACCAACCATATCCGATCCTTCCTTATTCGTCAACCACGCCACACAATCTCCCATTTTTATCCTAGTCTATGTTGATGATATCTTCATCACCGGTCCAAACACCGCCCTCAACAATTCCTTCATCACCTCACTTGCCACTAGGTTTTCTCTAAAAGACCTTGGCTCGCTCTCTTACTTCCTAGGTGTTGAGGTAATTCCTCACTCTAATGGCTTACTCCTTTCTCAAACAAAATACATCCTTGATCTTTTAATTCGTGCCAACATGAATGATTGTAAACCGGCTACCACACCAATGTCCTGTTCGAAACCTCTTACAAAAGCAGATGGCACACCCTTAAACTCTCCCACTGAATACCGTACCTTCATTGGTGCTCTCCAATATCTTTCGCTGACCCGTCCCGACGTTGCATTCACGGTAAACAAACTATCTCAGTTTATGCATGCTCCAACCTCCATTCACTGGATAGCCCTCAAAAGATTATTACGCTACCTGCATGGAACCATGCAACATGGCCTTCTCATCAATCGAAAGTCGCCCTTAAACCTCCATGCTTTCACCGATGCCGATTGGGTGGTGACAAACACACATACCGTAGCACAACAGGTTACATCGTGTACCTTGGATCAAACCCGGTTTCTTGGAGCTCCAAACGACAACCAACCTTAGCACGCTCATCCACTGAAGCCGAATTCCGGGCAGTCGCCTCCACCACAACAGAAATGCAATGGCTGATCTCACTTCTGTCCGAACTAGGCTATAAATCAAATGTCACACCAACCATTTATTGTGACAATTTAAGTGCCACGCATTACTCCGCAAACCCAGTTTTTCACTCACGAATGAAACATCTTGCTCTAGACTTCCACTTTGTCCGAGAAAAGGTTCAAGACGGCACAATACGAGTCATTCACATTGCCGGGGACGATCAACTTGCTGATACATTGACAAAACCACTGCTGAAACCACGCTTCAATATACTCTTGTCCAAGATTGGTCTCCTTTAGCGGTCGTCCATCTTGCGGGGCATGATAGAAATAAAGATATTTTCGGATTCCCTCCACACAAATAATTCAAACATTTCAAATTCAAATTATTGTTTATATTTAGATAGCTTTTAATAGGGCTTTATTTTAGCTAATTTGTAATTATTTTCTTCCCTGTAATCAAGCTCTTCATTTGTATTTATTCTCTAGAGTGTAAATGAAATATTCAAGTTGATTTCATACCCTTAATATTTTTTTCCGGACATCAAACGTCTCCCATCTACATAGTCAAGTTCACTTGCAAGCAACATAAAAATGAATAAAATCACACAATAACTTAAAATAGATTTACTCTTTGCCATAACTTATGATGAGATATTGAGAGAGAAATATATATATATATGATACAGAGAAACAAAAGACTATGTTTTATTATAGGACTAGAGAATAGGAGAATCAAGGTATACTATTTATTGTCTTTGTAAGAATAAAAAAGAAAGCAGAAGTGCAAGTGGGAGTGCCACACTAGTGCGAAGATTCCATAAATATATATTTTGGTGGGGCTTATTTGGAAATAAATAATGAAAAAGGGTAAAGTTGAAATGGACGGTATAGTTTGAGGGCTTTTTGAGAAAATAATTCTTAATTACCGGCCATGTTCTTTGTCGTGTCATTAGATGATCTCGTTTGTACGAAGGTTTTCATTATTCGAATCGCACTCGAATAAATTGAACAGAATTCGAATAAAAATTTTGAATTCAAGTTTCGGGTTATCCGAATTAAATAATTATTCGATTTGAATAAATAAGTCGAATTCAAATCGAATTCGAATTTGAATATATGTTATTCACACCTATTCGAATACCCTGAATAACCTATATGTATTCATATATTTTTTATATAGTATATAATCATTGGGCTTGTAACTTGTTTAACTGTTTTGAGCTTGTCTAATTGGGGCCTAATATCCTAATCCCAGTCATCGATCGGTTCAAAGTTCAAACTCATTCAAAAATCGACATTTATATGTCTTAACCTAGAACACCATCGTTCAAGGCTTCAAGCAACGACAACAATGACCAGTTGACCATCATTCAAGGCTTACAATTCGACCATCGTTCAAGGCTTCAAGCAACGATTTGAGTATTCAACTCATTCGAAATCCAACTAATCTGTTCTACAATCACGATTCAAGTTTGATTTCAAGTGTTCATTCTGGATTCTTAGTCCCGTTGTTTAAGCAATGAGCCTAGTAACTCTTACTGAAACTAATTTTGTTAGGCTGTTAGTTTTGTACATCTCTGTTAGGTTTGTTCACAGTCTCTATGTTTGATCGACTTGATTGAGATTCTCATGAGTCCCATTGTTCATCGACTCTCTATGTTTCATGTTTGATTATGGTTTGTTAATTTTGATCTATTTTGTACATCATACAAGAAACAAATAATGAATGTTGTTATATACAGGTGTACACTAAATTTTGAACCAAACTATTTCTGATTTCAGTTTGATACTTTCATTGTTAAGTAATTTTGAATCAAAAACTTTCTGATTTTGGGGATATTTACTTTCATGAGGTAAACAATGCTTTAGTTTTTTATTTTTTTTAAAGTTTTTAATTGTTTGCAAATATTTTTTTCTAATTTGAATAAGTCGAATAAGCTTATTCGAATCAGTTTATTCAAATTTCAGTTGAATTCAAATACAGTTTTCAAAACTTCAAATTCGAATAAACCGAAATTCGACTCGATGAACACTCCTACTTCGTACACAATTGTTTATTATTAAAAATTTTATATTTACTAGAAATTGACATATTAGTTACAATGCCAAATCTCCCTCCCTCTCCCTCTCCCTCTCCCTCTCCCAGTTATTGTAAAAATATGCAAAATCCTTACGGTGAGAAGCAACAAGGAGTTGTACGTGCACCAAAGGTTAAGAGGTAAAAGCGTTAATTTTTTTTAAATGTAGAAAAACTGAGTAGGCATTCACTAAATCCGAACGCACAATTATAATAACATGACACACCTAATTATTTGAAAATTTTTATTTTTTTTTTCAAAAAAAATATATCAATAGTATACTCAAATTAAAAATATAAAAGATGTTTGATTTTATTGTATAATTTTAAAAAATAATAAAATTTATAAAAAAGTAAGAGAAGTAAATAAAGGTCCACAATTGTGACTTCTCCTATTTTACCCTTCTAGTTAGAACATGTGTTGTATCCTTGGTTTTAAAAAGCGAGAAGCGCACAAAGACGATAGAGAATAAAACTGAGGCGCAAAGCTCGGAGCACAAAAGCGCATGGCTTTTCGTACGTGAGGCGCTAAGTATTAATATAATATTTTAAAATTAATTCCATATAACATTTACTATAATGTTAATCCTTTTACACCTTAAATTTAGATAATTAAAAGATACATACGAATTAATTTATAAATAACATTTATGTACAACATAAACAACTATACGTACAACCTAAAAAAGCAAAAAACTTTGCTAGAGACTTTAATTAGAAACAAGAAAAAAAGAACAAATACACATATTTGAAAAGTTTAATGTTAAATTTGACAAAAAGCTATAATATGAAGGATGAAAAATGTAAATTAATAAAAATAAATAAGCCTTTTAACCCTAAAATCCATTCTCCCGTTGTTTTAATTGCAAGTTTTAACCCTAAATTCCTTTCTTCTAAACCGCCGTCATCTTCTCATCTTCATTGTCTCCATCGCACATCTTCATCTCCATCACAGGTAAGCTTCAATTTCTTCTTATTCTTACATATATGAACTGGTCTTTCAGCATAAAGCTTCGATTTCATCTCCCTGTGCATGAATCGCTCGCTTCTCGCTTTTTGATTTCACAAGAAAAGCGCCATAGGCGCTCGCTTTACATACAACACTCGCCTTGTGTGACAAAAATCACATCCACCTGCGCCTGAGGTGGTTTTGCGCCTAAGCGCACTTTTTAAAACCAAGGTTGTACCTAGTAAATGGTGAGAAATGAGAAGTGCCATGTAGACAGAAAGACTCACTCAATGTGTGTTATAGCTAGTGAATGGTGAATGAAATTAATTTACTTTTGAAAAAAATATATATAATTTAGTCTATTGCGACAACACGTCGTCGGGATACGTTTTTCAAATGGCGGGTTATATTATCACAATTCTCGCCTTGCTATGGCGATGACAAGTTGTCGGTATAGGTCTTAGAAACCCTAAATTCTGAATTATGCTATGGTGACAACATTTCATTGCTTTAGACCTGTCTATGTCGACGACATCCTGTCATCACTATAGACCTCGTTTCCATAACCCATATTTCTTGTAGTGTGTATTCATGGGTTGTCAAAGATAAGACTCATTTAACGTGACTTTTTTTACGTATTACTATAAAGTTCCACATTTACATAAAAAAACACAAATGTGTTGCGCTTATATTATAGAACCTAAAACCCATTTGTGTTTTTATATAGAGCTTTGATGAATTTTTTTTTTATCAAAGTGGTGTGGATATGCAAACCAATTTGGTTTCTATGTTTTTTTTTTAACTATTTTGGTTTATGGGGACTCCGCTCCTTTCACAAGCGGACTTTGACTTTTCAAGTTTAAGTCTACTACTCCCACAAGCAGACTTGAGGAGAGCTCCAACATTTCTACAATCTTCGATTGCCACGTAAGTTATTTCCTCAAGTCCATTTGTGGGAGGAGCGGACTCCCCTTAAACCAATATAGTTTAAAAAAACCCAAAAACCAAGTGGGTTTGTATATCTACACCTCTTTGTCAAAAAAATTCGAGTTTTGACATAAAATACACAACCATTTTTAGTCTTAAGATAAAATATCCCTTAAAAATTTATAAAAATAACCGATCAACACGTGAACCACGTTGAATGATTTAGCTAAACGTGTTAGTGGGTTTGAAACAGACTTGACGGAAGTGTTTAAGTAGTGACAGATCCAGGATTTTTCGTCAATGGGGGCACAAAACAGTTAGGTGAGAACGGGTCGGGTCAAAATTTTTACATGCAACCAAACCACAATAATAAAATTCTTACATATACATAAGTTTGTGGGTTGTCAAAAGGTCTAACCTCATAAGTTACCGTGTGACAGAAGATTCAAATTGGCATAGCTACACCAAAACCACTAGTCGCATCGACTCATTGAAGAAAAAAAATCAAATATTAAAGAAATCAAAAGTAAATAAAACTAATGAACTATAGGAAACAAATAGAAAAAAGAAATAAAACAACGGTCTCAGGTCAATTCTCATTTGCTTCTTGCAAATTTGTTTTAATTTAAAGGACCATGTGCCTTTTGCAAGGGCTTTTGTTGGGTTTTTTTTTCCATGTGGGTTTTATCATTTAACCCAAAGAAAAGAAAAAAAAATGAAATTGTTTTATTAATTGCTCCTGCCATACAAACCCCAAAGAGTCAAAGGGGGTTGGGAGCATTAAAGTCTTAGTCTTTAATGTTTGTCAACAACTATAACATAGATGAGTGTTTTTGTTTATCCGGGTTATGGTGGCCTACTAGCTATCTCAAAGAAGACAACATAGATGATGTTTTTTCTTTGTCTGGGTTATCCATTATCTCAACAACAAAATTTTTGTTAGGTGATGGTAATTAATGTCTTGAGCCATCTACCACTTTAAGACAACAACTTTTGTTTGTCTGAGTAAGAGTGATTTTTGCCATCTATCTCACGAAGAAGAGAACAGAGAGCAAGAAAAAGGGGTTTTGGGGAGCTTTGCATTTCTGCCATTTTTAGAGACACGATTGTGTGTAGGTTCGTTTGACAGAAAGAAGAAACGGGGTGCTCAAGATCAAGCCTTGGAGTAACTCTATTTGGTGATCCCTCTCCTTTGTCTATGTTTATGTTTCCATATGCTTGATGTTAATGATTCCAAGGGTATGATGATTATTGTATGCCTCTACTTTATCTAGAGAAGACTTTGTATTGCTCTTGATTTAGTGATAGTGGATTTGAAGCGGCTCTAGTAGTCCCGTGGTTTTTACTCTCTCGTTTGAGGGGTTTTCCACGCTAAAAATTTCGATGTCTCTCAATTTTATTTGCATAGTGATTTGGGGCTGCTTTGGTTATTTTGGAATACCCTATTTGTTTGCATCCTAACAGGTTCATTCGAGTCGGGAAAGTTTTGATCAAACGAGATTTGCTTCCGCTCATTTGTTTTGTTACCGTTTGTGGTCGGTTGCATTTTTCTCATCAGCTTTAAGGTGTCTGCATTAAAAAATGTTGGGGGCCAGTTCACTGTCTAAGAAATTTTACACTACTGGCTTGAGTTGAGTGGATGCATTGGCCCCCATTGGCCTTTAACCGGATACGTCCCTGTGTTTAAGGTTAAACCCAAACTCACGAATTTCCTGTTAGGTTTGTGTTTTTCAGAAATTAACAATTAACTAAACATTCAATTGAAGCATTCAATGCTCTTGCTCCTTTCTTTTCGGTCTAGACATATTCTTCTACTTACTCTCACATGTGTGTTTGGTCACAAGACTCAACTCTAGTGGCGAGACTAACCACGTTATTTCCTGGCTCAGATACATACCCATACCTTCAAGCGCGAGTGAAATTCCAAACCAAACACCAAAACAAGTCCTTTGTTACAACAATACGAAAGATATATTATACCCTTTGTAATGTTTACTCTAACCAAATACAATAGCAACACAAGAACTCATGGTTTTGCTTACTTGTAGACTTGCTACTATGTTTTGCCATAAAAAAGCTAGCTAAAAAATCATGTTAAAACAATCAGAAAAATGTAAAATGTGTGAGATCATACTTTTCACCTGTAAAGATTCCTTCGCACACCAAAACTAAAATGAATTGGCTGCTCCAAGATGATTGGATCTTTAAGGTTGTAATCTTTCAAAATCCTAAGTGGCATAAATGTAACATTGAATATATAGAATCAAAATCTCATTTGGTCTTGAAAGGGCTATTTGCCTTTCAAGAACTCAAGGGTTACAAACAATTAGAGTAAGCTTAAAGTACACATTCACATGTTCATTCCCACTAACAGCTATCTTCTTTCTAAACAATAATGTCAACATTTTGTATGGTTCCTAGAACCCTAACCTTTATAATATAATAGTTATATATCTCCTGGCGGTTAATCAAGACAACCTAACTTTAAAGTATTGATGAAAATCATGCCTCTATTTTTTAATAACCCACCGAGTGACAAAGATTCCTCAGTCAACAACTAGCAAGCATAAAGTTTCTTGATTATATTAGGCTTTTTCTAACCACACACGGAATATTGCTAATTGGACCCGCCGCCGATCTATACGCCCTCGTATAGGGCAATACGAGGGCGTATAGAATTCAGTCACTGCCAACAGAATGCCACGTGTCATTCTCTGTCTGGCGGCTGGTCCAATACGTGGCGTATTGACCTATACGCAGCGTATGAGGCACGGGTTATATTTTTGCTTCAAAAGTTGGAAGATTTGGAGTTTATGAATCCTATACGTGGCGTATTGACCTATACGCCACGTATAGGTATTTTTTATTTAATTATATTTTTTTATTTATTTATATTTTGTTTATTTTTATTTTAATTTATATAAACATTTGTATATTTTATTTTTTTTAAACATTTGTTAAATTTTTAAAGTATAACCAAGCAAAATATTAAACATTACAAACCAAACAAAATATTAAACATTACAATCAAACAAAATATTAAACATTACAACCAAACATAATATTAAACATTACAACCAAACAAATAAACTAAACATTATATACATTACATCAAAAAATTAAATATATACATCAAAATGTTTTACATACATAACAACGAAAGAAACAAAATACAAATAAAAGAACTAAATCTAACCGTCTCCGCCGTCACCCTGACCGGCTCCGGCGTCACCCTGACCCGCCCCGCCCTCACCCTGAACGGGGTCGTCCGGATAATGACGTGGCGGTGGTAGTGGGGGTGGCTCGATGCCGGCGGCTCGTGACTGATTCACGAGCTGTCCAACCGCCCACATCATCAGGTCCTCCATGCGATCGAGTTGACGACCCTGTCGTCGTGAGTCGGCAACAAGGCCATCAAGCACTGCCTGGGTAGCCCTATCCAGCCTAACAGACCGACGCACGTGTCGGGGATGCTGTGGCGGATGCTCGTGGACCTGCTCGACGTGTGGCGGCTCGTCCTCAATCGCTATACCCTGTAGCGGCTGAGGCATATGCGGGTCCCCCTGTCCAGGCATCTGCGGCAACGGCACCGGGACCCAAACCTGGTCCTGGACGGCCCCTACGAACCGAAGGCCCTGCGGGAATCGGTGCGTGATGCGCATGCCGCTCGCCGTGCGACGGTCTAATCGGACAGGGGGAATGGCCGGTAACATCGCAGGCTCATGCTGGTCAAATGGTAAGACCGACCGCATGATATGCGTGATGAAAGCACCGCCATATAAAAGTCCGCGCTTCTGTCGCATATAGGCAGAAGCAAAATAAAGCGCCATGCTAGTGGACAGGTCGCACCGCCTCCCAGTAAGCAGGCAGAAAAGGAAGAAAAGATCTCTATCAGTGCACCACTCACGGCTTTTCAGACGCGGTGCGATCGACGTCGAAATAAGCCGGTGCAGATATCTATACAAAGGGTCTCTAATACCCGAGACCCTCCCCTTGGTACCCAACCAAGGACTATCTGAAATCAAGCCCCAAAAAACAAGGAGTTCCTCCTTGTCCACCTCTGTCACCGCCTCGGTGAAAAGCGGCGTCACCGTCTCAGGCTCGTAGTATAAGCCCGTCGTGACGGCCCACTGACTGAGGGTCTGACGGTAAACGACCCCAAAAATAGAAAAAGAAATACGATCCGGGTCAATATCCGGCGCCTCTCCGGGTAGAGGCTGCAGCCCAGTCTCTGAGTAGATGAACGTCGAAAGAAACTCGACGACCAGCTCTCGGTATGTCTCCGCAAAAGAAAGGTCAAAAAGACGCGACCATGGCGTGTCCTCGCCGATGATGGCCCTGGCTCGCTCGGCCTCTTGCACCTCCTCGAGGAGGGCCCAATCCACCGCCGTACCTGGACCCATCTGCACCTCCCGGAGCTTCTGGCAACGGGAAAAAGCCTCCGTATCGGGCGGAAAATCCAGAAATGGGTAGTGCGCAAGATCGTCTAGCTGATCCATCTCAATATCATTATGATCCGCCATATCTGATAATAATTAATTGTTTTTAATTTTTTAATTTAAATAATAATATAATATTGTTTAAATTTTAAATAATAAATAATAATATAATATTGTTTAAATTTTAAATAATAAATAATAATATAATATTGTTTAAATTTTAAATTATAAATAATAATAATATATTGTTTTTAATTTTAAATAATAAATAATAATAATATATTGTTTTTAATTTTAAATAATAAATAATAATATTATATTGTTTTTAATTTTAAATAATAAATAATAATAATATATTGTTTTTAATTTTAAATAATAAATAATAATAATATATTGTTTTTAATTTTAAATAATAAATAATTATTAATTTTTTAAAAACCTATACGCCACGTATAGGCTTATACGTGGCGTATAGGCGGTTGCCGGGCAAAATAAGCCATACGCAGGCCAATTAAGCCATACGCGGGCGAGTTGCCGGGTAAACCAAGCCATACGCGACCAGTTAAGACCATACGCAGGCTAGTGACCGAGTAAACCAAGCCATACGCAGCGTATAGATTTATACGTGGCGTATGGCTTCATCGTCTTCCTAGGACGAACTATACGCCACGTATAGCCCTATACGTAGCGTATAGCTCTTAAGTTCAGACCTAAAAATCGCTAATCTACCCAGTTTTACCCGCTAATATTCAATTAAAACCTAACATTAATGATCGTGGGTTGAGACACGTACCTTTACAAAGTTTTTTTGAGGCCACAATCCAAATCAACGAGCGGGTAGCGTATGGCTTTGTGTTTGTTTGTTTGGTTCGTTTGGGTCAGTACGTGAGGCAAAACTGATATAACAAAAGTCTATACGCCACGTATAGATCAATACGTGTCGTATCTTCAGCAACGTTTGGTATTCTATACGCCACGTATTGATCAATACGTGTCGTATATGTCAAAATTTTGAATTCCCTCTGATTATATTCTATACGCTACGTATTGGACTATACGTGGCGTATAGAATATTGAATAAAAATTAATTATAATTATATTTAATTAAAATTAATCACACGTATTAGTAGTTTAATTATAATCAGCTATAATTAAATAAAAATATTTAAAATAACCATAAAATTAATTCAAAAATAGTTACAATACAATTTTAAACAAATATCATCCGAGATTCGTGAAATATTGTGGAAATCTAGATCTATTAGTAGCCATTATTTTCTTAAATCGTTCAATACGATCATTGTATATATTTTCCCATTTTGCTGCATCATCATTTCGGTGCAAATTCCAAAGTGCATTCGGCGTAGGAATCGGAAATTCTCCGTCTAACTTGACGTGGATGAAATGATCATTGTTGACGTGAACTAACGATACGACTTGATGTTGAGCGTGAACGTTAGGACCAAACCACAATGGAAAAAATGTTTGATTACCGTTGATGCTTAAAAGATGAACAATCACCCCAAATCTTTGAGCAATTAGGAGTCCTGTGTATGGCATCGACATCCAACGACTAACTGGTGCGGCTTTCACATACTGCCAATCTATTGTGTGACGTAGCCTATCATACTCTTGAAAGGCGACTCTGTCAAAAACAGTTCTCCACCATTCCTCTTTATTGTCCATCTCATTTAGAAGTTGTTGTCGGATAAAGAGCCACCGGTTTTCATTTAACCCTAAGCCCAAAGCTACCGATCGAAAACCACAGTTACCGTCTGGATTTACATCCTGTATATGTGAAATGTACGGATGAAACACAGACGGTATCGAATCCTTAAAACATTTTATATTGTTAACCGCATCTTTCCCCGTAATCAATGGAAACCCTAGATGGGCGTTATCATCTTGCGGTTGCTTTCCTTTACCCTTCGTTGAACGACTGTGTTGAAAGACCGAACTCGCTTGTATAGACTCTTGTGACGCAATATACGAGCTGTGTCTCGCATGGTCACATTTGCTCGGTTGGGATCCTGTGAATGAGCTGTTTCTCGCGACATCCTGTTTCCTTTGTTGTTGCTTTTTCAAAGTTGGACGACCGCGAGTATCTTCTTGTACCATAGGCGCTTTCTTGTTACTTTTGCTCGGAAAGACAACCCATGCGATTCTCGACAGCATACTTCTTTTGACCTGATCGGGTTGTGACATGATTTTGTTTCTCACTTGACCCAGTACCTTATCCACGTCTACATTTTCATCATCGACAAACGACGGTTTTAAATCAAGTTTCCTCCAGAAGACGTCCACCGCATCTAGAGGGATTATGCCACCTGTATTTTAAACGAAATAGTCAGAACATTTTGAAAAGCACACGGCAACCCACAAATACTAAATAGTCAGAACAGTTTACCTGTAGCTTCGATATCTGCCAGACGACAAGCACACGGCAACCCACAACTACTGAAAAGTTGGCACCCACACGTTGCATTTTGTTTCCGTATATTTGATAACTTGTACCACTCGTTTTCTATCAAATCTAGAGCTTTATGTGAAACTTTACCGTGCAGGTTATCAAACAATTCAATAGCTATGTGGCTGTCCATTTTCCTTATCAGGCTTGTTCCAAACCCAAACTGTAACTGATAATACTGATCTGATACAATTTCATCAACAAACCCAACAAGTCTATCTAGCGAGCTGTTAGCGTTTCTAAGATAGCTCTTTAAGAGCGAATGCTGGCTCTCGACTCGGTTCGTTGTATGTTGACCAAAATTGAGGTTTCTGTTGGACCACGCCGATACAAACTTTTCTTTATACGGGTCCAGCCAATTTTTAGTCACATAATCTATAACTCCTGGAAAAATATTTAATATTGAATAAATATTTAAATACTGAAAATATTAAATATTTAATATTTAAAACTTACTTCCTCGTTTGGCTGCATACAGACGTTCGTAAAGCCGGTTGAAGTTGTACTGGTATATATCTGGCGTGGGAGACTCACATAATACCGACCATGAATACTTGAAATTTTTCCAGTCTTCGTCTGTAAATGATGCCCTGCAATGTTTTGCGATATTCTCGTGTATGTGCCACCGACATAGGTTCTTGGAACAGCCCGGAAATATTTTATCACACGCGTTCATAAGAGCTTTGTCCCTATCTGTTACTATCACACGCGGCTCCATACACTTTTGCAACATTGCTTTTATTTGAAGTAGCACCCAGACGAAGTTTTCCTCCCGTTCTTTTGATATAAATGCATGAGCGACGCAAAACGACTGGTGTGTGGAGGTCACACCGACCACTTGGACAAATGGAAGTTTATACATGTTTGTTTTGTAGGTCGCGTCGATCATCAACACGTGCGGGAAAGCACGCCACATCTCGTACGATTTCGGATGAACAAAGAATATCTCCTCCACACTATTTGTGACAGGATCTTCTCGAGTATAGTAGACGTATTTTTTAGAAGAAAGCAGGTTTTCCAGAATCTGTATTGGAGTTTCACCGACTCTCGTTTCGTTTTTTATCTTTTGTATAGCATTATAAATGTCCTTTTTAATGCAACTACTCTCTGGGTTTTGTTCCCTTATAGTTGCCAGAATGTTTCGTGGCAACATGTTTTGCGAGTACAACTTCCCCACCAAAAGTTGTTCCGACTGACACAGTCTCCTTGCAAACGAGTGCGCCACAAGATGTTGACTAGGATCGTGGTTATGACTGTCATCCTTCACCGTTAATTTCCAATCACCAGTATTTTCTTGATACTCTCCTTCCAATTTAAAGGGACAACCTATTTTTTTGCTACCGGCACGTCTAACCGTGGCAGTAGACGCACGTTCGCCGTGACGGTCACACACAAGCCACACCTTGATAAACGGTTCCGTCGGATCGTCGCCTTTTCTCCTCGATCGTCGGGTGACAAGGACGTAACCATTCTCACGTCCTCTCCGCATAGCCCAATCCACCAACTGTTCACGAGACTGAAAATTCTGGTCAGTTTTATACGACACATTTTGATGGTTTTGTTCTTCGTCTTTGGAGTCGTCGGTTTGTTGTGTCGGGTAAGAGACTTCACCGCACACGAAGTTGTTAGTTTGTTGTGTCGGGGAGGAGACTTCACCGTATACGAAGTCGTTCGTGGGTTGTGTAAGGTAAGACGGTTCACCGTATACGAACTCGGGATTGCTCAGTGGCTCGTTCAAATCTGGAAGCCTTACCCGTTGATTAGAATAAACGTCGGACGAGACCTCCTCCCAGTTCACCTCTTGAACGCCAGAACTTTGCGGGTTGTTTTCCAGCGACTCGTTAGAATATACCTGAAAACCGTAGTTACCATCCCACCACCAAGACATGTTTATATTTTTGAGAGATTGTTTGAAATTTTTTTGAACGATACGTTCGAATGAGAATTTTGCATGGTTAAATACACAAAATTTGGCCCCTATACGCATCGTATAGGGCAATACGGTGCGTATAGGATTCGGGTCAAACCTGGTCAAACCTCGTATACGCATCGTATAGGTCAATACGATGCGTATAGCGTACGAGGTACTTTCTGCAACTAGTCAACATCACATCGCTATACGCTCCGTATAGATCTATACGTGGCGTATAGCGATGTGATGGTTGACTAGTAGCAGAAAGTACCTCGTACGCTATACGCATCGTATTGACCTATACGATGCGTATACGAGGTTTGAATGACCAGGTTGTACGAGGATGTCAGGCATGGGAAATTGTGAAGGGATATACGCATCGTATTGCCCTATACGATGCGTATATGGCCAAGTCCATTTAGCAATTCCCGTGTGTGGTTAGTAGTCCCCTTATATTATTGTACAAGAAATCAAAAGGGGGTTCCCTAGGTCCAGGAGGTGAGAGAACACTTTAAATATTGATTAGGACAACAGACAAACTATCATGGATCCAGAAATAATAGTTGTACTTAAGTAATATCTCCAATGGTCTTTTCGATTATATATAATTATATATATATGTAAGTTTTTGATGTTAATGGGGTTGGTCAAAATTAGTTTCTTTGTCTTTATTCCCTGTCATTTTAGTGGCTCAGTCTTGTTGCTATGGAAGTTTGTTTGAACTCTCAAGCAAACCCTAATGGTCATCTGGCAAGGACAGAATATGCTAGAGAATTAAAAAAATCCTTGATCATTTTGTATAAACCGTCGGAAAGTCGAGCCAAGCTAGCAGTGGTCTCGTGGTGGGTTTTGAAATTGGCTCTGGTGGTGTTTAACTGGTCTCGTTAACACCGTCGTTGTCTCTGTTTGGACTTGCTGGAAAAACGAGACTAGTTAAACACCACCAGAGCCAATTTCAAAACCCACCACGAGACAACTGCTAGCTTGGCTCGACTTTCTGACGGTTTGCAGATGTCCACGTCATATAAAATCACAACAAGAATTTTAGACAGATTCAACGACATGTCGTCGATATAGCCTTTCTCGACGACATGTCGTCGAGAATGCCTCGTCGGCAAAGCTCCGTCGAGACTGCTTGAAAAGTCGTCGAGAAAACATCGTCGAGATAACTTACCCTTTTCTCGACGACATGTCGTCGATATTTCCCCGTCGGTAATAACTTTTCACTTTTAAAAAAAAATATTAAAAAAAATTAAATAGGGCAGGCTCGACGACATGTCGTCGAGATTGATCTATTTAAATTATATTTTATATTTTTTTTATAAAATCTGGAAACCTCAATCGTCGAGACTGGGTTATTTTTTTATAAAACATTTTTTTGAATTTTAAAATTTTTCAGTAATTTAATACACAAAAATTCAGAACCTGTCAAACCTGTCACATATGAATACATTTCACACCAATATATTACATAAAACATCTAACAAAAGTATACAAATTGTTTAAGTTATTACAAATCATTCAACTAAAAGTTACAACCAAGTTTATTCATCTTCATCATCGTCATTTTGGTTGCCGGATTGGTTGCGGTCCTGTTGCATATGTTTCACGGTCCCATTCAGTTCACGAATTTGTTCTTTTAATTCGTTGAATTGAGACTCAGAGAGAGCCGAAACATTAGTGGGCATGTTTCTAACTTTTCTTCCAACTCCTCGGGTCCAACCGCGTCTCTCGCCAAAGGCACGTTTTAGGACCTCTTCCTCATCAACATCTCCACCCTCTTGTTGCATCCGGGTCAATTCTTCATGAATTGTATTATGTAATAAACAAAAAATACACATATAAAAAAAATTAAAAATCCGACAACGTAACGACTGCAAAATTGATAGCCAACATACTTAACAATACTCAATAAACATAATAATTCAACAAAACTCAATAAAAACCTATAGTAACACCAACAATAACCAATATGATTAATATTCTAGTGTATTTCCCAAACTTGGAATTCCCTCATCGATATATATACTTACCCAATCGTTTTGTGCCCGATCGTTGACCCATGTGCCGTGAGACGTGTGCATACGTCTCCAACCATCAATCAGACTGACGGTTCCACCTTGTTGTACCTATAAACAACAAAAATAATGTTACTAATATTTGACTAACTTATAAATTCATTTTTAGAATAATATTAACAACTTTTGTTACCTCCTCATATCGCCGTTGAGCAAATGACTTGCTCCCACTAGTATTGGCGTATGGTTGTTTAGCTCGGTTTGAAGAATTTTGATTGCAGCGTGCAAACTCTACAACTATATAAATTAACCAATTTCACCAATTCACCAATTTCATAAATAATTCATACATTTATATACTTATACATCTATATAAACCATATAAACTCTACATCTATATAAATTAACTATCAATTTCACAACATTAACCACCAATAATAAATCTATACAAACCTACAATTCACCAATTTCACAAATAATCCATACATTTATATACTTATACATCTATATAAACCATACAAACTCTACATCTATATAAATTAACTATCAATTTCACAACATTAACCATCAATAAAAAAATGAACCTTACATACTATACATCTATATAAATTAACTATCAATTTCACAAAATAATATATATATTCATCTATATTATTCAAATAAAAAATAATTAAAACATTTATACAAAACTAAATCTCTCAAACCTAAACCTATTACCAAAATATTAAACAAACATTTATAAATCTATATAAAACTACCCAAATACACCTCTAAACACAAAAAATATATATATATATTACCACCGGAATTTTCTTGAAACGACGACACGTCGTCGGGAAAACCCTCAATCTAGCTTCCAATCCCTCCACTTAGCCAAAAACTTCACCTACACAAGATTTATATTAGAATTTTACGATTATAAAGAAAAATAAAATAAAAATCAAAATCGGGTCTAACCACTTGAATAAGAAGAGTAATGGTGGAGAATGAGGTAGAAAACGGTAGATTTTGAAAAAAAATGGCCGGATTTTGTGGGTGTAGCCGAGAGAAAGCTTGAGAGAAGAAAGAGGGCAAAAATGAGGAGGAGAAGGGTTTCTGCGTGGGTTAATACCAGAGTCTCGATGACATGTCGTTGAGATTGGGTCCTTTTATTTTATTTAATTTATTTATTAAATAAAAATATTTTTTTATTATATACCAATATCGATGACATGTCGTCGATATTAGGTATTTTCTTTAAAAATTAATTTTTTAATATTTTACCAGGCAAAAAAAAAGAAAAAAAAAAAAAAAATAGCAATCTCGACGACATGTCGTCGAGACTAGTTTTCACCTTTTCCCTGTAAGCGCCAAAAGCTTTCACCTTTTCCTGGTTAACCATCCCCGACGACGTGTCGTCGAGAAAATGTGACGAAAAAAGATCACACCATCGCCGACGACGTGTCGTCGTAACTGGTCCCTTCAATCTCGACGACACGGGTCGTCGAGATAGGTCGTCGAAACTGCTTAAGTTTCTAGTAGTGAATCTAACGGCGTTAAGTTTTTTTAACGAGGGGTCCAATGTAAGAAAATAGTTTAAAAGTAGGGACCGATGGTAAGAATATTCTCAGTTGGTATTATTATTGGCCAGTTGCTAAAAGTTGAGATTATTAAAATCCAATAATCCTATTTTGTATTAACATATTTTGTATTTAATATTTATTCTAATAAGATATTTTGGTTTATGATACATTTATTTATTATTTGTATCTTTTATTTATATTTAGAGAAAGCGAAAATATCCTATTCTATTTTAATTAAATAAATAAAATTATCGACTGAGTATTCCATTGATAATATGTCTGTAAATGTCATGGGTGATCTATCAGTGAAAATTCCGCCACTAATCTATCAAGAAGTTGGCATGGTAACAGTGACTAATCTATCAAGAACTTAACTAATTACTTAGTACACATTAGGTTCTACGTGAACCTTGATTAACCACCTGAGTTTACTATATTTTTATTGGATTGGTTATGATTTCGAGCCGGCTCGATTTAGATTATTAAATAAAAGTATATTTGTGATGGACAAAACCGTCGCAAAGGTTTTTGAAACGAAAATCACCCTTTGAAAATAGTTTGGTCAATTTTCTTACCATGGATCGACTTCCTGAGACGGGTTTGTGGCAAACCTTTTGGCGACAAATTTATGATGAAATTTCTTTCCTATTTTTCCTTAAAATTTAAAAGTTCCTTTTTTATTTTATTGTTTTTCTAGTTACAGATATATCCGAAATCACATCTATACTAATAAATAAATGTTTTGATTTGACACATGTTACTTTCTGGTGTATCGTTAGTATATTTTTCACGGCTCTCTCTCCTATTAAATAAGTATATTAAAAGAATATATATTTTTAAATATTTAATATAAATCTAATTATGGATACTTATTATTTAATTATATATAGTTATTCTATCATTAACCAAATCAATTTAATATGAATTAACATTTATCAATTAAATAAAAAAATAATACCGAGTTGAAAAAAATGTTTTAGAAATTAACTTAACAAAATTTATAACCGTCACGTCAAAATATATTTTTAAGACATATTTTAACGAATGTATTTGATAATAGATTACATTATGTTTCATTCAATTCGTGTAATACACGGGTTTTAAAAAAAAATTGTTACTAAGTATATAACATTACATTTATCCAACCCGTGTAATACACGGGATTCTAACCTAGTAAATATATAATACACAAATAAAAAAGTGTTCACAAACACAAATCCAAGATTAATGAAAAAGGTAGTAACTATAGGATTTTTTATTTTATTTTATTATATTATTATTATTATTTTAACGGCAATACCTAGATATTCTAGGATAATTGAGTTTTCCCGTGGCAACACCTAGAACGTCTAGGGCAGCCCACCCCAGAAGGAACCCCCAACTGGGTACACCCTTGACCTGGCCACATACCCATTTTTTGCTGTAGCTGAATTCGAACCTAAGACCTTCATTATCGAAAGTCTTGGATCTATCATTGCACCAAATGGTCAACGGTAGATATTTACTTAAAAACCCCTAATATTGACACACACACGCGACGACATTCGCTCGTAAGTCGTATCTTGCTTGAATCATTCATTCTTGAAGTAAGTGAACTCCGAAAACCAATGGGGATTAATTAGTTGTTTTGTCTCGTTCATTGCATTTTCTCCTCTTTTTTCTTTCTTTTTTTTAACACCTTCATTGATAATTTTAACTTTTGTAACTTACACTTACATCTATAAAATAACAATTGTGTTGCTTTGTATTCGAATATAGTTCATGAAGAAACGAGGCAAATAGCATATTTAGCAAAAGAAAATAAGGAAATGTGCTATTAATCATACACTTAAAGTCTCTTAATGTCTTATTTATTTTCTCTTCATTATTGCATCTCTTTGTATTCTTTCTCGTTCATTTGTATGTTACTCATCTATATATATGTGCGTACTCCATTGTAGTATGGCATCAAGTGTTTATTTCACATGATATCAGAGCCAAACTTAAATCTCCCGCCTCTTCCACTTCATTCTCCCTCCCTCTTTCCCGATCCCTCCATGGCTACATCTTCAGCTGATGCTCCTCTACCTCTCAATACTCTCATCCATATGCTTGCTATCAAGCTTACCTCTTCTAATTACCTATTATGGAAAAACCAAATGACCTCAATCATTTATTATAAGGGAATGATCGCTCATGTAGATGGCTCCGTCAACCCTCCTGCTGCCACTATACTTGTCAGCGACAAGCCTGTACCGAACCCCACTTTTGCTGCATGGTTAGCCGCTGATCAGCGCACCATTATTCTTCTTCACGCCTCTCTATCTGAGGAGGCTGTATCTATTGTTATTGGCCTCTCTACTGCCCGACTCATCTAGGTTGCACTTGAGAACGCTTTCAGCAACTCGTCGGTTGAACGTGTTCAGAACATGTGAGACCAACTCCGGCTCACTGTGAAGGGCAACAAATCTGTTGCCAAGTTTGGTCGCGCGTTCAAATTGGTGTGTGATCAATTGTTGGCCACCGGCCACCCTGTGGAAGAAACTGATCAGTTGCATTGGTTCCTTGTGGCCTTGGTCCGAGTTTTGAAACTTTTTCCACTTCCATCCGATCCACAAGCCCAGCCCCTCCGTTCTCAGACCTGCTCGATCGTGCAGAAAGCCATGAGTTATTTATTTGTGCCCTCCATGGAAACCCTAACCACACCGTTGCTTTTTCCGCCCATCATCACAGACCTGGCACCTCGTTTCGTAGCCGGGTTTCTCGTTTCAGCAGTGGTTCAGGTAGAAGAGGACGTTACCGCCATGAGCCCCATTGTCAACTATGTCGTACCAATGGCCACTATGCCAAAACCTGCCCTAACCTGCAGTCTTTTGCTGCTCATGCTTTTCAAGCACAATGTCATGTAACTAAGTCACGCCCGGATTGGTACGTTGACTCTGGCGCTACTGATCACATGACATCCAACCCCAACACGGTTACCAATCCCTTTCCGACTGCAGGTACTGAATTTGTAACCTTCGGGAATGGTAACTCTCTTCCTGTCTCTCTCAAAGGATCCACTACCATTTCCGATCGGATACAGTTACGGGATGTGTTAGTCGTTCCATACTTAACAAAAAATCTGCTCTCAATTAGCAAACTAACCCATGACAATCTCATGGATGTTTTATTCTCTTATCCATCTTTTTATATCCAGGATCGTCAAACAAAACAGGTTCTAGCCTGGGGAAGATGTGAGGATGGGCTCTATGTGCTGAACACGGGTCACCAAGCTTTTATGGCTACTAATAAAACTAAGAAGGCCTCTTTTGAAATATGGCACTCCCGTTTGGGGCATGCCTCCTTTGATACTATTGTTGCTTTAAATAAACTTGGCAAATTAGTTTTTTCTGCCATTTTACCAAAACCAGACATTTGTGCTCCCTGTCAATTGGCTAAAGGATAACGGTTACCTTTTGATTGCAATTTAAAACGGGCTTTTCACCCCTTGGATTTGGTTCACTGTGACTTATGGGGACCATCACCGGTTATGTCAAATAGCAATTACCGGTATTATGTTGTGTTTATTGACGACTACTATCGCTTTAGTTGCCTTTACCCCCTTAAAACTAAGGCGGAATTTTCTAATGTCTTGGTAATATTTATGAAGATGGTCCAAACTCAATTCTCTCGCAAAATTAAAACTTTTCATAGTGATGGTGGAACTGAATTTGTAAATCATAAAGTCCGGACTCTATTTGAAGAAAATGGTACACTTCATAAACTCTCTTGCCCATACACACCCCAACAAAATGGCCATGCGGAGCGCAAACATAAACATATTGTTGAGACCGGATTGGCTATGCTCTTTAATGCTCACATACCTCCCGACTATCGGGTGGATGCCTTCTCCTCCGCAGTCTATGTAATTAACCATTTACCTACACCCTTATTACAAGGCAAGTCCCCGTTTGAAATGATTTACCACCATCATCTCAACTATAATACCTTTCGTACCTTTGGATGTCGGGTCTTCCCGTATCTTCGGGATTATGCCGACCACAAACTCACTCCCCGGAGCCTCCCATGTGTCTTCATTGGGTATGATTCAAGGTATAAAGGATATCGTTGCTTAGATCCGACCACCTCTCAGGTCTACATTTCTCGTCATGCTCAGTTTGATGAAACGGTGTTTCCATTTCATGACACTCCCAAAGATAACCACACAACTTTCCTTGACATCACCACCTTCCTAGACACCTCTCCCACCCCCTAAACCCATCTAATCCCGAAATCTCTCTGCCTAATCCTCCCCTCAACCCCATTCCATGCCACCTATGCATGGAGTATCATATTCCCCCACATCCTAACCCAACCATTCAAACCCCTACTACACCCCCACCACCTGATGTAACACAACCTGATGCAACCCCTCCATCACCGCCGCCTCCCATCCCCACACCTCCACCTAGTCCTCCTCCACAACACAGCCCTATTCCCGTACCTCCTCCCCCTCCTCCGCCAATACATACTCACCCTATGGTTACCCGAGCGAAATCTGGAATTTTTAAACCTAAACATCGTGCAGACCTCTCTCACACTACTCATCATCCTCTCCATCAGGCTCTATTTGTAAACCGGGACCCCACGGGATTCACATATGCAGCCTGTCACACTCATTGGATGAATGCCATGCTTCTTGAAATTGAATCCTTAAACAAAAACAATACCGGGACGCTCGTTCCTAGCCCGGTTAGTCGCAACATTGTTGGGTCTAAATGGTTGTATCGAACCAAGTTTAATGCCAATGGCAGTATTGAGCGTCATAAAGCGCGCTTCGTAGCACAAGGGTTTAGCCAAATTCCTCGCCTCAATTTCTCACAAACCTTTCACCCGGTTGTGAAAGCTTCCACCATACGTGTTGTCCTTTCCTTGGCAGTTATTCACAATTGGAAGCTTCACCAACTTGATGTTAACAATGCGTTTTTACATGGTCAACTTCACGAAGATGTTTGTATGGAACAACCCCCGGGCTTCGTTCATGCTCAGTTCCCAAACCATGTCTGTAAACTAAACAAAGCATTGTATGGACTCAAACAGGCCCCCTGTGCATGGTTCCATTACCTGAGTACATTTTTAACTACTAATGGGTTTTTATGCAGCAGGGCTGATACGTTGCTATTTATCTTCAAACGTGACTCATGTGTCATGTACCTTTTAGTATATGTTGATGAATTAATTCTAACAGGTAACCAAGACGATGTTCTAAAGCAATTCATCACACGTCTGAATAACGAGTTTGCCATCAAAGACTTGGGGGAACTAAATTATTTCCTTGGGCTCGAGGTCACATTTACTTCTGAGGGTTTATTTCTTAACCAGTCCAAATATGCCTGGGACATACTTGATTGCACCAAAATGCTTGACGCAAAACCTACTCCCACTCCTTTATCAACGGCTGTGACGTTTACCTCCGCTGGTGATCCCTATGCGGACCCCACTTATTATCGATCCACCGTTGGTGCCCTAAAATACTTAACAATCACGCGTCCCGACATTGCCTATGTGGTAAACCAAGTTAGCCAATATTTACAAGCCCCCACCACCTTCTACTATCAGGAGGTAAAACGCATTATTCGCTACATTAAGGGCACCATCGAATTTGGACTTCACTTTTGCAAACCTAAACTCGCCAATATCATTGGATACTCGGATGCAGACTGGCCAGATGTATTGAAACTTATCGGTCCACTTATGGGTATTCTATATTTTAGGGGGCAATCTAGTCTCTTGGAGTGCTAAAAAACAAAACACAGTCTCTCGATCAAGTTGTGAATCCGAATATAGGGCCATGGCAAACACTGCAGCCGAAATTATTTGGATAACTCACCTGCTGCGGGAACTTCATGCGCTCCCCCCGGATCGCCCGACACTCTTGTGTGACAATAGGAGTGCTTTATTCATGACCCAGAATCCTGTCTCGCACAAACGTGCTAAGCACATTGATTTGGACTACCATTTTATCCGAGAGCTCGTCACCCCTGGCAAGCTGCACACTTAATTTATTCCTACCAAGCTTCAATTGGCGGACATATTCACCAAAAGCCTACCCAGACCTCAATTTGAATTCTTCCGCAACATGCTCAAACTGGGTCCTCCACCGTCTCGCTTGAGGGGGGATATTAATCATACACTTAAAGTCTCTTAATGTCTTATTTATTTTCTTTTCATTATTGAATCTCTTTGTATTCTTTCTCGTTCATTTGTAACTTACGCATCTATATATATGTCCCTACTCCATTGTAGTATGGCATCAAGTTTTTATTTCACATGTGCTCGTGACAATATATGAAAAACGAACTCCATGCTTACAAGTATATGTGTTAACATGTTGAAAAGATTTGTCTTGCAATAAATGATATGATAGAAAAGCTTGAACATAACGAGGACTACACCATACTAAGGAATATTTACAATTTCTCAAACGACGAAACTACAACATAAAATCAAACAGCAACAAACCCCTTCTCCATAATTTAGGTGATACTGCGTACGTCCTGTGCATCTAATGACCAACTCCCGGGCTATGTCCTGGATTGGTAGGCCGAAATGCGTCCAAGTCTCCCTCCTTAATCGTAACACCAGTAGGTGACACTTGGCTAGGGTTTGCGGAGCCATTTTCTTCCATCACCGGCTTTCCCTCGCATTCCGTGGTACACTTAAAGTTTTCATCTAGCTTTCTTGCTTCACTTATTTGCAACACCTCATTGGTTACAAATAGCATAAGCAATACATAACACAAAAGGGTTCTACACAACCTAGCCATTTTAAATAAGAGTAAAAGATTTAAAGTATTAATGAGGCTATATGTAGAACCCTTAATTGTGTTAGAGAGGTAGAGATGAGTTTGGCGATTTGTTTGGTGCTAAGGTTCATTGTATTTATAGATGGATGTTAAGGGGTAGCACGTGAGGTCCAGACATCATTGATATATATACAAAGGTTAGTTTGTTTAGGACAAGAGTACAGGTCCTAATTAATCCAAGGAAGTTATTTATTAGCATGTTCACGTCAGAAAATTAATATAATATACTTCATTTTATAATGCTATGTTATGGTTGAATGTGGACATATGAGTTTGTAATCATGCATGGGCTATAAAAATATTTGAAAAGTTCGATAACTTATAATGATATATTCTGTTTAAGACAGATGTAATTCTTGATTAGCTACATAATATAGTACATATCTAATATTAGTTTAATATCTGAACTTCTAAATACCCCTAAGGGGTCGTCAAAGGACGAACAAAAAAAACTAGGAGATGGTTATTGATTTTTTTTAATAAATAGAGCTCGAGTTAGAAGCTATGGATCGATCACAACGATTTCTTCCCCACCTCTCATGGCCACGGAAACTGTATGACTTCCCAAGCCATAGCCATTCGCATTGGCGTTGCCTTTATATTGGCCTTTGTCGATTGGACAGGAAAATAAAGGGATCGCTTGGGAAGTCGTCATGCCAATAGCATTCGCATTAGCGATGCCTTTATATAGCCCTTTGTCGATTGGACAAGAAAATAGAGGGACTGCCAAAGCCGATGGCGATGGCTTGGGAAGTCTTCAATGCCGATGGCGATGGCTTGGGAAGTCTTCAATGCCAATGGCGATGGCTTGAGAACTAGCACATATTCCTTGACCATCGAATGACACATCCAAAGGTGGGGAAGAAATTGACTTTGCCAATGACGAAGGAGCTAGTCCCTTGTAAAACAAGATAAAAACAACCGCAATTGGGATGCATGACTTCAAACAAACCCTACTTATAAGAAAAAGTCATGTTTATCGGATGCCTAGACGTGAAGTCTATATTTGAGTCGAGCATTTTCTGTACGTCATGCCAATTTGTAAGAGAATCTAATTTGAATGAATAACTGTAATAACTTGTAGATAAAACAAAGTCAAGGTGCAAATTTAATAAACTAACAACAAACAAACTAACTCAATTAATTTGACTAACGCTACATGAATTTTGCACTATAGCGACGACTTGAAGTCATCGGCATAGGACTGGTTATAGTGACGACGTGTTGTCGTAATAGGCCATCTCAGTTTTTAAGTTTTTTTATCTTTCCCGACGACGTGTCGTCGCCATAGTTTACGTGGGGTTCCTGAAAAATAGCCCACCCTTTGGAAAAGTTAGGCCGACGACGTGTCGTCGGTGTAGCTTAAAGTTTTTATTTTATTTTTCTTATATTATGAAAATGGTAAGTAATTGAAACGCCGTCGTTTGGATGATCCTATGGCGACGACATGTCGAGGCCATAGGGTTTACCTCACCCTAAATCTTACAACACAACTTTTGTGTTCATTACAACCCCAAAATCCCCTCTCTCTCTCTCTCTAAAACAATATCCTCTCTCTCTCGATCGAAACGGGGACAATCCATCTTTGAATTCTAGCCATCTTCGAAGGCTATTGCTGCATTTCCTCTTCATTTTGTTATGCATATGTATTCGTATGTCGTATGTGTGTGTGTATTTGTATGTGTGTATATGTATGTATGTGTATGTCATATGTGTGTATGTACGTATATGTATGTTGTATGTATGTGTATGTCGTATGTGTGTGTATGTATGTATGTGTATCTTTATATGTGTGTGTATATTTGTATGCATGTGTATATCGTATGTGTGTATATATATATGTCTTATGTGTGTGTATGCATGTATATATGTGTGTGTGTATGTGTAGCATCCGGAAAACCCGACACTTATACCCGAGCCAAAGAATGGGCAAAACGGAAGAAAGGAATGATAAGAATAATGGGCTTGTGGGAGTGCAGAGGCTTGGCCGAAAAGGGTTGCCCTTAACCCTAGCCACCATGGAGGATCAGATTCATTCCATCATTATCCTCAAAATCGTCTAGAGAGAGAGAATCTTAGAGAGAGAAAGTCAAGAAGTTGGGTATTTTGCTCCAATATCTGCTCCAAAGCCTCTCCCCAAAGTCGGTGAAGAAGAATCTATGAAGAACCAACTGTAACGAACCAAAATCCGGGTTTCGTTTTCAAATAAATAAATAAATATTTAATAAATATTATGGTGAGAATAATATTTATGAAATAAGTTGAAACAAGTGGGTTTCAAGTTAGTAATGGGGTTACACTAGTTTTTAACTAGTTTTGGAATGAAGTGGGTGAAATGAAAGTTGAGGGGCTAAATTTGTAAATATGGCAAATCTGCCATATTTGACTTGGTGAAGTCAAAATTGAGCTATTTTGTTGGTGTGGGTCGTTTATCTCAAGAGAGCAAAAAGAGAAATCGAGTTTGAAGCATAAATCGTGCAATTGAGGCTTGTTTTGTGAAGGTTTTGGCTCACACAACATCTTCATAACATCAAGTAAGTGATTCTCTTCCTCTTGATTTCACCATGAATGTGTTCTTGGTGGGTTTTGGGTGAAATCCGAAATTATGTATGCATGTGATGAAATGGTGTTAGATTATTGATAATTTAGCTAAACTAAAGTTAAAGAATGATGATTAACATCCTAGAACCCTTTGATTTTGGTTATGAGAAGTTAGGGTTCATATGGTGGAAATTGGGGGTGTTTGGATCATGATGCTAAAATGATGAATTAATGAAGATTAAGTGTTTTTAAGATGTTAGACACTTGAACAAACACCACATATACTTAATAATAATTTTTGAATGAAAAATTAGTGTTAAGATTAAGATAATGAAACTCAAGTGGGTGAGTTTGTGGTGAAAGAGGGTGTTTGGTTATGAGGATAACCCAAACGGGTCAATTTGAGTTGGAAATGTGGAAATTGAGTTGTGAACTCAATTGTAGTGGAATTTTGATGTATGATAGATTACTAAACTAGGTGAATTTGTTTAGGTGATCAAATTGCAAAGCTAGAAGGTGTTGCGGGATCTTCTAACTCAAAAGGTAAGTGCTTTACACTTACTTAGTAATGATAGGTGGTGGTGTCGATCATGTTTGAATTTCATGTTGGTTATTCAAATATCTTATAGGTGTTTATTGGTATGTGGATGAATTTAGTTAATAAACCTATATGGTGTAAGAATTGACTTGTGTGGTAAAAGCCAAGTTTGTATGCATAATGTAGTTGACTATGTGGTATATGGTCAAACTAAAATGTAGAATATGTTGAATTGGTGTAAATGACTATGTGGTATATAGTTAAGCTAAAATGTGGTATGTGATAAAGTATAGTAATTGACTTATGTGGTGTAAAGTCAAACTAAATGTGGTAATTTGAGGAAAGTGGCTTATGTGGAATATAAGTCAACCATTGTGGAAAAATGGTGAAGTCGGTGTAAATTGATTTATGCGGAATATAAGTCTAACCATTGTGGAAAAATGGTGAAGTCGGTGTAAATTGACTTATGCGGAATATAAGTCTAACCATTGTGAATTAATGGTGAGATTGGCGTATATGGACTTATGTGGTATATAAGTCAAACCATTGTGGAATAATGGTGAATGTAATGTAATTGACTTATGTGGTATATAAGTCAAGTGTAAGGGACCTTAGTTGACCAATTGGGTGTGAACGGGTCAAATGGGTGAAAGGGATGAAAACAAGTTGTAAATACTTGTTTGTTAAGTCTAGCACATTACTATGGTAATATGTTAATGAAATGCTAATGTATGGAACCATAATTGACCAAATAGACGCAAACGGGTCAAATGGGTTAAATAGGTGAAAAGGGTGAAAACAAGTTGTAAATACTTGTTTGATATGTTTATATCATTACTAATGGTGAAATATTATTGTGGTTATGCAGGGAAAGCTCCGAGGTAGGTCTATGTCAATGTTCAAGGGTGAAGGATTCTCGTATGCAATTTTTGTGTTTTTGAGGATTTATGTAAAATCCTTGTAAAGTGGTGTGTTTGACACTTGATTTATGTTTTGGTGAATATGAAATGTCATATGTTTGTTTTTGGTCAAAACCCAAGTGTTGGGAATTTTTAGTGTCTTGAAGGTTTAAAAAAAAAAGATGAAAATTTGGCTAAGTATGAAAACTGCAGAAAAAGCTGGAAACTTTCTGTGAGAAAGGCTTCCTCGCGGGCCGCGACGGGGTGGCCTATGTTTCTCGCAGGTCGCGAGAGGTAAAAAAAAAAAAAAATTTCTGGGATTAAGACTTCCGCGCGTTAAAGTATAGTTTTTAAAAGTGGTGTGTTTCACCAACGTTTTTGAGGTAAGAATCCAACCTAAAACCTTTGTTTTCTGTTTAATCTTTTGGGGTAAAAGTAGGGTTTTAATCTTAAAAGACAAGATTTTTACGTATGAAATGAGTTATAAAGCCTAGATCTGAACTTATGAGAGTTAAACAAACGTTTTGGACTTAAAATGTTAAGAACATGGGTTGAAAACGGGCCTGAACATGAAGATCTTCAAGTGGCGTTTTGAGGAAAGAATCCCACCACCACCACCTCCGTCGCCGCCACCACCACCACCACCAATATTTAATAATAATAAATATAATTAATCAAATAAAAACAATTCCACTCTTAAAACCCCCCAATCCCACCCGTTCACCCCCTCCTCTGATTGTCTTCTCCGCCTGATGCCCCCTCCACCAAAATTTGATATCAAAACTCAATTTGTCTACTACACGTTTGTATATGTGTTTTGTGTAGGTCCTAGGTTGGTGTGTGTCGGATCGTGATTGTGTGGGTGTGTAGTCCAGTTAACAAGAGTGCGGAAAAATCGTGACTAGATGGAACGAAAGACGACAAATGTAAACATGACAATAACAAACACTCTTACTCAAAATACTCGGTCTATTATAGCAAACTGTTTACAAACACAAGTACAAACACTGAAATGACTTCTGAACTGATACAAGCTTAATGTGTGCGTACTTGTGTGTGAGATTACATCTATGTGAAATGAGAAACAAGCCTGCCTATTTATAGACCCTGGCCATGCGTACTTGTAAGTACGCATGAACAAACTTCATGCATACTTACCTAAGTACGCATGGTCATCTTTGGGTACATGATAAATACGCAGGAATTTAGTACCTAAAGTGTACATACAACTTAAATACATCAAACATTACAAGTTCAGATAAAAATAAATTACAACTCGATCAACAAACAAATACAAATACATACATAAACATAAAGACTGAAATGTAGATAAACAAAAGCTTCAGAATAGAATCCAGAGTGCCTGTCACAAAGGTGCTTCTACATTTTGTTTTGTAAAACAATTTCAATCTCCACATTAAGTAGCATTATGATTTGGAAGGTGGATGAAATCGTCGGCCGGAAAAACAGATCTGGAGGACTGGAAGCGTCGAAAAATAGTAGAGCTTGAAGATTATAGGGGGAGGTGGCACTCGTTTGGCACCATCACCCCCACCCCCCCACCACCACCTACAACAGAAGCTCTTCTCTTCCCGTCGTCACCTCCCTCCGCCATTGCCCATATCTCGCCACGTTCAAACGCACCTCATCCTTCATTTTCTCTATTTCTATGTCTTAAAAAAACCCCAATCCGCCCTCTAGCTTCAGAAATTTAAAATTAAGGATAATGGAGATGAGATTACACCAGATCGAAGCTTCAGTTTCATCTGATTCAGACAACGTGAAGCCGAACGGATCGTTATGGCGGTCACCGATACAAAAGAAAGGGGTAGAAATAGACCTACTGCCGTCGTCGTTGTCGATGAGATGTGGAATTAGAGCGGATCCAATGGATCGTCAACTGTTGATGGAGGCTCCGGGGGCGGTGGAGCGAAAGTATCGAAGCGGATGTGGTGGGGTAAAGGTAGGGAAAGGGTTTCGGTGTATGTGATGTTGCCGTTGGATAGGAGAAAGGCAATGCCATCGTTAATGGGGGTGGGGGTGGGGTGTGGGTGGGGGTGGGGTCAATTCTTTCGGGTATTTTGGTCCATTTGAGTCCTTGAGAGTATTTTGGTCATTTCAGAATAAAGTTAACTGCTAAATCTAACGACGTTAGCCATCTGGACTCAAACAGATGCAAAAATGAAAAGTCGGGGTTCAGAGCGACAATTTTAAACATAAGGGACTCAACTAGTTAAAATGGACAAACGTTAGGGACTCAAAAAGTAATTAACTCTTTTTATTTTGAGTTTTGGTGATGACTAATGGTTTATATGCAAATCAGGAGTTGGAAAGATGTTCTAAATCTAAAGGTGAGTAAAAAGGATTCAATTTCTTTGAAGTATATAAAGTTATGTGTATGTGTATGTTTGTATGTTTGAATGTGTATATGTATGTGTATGTGTGTGTATGTTTGTACGTATGTGTGTGTATGTATGTATATATGTATTGTTATTGATCGCTTCGTTTATTTGATTTTATGGATCTTTATTTTGAGTTCCGGTGATGAGTAATGGTTTATATGCAAATCAGGAGTTGGAAAGCTGTCCTAAATCTAAGGGTGAATGAAAGAGTTCAAGTTCTTTGAAGTTTTGAAGTATATAAAGTTGTGTATGTGTATGTGTGTATGGTTTGAAATTCATGTCTTGTTTGAATAGGTGGTGTGTCCATTGAGTTAATTATGTTGTTAAACATTTATAACCCAAATAAAATTGAGTTATCATTCTGATGATTGGTAAATAAGTCATTAACCAATGAGACGTGCATTGTTTGTTAATTGTTTGAGGAACTAGTTAATTTATCAACGATAAAGATAAACCGGATCTTAAAGAAAGATGAAGACCTCACAAACGAAATTTAGTTTATAGGAGTACTGAAAATATAAACTAAACTACAAGCGTCAAAGTACCATTAGTATAAACTAAATTTTAGGGTTAAAGTTATTATGTTGTAATTAGAAGGGGTTTAATTGTAATTAGTCAATTAGGTTAATACAATGTTTTTTCTGAAGCGTTGCGACGTTTTGGTGGCACCGATTCGTTATGTATATATAGGGTCGATGATGAACAGCAATCATTATAATTCATAATAAAAAATTCCAAGTTTGTGTAAAATCAATCATTCTTGTTTTATTTAATTGCTTTTGATAACCAACAATTCTTCTAAGATTTGAACTTTGTAAAAAAGCTTTGAAGTCTACTTTAAAATAGCTGCAAATAAATGTTCATATTTACGAGGTGCGGTTTAAAGAAGAAAAAGTTATTTTTTAAATGTGACTTTCTTAAACCTCTACTTCTTTTGGGAGCAGCCATAGTGTTTCCTGCGAGCCATACATGTTTTTCCCTATGGGTTGTAACCGCACCGACTCAAACCCCGGACATCCTCAAGAAGAAACCAGTATGTGAAAAACTCCTTGACCACGGGGGCAGAACCCCAATGACTAAAGAAGAAAAAACGTTGGCTATTTTTGTGTAATTTGATTAACTAGTTGACCAAATTAATCATATTAAATATCAAACAAGATAAGAGGTGCGGAGTGCACACTTGTTTGAATTTATTTGATTACCTAATTAATACTTAGGGGCGAATCCCCTAAGTACCCGGAGCCCGGGGGCAGCGCCCCTGGAAGCGGGGTCCAAGAGGCAGAGCCCGAAAATTATTTTGACACTTATTGCTTTATAAAATTTGTATTAGAAAGTAATTTTCTAATAATTTTATTATATAAAATTGTTGTCAAAATTGGGCGGATTTTTAATTAAATTCGAATTTGAGTTCTGCCAAAGGCACTTATCTGGTTTTTTTCGAGAAAAGTCTGTTTTTGTTCATACGAGTTTTTTTTCTGGTTCATCAAGATCCTCTCAAATACACATTTTGATTTCTTGTCTCATAATTCGGAGTTTTATCCGATCAAAGAATTTGGGGAACCACCAAATTGTTTTTGATCTGATAGTATTTAATACGACTCTCAGATCATCCTCGGTTATCTTGAAATTCCTCTAAAAAAGTTGGCAGCGGTCAGTGGTGAGTTAGGGCCGATATGGCAGCCGTAATACAGTTAAGATTCTATTTTTCTTGGTCGTCTTCCCCAGGTTGTCATCTCCACTGGCGTGCTCTTTGTATTTTACTTGATTAACATCATTGGTTATAATTAACTATTTAAATCAACGGTCATCCCTTCCTCGTTCCTAGATATACCTAACTTTTTTCTGTTTTCCTTTGGCTGTTAGCTCCACAAAATTAAACTACTTCATTCTAATGAAAGAGGGTGTCTATAAAATAAGTATATTTATTAATAAACTTTTCTGTACCTTTTCATGGTTAAAAGTTCCATTTCTAGTTTGGCACGATCTAACACATTCAATCTTCAATGTTTTTTTATTTTTAGAATTTTATGTTGTATAAAAGCAGTTAAAAAAATTTGTTTAACAGAAACTATTTACTGTTTCGTACCATTAATTAACTAATATTTTATAACATATGATCGTTATTGAAGTTCTTCATGATCCCATGGTTATAGAGATTCCAGATCTTATGTTGAAGCTTCATGTTGTGAGTGTATTATTAGGTAATTAGTTTTTTTTTTAATACACTCACTATAGAAATGCTAGAGAATCACAATCACAAATTGACTTGGCTTGTGTCTTAAAACAGTATATATATATAATTTATACCTAATAAATAGTAACTGATTTTCTCAGGTGTTATTATCTTTCGTGTTATTTTTTTAACACTGACATATTTCGTTACTAACTAATTACTATACTCTTCATTAATTTCTAATTATTCGTTACTATTTAATATTTTTAATTTATGGTTTATTTTCATTATTTATACGTTTTTGTAAATTTAAATTAATTTTAAAAAATTGAACTATTATAAAATTTAATAAAATGTTATTAATTTTTATTAATAAAATAGATGATTAAAATTATTAAAATTTATTAAAATAAATAAAATATTAAAACAAAAAAATATTAAACTGAATAAAGTATTAAAATAAAAAAGAAGAGAAAACCCGTCCGTAATCTTGGGAAGTAATAAGACTCTAAACCCGTCTGTAATGCGTCCGTCGGTATATTTCGTCCATATTCCGCCGGGAAAAAAACCACCCACGACTGTTATTCCAATGAATTCTCATCAATAGTCACTATCCTCCATTTTTCTAGTTTGTGGGTAGCATCGTTTACTTATGTCTTTATTATATATATGAACCAAACATTTTATGAAGATTGAAAAAGGCAACACATAATTTTACATTTATTACCTTATCACTTTCTCAATAATTTACCTCCCCAGTGAGTGAGGCTGCTCACGCCACTCACTTGTGAAGGGGGTGGTGTTCCTAGTGAGTGAAGCCCCTCACACTCAATCACAATGCCTCAGTTCCTCACTTTCTCCCCCTCATTGCTCTCTCACTCCCGTGAGATTTCTAACACAAATCCTCTCTCTAGATTTCTCACTAGAAGAGGGGGTGGTGTTCTCACTTGATGAGGGTGCCACATAGGATCACGAAATCCCCTCACCAAGACCATACCACATGCTCTAAGTTAGTGTAAACCATCTTTCTTATATTTTAACCAAATCATCTTGTTTTCCTGTTTGATTTATTTTTTTTCTGAAAATTAGACGTCGATTAAAATCGGAATAAAATGAAGATATCATCTAAAAATTAGAAAGAACACATAAGGAGAAGAAGAAACAGAGAGAATGCACAAGAATGTAGATGAAGAAAAAAAAATACAAGAGCACACAAAACCGTAGGCATGCATCTTCCGTACCTGGTGGTGACGTCATTGGCACCCACAAAACAATGGTTCCATTAACAACCTTCTCAACAAAAGAAAAAGAAACAAAAATACCGAACACCCACTTGATATTTCACCATTAAAGTCAGCCAATTTTTGGTGGAAATTAATTTAGTTCAAAAGATGGGGTTGTGTATAGTAGGGCTAGCATTTTCTAATATGTTTAAGACATGATTAAACCTATTTAATAAAAATTACACTATGTAATTTTACGCATTTTTTTAAAATAAGTAAATTAGGATGCTAGGCTCCATCATTTCTCCTTATGGGTACGATCTACTTTATGGGTTATATGGAGTTAGAGAAACGAAACAACGTATATTCAACATGAAGAAGTGGATTGAGGGGTTCTGTTTGTGAAGATGTTACCGATTTATCTTTTTATTGATTTTAAATAGGTCTAAAAGATACACCCTTAATTGGACATAAATCCAATCTGCGATGTATTTAAACAAATTTGAACCGTTTCATTAGTGGTTCTACCGTCTTGCTAATTAGTTGGCCATTTTTTTGTTGTTTTAATAAAATTATGACTTTCAAAAAATTGAACTTATGTGATAGAATTAGAGACTACAATTGTCGGTGAAACCTTTTGTGTCTGGTAAATATACCATTAATGGTGATTTGTCGGTAAAATCTTACCCTTTGCTGAAACTTTTACCCATGCTCGTTTTCCCCACGGAACTTCACCAACTGAATATTGTCGGTTGGAGTGTTCACAGACCAATACTGTCATATGTGAAAAACCACTGATTTGTAACGCATAATCATCTACCCATTTTGTTTTACCATAACATATCACTACTAGAAAACAAACTTTTACAGACAAAAAGTTCACCCAATGATCAATATGTCTGTAAGCACCGACACTTAAAGCAAAATCCCAGGAAAAAAAAGAAAGTGTTTTTTTAATATTCACCGGTGATTGTGGTGAAACAAGCGTGGTGACAGATCGTTAATCAATAATTTGTCGGTAAACAGTTCGTCGTTGATCCGGTAATCCCTCGCTAATACATCGGTGTTCCATGTAACTATTCTGATGGTGATCCATAAATGAAGTAGTCTTCGGTAATTCTCGATAATATACGTTCTCAATCCGTCGGTGAAGTCTTTACTCACGTCCTGTTTTCCTATGGATCACGGATTATTACTAAAAATTACTTTGATTTGTAGTTAATGTTATATTTATTATTCTAAAACATGTGATTAGGTTTTGGACAAAAGACAAACCCATCTTGGTTCCAGGGATGTGGTAAAAGACAGCTAAAACCAAGCGCCCACAATATAACCGATTCCATTGAATATTCCTTCAGCAATGACAGCTTTAATTGCGGCTCAAACCCAACATATCTCACATGGTTTTTCTTTCCAATTGCATTATTCTAACATATACTCATAAAATTCTCTCTCGATGGAAAAAAATAGAACTTCATATTTGAGATATAAATGAATAAGAATATTTAATGGTTAGTTAATATTATTTTTTTAACAAGAATATAATCTACTCCTAATTCTACATGATTATCTACCGCAGGATTCTAATCTTCGACCTAACTTGTCAGGTGTAGCAACCACTATCCACCCCAAGAGATGTTAGGATCTAAGTTGCTATCTTCTAGTATCTCCGGGAGAATAATTGCAAAACAAAGAGCCGTTAGCCTCGCTGTAGGGACCTCGAAGAGTGTCTCTACGACCAAGCTCGGGCGTGAGAATCAGTGAAGGTTTCTCTGAAGGGGTTCCTGGCCTCTCTAGGAAGGAGACCCTAAATTCATTTTCTTTATGAATATGATGGGAGATCTTATGATTATGGGATCATACCTGTGTCTTTGTCAATCTTTATAAATGGTTCCAAGATCCTTTACATTGAATGCTAGGGTTTCTGATGGGATGGGGATGTCCTTGGCAACGGCTTCCGTCCGGAGGTTAAGAGGATCTTCCTCTGTTTTCGGCGGGCTCCTCTTCCCGAGGTTGTACCCTTTGCTTACTTCTTCATTTCCTCATTTAATGTTGTTTGTCCTTTTCACTTAAATGAGATGTAACATTTAATTATTCTTTTATTTGTCTGGTTGTGAGGGTGGCTCCTACAAGTCCCCCAAGTCGTTGGTCTTTCTTATTTATAATAAGGGCTAACGACTTTTTTATTCAAGAGGCCTTTTGTTTTGTGGACCATTGGGATCTTGGTTGGTAGGACCTTTTAATGAGGAACTGGTTTTGACGATTTTGTGGTTGTTGTGGGCTTCATTTGGGATTTATTGTAGGGTCCCTCTTCTTTAATGGAGTCCCCCTTGTTTCCCCACGTGTCTTTGATCCGGACCCTTTTTGTTTGGGATTTGTGAAGCCCTTTTAACTTCATCTTGTTTTTCCCTTTAAATCATTTCTTCTTCTTTTTCTTTTTTTTCTCTCAAGGTTACTTTGTTTCGTTGTTCTTTAATCTGATTCTCCGCCTTCGTCCCGCAGGTTAGTGCTTTCTTTCCTTCTTCTTCCGTTACGACCATTGATATGGGTAGGGACGATCTCGCCTTCGTCCACTACGTTCTGACTAAGCAGGACATCGCTGCTTTCTGCAAGCGCTATCGCCTGCCGCTAGAACTTCTTCCTCGAAAGCCTTCTTCTCGTGACACCGCCCTAGGGTTGGAAGGGTTTATGAACATCTACACCCGGGCTTTTAACTACTCTAACATACGATACCCCTTAACTGATTTCCAGATGTCTGTTTTTAAGTTTCATAATGCGCACGTTTCCCAATTTCATAGGGTTGTTGAAATTGACTCATTTTGAGGTTTCTTGCTGGGCTAGGGGTGGGGTTCCTTCAGTACGTTTGTTTCGCCGTTTCTATCATCTTAGGGTAGATGGAGACTGGTTAACCTTTGAGAAACTTCGAGGTTCAGGTTATTGTTATTCTCGTTTCCCTACTTGCATTCATGACTGGAAGGACCACTATTTTTTTGTTTCCGAAAAGTTCCTTTCTGAGCCATTGTCCTATCGTAGTTTGACCGTCCCTGTTAATGATGAGGATCCCGGTGCTCTTGTTGAGGGGGATCTTTATAACCTTCTGATTGCTAATCGTACCCCTACTGGACCTCTTCTAGAGGAAATTTTGTTATGGTTAAGATGAGTGCTATATGGGATGATCCACTCACTCGCCCAACTGTCTTGGAACGGGGGGGGGGGGGGGTAAAGGTTGGTTGTCTGATTTGGGGTTTGTTTGTTTCGTCCTGGCTTGTCTTAATGTTGTACTAAAATATGCTTTGTTATTTTGTTCTGCAGAAATGCAGCTTTCAAGGGTTTTAGACAAGGCTAACGAGAGCTTGAAGTATGTTGTCGTTTCTGTCAAATCAACCGGTTCTTCCGGCCCCTCTTCGTCTGTGAAGGCGGAAGTTTCTATGCCTCTTAGTGTTGTTGCGGAGTCCCAACTGGTCTCTTCTCAAACTGGAGATTCTATAGAGGTGATTAGTGGATCTGATTCAGAAGACACTCGTCCCTTCACTTATCTCCGCAAACGTCGTGCTCCTTGTCTTGCTGATTCTCCTCCTAAGATTCAGGCTTGAAAGGGCGTCTTAAGAGTGCTTCGAAATCTTCTCAGGTGCATTTTAGCGATCCACTTGCTTCCGTCGTTGATAGTCCCCTTATTCTTGACGATGGCATGATCCTTCATTCGGATTTGGAATTTGATCCTTCTCATGGTGGTTCATCTGGTATGTCCTTGGATTTATCTCTGTCCAGCTTTTTCGCTTCTGCTCATCCGGTGTCTTCTATAGGTTGTGCCCTTCCTATTCCTTCTGTTTCTATGACATTTGGGTCTAGCATTCCTCTAATGTCCACTCCCTCCTCTCTTGTGGCTACTCATTTTAATGCCCATCCCTTGGCTGGTTTTTCTCAATTTGCTTCTGATTTTTCTGCGAAAGGTAAGGGTGTTTCTTTTCCCACCTTTACTGGTTCTTCTGCTGGGCACTTGCCATATACTCCTTCTCAGGCGTGTGATTTCATGGAGAATGCTTTATCGCCTTCTTTAGCTTCTTATTTTGACAGTTTGGACGTCTCTGCCTTGTCTGATCAATTTATTCTTGACCACGTTGGTTCTTTTCTCTGAGGTGTTGGCCTTCAACGTAAGGTGTTGTCTCTGGACGCTGCCCTGTCTCAATCCCGTTTGTCAGTTGTTCGTCTGCAAGATGAATTGGCCGAGGAGAAATAGAGTAAGTTGGTCCTCACTAAAGCCAGCTGTGATTTTTATGGAGAGTTGGGGCGTATGACCAGGGAAGTTCAGCATTTGGATCATGAAGTTTCATCTTTGGAGGCTAAACTTAAGTCTACTGAGGCCGCTCTTTTGCACTGCCGTGATGAACTTGTTGAGTCCAATATTTCCGTTGATGCTTGGCAAGCATTTAGTGATGGGCAGGAAGTGCTATTTGCCTGTTTATCTTTTTTACTTTGCTAGGTGCAACTGTTTGCATGTATTCTTTCAAGTGTTGATTGCTTATTTTAATATTTTCCTGTCTCTTTTCCTTTTATAGGAAGATATTCGTTGTTTGAAAGAAAAGCTTGCCAGCCAAGCACACGATTGGGCTGAAGTTAGAGAGATTCTGGAACATGATCTTTGCCAAACTCGTTCGGAGGTTATTCACGTGGTTGACGAGCGTCGTGTTTTGTAGAACGACTTCGAAATCGTGATTGCCAGCCGGGATAAGCTGTTTTCGAGCATGGTCTCTCCAGGGTTTCAAGCGTGTTTTCGAGCTTATCCGTAATAGTAACGAGTATATGTTGCTGCTGGGGGAGTTCAGCTGAGCTTGTATGGCTGCGGGTTATCAGACTGGTCTCTCCGCTGGTTATCAGTATGCTGCCGACGGAGTTCCCATAGAGGAGACTCCTAATTATGCTCTCGGTGCTGAGCAGTATATGCATGATACTGCTGTTGTGCTAACTTCTTCTGGTCACTCTTTGATAACCCGTTTGGTTAATTGTCCCCGGATTTCTATTTCCGAAATACAAGCCTTGGTATCTGCTGTTGATCTGGAGCCTGTCACTCCTGGCCCTTAGTTTGGGTGTTTGAAGTTTTTTGTTTTGTGTACTTCCTTTGGTTGTTATACCCCTGCGTGGGTCTACATGGATTTGTGTATTTCTGGACTTTATTATGTTTATATTTGTGATGAACATGTTACTCTTTGTATGCTATTGTGGTCCTGCTTCCCAAGGTTTTTGTGGTGCCTCCTATATTATCACGGCATGGTTTACTTTGGGATCACTTCCCTTCTTGAGATGTCGGGTTTTTTCTTCTTTTTTTTATATATTTGGTGGGATGGATTGTTTCACCATCTTATGAAATAGCATTTTTGTGATACTCCGTTATTTTTAGGGACGAGAGTTCTTTTGTCCGTTTGATGAGATGGAATACCCTTCTGTCTCATGAGGGAGCATTTTGTGACATTCCATCACCCTTAGGGATGGGAGTTCTTTTGTCCCTCTGATGACATGGGATATCCTTCTATCTTATAAGATAGCATTTTGTGACACTTCGTCATCCTTAGGGATGGGAGTTCCTTTGTCCATCTGATAAGATGGGATATCCTTCTATCTTATGAGATAGCATTTTGTGACACTCCATCATCCTTAGGGATGGGAATTCTTTTATCCATCTGATGAGATGAGATATCCTTCTATCTTATGAGATAGCATTTTGTGACACTCCATTATCCTTAGGGATGGGAGTTCTTTTATCCATCTGATGAGATGGAATATCCCTCTATCTTATAAGATAACATTTTGTGACACTCCATCATCCTTAGGGATGGGAGTTCTTTTGTCCATCTGATCAGATGGAATATCCTTCTATCTTATGAGATAGCATTTTGTGACACTCCATCATCCTTAGGGATGGGAGTTCTTTTATCCATCTGATGAGATGGAATATCCTTCTATCTTATGAGATAGCATTTTGTGACACTCCATCCTCCTTAGGGATGGGAGTTCCTTTTTCCATCTGATGAGATGGAATATCCTTCTATCTTATAAGATAGCATTTTGTGACACTCCATCATCCTTAGGGATGGGAGTTCTTTTGTCCATCTGATGAGATGGAATATCCTTCTATCTTATTAGATAGCATTTTATGACTCTCCATCATCCTTAGGGATGGGATTTCTTTTGTCCATCTAATGAGATGGAATATCCTTCATTCGTTGTTTACCAGTTGCATGTTGCCATAGGAATCTGACGATCCTTTTCATTTCATTTAATACGCACAAAAGATGACATCATGTCATTACATTGTTGCTTCTTTTTTGTTACATTAATACTTCTTCAGTTGCATCGAGTTTCCTTGCTTCCCTGATTTGGGGTAGTTCTGTATGCCCACAGGAAATGGGGTAATGCTTCTATCCATCCATTCCTTTCTCTTCCCAGCCTACTCTTTATGCCTTCCACAATTGACATGTTTGCTCTCTCGACTCTGCCATTTGCCTGTGGATGTGCTACTGACGCAAATATCCGGTTGATATGCAACTTTCTGCACCAGTCTCTGAATGTTTATCCTACAAACTGCGTTCCATTTTCGCTGATTATTGTTTGCGGTATCCCATACCTGCACACAATGTAATTCCAGATGAAGTTAACCATCTGTTTACCTGTGATTGTTGCTAGCGGCTTGGCCTCTATCCTTTTGGTGAAGTAATCCACTGCCACTACCAGGAATTTAACTTTTCCCGGTCCCTCGGGGAAAGGCCCCATTTGGTCTATTCCCCACTTCTGGAAAGGCCACGCCAACCCGACTGATATTAAGTCGTACTTTGGTTGTTTTGCTACTGGTGCGTGTATTTGGCAGGTGTCACAGTTGCGAAGTGTTTCCACTACACTCCTGTACATACCCGGCCAGTAATATCCTGCTTTCAACGCTTTCGCCACTATATTCTTTGGTGCTGCATGCGTTCCACATATTCCTTCATGGATTTCTTTGGTAATGTAATTTGCTTCGTCTTCGTCCACACACCGTAGTGACGGTCCCAAGTATGACTTCCTGTACAATGTCCCTTCCATCATTTCATGTTGTAATGACTTGATTTTGATCTTCCGTGATTCTTCTTTCCCTTTCGGGAGTTTTCCCTCTACCAGGTATTTCCTTAATGGCGTCATCCAAGTCGTTGTCTCCTGAATTTCGGTGGTCATGAACTACGTGATTGCAATTGAAGGGCATATTTTAGTTCGATGCCTTCAGGGCTCACCAACATGAGCCCTGTTCCACATCCATCGTCATTTGATGATCCATCTGTGAACAATTTCCAGGTGTTTTTCTCCTTTTCTTCGCTTGTTTCTTCTATGTTTTCTGGCTTCTTGCTCTCGTCTGTGATGGTTTCATATGTTTCTGTGACGAAATCTGCTAGCACTTGGCCTTTGATGGACGTTCTTGGTACATACTCTATAGTATGATCTCCCAACTCTATGGCTCATTTCGTCATTCTTCCCGAGATCTCTGATTTTTTGCAAAATCCTTTGGATGGGGCTCTCGGTGATCACCCGAATGGGGTGAGCTTGGAAGTATCTTCTCAGTCTTCGGGATGCATATATCAGGGCTAATGCCAACTTTTCTATGAGGGGATATCTTTCTTCTGGTCCCTTTAAGGTCCTGCTCAAGAAATATATTGGGATTTGCTTTTGCTGCCTGTCCACCATTAATACCGAACTGATCGCCGTCCCTGAAGCAGACAAGTAGATTGTAAGAACTTCTCCTTCTGATGGGTAGCTAGTGTTGGGAGTTGGAAGATATGTTCTTTCATCTGCTTGAGCGCCTCTTCCACTTCTTTCGTCCATTTAAACTTATTTCTTTTTATTTCCTGCTTGAGTGTTTCCATGAAGGGTAAAGTTTTATCCGCTAGCCGGGACAAGAACCTGTTTAGAGCTACCAGTCTCCCGTTCAACCTTTGGACGTCTTTCACTGTGGTGGGGGATTTCATATGTGATATTGCTTGCACCTTTTCAGGGTTGGCCCGGATCCCCTCTTTGGTTACCACCACCCCTAGGAACTTACCTTCCTCTACTCCAAACGAACACTTTCCTGGGTTTAAACGCATGTTGGCTCCCCTCAATCTTCCAAAGGTTTCTTCGATGTCACGCAACATATCAGCCTCCTTTATGCTTTTAATCACTAAATCGTCCACGTATACCTCTATATTTTTTCCGATTTGATCTTTGAATAGAGAATCCATAAATCCTTGATACGTGGCCCCAGCGTTTTTTAACCCAAAAGGCATCTTTGTGTAACAAAAGATTCCTTCGTCAGTGTAGAACGTTGTTTTCTCTTGGTCTTCTCTAGCTATACGGATCTGATGGTACCCTTTATACGCGTTCAGGAAACATTTCAGTGGATACGGGGTCAGCGAATCTATCTTCGAATCTATTTCTAGTAGAGGATAGCAGTCTTTCGGACACGCTTTATTTAGGTTCTTGAAATGCACATTCTCCAACTTCCGTCTCCTTTCTTTACCATTACGGGGTTGGATATCCATGTTGGGTATCTGACTTCTTTGACTATTCCGGCCTTGTATAGCTTCCTTGTTTCTTCACAGGCTGCCCTACTTCTTTCAGGACCCATGCTTCGTTTCTTTTGTCTGACCGGTTCTGACCACCTATTTGTTTTTAAATGGTGTTCAACCTGCTCCCTTGGTATCCCTATCATGTCTCTGTGTTCCCATGCTAATATATCCATATTCCTAATCAACAACTCTTTTAGGCTTGTTTTCCACTTGTCTGGCAGTTCCCTTCCTATCTTGAATGTTTGTTCTGAGAAGAGATCATTCAACACCCATTCCTCCGTCTTGTTTTCTTTCTTCTCTGTCCCCCCCTTCTGTTCTACCCACAGAGTCTATGATTTCTGAGGAAGACTTGATTGTTTCTATTCCCCTGCTGCTTGGGAACTTCATCATTCCGTGTGCTGTTGATGTTAGTGCCCTCAAAGCCTTGATGCCTGGGCTTCCCAAGATGGCGTTATACCTAAATTCTGCCTTTATAACTACAAACGTGAGTTCCACTGTTCGCTCCTTTTCTCCTTCTCTTAAGGTGAAGGGCAATGTGATCTTGCCTATGGGGTATGCCAGCTCACCAGAAAACCCGACGAGGGGAATGTCGTCCCTCCTCAGCATGCACTGTGTTTCTTCTTCAAGTTTTCTAAAACAGTGCTCATACATTATTTCCGACCCACTTCCTCTGTCTACGTGTATCCTGGATATTCGGTGCCCTGCCAAGATTGTCGCGATATTTAATGGGGCCTCCTGCGCTTCTTCTCCTTTCAAGGCTGGGAATGTTATGGGCACCTCCATCCATTCGGCAGTTTCCTCTGCTCCTTTTGACTCCCGCTTATTTTTCATCTCCTCTTTTTCTTACGACATCCACATGTCTCCTTATGTTTCCTTCTTCTCTTTTCCCTTTATCTTTCGGGTCGTTTCGTGTCGGTCCCTGTTGCTTGATGTCCCTGATGAGATGGGATAGTTTCCCTTATCTTACTGCTATCTCGATTTCTTTCTCGAGATGTACACAGTCATCTGTCTTATGTCCTCTTGTTCTATGATATTCACAGAAATCATGAGGAAGGCCGTTGCTTCCCTTTTGGTGGGGAAGTGGTTTTCCAAACGACAGTTTGGATCTTTCCGTGGCCAACACTCCGCTCGGTGTTTTTGCGAGAGGGGTGAACCTGAGGTGGTCCATGTTGGCGGGGCGGTGCTGGGTATTGTGGGATGAGAAACCTGTTGAATACCCTTGGTATTCGCTTCGTGAAGTTTTGTATGGTGAGAACCCCAACCTGGGTTTCTCGTATGGGCTTTTCAGCCTGGACGGGCTACTTGATGGTGGTTTTCCCCTGAGCTTGGTCTTGGGAACCACCCTCTTTGCCTCCCATTCTCTTGCTTTTGACCCCGCGTATTTTCCCCTGACCCACACCCTTACTTTATCCATGAGTTGATCAAAAGTTTCGGGGAACTCTTCCCCTAATTTTTCACACAAGGGTGTGTTCCTTACTCCATTCATGAAGCTGCTTATTTTCATGACTTCAGGGACATCTCTAATCTGCATGCTTTCCCTTATAAATCTTTCCATGAATGTTTCTACATTCTCTTCATCTCTTCTTCTTATGTGTTGTATCTCGTTAGGATTCTTAATGGCTTTCTTATTTTGGTTAAAATTCCTTAGGAACCGTTCCTTGAGTTCTTCAAAATCATTTATGCTTCCCTGCGAGAGGCTGTCAAACCATATCCGTGCTGCTCTCGTCAGCGTCTGAGCGAACATATGACACCACGTAGGTATGGACCATTGGCCCACTTGACCTGCTCCTTGGAACACATGCAAATGGTTTTCCGGGTCTTTTGTTCCGTCAAATTTACCAACACTCGAGGGCATCTTTAGCCCTATAGGGAGGGGTGCCTCCGCTATCCTTTTGGTGTATTTAGAAGTACTGGACAAATTGTGTGGCACATAAGGTTTTTGCAAATAGTCGAGGGTTTCTTTTGACGTACCTTAGACGTGAGACGTGCTTCTCTTTTTTGCGTCTAACTCCGTCAACAAGGAGGTTAGTAGGTCAGCTATGGTCGTTCCTTGGCTTGTTGCTGCCGCGTCATTCTGGTTTGATTCTTTGGGAGGAGACATCTGCTTTTGCTCTTCCTCCTGGTTGTTTTCTCTTTTCTTATCCATGCTTCCGGGGGTCTCGAAACTCAGCTTGGTTCGTAGTTCTTCCATCTTTTCGGCCTTTTCTAGTTCTTCCAACTGGGCTTTCAGTTTTCCTCGGTTCTTCCTCACAAACTATGGGGTAATAGATCTGAGCTCTCCCGTCTCGTCACCTGTTTCTTCTCCTTCGGTTCCGTACACGTCCTCCACAAAGGGGGCGTCCGGGTTGGTCACCCCTGACATGAAAAGGTTTGTGTTTCTTTTGTTTCCTCCTCTAATGGGGTCTGGGGTGGATAACACTCCACCTCCCCCTCCTATGGGTGATGGATCCGTCATTCCTGCTCCAATCTCTAAGCCTTTTCTTCCTGTTGAATCTTTCATTTAGATCTTTCCTTTTACTCCCTCCTTGGTTGTACAGGAGTACTCCAGGTTCTTTTCGGGTCCCACTGATGGCGCCAATGTAGCAGCCACTATCCACACCAAGAGATGTTAGGATCTAAGTTGCTATCTTCTAGTATCTCCGGGAGAATACCTGCAAAACCAAGAGCCGTTAGCCTCGTCGTAGGGACCCCGAAGGGTGTCTTTACGACCAAGCTCGGGCATGAGAACCAGTGAAGGTTTCTCTAAAGGGGTTCCGGGCCTCTCCAGGAAGGAGACCCTAAATTCGTTTTCTTTATGAATATGATGGGAGATCTTGTGATTATGGGATCATACATGTGTCTTTGTTTATCTTTATAAATGGTTCCGAGATCCTTTGCATTGAATGCTAGGGTTTCCGATGGGATGGGGATGTCCTTGGCAACGGCTTTCGTCTGGAGGTTAAGAGGATCTTCCTCTGTTTTTGGCAGGCTCCTCTTCCCGAGGTTGTACCCTTTACTTCCCTCTTCACTTCCTCATTTGATGTTTTTTGTCCTTTTCACTTAAACGGGATGTAATATTTAATTATTCTTTTATTTGTCTGGTTGTGAGGGTGGCTCCTACACCAGGCAAACTTGTCGGTGTTTGTTTCCTATTAATAGTTGTTAACATGTTTGAGTTTTGTACGCGTTCTGATTAGATCTTGTAAACAGTGTGATTAAGCAAGGAAACAAATGAGAGATTATTTACTTGCTGTGTTCTGTGATTTGTTGTTTACACACACGTTGATGCATACGTTGGATTCCACACTACGTGTACGTGACATGTCGACTCGAGTTTACCGATCTGCATCACCTACACCATTGTCCATCATTTTACGTAGTTAATATTATGTATTAATTATTATACCGACACTATTACAAAAATGAGTTAATATGTTTTTTTTCTGAAGAAAAAAAAAGACAGGTTATATAGTCACAAAGTAATACAAGCAGATTCGTAGCATGGAACAGAGTTCTATATATCTGTATATATAAAGCGCTAACGGGAATTGATCATTTGAGAACTCTTAAATATTTTGAGAACTCGTGAGAACTCGTCAAAAAACCGATCAAAACCATTTTTTTTTATTTGTGAAAGCGGGTTTCGGGGACGAAACCCAAAGTTAGGGGGATGATTTGTAACGAACCAACTTTTGAATTATTATTATAATATAAATAGGGGTGTAAATAAACAAAATGGAAAGTTGGAGGTTTGTTACAAACATTAATTTTTTTGTAGTTTGGTTGAAAGGAGCCAAAATTGAAAGTTAAGGGGTTGTTTTGTAAATTTTGAAAAGCCAGATTTTGATAGGAGGGGTGCGATTTTAACACACACAGAGTGTGTGTTCTTGAGTTGCAAAGAAGATAAGTAGAGAAACAAGAGCTGAGATCACGAATCGAAGTTATTGCATGCGAAATCTGAAGGTGTTGATATGCTCATCATCTTCTAATCATCAAGTAAGCCTCCATTCCAACCTTTGATTCACCATTGAAGTGTTCTTGGTGGGTTTTTAGGTGAAATCCGAATTGGGTTGAAATTGGGTGAAGTTAATGTTAGATAATTAGTTATCTAGCTTTAATTGAAGTGTTGGAATGTAGATAACAACATCTAAACATCTAATTTAAGGATTCAAGAATTAGGGTTCTTAAGGGAAATTTGAGGGTTTTTTATTTAATGATGTTAAAATGCTAAATTAAGGTTAGTTAAGTGTCTAGGGAGTTAATAGACACACAACTAACTATAAAGCCCTAATTTTTATGGTGTTTTTGTAAATTGGGAGTTTGATGGAACTTGGGTGATTTCCTAAACGGGTCATTTAGGTTAAAAGGGTGTGTGTTAAGGGTATGATTATGATAATCCACCCTAGAAAAATGTGAAAGTTGATTGTTTGGTGATATAGGTGTGTTTGAATCCCAATGGATGTAAATTGAGATGTCTAGACTAATGTTGAGATAACTTATTTAGGTGATCGTGTGCCTAAGATTGAAGCTAAACCGGAATCATCTAAATCACAAAGTAAGTGCCTTGCACTTACTTAGTAATGTTAGAAGTAAGATAATTGTTGTTGATTGCAATTATATGTTTAATGATGTTTTGAATGATTATGTTTGTATGCAAGGTTTGGGGTTGTTATAGGAGATTGAAGTCTTGAACTTCACTAAGAAATGGGTGGATTGGGATCTTTGGATCCCACATGTCAATTATAAAATATGAATTTTGTATCTTGTGTATTTATATGCATTGATGTATGATAAAGGTTTAGATTGAGGTCTAAGAACCTCAAACGTAGTATTTGAAGTCTTGAACTTCACGAAGGCGGTTGTAAATGAGGTTGACGAACCTCACAAGATTAGTCGGTGCTTGTGGTCAAAAGAACCACACAAGTATGAAAGGAGTTGAGATAAAAGAATCTCACAAATAAGTGTTTTATTTAAGGCTCCGAACCTCACAAGTGTGTGTTAACATTTTAGAAGCTTTAAACTTTGTAATTGTAGCTTAACTAGTTTGATTAAAACTTGTTGGATTGTTTGGGATTCACATGAATCCTCATGGAGTATTAAGGAAGTGTTATATGATGTTTAGAAAAATGACATATCATTGTGGAGTCGCTAAAACGACAGGGGGTCGAGTCGGAAGTGTTGAAATACATTTAAAACGAAGTTTCAAACTTATTCATTTCAGGTATTCAAAGTATCTAGCCATACACAATAACCATAGACATACATCCAGATATTCAAAGTTTCAAACTTATTCATTTCAGGTAAAAATAACATATGTAAAATGATAAATTTTAAACTTTTTAAAACAAAATAGAAAAGAAGGATGATTTATACCCTATCCGGAAAAGGTGCAGTATTCCCTTCTTCCTCCTGACCGGTAACCTTATTAGCACTCAAACCGTCGCTAGCATCCGCCATCTGTACTTCTCTAACCGCTTCCCTTCCCCCTCCTCTTCCTCCTCGTCCTCTGAATTCGAAACAACCACCACCGGAGCCGGCGCTAAACCCCCGGGTTCCTCCTTCTTTCGTTTCACCTCCACCACAGTCGCCGCCACCTCCCGTGCCGTCGCCGCTCGAGTTTTCACGTAACTACCTACCAAACGCTCTGATCGCTTCGGCGTTTGCTTTTTGTCGACTACAGAAGAAGCGCAGCTCCGACATTCTCTATCCATCAAATTGGCTACATGAGAACAAAATCGAACTAATTTATGAACATCAAACCCTAATTTTTTGATGGATCTGGTGGAGATGAAGTGTTGATTTGTTTATGGAACGATGTAGTGTGCTGGATTGTGAGGTAAAAAGTAGGCACGTAACATTTAACTTTAATCAAACACGAACACGAATACGAAAATAAATGAACATAAATTTTTTGTGTTCATGTTTGTTTATTAAGAAAAGGAACATGTTCGTTCGTTTAATTAAATAAACAAAAAATTTTGTTCATGTTCGTTCGTTTATTAAATAAACGAACATAAACGAACTTCCCGCCGAACAGTTCATGAAACTGTTTACTGAACGTTTGGTTGGTTTACAGGCCTAGTAAAAAGGGTTGAGAGTGACTTTGATTTTTAGACCAAACTACCCTTTAATTCAAGTTTAAAGGAGTGTCACATGTCAACACTAAAATCCTTCTTACGCTACTTAGAGAAAATCTCCTTCTTATTTGATCCTTCCTCATGTTTTATAGATTAGTATAGATATAGATAGATCAAAATAGCTTCTAGTTTGATGGTATTAAAGTGTGTTTATAAAGGTGTTTAGCGTTTTATATATAAGATGGAAATTAAAGAATGATATTAACGTATATTTGATGAACTTTAGTAAAGAAATTGATATTTCGGTTAGGGGACTACTAATGGGACACGGGAATTGCTATCTGGACCGGGCTATATACGCATCGTATAGGGCAATACGATGCGTATAGTCTTCACAATTTCCTAAGCCTGACAACATCGTACACCTGGTCATTCCAACCCCTATACGTATCGTATAGGTCAATACGGTGCGGTTTAGGGTACGAGGTACCTTCTGCAACTAGTCATCTATCACATCGCTATACGCCGCGTATAGGACTATACGTGGCGTATAGAGATGTGATGGATGACTAGTTGCAGTAGGTACCTCGTACCCTAAACCGCATCGTATTGACCTATACGATGCGTATAGGGGTTGAAATGACCAGGTGTACGATGTTGTCGGTTTGACCAGGAGGCTATACGCATCGTATAGGGCTATACGATGCGTATAGGGGCCAAATTTTGTGTATTTAACCATGCAGAAATCTCATTTGAACGTATCGTTTAAAATTTTTTCAAACAATTTCCCTCAAAAAGTTATAGCCATGCCTTGGTGGTGGGATGGTAACTACGGTTTTCAGGTATATTCTAACGAGTCGCTGGAAAACAACCCACAAAGTTCTGGATTTCAAGATGTGAACCGGGAGGAGGTCTCGTCCAACGTTTATTCTAATCAACGGTTAAGGCTTCCCGATTTGAACGAGCCACTAAGCAATCCCGAGTTCGTATACGGTGAACCCTCTTACCTTACACAACCCACAGACGACTTCGTGTACGGTGAAGTCTCTTACCCAACACAACAAACCGACAACTTCGTATAAGCGGAGAACAAGCCGGCTAACGACTCCGAAGACGAGGAACAAACCTATCCAATTGTTACGTATAAAACTGACCAGGTATAACATTCCTATATATATGTATACATTTAGTTTGTTGTTTATTAACTTTTACAGTACCGTTGTTGCATAATTTTCAGTCTCGTGAACAGTTGGTGGATTGGGCTGTCCGTAGAGGATGTGAGAATGGTTACGTCATTGTCACCCGACGATCAAGGAGAAAAGGCGACGACCTGTCGGAACCGGTTATCAAGGTGTGGCTTGTGTGTGACCGTCACGGCGAACGTAAGTCTACTGCCACGGTTCGACGTGCTGGTAGCAAGAAAATAGGTTGTCCCTTTAAATTGGAAGGAGAGTACCAAGTAAATACTGGTGATTGGTTGTTAACGGTGAAGGATGACAGTCATAACCACGATCCTAGTCAACATCTTGTGGCGCACTCGTTTGCCAGGAGACTGTCTGAGTCGGAACAACTTTTGGTGGCGAAGCTGTATTCGCAAAACATGTTACCATGAAACATTCTGGCAACCTTAAGGGAATAAAACCCACAGAGTAGTTGCATTAAAAAGGACATTTATAATGCAATACAAAAGATAAAAAACAAAATGAGAGTCGGTGAAACTCCAATGCAGGTTCTGGAGCACCTGCTTTCTTCTAAAGATTATGTCTACTATACTCAGGAGGATCCCGTCACAAATGTCGTGGAGGAGGTATTCTTTGTTCATCCGAAATCGTACGAGATGTGGCGTGCGTTCCCGCACGTGTTGATGATCGACGCGACATACAAAACAAACATGTATAGACTTCCATTTATCCAATTGGTCGGTGTGACCTCCACACACTAGTCGTTTTGCGTCGCTCATGCATTTATATCTAAAGAACGGGAGGAAAACTTCGTCTGGGTGCTACTGCAAATCAAAGGTATGTTGTTAAAGTTTATGAAGCCGCGTGTGATAGTAACAGACATGGACAAAGCTCTTATGAACGCATGTGATAAAATATTCTCAAACAGTTCTAAGAACCTATGCCGGTGGCACATACACGAGAATATCTCAAAAAATTGCAAGGCATCGTTTACAGACGAAGACTGGGCAAATTTCAAGTATTCATGATCGGTATTGTGTGAGTCTCCCACGCCAGAAGTATACCAGTACAACTTCAACCGGCTTTACGAGCGACTGTATGTAGCCAAACGAAAAAGTAAGTTTTTAATATTAAATATTTATTAGGGTTTAATATATTTTCAGTATCAAATATTTATTATGGTTAAAATTATTTTTCCAGGAGTTATAGACTATGTGACCCAAAATTGGTTGGACCCATATAAAGAAAAAGTTTGTATCAGACTGGTCCAACAGAAACCTCAATTTTGGTCAACATACAACGAACTGAGTCGAGAGCCACCATTCGCTCCTAAAGAGCTATCTTAGAAATGCTAACAGCTCGCTAGATAGACTTGTTGGGTTTGTTGATGAAATTGTAACAGATCAGTATGTACAATTACAGTTTGGGTTTGGAACAAGCCTCATAAGGAAAATGGACAGCCACGTAGCTATTGAATTGTTTGATAACCTACACGATAAAGTTTCACATAAAGCTTTAAATTTGTTAGAAAACGAGTGGTACAAGTTATCAACTATACGTAAACAAAATGCAACGTGTGGTTGCCAACTTTTCAGTAGTTGTGGGATGCCATGTGCTTGTCGTCTGGCAAATATCGAAGCTACAGATCAGGTCAACCTTTTAATATTTATCTTGTTTTATCTAATTTCAAACTGTTCTGACTATCTCGTTTTAATACAGGTGGCGGAATCCTGCTAGATGCGGTGGACCTCTTCTGGGGGAAGCTTGATCTAAAACCGTCGTTTGTTAAGGATGAAAATATAGACGTGGATAAAGTACTTCATCAAGTGAGAAACAAAGTTATGTCACAACCCGATCAGATCAAAAAAAGTCTGTTGTCGAGAATCGCAGGGGTGGTCTTTCCGAGCAAAAGTAACAAGAAAGCGTCTGTGGTACAAGAAGATACTCGCGGTCGTCCAACTTTGAAAAAGCAACAACAAAGGAAGCAGGATGTCGCGAGAAACAGCTCGTTCACAGGATCCCAAGAAAGCATATGTGACCCTGCGAGACATAGCTCCTATATTGCGTCACATGACTCTCGACAAGCGAGTTCAGTTATTCAACACCGTCGTTCAATGACGGGTAAAGGAAAGCAACCACAAGATGATAACGCCCGTCATGGGTTTCCATTGATGATGGGGAAAGATGCAGTTAACAATATAAATTGTTCCAAGAGGAAGAATACAAGAAGAAACAACGTTTTGAGGTAAGAATCCAACCTAAAACCTATGTTTTCAGTTTAAATGAGTTTTTAGGTAAAACTAGGGTTTTGATCTTAAAAACAATGTTTTTACGTGTTAATGGCCATATAAAGTCCAGATCTAGCTTCATGGAAGCTAGATAAACGTTTTGGACGTAAAAAGTTACGAACTTGGATCGAAAACGTGCCTAGGTATGAAGATCTTCAAGTGGCGACACTAAGTGTTCAAGCAACACTAATCGGGGAAGACGGCGGGGAGTGGCATCATGCGCAAGGTTTCCAATGATTGGTACACGTGTCATTCCTTGGCGACACTAAGAGTGTCGCCAAAGCCATTTAGCGACACTAATATTGGTGACACTAAATCCAGAACGCAAGTTATGGCGACATTGATCATGTGTCGGCGATAGTAGCCTGGCAATACTGATCATGTCCCGGCGACACTATTTAGGCAACACTAGTTTAAATGATAGAATTCACGTGTTAACTTATATGTAGATCGGTTAGCACGTTAGCACTAACTAGACGCCCAACTCAGGTTTACTTACAAACGATTAGGTGAGTCAAAAATCTATATTTACTTGTATCTAGGGTGATATGCATACTCACGCAAAATGTTTAAGAAATGATGAATGTACGAAAAGAAATGATTATGAAACAAACGATTTATGAAAACAGTGATCTTTGAAACAAGAAATGTTTATTAAATGAAAGTTTTACGTTTGGAATCGTTTATAAATGAAAGAAAGGATTTTAGAAATGAATGGAACGTTTTATAAAAAGAAAATGACAAATGTTTTAAAGAAGTCACTACACATCTAATCTGCTAAGGGAATGAATTGGAGATATGCAGCAAGAGTTTGAAAACTTTCAACAAAGATACGACGCAAGACGTAGACGAAGTTTCACTGCTTTACAAAAGTTTACGTCCGCAATTCATCAACTTGCGTACGACACTAGAAGCGATTCATGAGATGAGTATTTGAAGATGGCGGAAAAAACCTCGCGAGATAGTATTTATAAATTTTGTGAAGGTATTAATTACTATTTTTGTGAATAAACTTTTCTTTACAATTAAATATTTTTTTTCCTACTTACTATTTGCATGTTCTACTATTGTACGAGTATAGGTGTGATTAATCTTTATGGAAAGATATATTCAAGGAAACCGACATGGACTGACATTCAACAAATATCCGACGTACATTAATCTGTCCACGTCTTTCCATGGATGCTTGGTAGCATCAGTTGCACACACAAGAAGTGGGACAACTGTCCCACTGCTTGGCAAGGTCAGCACCAATGAGAAGACCATCCGCACCCCACCATAATGCTTGAGGTCGTTGCATCACAAGATCTTTAGATTTGTTTGGTGTAGCGGGATCAAACAATGATATCAATGATTTAGATCAATCACCTATTTTCGACGACGTAATGGACGGAGTTGTACCTGGGTTTTTGTTTTTTGTCAATGGAACAAAGTACAAGCACGACTATTATCTTGCGATGGTATTTATCCTGAATATGTTACATTTGTCAAATCATTTACCTGTCCACAAGAAGACGGTGAAAGATAATGCTATTTCAAAAAAAGCTTAAGAATCGACGAGAAAGGATAGCGAACGGACATTCGACGTCTTGAAAAAATGGCATATGATGAGTAATCTGGCACGTATTTAGACAAAATAGAAAATTCAAAATGCAATGTAAGGCCCCAAACCCGGTGGGCCTCACTTATTGGATTTACTCATCAAAACATAGCTCATAAACATTCAACACAATCGCAGCGGAAACGATAAAAACTTTTACATAACAGCGGAAGCATAACGTGTCTAAACATAACTAGTCTGGTACGAATTTAAAACTTGTCTTAAAACAACATAAACTTAAACATAAACGGGATGCCAGACTCTGGTCTTCGGGTAACTCTTCTCGCCAAGCCGAGCATCCACATCCATCTACAACAACCTACACTTAACTTATGTGCATACTAAAAATCAACAACGCTCAGTGAGTTCTAACGCTTACATAAAACTTTTCATACATAATATAAAAGAAGGATTTACCGAAACATACTTGATGCCCTTAAGGAAAAACTTTACATACTTTACTTTAAATACTTTTCATACATAATATAAAAAGAAGGATTTAGAAGATACGATAGCCGTCAATTCCTTTTCACTATTGGTACTGTCCTCGTGATCAATACCGCTTACCGGCAATTCCTTTGTCACTACTGTATCGCCCCCATGATTGGCGACCATGAACCGAACAGTACCTGGTCAATGCCCCCATGGCATCGGCCATGAACCGACAATACCGCTTAACATGGTATGGCCCTCGCGACCATACCGCTTAACATTGCGGTGATATTGCGTAGACCTCCCCGGGTAACTGCCGTCACCCAACCCAGTTGCACAACCGTTAACGAACCACAAAGGCTCTTACAAAAAGGGCATAGCCCGTAACTGGCATCTTGTACAAGTAACATCTGTCCCCAAAGGACCTTAACAAGCTGGTACACGTTCCCATAGGAAATCTATTCACTTTCTTTTCATAAAACTTTCTTTATCTTGATCAGAACTTAACATATATGCCTTTGTTTATGTATATAAAATATAATAAACGTTTTCCATAAAATATATTTGCTTTACTGAAACATAACTTAACACATATATCATGCATTTGTTTATGTATATGAAAATATAGTAAACGTTTGTCATAAAGATATATCTTACTTTACTTAAAACATACTAGCACATATATTATGTCTTTGTTTATGTATATGAAGATATAGTAAACGCTTGCCAATAATATAGCTATACTTTACATAAATCGTGCTTTTGCCTCTTTTAAACATTTCTCAAAAACATAACATTCGCTTTTGTTTATTAATATAAAATACGTAATAAACACTTTTCACTAAGTATGCATACCATCCCTAAAGTAGGCAAAAAGGGGATTAGAACTCACCTGGTTTCTTAGCCGGAATGTTCCACTGGAATCTCACTCAATCTGGGTAATCACAACAGTTCAAAGCATATCAGACTTGACCCGACACTAACTACTTTCACTACTTCTAGGCCAGGCGAACATAGGATAAGTTCACCTCCCATAGGCCTAGCGAACTTAGCATTTCGCTAGATAGCATCTAGCGAACTTATCAAGCGAACCTGATAACTTTGCTAAACAACATCTAGTGATCTTACCAAGCGAACATAACAAGTTCGCTACTACATGGCCTGGTGAACATAACAAGTCCGCTAGAACAGGATTCATCAAACTTATCAAGTTCGCCCCATAGTAACCCGGCGAACTTAGCAAGTTCGCTTGCAGGCTTCATCTTCCCCAACCAAACTCTAATCTGCATGATATGGCGGCTAAGGCTCGGACCCATCAAGACCTAAACTTTTTACGTTGAAAACTTGTTTTATATACTCGTGATGCTAGATCTATGGTTTACTTCGAGTTTCAAACGTAAAAAACTAACATTTTCATTCGAAAACCATAAAACCCATAAATTTCTAAGAACTCAGATCTGGGAGAGATCGTTACCTGTAGGCGGCTCTTTTTGGTTGCTAAGTGATCCTGAGACGTATACCAACGATCATATAAGCTCAGATCCGAAACCCGAGACTTTCTCTCTCTAGGCTCTCTCTCTCTCTCTCTAGAATTTTGAAATGGTTGAAATGAGGGTGGAGGGGCTGAAGTTGGGGTTTTTATGTTATATTACATAACATGATTATAGATGATAAAGGGTGAGCGATTTACCAATACTTTGAAGATGAGGTGCCGAGTTTTGTAGAGATAAGCCAAGAATATAAACTAGCAAACCATTGGATGATTCGCATTTCAGAAACTCATAACAACCTTAAGGCGGATTTGGTTGAACATATTTGGAGGCATCGTAATGATTGAAGTATTGTTTTTATTTATCTTTTTTATTGTATTTTTTATGCTTTTTAATAAATGAAATTAATATTATTACGTTTTTTTGTTTTAATTAGTATTATTTTTTAAATAAACAATTATTTAAAAATAAATAAATATAAAAAAATTAATGATTAAACAAACCGGTAAAACTCTCTAAACCATTACACACCTTAGGCACCGTGAGTGTGACCAAAGCCACTGTCCAGTTGTCCCCTACATGACAAAACTTTTTGATCACATTCACATGACCGCTACACAGCCTGATGGTGAAGATTAAGCATGTGATTAGCTACGCTTAACATAGGTGTGTCAGACATAAGGCAAAAGCTCCCACGGGGAGGGGGTATCTTTGTTCCACGAATCTGGTAAAAAGACAGCTCCCACCTTATAACTGATTCTATCAAATATTCGTTATGCTTTCAACTTTGCGGCTCAAACCAAATCAATCTCACATGCTCTTTCTTTCAACTTGCAATATTCTAATCATACAGTACTACTTACAACTGATAAAATTGCACATTAATACATGCTTAGGCATGATGCATGCATGCAAACATGATTGATATACAAGGGGGAGATGAATATCATTTGTTAATAACAAAAAACAACCATAAACTTTGTTTTAAAACGTACTATATGGAGAAGATTTATATCCATGACTAGCAACTTAAACTCAAGATTCTGGTAAAAACTTAATTAATTCTTAACTCGAATCTCTATACTTAAATTATCAAGCAAAAGCAAATTATAATACTTTAATCACATTATTGAATGAAAAATGGTATGCATGTGCATTTTGATCTTGGCGTTTTCAAAAGCTGGGAAGAGAAAAGCTGTCAATGGGCTCGTCGATCCCTCCCCATAATTTGGATGTGAAAAAAGTTTAAAAAATAAAAAAATAATAAAAAAGAGGCTTTTGTTTGATGACCTTTATTCTGTATTAGAATTGTAGTCTTAAAAATCGAATCAAACCTCAAAGGTTCCTTCTCTTCAAGTTGTTTAAAGATTCACATGTTTAATATATCCTTCAAAAAGAAAATCGTGTGCCATATAATGTGGTATAAAAAGTTACATAAATGGATAATATATCTTTACAACAATCTTGTGCCAGATTTTTTGAAGCCCTCTATGTATAATTAAATAAAATAAATATATAAATTAGTAATTTTAAGTTTTGTCGGAAAATCGTTGGAAGCGTTAAACATTTCCGACAAAATTCCAACAAAACTTAAAATTTATATTAACTTTTTTATTAAATTATATAATTTATACTAGTTTTTTTATTAGAATTATTAATAAACATATATGTTTATTAATAATTTTAATAAAGAATTTAAGTAACAATTTCACTATTTGTGGGAAAATCGTCGGAAACTTCCGACAAATTTCCGACTAACTTTTTTTTTAATTTTATTAAATTAATAATTTTATTTATTCATAGTTAAATGGAATAGTTGTCGGTAAGTTGTCGGAAACGGCTTAAAGTTAGCGACGTAATCGCGACAAACAAAATTTATGTAGCTATTTTATCGGAAAGTTGTCAGTAATATTTTGTGTTATTTATTCATTGGAAATTCGTTACTAAGTTGCGAGAAACTTCTCTCGTCGGTATTTTGTCGGAATTTTTTTTGAAAAAATGTCCACTTTTCTAGTAGTGCTATTTTGTAAAAAAAATAAAAGAAGTCATCTTTTAATATTGTGGACGAAGTTCATCATGTCATGTCCTTCCTTAGGCTATATTTCGATTGGTAGTACTGTTGTTGTTGTCTGTTTTCGTCTATGTATGATGCTTCGATTTTTGTGTCACTTTAGTAAGGTGTTCTTTGCTAGCTTTATAATGAAATGTTTCTAACTTTTCTGGAAAAAAGGTTAGTCCAAAAAGGAAGTCTTTAGTTTATTTTCAATAATAAAAAGTTTTTTTCAAGAAAAGCATCGTATTCGCTTTTATGATTCCTAAAAAATTTGCCTTTATGACTTAACAAAATACTTTTAAGTGGTTGAACAAGACACATATTTTAGTTACAGAAACGCTTACATGTTACGATAAAAAATAAGTAAAACTGATTTCATGTTTGATAAAAAAGAAAAAAGAACATGTTTTTTAATTTGTATATATTCAGATGTTTTCTTTTGTTGGCTATTTAATTATTATAAGGAAATTATCCTATATATTTACCTAGAAGAGGGGTGGGGTTACACCGGACTAGCGAGAACACCAGCCCGCCACCCTAAATACCACAACATTTGGCACACCGATCGGGGTCTGCTCACCAAGCCCATACCTCAACAACGGCTTTATGACCGTTTAAGGATTTGCAGAGGTGATGTATTTTACGGCTTTAAGGATGGCTATGAAGGGATGAAAAAAAACCTTATCTAGCGTTCAAGTTGAGAAGAGAGAGTTGAAGGATGGCTAGAGAAGAAAAGATGACTCCTCCGCTCTAAGAAAAATTATATTTTAACTGGCATAATTACCTAGGATAAAGAATCTAAAATAAAAAATAAAGAAAGAAATAAAATTATTTTATAATGGCCGACGTAAATCTGTCGATAATTATTGCCGGATCATGGACAACATAAAAAAAATTCCAAAAGAGAAAAAGAAAAATCACTACTAAAAAAATGAAAAATTTGCGACAGCAGTTTCGTGAGAGATTTGTCGGAATTTGCCGTTAGCGACAAGTTTTCGACAAAAAGTGTTTGTTGGAAAAACCACGTACACTAGTACAAAAACTATCTTTTAAAACGGTACAATTTATTCTTTTAAAACGGTTTTATGTTTAACCGCTTTAAAAAACAAAACCACCCCTTTAAATAATAACTTCTAGGTCTTAATTCTGAACGGCTGCATATGAGTAAATAATACAGCGGGTATTTATACCAATTAAAACGGTTGGATTTTATGAAGTTTTTTTATAATATTTAAAACGGTTAAATTGACCGTTTTATTTGAATTTTAGAATTCAATTTTTTTATCAACTTATACAACGGTTTTGTCGTGGAAATCTTGTTTTATTTAAAGCAGTTAACAATGAAACCACTTTAAATGTTATTTTAAATATGTATTTGAAGTGCCTTTTATGTTTTTATTTAAAGCCATCGTTTTATTTGGATTTTAGAGCTATGAAATTCTTTTAGTATTATTTAGATATACGTAAAGTTATTAAGCACCTTATTTGAGTTATATTTATTTTAAATATTATTTACAGAGTTTTGTTGGGTATTTGAGTTTATTTTTTAATCGACTATCACTAATATATATTTTAAATGTTATTTACATAGGTTTGCTTAGGTTTAAAATATAATAGTTAACCTAAATTTATTTAGGTCCATATGATGATGATTTGACAAAAATGGGCCACTAGCTAAATTATTGTGGTATTTCCTCATTATATAGAGACTGAAACGCTTGTTTGCTAACGCTAAATAATCAAAAGTATCGCATTAGCATTCTAATGAGCATAAAAATGATGGAAAGTTAAGACATGTTCAATTTCCAGATTTTGGTAACGAGATTGGAAATTTAAAATTTGGTCTTAATTCAAACGGTATCAATCCTTTCAGAAAATATGAGTAGTCGTGATAGTACTTGGTCGGTTCTTGTGACATCCACGATTTCTATACCTGAATTCTAAGACTTGTTGACTATATGTTGATCATATGTCTAATTTTTGTGTGCCTCATATGACATCGACAATTTCATCCGAATATTCACTGTCATTGAAGAAAAATGGATGAGTTTGACGGAAAAACGAGTTGCAAAAGACTAGGAGAGGTTTTGATGCATTTTCACTAGTTGAAATTATAAATATTGTATCGGAAAAAAGAACTCATACTGAGAAAGGTGGAAATTGGAAAAAGACGTCAGCTTTTTGAGATTTATCTTACTAGAAATGTTTGGAAGTTCGACATTGCCTAGATCTTATGTATATTGAAAAAAAAGTATGTGATAGTTTGTTGGGCTTATTGTTAAACATTTGTAGAAAACACAAAAGATGGGATTAATGTTCATAAATACATGAAAGAAAATGAGAATACTTAAAGAGTTTGCCTCTTTTGAGATAGCCAATTGTATACTTTCTTTAATGGACTATACTGGGCATTGATTGTTATTAATGGCTCACTATAGCCTTTATTATGTCATATTATGTCTTAGTGTATTGTGTAGGAGTAAGTGAGTCATATAAGATGTTAACGGTCAATAAAATGTCATACTTTCTTGAATGAAACATACTGGTCCTTAATTGATCTTAATGTCCCATTATAGTCTTCATTATGTCACATCATGTCATTGAGGGTTGTATAGGACTACAGTGAGTCTTATTAGATGTTAACGACCAATAGCATGTCGTATTTTCCTTAATGGACCATATTAGGCCTTGATTGCTATTAATGACCCATTATAGCCTTCATAATGTTTTAGTGGGTTGTATAGGACTCTAGTTAGTTATATAAGATGCTAATCGTCAATAACATGCATGCCAAATGTAGAGGTCATGTGATGTAACCACCTCAAGTATGATGGTAGGATGTCAATGATCACCTCGTAACCGACTCTAGTTAGTTATATAAGATGCTACAGTCAGTGCTTTCTAGCATTCCGGGAAACTCATGCTTAGTTAAATGCATCGCCAGTAACCGTTTGGATGTCGCATTCTTAGATAATCTTTAGAATACATTTCAATAACACCCCTGCAAAACAATCGAAGACACTCAACGGCAGTACTTTGACCATTGTGTATGTATTCATCGGTCTGGTCAGCTGTCATGCCATATGCCAACTGACGTATGACACATATGCATTCTTGGATGGTGGATAAACCAATTCTACCCACCACATCCACTTTTTATGTAAAGTAAGGATAGTTGTTTCATCCATAATATAATAAATTTAAATTGATTAGATTATATTATAAATTTAAATTGTTTCATGGACAATAATAAATTTAAATTGATTAAATAAATTATAAAATATACAATCTAAATAAAATTATTTAAATAAGCATTAAAAATAAAATAAAAATTAGGGGATAAGTTAGCGTTCGAATTTTTCAAAACTTTTTTCAATTTCCCACCAACATTTTGACCTTCCCTGCCATTACTTTTTGCTTGTTCAACAAAGTTTTTCTCACCATCAAAAAAGGGTTTCTCGCGGTGTAAGTGTGTAACCACTCCTCCGGTCGCCGTTCACCGTCATCCATAAACCACTCCTCTAGTCGACGACGTTCAGATCCCTTCATCCATAAACCGCTCACCGTCTAGCGTTACCACTCTACCACCGCCGTATTTGGTTCACATCACCGCCGACGCAACCACACCATTCATCACCGTCGCCACTATCAGGTACTATTGCTCTGTTTCTATATGTGTTTGGAACATGATTTAATTTTTTCATCAAACTTGTATGGTTTACAGTGTATATATTTGGTTTTGTTTTATTTAGTGTAAGTATATGGTTTATGGTATATATATTATTTTGGGTTCTAAACTATTTACATTTATAGCGGGTGAATATTTTTCGTACGATCCCATTTAAGCTCATTTACAATGGTTTTTAACCCCATTTACAACGTCTTTTTGGGTCAATTTACAGCTCTTTTCAAACCCATTTACAGCGGTTATTTAAGCCTATTTACAGCGCTTGATAACACCATTTGCAGCGGTTATTGAGGACCAATTACAGTGGTTATTTAAGACCAATTACAACGGTTATTTAAGACAATTACAACGCTTTTTTACCTGTTTATACCCTGTTTTTAAGCCCCATTTACAGCGGTCATTAACCGCTTTAAAAGAGCTTATGATCTTTTACAGCGCACCCTTTTAAAACGGTTCAAAAACCGCTTTAAAAGCTATGAACAACCGCTTTAAAAGGTCTTTTTTTGTAGTAGTGGTAGGAAATGTATTTTCCGACAAAGTCTCAACTAATTTTCCGACGAATTAGTGACAAAAGCCATTCGTCGGTAATTTTCGACAATATTCCGACGATTATATTAAATAAATAAGTTAACTTACTTAATAAATTTGTCGGAAAATTGTAGGAAATCTTGTGGTTACTTTTTTGTTTTTGTTTTGTCGGAAAGTTGTCGCAAACTTGTGAGAAATTTCTTTTGTTGGTAACATACATGTTTTCTAGTAGTGAATTAATCTTTTAATGGTTGTCATTAAACCTTTGGTGAAACTATTACCCACCCGTATTTTACTCACAGACCGTCACCGGCGTATTATTGATGGTTGGTATCTTCACCGGTAAATAGTTCCGTTGGTAACCAAACACATTTTCAGTTTTTTCACCTTGTTGTCGAATAGATTCATAACACTATGGTATTAATAGTAAAAACCGTGGACGGTGCTCAGTGTTGTGAGCTGTAAACGGCATAACCAATTAGAGCATGACATGTCACCGCATGGCCTAGTGGTCAGCCCTGCGCTCGCTCACACATGCGACCCAGATTCGAACCCCGGTCTCTTTCTTCTGTCGGTGACGCCAACATTAAGTTACTATCACTACTAGAAAACATACATATTTACTACAAAAGTTTCCGACAAGTTACCAACAAAAGAAATTTCCCACAAGTTTGCGACAACTTTCCGACAAAACAAAAACAAAAAAGTAACTATACGATTTCCTACAATTTTCCGACAAATTTATTAAATAGTTAACTTATTTATTTACTATAATCGTCAGAATATTTTTAATTTTTTAATTTGTTTTTTTTATTTTTCATATTTATATTTTAAAAATATTTAATTATTTTACAATGTAATGCCCTAACAATGTTTTTAAATTTAACCATAAAATGAAATAAATCCCGTCACGAAACGCGGGTAAAATTTACGTTTAAATTATGATAGGAATCTAAACTTACATATATAAATATTACTAAAGGCCGGAGGGACGTTTAAGAGCACTCGGTAGTGTACCCTTTCGGTAGCGTATAAAGTTGGCTAACCAGCCAGCCAAAGCAACTAACATCTGTTAGTTTAATAGGCCACCAAATTAAATGTACAAAGATTCTTTTCGGTAAACAGAAAATATTCTCAATTTTGACACAAGTTGCATGTATATATAATATTACTGTCGAATAAACCAAAAGCTGCATGCTTTCCGTAGGTCAAGGAGCTAAAGACCATGCTACAGTTGTTATATTATTAACTAAGCTAGCAGACAACAAAAAGGATCATACACAGGTCAAGAATTGATACTTGCTATCTTTTTCATTTTTTATTATCATTATTATTTATTTATTTTGAAACAGCAGAAGCTTCTATTAAGCCCTCAATAGCGAGATGCTAAAGGGGAAGAAGAGACAAATGAACACCAAACCAGCATGGGGTATAATGGCTGCCATCTCCAATGCAATTCCATTGTCATGTGAATGGGGTTGGTGAATCCTTACTTTGCATTTCTTATTTCTTGTACGTCATCTCGATTGTCATGTTGTTTTGGAAGTTTTCAAGCACACTCTTATTGTCTTTTCTCAATGTCGAAATATGCACACATGGTACAAAAGATTTTATTTTGAGACTTCGTATTTATTTTAAGCTAGGGTTTCATGACTTGTTTGTACACTTTAAGACTCTTTCATGAATAAGAAAAGATCTCTAAAGATCTCCAACAACTTGGTCCACATAGGTCTATCAAACATGTAAACAATTGTGTTATGTGATTGTTGTTGGCTATTTTAGTGTAATTGAATTGACTTTTTAACCAAGTAAATCATAATATGCATTAAACAAGTCAGGAGATGCGGATTGTACACTTATTTGAGTTTATTATAATTTTAAGTATTTAGGAACCTAATTGGTACTTAGGGACGAAGCCTCTAAGCAAAGGACGAAGCCTCTAAGCAAGCGGGGTCCAAGGGGTGGCAGTCATGGGCGGGGTCCAAGCGGCATAGCCCCTGGTTGGGGTCGAACTGCTTTTTTTACTAATGTTGCTTCATTAAAAATTTATCAGCAATTTAATTTCTGTTTTTTTGTATTGAATTTTCGTTTTCTAAAATTGCGCAATATTTATTCAAAATTGAATTTTGGAAATAACTAGCTTGAAAGCAGCTACTGGATTTCCTCCCAAGTTTGAATACGAAAACTGTTTTTTTTTATCTATCTCTGGTTCACGAAATCAAAATCAGACACACATTCTCATCTTCTACAATTCTCTTTGAGTTTTATCCGATTTTAATAATAAAAGTTGTAAAACAAAAAAAAATGGTTTTGATTATTTTTTACCCGAGTTCTCTCGTTTCTAAATGTATTTATTAGTTTTCAAGAGACCCCTTCCCCTGTATGTATGTATGTATGTATGTATGTATGTATGTATGTATATATATAGGGGAAGTATAGGGTGAAAACCCATGAAAACTCTATGTAACAACTTTATTTATTTATTTTTTAAATTTGGTAGTTTTGTTACATTATTTCGTCACTTTTTATAAAAAAAAAACGCCTAAGAATTTTTTTTTTAAATATATATAACAATTGGAAAAAAAATCATGTTTTTATATGTAACAGCACGTGTTACATACGTAACAACACAAAAACGGGATTTTTTACAATTGTTACATCTTTTTTTTTTTTTTAAAGTTGTTCGGCGCTCTTTTGATTTTTTTTTATAAAAAGTGACGAAAATATATAACAAAACTACCATATTTTAAAAAAAAATAATAAAGTCATTACATAAAGTTTTTATGGGTTTTCATAACTCATATAGGTTCTCATTCTAGCCATCCCCTATATATATATATATATATATATATATATATATATAGAGAGAGAGAGAGAGAGAGAGAGAGAGAGAGTTAGGTTAAAATGAGAACTTATAAATACTTGAGAAGTCGTCAAAAAACCAATTAAAACCATTTTTTTTTCACTATCTTTATTATTAAAATATAACATAAAAAATAGAGTAAACTGCCATTTTCGTCCCTGTGGTTTGATCAAAATTGCCACTTTCATCCAATAGTTTGTTTTTTTGTATCTGGGTCCTCATGGTTTTAAAATATTGCCATTTTCATCCTCGTGGTTTTAAAATATTGTCACTTTCATCCAGTCAGCTAACACCGTCCGTTTTTCTCAGTTAAATGAGGGGTATTTCAGTCCTTTTACTTATTTGTTTTATTTTTTCATCTTTTTTACTCTCACTTTTTAATCATCCCCAATTTAACCTCTAATTTAATCATCCACCTGCTGGCCTTCTTCCTCTTTTCCTGACCAGTTTTCGACGAGCACCACTGGGACACCTCCGTCGCTTGTTTCTATGATTAAAAAGTGAGTAAAAAAGATGAAGAAATAAAACAAATATGTAAAAGGACTGAAATACCCCTCATTTAATTGAGAAAAACGGACGGTGTTAGCTGACTGGATGAAAGTGGCAATATTTTAAAACCACGAGGATGAAAATGGCAATATTTTAAAACCACGAGGACCCAGATACAAAAAAACAAACTATTGGATGAAAGTGGCAATTTTGACCAAACCACAGGGACGAAAATGGCAGTTTACTCTAAAAAATAATTTATCTCTTCAAGTAATTCATCTATTCTCTCTAAATTATCCTTAAAAAAATTTATATACATGTGTAAATGGTAAACACTTACACATGTGTAAGTGGTAAACTTACACAAGTGTATTTTTTTTTAATATATGAAGACATGTAAATTTACATATATAAATTCATTTTTTATGTTTTATTCTAACAATAAAAATAGTAAAAACAAAAAAATGGTTTTGACTAGATTTTTGACGAGTTCTTGCGAGTTCTCAAAATATTTAGGAGTTCTTAAATGATCCATTCCATATATATAGAGAGAGAGACAAAATGTATCAAATGAAAACTCTGAGTTGTTGTGAAAACCCTTAAACTCATTCTGGACCACACATTTATTTCTTATTATTTTAATATGTGGTTGTGATTAATTTTGTATTTTTAATACATATATAGTAAAAAAAATTGTGGCTTATATTAAATAGAGGGGTAGGAAGTTAATTATACTTTTTTCTTTTTACAAAATAATGAATATTTTCTTTTTTCTTTTTACAAAATAAAGAACAGGTGTAAAACAGAAAATAAATCAAATACATATGTGTAAAAATGAAATATATAAGTGTAAAAATGAAATACAAAATACCAACTGTTAAATCAAATACACAAGTGTTTTAATTTACAAATTCACCTCAGCCATGAAGATAAATCAAATACACATATGTAAAAATGAAATACACAAGTGTAAAAATAAAATAAACAAGTGTAAAACGGAACCTCAAGTTCACAAACCCTAACTTCTTCAAATCTGCAACTCAATATAAGCAACAATCTGACTTATATAATATCAAATTCAGCTTGATAACATCGTTTTCTTGCTTTTTGAACATTTTTCTTTCTTGTCTCTTGGGTTTTCACGTTTGCCTTTTTACTTTCATATGAAATCTGGAAAATCCAACATAAATTATTATTTGAATTTAAATTATATGTTATTCATAATTTAAAAAAACTTGAAACGAGATCAATTAAAATAATTGTAAACAAAAACAACCACTTTGTGGCCTTTGAATATTGAGAGAAAGAGACATAAACAGATGAAGAATAACTTTTTACACATATGTAAATTCATTTTACATAGGTAAAACTCCCTAAAATATAACAAACTATCAGGCATTAACTCCCAAGAAGCAAAAATTAAATAACCAATTACATTGAATTATTAACTGAATTGAACCAATAAAATAACATCAAACCTTTTCACAGTCTAAACAATCATAACTCAAAAACACATACCACATTATCATATATGATATTCAGAGCAAAGAGGAAATAAAAAACATAGAACAAGATGTAGTAAGCCCACACAACTAAAAAACACATAGGACATTATCTAAAACAATGAAGCTTTCAAAACGTATTTGTGTAACAATTTAGGAAGAAGAAAAGAAACAAACCCATTACAAACTCACAGAAAATCCATAAAAAACCGAACTTTTTTTTCAAAACGGAGGGCGGCAAGAGATGCACACAACGGAGGGCGGCGAGAGATGCACAACGGAGGCCGGCGGCGTCGCTAGCAAGGAGATCTGAGAGTGGGTCACCTCTGCGTCGGCTTCGCCAGAAGAGGACTTCCAGATTTAACATTTTTGATATTTTAATTTCCCTAAAAATAAACGGATTTAACATTTTTTGATATAAATAAAACTTGCTCCTTGAAAACTAAAAAATAAAAGATACCTAAAGATTAATGAAAGAAAAGGACTTACAGAATGAGGTAAAGCCGTAAAGGTCTAAAGACCTTTCTTTTTTTGAGTTTTTTTTTTCAATAGAAGAAAGACGTCGGTGAGCTTTTCTTAGATCCTTCACACCGCCATTAGACTTTTGATAATTCTCACCTGCTCTTCGCCTTGGGTCGCCTCTACGGCGGCGGCGCTAGCACCTTACAAACCCCAAAACCAAACACCAACGACGTCTTCCACTATGAACGAAAGAAAAAGACAAGAATTGTTAAACGTAAACTGAAAATCGAAGATGAATACGTATCTTCATCGTGAAGAAGATCCGTATGTTCTTCATGAGAGAGAGACAAAGGTGAGAGCTTAGATAGTGAGAGAGAGAGGAGAAAGATGCTTTTTTGAATTGATAAAGATAGATAAAGGGTTTTAAAAAGAGGGCCAAAAAACACATATGCCCCTTTTGGATTAAAAAAACCAGAAATAAAAGAAAATAAATGAGTGGACAAGAATGGGTTTAAGGGTTTTCACAACAACTCAGTGTTTTCATTTGATAAGTCCCCTATATATATATATATATATATATATATATATATAGAGGGTTAGGTTCAAATGAGAACTCATAAATACTTGAGAACTCGTCAAAAAACCAATTTAAACCACTTTTTTTTGTTTTCACTACCTTTATTATTAAAATATAACATAAAAAATAATTTATTTCTCTAATTAATGATCTCTTCTCTCTAAATTATTCTTACAAAATTTTAAATACATGTGTAAATGGTAAACGCTTACACATGTGTAAGTGGTAAACTTACACATGTGTAGATTTTTTTTAATATATGAGTACATGTAAATTTACATATATTAATTCTTTTTTAATATTATATTTTAATAATAAAGGTAGTAAAATAAAAAAAATGGTTTTGATTGGTTTTTGACGAGTTCTCGCGAGTTCTCAAAATATATATGAGTTCTCAAATGATCTATTCTCTCTCTCTATATATATATATGTGTGTGTGTGTGTGTAGGGGAAGGATTATGAGAAAACTCATTGTTCATGAAAAAACCAAAAAGCTCCTCATTAGCACATTTTTTGTAAGGCGAAAAAAAACCCCTAAAATAATAAAGAAAAATAAAAAAAATTTATAAAACAAAAAACTTAAAAAACAAAAACATTTCTTTCGTTTTCCTCGTTTCATAAGAAAAACTAGAAAAAATAGTTGGTTGGGGGGTGGGGGTGTGGGGTTTAGGTTTTTTGAGGTGGGGGTGTGGTGGTTTAGGTTTTTTAGGGGTGGGTTTAGGTTTTTGGAGAGGGGTGGGTTAGGTTTTTTGGGTGGTACTACACATATGTAGTATTGCGTTTTTTTATTAGAACGACGTGGGAAACATGGTATCTGAACCAATTTTTTAGTTTTTGATTTATATTTTGATTTATGATTTTTTTTAATTATTTTTTTTACCTTTAATGAGAAGTTTTTGAGTTTTCTCATGAAAATAAGTTTTCTCATGAATCCAACCCTATATATATATATATATATATATATATATATATATATCAGAGAAAAGGCTTTCCTAATATCTAAAAGACTAAGACAGGTCCATATCAGGCAGCTTGGTATACTTAAGTCCTATTTATGTGGAAACCCGCTTAGATGAAGATTAGGGAAAAAACTTGCTTTGATTTACTAATTTAGAAAAAGTTATCAAAGGTTTTTATAAACTCGTATGTTTAATAAATGATTTTTTTTACTTTTATGAAAAATAGGAATAAAAATATAGAAAGGAGTAATCTAGTAGAGCAAATTAACGACTACGAAATAGAAGCCTTAGATACAGATCACACAGACAATGAATCAATATACAGTATATACAGCGAAGAAGAAAAACCAATAACAAAAATCTCATATACATATACAAATCCAGAAGAATGTAAACATGATTGGAAACATAGAAAAGGAAACAATTATATTAAATGTTATATCTGTGAATACTACCCAAACATAGAAAAAAGATCTCAATGTAACATATGCTTTAAAGAAATATGTCATATTTGCTTAAATGATGTCTACAGTATAGAAACACCAAGTACCAGTCAAAATATAAATAAGAATATAAATGAATACGATGAAAAAATAGAAAAACTAGAACTAGCCATAGAAGTCAATAAATTAAAAATAGAAATTATGGGTAACAAAATCACTAGACTAGAAGATTTAATGGAAAAGAAAAAACAAGCAGTAGTACTTACAGAATTAAATAGCATGGCCACAGAACCAGAACAAAATCCCATACAAACTAATGACCAAACCCTTATACAAACTAATGGGTCTATGAATATGATAAACATACAGTGTAGATTATGGCTTGACAATAACACACCAATAGACTTAACAGCTCTAGTAGATACAGGAGCAACTAAAAGTGTAATATCACATAGTCTGACACATAAAAAATTTCATAAACCTCTAACATATAAATTAATGACAAGAACTGTAGAAGACAGATTAATAAACATAACACATTACCTAGAACCAATAGGAATACAATTCTTAGATTTTGTAGGAAATTACAGTACAAAATATGATATACCACAAATAAATATAAATCCACAACACATTAAATCCAGAGATTTTGTCTTAGGATTAAACTTTATACTAGGATTAAATGGTGCAATTACTATAACAAGAAATTTCATAACTATTAGTAAACAAATTTACAGTTTCCCAACCTTTAGATATAAAAGCATGAATGAAATTCCTCACAAAAAAGGAGAAAAAGGAAGTTTAGAATTTCTAAACAAAAATAAAAGACAAAATGTTGCAGAAAATGAATCTCTACAATTACTTACCAACTTTATAAACCATGAATTAGAAAAAGGGAAAGATATAACAAAAAGCATAAATCACCCTATAATCAACCACCTAGAAAAATTAGGACTCATAGGAGAAGACATTACAAACTCTAAAGTCAAGTATGTCTGTAAATTTAAAATAAAAAACCCAGACATAACAATAAGAAACATAAACATAGAATATAGTCCCCTAGACAAAGAAGAATTTAGAACACAAATCCTAGAAATGACCAAACAAGGATTAATTAGAAAATCTGAAAGTCCTCATAGATCAACAGCCTTTATAGTAAAAAATCATAGTGAAATAAAAAGAGGAAAAACAAGAATCGTTTACAATTATAAAAGATTAAATGATAACACAGAAGACGATGGCTATAATATTCCTAACAAAGATAGTCTAATCCAGTTAATACAAAACAACAAAGTATTTTCTAAATTTGATTTAAAATCAGGTTTTAATCAATTACATTTGGATGAAGATTTTAAAAAATGGACAGCCTTCACATGTTCTGAAGGCCTATATGAATGGAATGTTCTTAGCTTCGAGCTAAAGAACGCCCCCTCAATTTTTCAAAGATTTATGGACAGTATATTTCTCAAATACAAATTTTGCCTAGTCTATATCGATGATATACTAGTAGCAAGCGAAACTGTTCAAGAACATGAAAAACATTAACAACAAGTATTTGAAGAAATAAAAAAGAATGGGATAGTAGTATCTAAAAGAAAAATGGAATTATTTAAAAGAAAAATCTCTTTTTTATGATTAGAAATTGGCAATGGAAAAATTGAGTTACAACCACATATTTCTACAAAAATTCTTGATTTTCCAGAAAAACTTACAAATTTAAAACAAATTCAAGCTTTTTTAGGCCTAGTAAACTATGCTAGAAAGTTTATCCCAAATCTTTCAAAATTAGTTGGACCGTTATATAGTAAAACCACTAAAAACGGACAAAGACATTTTAATAATGAAGATGTGATTCTGATAAAAAAGATTAAAGAAAAGGTCAAAGAAATTAAACCCTTAGAATTACCACTTATAACAGACTATATTATTATAGAAGTTGATGGATGCAAAGACGGATGGGGAGCAGTCCTCATTTGCAAACCAAACGTACATAGTTATAAAAAAGAAGAAAAGATTTGTTCTTATTACAGCGGAAGTTTTAAAGTTGGATCCACTTGGACCAGCTTAGATTTTGAAATACAAGCTTTAATTAATGCTTTAGAAAAATTTAAACTATTTTTACACAAAGACTTTACAGTCAGAACAGACTGCGAAGCTATAGTTAAATTCATAAAAAATAATCAGAGTAAAAAGATAAATAGAACAAGGTGGGTAAATTTACAAAATGTTATACAAGGTAGCGGGTATTCTATACAATTTGAACATATAAAGGGAAAAGATAACGGGATAGCTGATTTATTATCTCGAAATATTAACAAATTGTTTTGTTCAGATGGATAGAAAGCTAAAAGGAAAAGAGAAAGTGGTCATCAGACCATTACAGTATAAACAAAACCCTTCCCCCATGAGCATCTCGTCTAACGACGATGAAGAAACAGAAAAACTGCTCAGTCAATCCATCAAGGCCGAAAAAATACACAGTTCTAGACAGACGGCCCTTTTACCTCCAATTCTACAAAGTACTAGACAACTCCCTCCTTACTTCCTTATGCAACCTTCCCAAAACCCACAGACTTCTCAAAGCCCAAACACCTTCATCCAAAACATGATATACAAAAAACAGGCCCATAAACAAATCCAAAAACAAGCCCAAAAACCCACTTCTCTACACAATCCCCCTATATTCTCTTTTGGTACATATGACCTGCAAGCCTGCAATGACACACACATGAAATTTCGTCTTAATCCCGGAATAAAACTTACAGATAAACAGCAGTGTCTACTGGACAACTTGTGGCATATACAAACCATTCCACACGCGTCCTCTTTTAAAGTTCAGGTTTTAAATGCGCTAAGTATTTACTTTAGCGAACAGGGAGTGAAATGCCCTGAAAAACAAGTCCAGCTTCCTCAAAAATTTACACATTATATAATCTTTCGAGGAACAAAAATTGGTATTTTTAATAAATGGGAAACAGAGGCAAAGTTTATACAGTGTCCCGGCCCTATTTATAAAGGATACTACAGCTTCTCTGAAGCATTAGACACAGCTAGAAACCATTTTAGTATAGACAGTTTCTTCATTGAACCTGAAGAGGTTCAAACTTTTTCACAAGTTATAAAGACGAGTCAAGAACAGATAATAAAGACTCAAGAAGAAACTATAGCTAATCTGCAAAAACAGCTTATACAGCAGGGAAAGAATACACAGTCGATTCAGAATCATATTGAATACAGTAAGCTAAAGCAGAAAGTAGAAATACTTGAAGCTAAAAACATGTTGCTTTTAGAAAGAATAGACAAAAAAGAAAATATCTACAGAAGCTATGACTCCTTTAAAGCAAGAATGCTAGACACACCTTGGAAGACTTGTCTTCAAACAGTGTTTGATCAATTCCCAGAATTTGAACAGATTGTTTCTAAGAAAATAAACACAGAATTCCCAATGGTGTTGTATGATTTACAGCTCCGACTTATGTCCATTGCCTTAAACGAAGAAAAGTATAAAGGGATAACAGTCATCGAAAGAACAGATGAAGATGGAGAAGGAACCTGCTTACTCCTCCTCCAAATAAACCTAAGAGATACATATATGCCAAATGATCTTATCTTACAGTTCTACCATAATGGCATGATCGACTACATAGAACAAGAATTAAATCCTAAAACAGAAAGTATTATAAACCTCTTTGTAGAAAAATTCGTCTTAGCTACAGGAAATATATCTACACACAATACCCCTCCTCATATCGGTTGCAAAGTTTTTTCTTCTTTTCCATTTGCAAACGATCATACCTACAGACCAGCCAGAAAAAGAATTTTCATTAACCATAAATCCTCTGGCAAAGAATACCTTAAAAACCTAGCAGTTCAAACCGAGATACAGTTCTCAAAGCTTTACTGGGTTGACAATCTTGCCAGCCTCATCACAAAAGACAAACAAAAAGACACAAAACACTTCATCTCCCTACACCAAAAAACTCCAAAGCTACCTTCTAACTTCTATTGGGATTGCTACCATTTACTCGCCGAAGGTCATTATTTACAAATATGGAGTCTTAAAAACTGGAACATGCTTTTGCCATTCATTGGAGAAGGAGAATCTCTCCAGTTGAATCATATTCTGGACCAAGAAGATTATTACCTGAATCCAGACGACTTCAGTGAAACAGACACCATTCCAGATACACACAGAGATTTCTGAAAAAGACAAAAGAAGATGTAAGCAATGACATCAAAGGATACACAGACGTATGCAATGACATCAAAACACACAATCAAATAAAGATCAAATAATTCTGCCGACAGCCCACTATGCCGACAGCACTAAAAGTTTCTGTCGTTTTTACTTTTTCTTTAGCAGATAATGTAATCTTAGTGCGCCATATGCGCTGTCAATATTTTATTTTATCTTTGTACGATTGATAGTTAGTGCGCTTGGTGCGCTCTTTTTTGTTTTGTTTGATAGCTTAGACTCCTGCCTATTTAAAGGCACGAAGAATTCAGTTGTAAATACACCGAGAATTATCAAGAATCAATAAGAATTTCGTTCTTATGGAAGCTTAAAATCTCTCTCTGATTTCTTTAGAAAAACCCTTACTTAAATTTCTTCAGTTCTTCATACTATACCCCATAGAAAAAAAAAAGTCTTTCTGCTGCAACTCTACAAACTCCGCTGCAAATATTATCTACCATCCGCTGCAAATACACTGTAAGTTTTTATGTTTTATGTCTTACTTTTTGCAAGTGTTTAAAAAACTCTGGTACCCAACCTTAATAGGGGTGTGTTCATTAGAGAACTAACTTTAATGAAAGAACTAGAGAACTTCTCATTAAAGGCAAAAAAAATAATTAAAAAATCATAACTTAAAATATAAATCAAAAACTAAAAAAGTGGTTCGGAGACCATGTTTCCCACGTCGTCCTCGTTAAAAAAACGCAATACTGCATATAAGTAGTACCACCCTCAAAAACCTAACTCACCCCTAAAAACCTAAACCCCCGCCCAAAAACCTAACCCCACCCCACCCACCCTCCCCCAAAAAACCTAAAACCCCACACCGACCCCCAAAAACCTAAACCCCCCACACCCACCCCCAAAAACCTAAACCCCCACACACCCACCCCTAAAAACCTAAACCCCCACCCAAAAACCTAAACACACCCACCTTTGCCCTAAAAAACATAACCCTAAAAGCTAAACTAAACCCTAAAGCTAAAACTTGGCATTTTTGCGGGTTTTTTTTTTTGAACGAGGATAACATGGTAAACATGGTCTCCGAATTACTTTTTTAGTTTTTGATTTATATTTTGAGTTATGATTTTTTTTTTGCCTTTAATGAGTAGTTCTCTAGTTCTTTTATTAAAATGAGTTTTATTATGATCTTCTCCCTATATATGTATATAGGGGATGATCAAATAAGAAGTAGTTTTTCGTAAGAAATGACAAAAACCTTAAGAAACGATATCAAACGAACTCCGATTGAGCTAATTTCAGCGGCGTTGGAACCGTCTCGTCAAACTCTACCATCTTAGCTTTTAGGGTTTAGATTTTAAGATTTAGATTTTACGTTTGAATTTTAGGGTTTTAGCCTTATGGTTTAGCCTTAGGGTTTAGCTTTTAGGGTTTAGACTTTATGGTTTAGGTTTTTTTTTGTGGAGGCCGGGTGGGGGGTTTAGGTTTTTAGGGTGGGGGTGGGGTGAGGGGTTTAGGTTTTTGGGGGTGGGTTTAGGTTTTTAGGGGGGGGTGGGGTGGGGGTGTAGGTTTTTGGGGGGTGGGGTGGTGGTTTTAGGCTTTTCGGGGTAGGGTTGGAGGGGGTTTAGGTTTTTCGGGGTGCGGGAGGAGGGGGTTTAGGTTTTTGGGTCCGGGTTAGGGTTCGATGAGACGGCTCTAACGCCGTTGGAATGAGCTCAATAGGAGTTTGTTTGACCCACTTTTAAGGATTTATTAGCAAAAAATCACTTTTTAGTGGAACTGTCCCCTATACATATATATATATATATACATATATATATATATATATGTGTGTGTATAGGGTAGGGTTCAAATGCTAACCTCATTTTATATGCTAACCATATAAACTAAATCTTAGCCATTAATCTTGTTTGATCAATGGTTGATATACTTTAGTGACAAATTTGTAATTATTTAAATTAAAATTGATTTATATTAATTGCAAAATGGTATAATAGGAAATTACTTTGCAAATCAATTAATTATTTTTTTTAATATTACTCACACACTCTCTCCTAGCTCTCTCTCTCTCTTTTATGAAAATCAATTAATTAGTTAAATTACACAACATAACTTGAAAATTGATAATACATCCATATTTCATTGATAAAAAAACATAAATTATTATAAAATCATTTGTGAATCAGTAACCTATTGATATGTATATGTACAATCAAATATGAATAATGAATTGATACGTTAGACTGAATTGTACCAAATAAGCATGCACAACCTATTGATACGTATATGTTCAATCAAATCTGAATCCCAACCATAAACATTGAATACTACTAAAAAAACAACAATTTAGTCCCTCTTACATATACGTAGCAAACTTCAATCGTTCCTTGTTAGCCAAATAAATATACATAGACATCTTATCATATACAAAACCCCTTAAAAATCTTAAAGAGCCTTACATTCTCCTTTTGCATATAAGTTTGGTGAGGCTTTTCTCTGGTTGGATCCTCAGGAGCTTTTAAATTCCCCACAAGCTTAGAGCCCACCTCATTTACACCAATATGCGAACCATCTACCATGAAATTGACACTATCCAAATCAAGCTCATCGGTTGCTACTGCTTGTTCTTGGTCATCTATTGTGTAGTCATTGCCTACACCCATCCTAGCCTTTTCTTTTGTTTGTTTGTTGATCATCTCCACCACCCTCAGGAGAAAACCCACTATAGATGAGAAAACCACCTGCCCTAACCTGGAACCCCATTTTTGTCACAAGTGGGACTTGAACCCAAGACCTCCCCATTTTAATGAATTCTTGGATACCTCACCTCAACCACTTATGTTAAAGATCATTGGCAAAAAAAAACTTATTAGCTAAACATAAAAACCAAAAGAAAATTAAAAAGGACAAAACAAGCGATTTAAAATTGGGAAAATATAAAAAAAAACTCAAAAACATAAAATCCGAGTCAAAGCTTGTTACGTATACATACAAACTATGTTACATATACGTACCAACTGTGTTACATATACGTACCAAGTTGATTTACATGTGAACAAACCTATGTTACATATACGTACCGAACTATTCTATACACTTAATCAATAAAGCAAAAACAGGGTGAACCAATGAAGCCATTAACTATTCTATACACTTGATCAATAAACCAAAACAGAGTAACTTACACCTTGTGTTACATATATGTAACACATGTAACACCTGTGTTATATACGTACCAAATGTGTTGCATCCTTCAACAAACGGAGGCTTGACGACAGAACAACAAACAAAGTAGGATACATATATGGATCGGCTCTTTTAGACAATTTATCAAATAGGTGGTGTGCACAAATGATCAAACCAGAAGAACAAGCCAAAAAGATCCATGAAAGTTTCAAAATAAAGACAAAATTAGAAACATCAGATTATGAAAACCAATTAAAAAATAGATTAAAGGTTTTACCTTTTTGCTAAAACAAACAAAGCTTTATTATGTTCTTGAATCCTAAATTCGAGTACATCCAATCTGCACATAATAATCTTACAGTATTACTATGGGATTAGCATGTCACCCTCATCAACAAACCTTTAAATAAATTATAAAAAAGATTCAATCTTTAAGATGTATGTTGAAGAACAATCAAAATAAAGAAATAAGATTCATAAAAGATAAATTAAAAGAATTAATTGATTACTTACTCCATTATTTTACTTCCGAAATAATGTTCATGTGACCTCATGTTTTATGGCAGCAGTGAATTACCCATAATTTCAAATGTCAAAATTACAAATATGACATTTTGATAATTTTAACCACAACAATTACGTGAAAGGCACTACTCCATGTGGAATTACAATTTGGGCCATGCTCTCTTGCCTATGCACCAAACCAATAGCAAGAATACACCGAAATAATATAGGGTTATTACTTTTATAACCAAATCTGTCGAGTGCCGTCATCGTTTATTCCTTGAGGAGCAGTTCACCGGCAAAAATGGAGTAGAAGTAGCCAGTAGGGATTTAAAAATATTGGATTAGATACCTCCGTCGTCGGAATCCATGGTGACAGCGGTGGGCGATGGAATTCCATATGTCACTAGCAAAAATGGCAGTCAGATTTAATTGTAAGTAGGAGCAGTCCACCGTTTGTTTTTGAAATTAAAAGTATGAAGTAGGATTTGATTGGAAGTAGGAGCAGTTCACCGGCAAAAATGGAATGAAAGCAGGGATTTAAAAATATTGGATTGGATACCTCCGTCGCCAGAATTCATGGTGGCAGCGGTGGGGCGATGGAATTCCACGGTGGTTGGATCGTTTTCTTTAATTTAAACGGCAAGACAGCTATAAAAAAATCAATTGGATCTTGGTTTACAAAGCTTTATTCCAACAAATAAATTAAATTAGGAGAGAAATCAGGAATTTAAAAAAAATACTAAAATTAAAAGGGTATTAAAATTACCTTATTAACCTTTTAAATAAAAAATAAAAAATGATAAAAAAAAGTTTTGATTGGTTAGAATTGGTTATCATATACAAAAATGGTTATCATTTGAACCCTATCCTATATATATATATATATATATATATATATATATGATGAGGATCAAATGTGAACTCGTAAACCAAAAAATCAAATTCTGACCACACATTTATTTTCTTTTTATTTTAATTTATTCCTCAAAAGTCAAACATCCAATTAACTATAATAAATACGTGGCCAGAATTTGGTTTTTTGTTTACACATTTAAAGTTGGTTCACACACTATAATAAAGAGAGAGAGAGAAGATGGTGAGCACCAAAGCGAAGTTGTGTTGCGATCACGGGGGTAGCAACGACTGGTGTGGTGTTGATTCACGACTAAATACCTGAGGCAAAGAAACGAACTTGGGTGGTCAGGCAGTCGGTGATCATGTGTCGCGTTTTGGGTATTTAGGTCACGAACGAGTGAACAAAGGCAAGAAATTCGTTTAGATTGTTAAGGTGAGTTCTATATGCCCTGGTTTATCAGTTTTTTTTAATGTTTTGGGTTGATTCACATACAAGCAAATGAAATAGTTCTGAATACATGGCGAACGTTTAATGTAGGTTGAAGGAATGAACCCGAAAGATGGTTTTCAAGCTTTTGTGGATGTTTTGGTTTAAGTATTATGAAAAGGTTTTTTAATACTTAATTACCTTGATTAAGGTTGATGTGACCGAAAGTATATATAAAAATAGTAGAACCACACAACGATTTTAAAAAGGGAATTACCCATAACTAAACCACTATGTAGTAAGTATAGATAAGACCGGATATCAATCTGTGGACACCTATGATGGCCCTCAATAGTAAACCTCTATCAGGTCAAAGCCTAATATAATCAAAGAGAGGATTTCAACTAAAATGCAAAAAACTCAGAGACTTCAAACTAGAATACTCAAAACACTTGTGATACAACTAGAAGGTAGACTGACAATGACTGAAAACTCAAATGTAAGATCATAAAACTAAGACAACCACCTAGGCAGGAATGCTATTAACATGCAATGACTAAGGTATAACCGTATGACTATCTCTAAAGATACAAATCTAAGGCCAACCAGGTATGTTGCTACTCTTTGAGAATACCAAAAGACTCGTGTAAAGGGCATGATAGATTGTGCTAAAATGCCAAATGAGGGCTCTCTGTTCGGTCACAACTGTGAAAGACTGTGGTCCACAGTCCCAGAGCAAAGGAAAATCAAGAACTAGAACGCAAACAAACCCTAAGAACACTAACACAACGTATGAAAAGCAAAACTCGTGGTCACGTAATCTAGACCTAACATACAATCAGGTAGGAGGTTTCAGGTTAAATCTATCACCGGGTAGGTCTGAAGACAAGGTAGGACACTGATAATATTCTCTAAAAACATCCTAGACACCAATCGTTATAGTCAAATCAGTTGTCTATACAATCAGAACATAAAGTAGTGATTCCAGCATGCAATACTTGACCTAGATGACACAAAACCAACTAGAAACAAGCAAAACATGATCATAGCAGTAGTTATTGAACATTCACATCATACATATCCATTTATAAGAATACAAGAACGTGATTCTAAGATTAGCACAATAAATCATACAATTAAAACCCGAAAAAATGTCAATACATGAAAATAATCATCCAACCTAGGTAGCTAACGAGATTAGCTACTCTTGCTATTGTATAATGTCATAAATCAATATTCAAACATGACCAAAATCAAAACGAGTTTTGTAATAGACAAAGAAAGCATAAACCGAATGATTGCAAACCGAAATATGCTCCAATCTTCCAATCCTTATGTTCCATAAGCTCAAAACCTCCGTTCTCTAGCCTTCTCAGTCGAACTCTACCGCAAACCAACGATAAAAATCAATAAAACTCGTTCCTATTTATAAAACGGCTGAATTTGGTTTTTTTCTGTTCGTCGAGTTGAAGCGGACCGCTATCAACCTCCTTAGCGGTCCGCTAAGGGCTGATATCAGCTAGGTACACACGCGCGTCATTAAAAGAAATGATTATGTCCCTGGGATACTTGGCAGACCAGCGGTCCGCTACGGGTGCAAAATTCCAAAACTCTTTATTTTTTTCTTCTAACTTCTCCCGGCTCTTCCGTGTACGATCTTTCCCCATAAATCACTTAATTCTTTCGTACAAACCTGCAAATTCAACATAATATTCATTAAGTATCAAAATCTTACGAATTTTCCATAAAAACCCGATCCAAACAGGTTAAAATACGTATAAAATCATATGTGTTTTGTAACGCATCAATTGTGTAAAGATAAAGTCAAAGCGTATTAAAATGGTAGATTGTTTATGCATGCAATGTTATTCATGAGTATAGGTGCACAAATCGGTTTTTTAACCCAAACCGGTTCAAACCGACCCGAACCGGTTTGGTCAACGAAAAGTCAAAACCGGTTTGGACCCAAACCGGTTCGGGTTAAACCGGTTTCAGAGAGGGAAATATGTAAACCGGTCAAACCGGTTCGGGTAGGTTTTAAACCGGTTTGCCCCTTAAACCGGTTTAAACCGGTTTTTATTAAAAAAAAAAAAATCAAATAAATTTTATGTTTTTAATATAAAATCCAAAATAAAATATAACAAAATTAAAACATAAAGTTCAACGTTTATTAATATTTGGATAGTTCGGAAATTAAAAAACATAACAAGATAAAATTGTAAAACATTACAAAAAGTATAACAAATATAAAACATTAAGTTCAACGTTTTATTTTTTGGAATATTGATTGATTATTCTTGGGCGTTGTCTTCGGAACTAGAGCTTCGTAGCCTTGCATCTTCGGCTAGTTCTTCATCCGTGACTGGTTCGAATATTCCAAGATCAACCTCGTTGTTGTGTATGACTTCTTCGGCTTGAATTTCATCTTCGAGAGAAGTTTGGTCTTGTATCCTATCCATCGCATCCAAATGGTCCTTCAAACAAATGCACATTTCCATCGCTAGGGGTGTGAGTCTAGTCCTTCGTATCGATAATACCCTGCCACTAAAAGAAAACGCAGATTCCGAAGCTACCGTGGAAGCTTGGACGGTTAGTACATCACGGGCCATGGCGAAAAGAATCGGAAACGAAGCTTCGTTTTGTTTCCACCATGCCAAAATATCAAACTCCTCAAAAACGGTAGGAGGCATAAACGCTAAAAAGTTTGTGCCAACATACCTTCCGAGTTCGCTACTCGGGGTGGTACCTCGAGCACGTTTACTAAATTCATTTAACATTTCGTTATATAAATTCAAGTTAACATCTCTCGAGCTACCACTTGATGATGTATCCATTGTATCATGTGGAGTCGGAGTTGTACCATATTTATGTAAATAAACATCAAATAAATCTTGTAAACATTTGTTAAAATATGTTTTTGTGCCTTGTGCAAAATGGATGTCTTCGCTATCCAAATTCAAAGCGTAAGTAATTCAATCAATCAAGGTTTCAACCCCGTAAACATTTATGGTAGGGTTTAACGCGGCGGCGCAAGTTATAACGGGAGGGATTTCTTTAAAATATTTCACTAATTTTTCTTTCATCGGTTCTATCATTTTTGTAAAAAGATCGTTTTTATTTTCAAGCTCAGACAACTTGTTAGCCATTAAATATATTTGTTTTAGTGTTAATGGACTTGTGGGATAATAAACACCGGATAAAAAAGTTGTGGCGGTTTTGAAAACTTCAAGCAATTCGGTTACGTCTTTTAAAATGTTCCAATTTGTAGACGGAAAGTTTTGAATTTTACGACGAGGTTTTGAGGAAAGTATATCATGAAATATTTCTAAAGTTTCTCTTTGTCGTAAAGCGCTATAAAACATAATATAAGTCGAGTTCCATCTTGTCTCGACGTCCCAATTCGGGCCTAAGCAATGATTATTCGTATCACGACAAAATTTAATATAATCATGGTATCTTTTTCTGTTACTAAAAATATCTTTAAGCATTTGTCGAAAACTATATGTTAAGTTTGAAACCTCTTCAATTGCAAGCCCGGCTTGCACCGCCAAGTTAATGATGTGTGCGACACATCGACTATGGAAAAAAACGCCGTTGCAAACGGGTTTATATTTAATTTTTAGTTTTTGAACCGCATTTGTATTATTAGATGCATTATCAAAAGACATTGAAAAAAGTTTATTTTGTAATTTAAATGCGTTAATAACACCATCCAATATATAAAAATAATTTTCGCCGGTGTGTGGATATTCAAACAAGTCAAAAGCGATTGTACGCTTCATCATTTGCCACGTATTGGGATCAACCCAATGCGCGGTAACGCAAAGGTACGAATCGGGTATACCATGTGGAGCCGACCAGACATCGATGGTTAAGTTTACACCGGTTTGCAAATTTTCAAAACCTAAAATTAATTTTTTTTTGCTTTTTTCCACATTTTTATACAATCTCGTCTAAGGGTTGTGCGACTTACATGGTGATAACGAGGTTGGAGTGTCTCTTGAATCATCTTTGTCAAGCGCAGATTGTCAAAGTGGTTGAACGGCAATCCTTCTTGAATCACTAACATCGTCATTCGATCTCGAACAATATTTGGATCAAAGTTCCAAATTCCTCCTTCGCTTGTCATCGAGGCTTGACCTTCACTTGGAATTCCCTTCAATGACGGGCAAGATTTTTCCATATGCGTTTTAAAAGTAGTGTTTGAATCTTTCCCCAAAAACGCACCACACAACTTGCAACGAGCACGTTCCTTTCCGTTTGACAACAAACATAAATCGTAATTGCACCAGATTGCCGGATTTCTCGTTGTTGCTAGAATTTGCACAACGGTAACTTCGTTTGAGGAACCACTAACACCAAAACTTGCCATGTTTTTTTTTTTAGTTTAGAGAGAGTTTAGAGAGCGTTTTTGAGCGGTTAAAGAGCGGTTTTAGAGATTAGAGAGTGTAAAGAGAAGTGTGATCAACCCTAAACACCCCCCACCTATTTATAGTGTTTTATGGGTCCAAAAAACTCCAAAAAAACGGCCAAAATCGACCTCAACGGCCATATAGCCGTTGGCCAACGGCTAGAACTCGCCCAACGGTTCAAACCGGTTTCCTAAACCGGTTTGAAAACCAAACCGGTCCCAACCCGATTTTTTTTCAGAAATCCTCAAACCGGTTTGAAACCGGCGGTTTTTGGGCAACCCGAACCGGTTTGGTCCAAACCGGTTTAACCCAAACCGGTTTGCCGGTTTGGACCGGGTTAAAAAAAAAACCGGTTTTTTTGTGCACCACTATTCATGAGTGTGATTGTATGTGCGTGTAGTGAAGCATGATTAGAGGTAAGGTATGAACCCATACATGTTAAGTGATATATGTAATATTCATGTAGATTATCGTGTTATGATTTTATGTGCGGATGGTTGAGATGATATTAATGGGAATAATTTATATGAACATGATGTTTGGGAGTGTAACAAGTTGATATTAGAGTTGCAGTTCAAAATATCATGTACGTTACACTCGTAATTTGAACTTAAACTAGAGTATATAGGATAGAGAATAGGATGTCTAGTGGGAACTCACATAATTCGGATGCTAATTAAGATATTTTAAATATTGTGATGTTTTGAGATGAGTAAGGTTGAGGTTTAGACACGTAATAAATTGTTGTTTAGGATTTAACGTGAGTACATGAACGATGTAGACCCGAAAGTAAGATTGAGATTCGTTTAACGATTGTGTTTTGCTTATGTCCCTGGCTCAAAACGTTTTGAAAATTCTCGGGACCGGGCCTGCTCGTCCTAACCTACCTGCTATCATCTCTAAAAATAATTACAGAGTCATACATACATACATATATACATACACACATGCATACATATTTTACACTTGTAAACATGCATACATACCTACACATAATAATACCACAAAATTGTTCATAATACTTATAGGGAAACTTTACACAATAGTAACCAAGTTTTCCAAGTGTTCCAATTAAATCACTCAAAGTTTTTTATCCCTCTAAAGTCACTCAACTTTCAGCATGTGTTCCAATCCTATGTAATATTTTTATGAATGTTTAAAATTTTTAAAATTGAATGAGATAAATGAAACATATATGAATCTTGTTTGTTATTTAGCAATTATTTTTTTTCAATTCGACTTAAATATAATAATTTTGAAACTTGTTTATTATTTGGTGAATTTTTTTTCTTCACTATTACCTCCAATTTTAAGTTAATTGGAATAAAAATTTCACTTATTTGTAACTAACATTCATATATATTTCATTTGCCTCAATCAATTTTAAAAAATTTAAACATTTATAAAAATATTACATAGGATTGGAACACTTATTGAAAGTTGAGTGACTTTAGAGGGACAAACAAACTTTTAGTGACTTAAATGAAGCACTTGGTAAACTTGATTACTATTTGATGAAGTTTTTCTATACTTATAATACATACATGCATACCTATAATTTACACAATTACAGTTACAATCTACAAAAATATTACATCATTAATTGTTACATTTGGTCATGAACATGCTAACAAATGCAAATACATTGCTAGTTATTAATTACTACATAAATAACAAATACATTAGATTATTAATTATTAATTAATAATCCAACGACCAAAAGCACACCAAAATCAACTAAATAAATCAAAATGGACAGAAGCCGAATATATTCATCCCACTCCCACATATCTTTTTTCACACTTTAATTAACCGCACACGTATTCTAGATCAAATTTGACCAAAGATCCAATTTCTTTCCACCATTCCCGTCTAAAATCAAATATGATACTTAAACTCCAACATAAGTGGTACCTGAGTTCGTCTAGCTACAAACCAGATTACCCAAGTTACAAACAACCAAAATTGCATTCCTAGTTCGTCGAAGTGGTATGTGAGTTCGATTGGTACATGAGTCCGCAATGAAACAATGGTGACATTGGGAACGATGGTTGATTGGTACCTGAGTTAGGTTAACGCATGTAATACAATAAATATATATCCATTATCTCAATATAAATATATATATATATATAGGGAATGGATCATTTGAGAATACCATTGCTATATATATATATAAATGAAAGATGTGTTTCAAATGATAACAAATATTTTATGTCACTACGAGGAAACATATATATTTTCTACAAAAGTTTCCGACAAGTTACTAACAAAAGAAATTTCCCACAAGTTTGCGACAACTTTCCGACAAAACAAAAACAAAAAAGTAACCACAAGATTTCCGACAAATTTATTAAGTAAGTCAACTTATTTATTTAATATAATCGTCGGAATATTGTCGAAAATTACCGACGAAAGGCTTTTGTCGCTAATTTTATGGAAAATTAGTCAAGACTTTGTCGGAAAATACATTTCCTACGGGTTTTTTTTTCCAACAAAAACTTTTTGTCGGAAACTTGTCGCTAACGCCCAATTCCGACAAATTTTCCATGAAACTGCTGTCGTAAATTTTTCATTTTTAGTAGTGTGTGATAACCGTGATAACCACTATCAAACAATCACATAATTTATAAATTATAATGTGTATATGTATATAAATATATAGGGGTTGGGACCAAATAAAAACCATAACACATTGTTACGTATATGTAACTATTTTCATTATGTTTTCAGTTGACATAGTGCTCACTATAAGGATAGGACCCTATGGCGACGAAAATTTGTGACTCTATGCCGACAACTTGTCGTCGGTATAGGGTGATTTGACATATCACGTGGATAAGATTTTGGTTGAGATTTCTTCAATCTTTTCAGTATTAGTTGGGCAAGAACAAATTTACGACAAACAATCATTCGGTGATCCCTTGCAAAATTTGAAAAGATAAGATTTCAGATATATTTTCCTTCAAGTCTTTTAGTATTTGTCGGGATATATCGATTTACTATCGACAGTGATAACTATGATAATCACTCTTAACTAACCACATAATTTATAAATTATTTTTTTTAACTATTAAAAAGGTATTTAAGTATCTATTACATATATGTTGAACATAAATATGGAAATGAGGAGTGTTATATATACGTAACACAAAGTGTTACATATACGTGACACATAGTGTAACGTATATGTAACCACTACAAGGATTTGACCCTATATCGACGACACTTATGTAACGAACCAAAATCCGGGTCTCGTTATAAATGAATAAATATTTCTAAATAAATATTATGGGAAAATAATATTTTAGAAATAAGTTGAAACAAGCGGGTTTCAAGTTAGTAACGGGGTTATACTAGTTTTTAACTAGTTTTGGAAAGATATGGGTGAAATTGAAAGTTGAGGGACTAAAGGTGTAAAGTGGCCAAAATCTGCTATTTGACTTGGTGAAAGTCAAAATTGAGTCTCATTTGGTGTTTAGGTCGTTCAAGAGCAAAGGAGAAAAAGAGGAAACGGGTTTGGAGCTTGAATCTTGCATTTGAAGCTCGGAATGAGGAGGTTTTGGCTCACACAACACTTTCCTAACATCAAGTAAGTGTTAATCATCTTTTGATCTCACTTTAGATGTGTTCTTGATGGGTTTTGAAAGAAAACCGAAATTTTGTATGCATGTGATGAAATGGTGTTAGATTATTGATAATCTAGCTAAACTAAAGGTAAAGAGTAGTGATTAACATCCTAGAACCCTTTGATTATGATTTTGAAAAGTTAGGGTTCATATGGTGGAAATTGGGGGTGTTTGGATCATGATGATAAATGGCGAATTAATGAAGATTAAGTGTTTTTAAAATGTTAGACACTTGAGCAAACACCAAATTAACTTAATAATAATTTTTGAAAGAAGAATTAGTGTTAAGATTAAGTTAATGAAACTCAAGTAGGTGAGTTTGTGGTGAAAGAGGGTGTTTGGCTATGAGGATAACCCAAACGGGTCAATTTGGGTTGGAATTGGGAAATTGGGTTGTGAACTCAATTGTAATGAAATGTTGGTATATGTTAGATTACTAAACTAGGCGAATGTGTTTAGGTAATCAAATTGCAAGCTTGAGAACGGTGCGGGATCTTCTAACCCGAAAGGTAAGTGCCTATGCACTTACTTAGTATTGATGATAAATGGTAAATTTTGTGAATTATGTGTTATGTGATTGTGTACATACTTGTGATATGATAAATTGTGAATGATTTAGTATGTACAATGAATGAATGTAATTATAGTGTTAAGCTATAATGGAAATGGATCATGTGTTGATCATAAATGAAACGGGGATAAATGAGTTTTATGCAAGATTGTATGCATAATGTGTAAAGTTGCATAATTTGTTATGTGGTATGAATGAGCATGAAATTGTATGCAAAATTGAAGGAATGTAGTTATAGTATTTATACTATAATGGATATGTCGATATGGAGTTATGGTCTATGAACCATAATGGATAGAATGGATATGGAGTTATGGTCTATGAACCATAATGGATAGAATGGATATGGAGTTATGGTCTATGAACCATAATGGATAGAATGGATACGGAGTTATGGTCTATGAACCATAATGGATAGAATGAATATGGAGTTATGGTCCAAGTACCATAATGGATAGAATGGTTATGGAGTATAATCTCGTATCCTAAATGGATATGAAGTTATGGCCTACGTGCCATAATGGAAATGGAAATGTGGTAATGAAATGATGAAAGAAACTTGTATGTGAAAAGTATGTGTATGAAAACCTTAATTGACCAAATGGGTGCAAACGGGTCAAATGGGTCAAATGGGTGAATTATGATCTAGTGTTATGATGGAAATGAGATTGTGGCCAATGTGCCATAATGGAAAAGGAAATGTGTTAATATGAATGATAAATGAAAAGAATGAAACTTGTAGGTGAAATACAAGTGTTATGTAGCCAAATGCTAAAATTTGGTGGAAACGGGTCAAATGGGGGAATGGGTGGAAACAAGTAGAATTTACTTGTTTGTTATGTTTTATCTTCATTACTAATGGTGTTATGTTTTGTGGTTATGTAGGAAAAGCTCCGATGTAGTCCAAGTCAAGTCCAAGGCTCTGGCGGGTTCTCGTATGTGCAAATGATTGGTTTTTGGGCTATGTATTGAAATCCTCGAAAAGGGGTGTGCGTTTGGGTCAAGAATTTATGTTTTGGTGATTTTGTGGTGTAGGTAAACTTTTGGTCAAAACCCAGGTGTCGGGTATTTTTAGTTTGTGTTTTGGATGCAAAAAGTTGGAAAAATGGCAAAGTTTGAAATCTGCAGCTGAAGGGAAACTCACTGGAAATCTGGTGCCTCGCGGTACGCGAAGAACCTGGTATGGTTCTTTCGCGGTACGCGAGGGACAAGTTATCCGGATTGCCTTCCTTTGGCTCTCTCGCGGTACGCGAAGATCATAGTGGTATCCTCTCGCGGTACGCGAGAGGTTTGAATTCCGGGTAAGAATTTTGGGACTCCCTCGCGGTACGCGAGGGAGGTGGCCAAAACGCCTCGCGGTACGCGAGGATAAAAAAAAAAAAAAAAAAAAAAAAATCTTGGGATAAAAGTCTTCCGCGCGTTTTCGTATTTTAAAAGTGGTGTGTTACAACTTGGTACCAGAGCAATGGTTTGAGGGATTTGGTGTGGTGGCACCAAACTCAAACCGGATGCTCTTGATATGGGGGAAAATGATACGAGAATCCATGAAGGACTTGACTAAGACTCGGAGCTTGCGGAAATGAAAGGTTAGTAATGATTTGATAAAATGATAATATATATATATGGTGTATGTATATATGTATGATGAATGTTGTTAAGGTGTTATGTGTGCCGAAACTTGTTTTGTGACTTGTTATATGGAGATGGTAATTACAATTGGGCATGGCGTACTATTAAACATGTCTGGCCAATATGTTTAATAAGACGGGATGTGCAAGGGTCTTTATGATAACCATATGACAATGAACATTTGCAAGGATTAGGTGAAGGTGATTATATGTGTATGTATGTTTATGGATGATTATATGGGGATAATACATATGCACAAAGATAAGATATAGTGCCTTAACAAGTGGGTAGATTAAAGACCTATAAGCAGGTAGAACATCTACAACTTGGTTAAAATTTCTCGGGAAGACTAAGGGGCACATGTGTAAGTAGAAGAAATGGTGGACGCAAGTCATCTTAAGGACTCGAGTACGTTAGAGTCTAGACGTGTATCACCTCGTGGGTGGTGAGGAACATGGAATGTGTTGGGAGAAATAGAATGCATCAACCTAGCGGAGGATGGCTAGAGCTTTCTATCATGTGGTATTGATCTTCCTTCGAGGAAGATAGGGATATTTGAGGCAATCCTTGAGAGGAACAGAATGAAGCCTTGAGAGCGGAAAGTATATCGTTTGGCGAACCGAAGTGGAAGGAAAACCTTGTTTTCACAAGGGGATTCGTGGTGTGCAAACCAAAAGAGTTGAAAGGTGAGAGAATTAATCTTTGATTAATTAGCAGTTGATCACTATAATGGTATTAGCTTTGAAGCAATCCATGGTGATTGAAAGAAGGTGCATCACTCGCGATGAGTTGACTTCAGGTCGTGGCGGAAATTTGGTAGATTTTGATCCGATGATTGTAGAAGAGGTGATGGGTTACTTAGTAACCATATCATAGTCAAGTATGATAAAGGGGTGACGTGTTAATCTGTTCTCATTAGAGACAGTGAAACACGAGGCATACGAATTGGTGTGTATACATGGCTTGTGCCATTGACATCAACCGGGGATATAAAGGGATACTTAGTATTCCAGTTGAGAAAAGGGGATTTGATAAGGGTCATTGCACCCATGTGATTGTTCTATAGTACATAAACTTTTCGGTGGAAAAGGAAAATGGAAGAGTGCGTTTTGGCACTGACAGTCGGTGATAGGATAAAAACTGACTAAAGGTCTCACGGTTTGTGGACTTTATGGTCAAGGGGTAAATGATAAAATGTACATAGGTGGAATGTGTACATAAATGGTGGATGAAGTCTTAGAACTTCATAAATGATGTTGGAAGTCTTTTGGACTTCACAAACGGTGTTTGAAAGCGAAGTCTTCGAACTTCAAAAGGTGGATTCGGTGATTTAGATCCTTAAATCTCAAAGGATGACTTACGTTTAAGTCAATGGAAATTCTTAGGATGTTTGGGTCGCAGATAGGAATCTTCCTCCCAGTGTTGTAAAAGAGGATTCAAGTAAGGAAGTTATCGTATCCTTACTTGAGGAGGTTGCATGCTTTATCGATTAAGAATTGATGAGCTGAAGACTCGAGCTTCAAGGGGTATTATGTTTGGGTGTTGGGATCCTCGAATCCCAAGAGGTATGAACTTGAGACCTTGAGTCTCAATGGGTGGATTGGTGAGATAGCTTTGAAATTTTCATTTAAGAGGTGAATGACGTGGGATTAGAACTTGGATTTCCTTAGTTGTCAAACGTGTTGACTACTCGTATAAGGTGGTTCAAAAATCCAAGTATCCCATGGTTAGGAGTGTTGAAATTCAAGTGGAAACTTGACGTCATAAAAGTTTTCCTTTGAAATGTGGTGTTTCGGGTTTGAGATCATAGGAGGATAGGTTCACGTATCGTTGGGTTGTCCAACATGGGGACTTTATTGGTGGATAGATTAATGTTTGGGAACTTCTCAGATGAAACGAGTGGGCTCCATAATACATTATGCGTGACCAAACACGAAATCGTTAGGAGGTTGGAACTGTTGTTATTTCATTATGGTGAAGATAAGATAAATGATAAACGTTTCGCCTAATTGAAACAGAGACCATCTTAGATAGTGGGCGATCTAATTGGTGCAAAAAGTAGACAAAATGCGTTTTCGTCGTCGAAGGAACCATTAAAGACGGAGTTAACACTTGGTGGGGATTTGAAGATGGAACGGGTGGTTCTTATGTTGACAAGCTTTGGGAAAATAATTCGGGGTTAAAGACATGCTTTGATAGGATTTGGATTCCTAGGTTGTCAAGTGTTTTGACAACTATTTTAGATGAGGCTCATAAATCCAAATATTCTATCCATCCGGGGGCCACAAAGATATTTTATGATTTAAGGTATCATTTTTGGTGGCCGGGTACGAGGCGTGAAGTTGTTAAGTATGTTGAAGGGTGTCTCACATGCTTAAGAGTAATGGCGGAACACCAAAAGCCGTATGGAAAACTTCAACCGCTTGAAATACCGCTTTGGAAATGGGAGAATATAGCTATGGATTTGATCACTAAACTACCAAAGACCCGAAAGGGTTATGATGCGATATGGGTAGTAGTGGATCGGTTGACGAATAGTGCATAATTCCTTCCTATAAAGGAAACGTACTCATCGAATAGATTGACAGAGTTATATGTACAAGAGATTGTGTCACGCCATGGGGTGCCGGTGTCGATTATATCGGACCGGGATACGAGATTCACTTCTCGTTTTTGGAAGAAATTCCATGAGGACATGGGAACGAGGTTGAACCTTAGCACCGCCTATCATCCACTAATGGATGGGCAAAGCGAGCGAACGATTCAAACGCTCGAGGATTATGATGCGAGCGTGTGCTCTGGATTTTTGGGGAAAGTTGGGACGATCATTTACCGTTGGCAGGAATTTTCTTATAACAATAGCTACCGTTCTAGTTTTGGTATGCCGCCTTTCGAGGCGTTGTATGGGAGAAAGTGTCGAACACTCGTGTGTTGGGGTGAAATTGGTCAACGGGAACTTGGTAATGTCGAGGCGGTCAAGGAAACTAATGATAGTATTGACCAAATTAGAGCACGCTTGAAAACGGCTCAAGATCGCCAAAAGTCCTATGCGGATAATAGGAGGCGGGCGATTGAGTTCCAAGTGGGGGACGTTGTGCTTTTGAAAGTCTCTTCTTGGAAATGGGTGATACGGTTTAGGAAACGGGGAAGTTAAGCCCACGTTTCGTCGGACCGTTTAAGATGATAGTAAGGGTGGGTGCGGTAGCTTATGTTTGGAGCTACCGGAGGGACTAAGCAGACTTTATAGCACGTTTCATGTGTCTCATTTGCGAAAATGTTTGACGGATGAATCTACTTTTGTCCCATTGGAGGATATTGAATTGGATGATAAGTTGATTTATGTTGGGGAAACGGTGGCAATCTTGGATAGAAAGGTGATGCGTGTACGCATTAAAGAGATTAGCCAAGTTTTGGCAAGGTGGAAACGTAAGAAGGGAGCGGAAATGACTTGGGAAACCGAGGAGGAAATGCCCAAATATTATCCGAACCTTTTTATGTGAAGTCGGGTTTCGGGGACGAAACCCAAATAAGGGGAGGTGATTTGTAACGAACCAAAATCCGGGTCTCGTTATAAATGAATAAATATTTCTAAATAAATATTATGGGAAAATAATATTTTAGAAATAAGTTGAAACAAGCGGGTTTCAAGTTAGTAACGGGGTTATACTAGTTTTTAACTAGTTTTGGAAAGATATGGGTGAAATTGAAAGTTGAGGGACTAAAGGTGTAAAGTGGCCAAAATCTGCTATTTGACTTGGTGAAAGTCAAAATTGAGTCTCATTTGGTGTTTAGGTCGTTCAAGAGCAAAGGAGAAAAAGAGGAAACGGGTTTGGAGCTTGAATCTTGCATTTGAAGCTCGGAATGAGGAGGTTTTGGCTCACACAACACTTTCCTAACATCAAGTAAGTGTTAATCATCTTTTGATCTCACTTTAGATGTGTTCTTGATGGGTTTTGAAAGAAAACCGAAATTTTGTATGCATGTGATGAAATGGTGTTAGATTATTGATAATCTAGCTAAACTAAAGGTAAAGAGTAGTGATTAACATCCTAGAACCCTTTGATTATGATTTTGAAAAGTTAGGGTTCATATGGTGGAAATTGGGGGTGTTTGGATCATGATGATAAATGGCGAATTAATGAAGATTAAGTGTTTTTAAAATGTTAGACACTTGAGCAAACACCAAATTAACTTAATAATAATTTTTGAAAGAAGAATTAGTGTTAAGATTAAGTTAATGAAACTCAAGTAGGTGAGTTTGTGGTGAAAGAGGGTGTTTGGCTATGAGGATAACCCAAACGGGTCAATTTGGGTTGGAATTGGGAAATTGGGTTGTGAACTCAATTGTAATGAAATGTTGGTATATGTTAGATTACTAAACTAGGCGAATGTGTTTAGGTAATCAAATTGCAAGCTTGAGAACGGTGCGGGATCTTCTAACCCGAAAGGTAAGTGCCTATGCACTTACTTAGTATTGATGATAAATGGTAAATTTTGTGAATTATGTGTTATGTGATTGTGTACATACTTGTGATATGATAAATTGTGAATGATTTAGTATGTACAATGAATGAATGTAATTATAGTGTTAAGCTATAATGGAAATGGATCATGTGTTGATCATAAATGAAACGGGGATAAATGAGTTTTATGCAAGATTGTATGCATAATGTGTAAAGTTGCATAATTTGTTATGTGGTATGAATGAGCATGAAATTGTATGCAAAATTGAAGGAATGTAGTTATAGTATTTATACTATAATGGATATGTCGATATGGAGTTATGGTCTATGAACCATAATGGATAGAATGGATATGGAGTTATGGTCTATGAACCATAATGGATAGAATGGATATGGAGTTATGGTCTATGAACCATAATGGATAGAATGGATACGGAGTTATGGTCTATGAACCATAATGGATAGAATGAATATGGAGTTATGGTCCAAGTACCATAATGGATAGAATGGTTATGGAGTATAATCTCGTATCCTAAATGGATATGAAGTTATGGCCTACGTGCCATAATGGAAATGGAAATGTGGTAATGAAATGATGAAAGAAACTTGTATGTGAAAAGTATGTGTATGAAAACCTTAATTGACCAAATGGGTGCAAACGGGTCAAATGGGTCAAATGGGTGAATTATGATCTAGTGTTATGATGGAAATGAGATTGTGGCCAATGTGCCATAATGGAAAAGGAAATGTGTTAATATGAATGATAAATGAAAAGAATGAAACTTGTAGGTGAAATACAAGTGTTATGTAGCCAAATGCTAAAATTTGGTGGAAACGGGTCAAATGGGGGAATGGGTGGAAACAAGTAGAATTTACTTGTTTGTTATGTTTTATCTTCATTACTAATGGTGTTATGTTTTGTGGTTATGTAGGAAAAGCTCCGATGTAGTCCAAGTCAAGTCCAAGGCTCTGGCGGGTTCTCGTATGTGCAAATGATTGGTTTTTGGGCTATGTATTGAAATCCTCGAAAAGGGGTGTGCGTTGGGGTCAAGAATTTATGTTTTGGTGATTTTGTGGTGTAGGTAAACTTTTGGTCAAAACCCAGGTGTCGGGTATTTTTAGTTTGTGTTTTGGATGCAAAAAGTTGGAAAAATGGCAAAGTTTGAAATCTGCAGCTGAAGGGAAACTCACTGGAAATCTGGTGCCTCGCGGTACGCGAAGAACCTGGTATGGTTCTTTCGCGGTACGCGAGGGACAAGTTATCCGGATTGCCTTCCTTTGGCTCTCTCGCGGTACGCGAAGATCATAGTGGTATCCTCTCGCGGTACGCGAGAGGTTTGAATTCCGGGTAAGAATTTTGGGACTCCCTCGCGGTACGCGAGGGAGGTGGCCAAAACGCCTCGCGGTACGCGAGGATAAAAAAAAAAAAAAAAAAAAAAAAAAAAAAAAAAAAAAAAAAAAATCTTGGGATAAAAGTCTTCCGCGCGTTTTCGTATTTTAAAAGTGGTGTGTTACAACTTACCCGGACGAAAATAGTCGTCGGTATAGCTAACTCTATACTGACTACAGGTCGACGGGATAAGTTTTCCCAAAATTACCAGGTGATACCCTATACCCCAAGGTTAGATAAATAGAGGGAAAAATGGGCGCCTAAATGAAAATCTATACTGACGACTATTGTGGATGAGCGAGTGGAACAACTCCAACATTAACAATGGTAACATGAAGTGGATGAGCGAGTGGAACAACTCCAACATCAACTGCAAGAACAACAACAACATCAGCATCAATAACAACAACAACAACAAGAATAGCACTCACAACAACTTTCGGTCAATGCGCAATAAATGCTAGAAATGTAACGCCAAATGAAAGAAATGCGTCGTCTATGGGATCGACGAACTAGTATTGATGATAATTAGCTGGGAGTTGTCGTCTGGATGTTGCGAACAATTTAGATGTTTTGTTTGATTTGAACAAATTCGACGTTTGTTAATAATTTGTAGGATTTGGATGTTAATTTTCATGTTTTGGACTGTATGGATGATATTTGCATGTTTTGGATAATTTAGATGTATGTATTTCTAGGTTAAATTTTAAATATATTGAATATTTATGGAAAATATTGCAAAAATAAAAAAATATAAAAAAACAAAAAATACCTATGCCGACGACATGTCATGTGTATAGGCTTGGGCACATACCGACGACATGTCGTCGGTAAATATTTTAATTTAAAATTTTTTAATTCCACCTATACCGACGACATGTCATCGGTATAAGTCAGGCTATCCCGGCGACACCTATATCAAAGACATATTTGGCCTATTGGTACGAACCTATCCAAACAAAACCTATACGGACGACAAGTCGTCGGGACACTACTAGAAAAAATATATTTCCTAAGCATTTCTGACGATAATGTGAGTAAAAAACTATTTTTTTTTAGTAGTGAAAGAAAATTATTTTAACAGTTTTTGGTTTTTTGTTTTTCTATTACATAACTATAACTAGATAGAATTGTAGAAAATCGTTCATTCCATTACAGCGTAATGCAAATTTAGCAAATATATTGGTTGATTGGTTTGTTACGAAACTACAAACGCTCACTTTTTAATGCCAAAATCTAGGCGTTTGATTTTTGTCTCCCATCACAATGATGATCGACCTGAACAATCAACAATGTCATCAATCACCTACAATAATACAAGTGAACATGTAGGGTTTAGGGTATTCTATTGCTTGTTATGTACGGTTTCTGCATGTAGGACCTCTTATGGCTTCATGTTTGCACGATAAAATGCTCATATAATTGCATCGATCATATTTCTTTTCCTTTAAATCATGTCTATCCTTTTTTTTCCTTGTAACAATAAAGGTGTCACGTCATTTATACGTAAAATAGACAACCATATATGCTTGTAGATGTGTTTATGTCATATATGTTGTCATATACAACCGTTGCACCATTTTTTTTTGTTTAACCGTTTGCGATTCGTGAATATTACTATAGATATTGTGATAAAATTCCGTACACATCAGTTAGATCATTTGAGGGCTAGGATTGAATCTTGCCATCTTTAGAGAATTATAATTGACACTAATATAAGAAACTTAACTTGAATAGCATATTACAACTTAAAGAAGTGAAACACTTTTACATCTCCCAAACATGGGTTTGAATTGGCTAGTTACTTGCCAAAAGTGCATCACCTGAAAAATAAAAGACGCTTAGCCCTATCAAAAGGGCGGTTTTCCTTATTGTTTCAGAAGGACAAAGATACAATCTCCTCCGAAATAATAAGGAAGAAGAGAAAAAAAAAAGTGGCCGCAAACATACCTACCTTCACCTCGCTAGCTAGCTTAACTAGTTACGAGTTGTTTAGTTGTGAACGGAATGGCCAACACCAGGACTATGACCAGGTGTAGTGGGCCGAAAAGCGTCCACACCGGAAGGTGATGGCACTTGGCTAGGGTTTGTAGCATCATTTTCTTCTGTCACCTGTTTTCTCTCAGGGCATTTGTTGGTGCACCCAACATTTTCAGCTAGTTTCCTTGCATCGCTCATTTGGGTCACTTCAATGGTCACAACTAACAGGATGAAAACACAGCACAAAAAGTTTCCACCCAATCTTGCCATTTTATAAATTAGAATAAAAAGATTAAATAGAGTATTAGGGTGATATCTAGTCCTTAATAGAGAGGACTTTTAGCAAGTTATTTGATGATAAAGTCCTTGGTATTTATAGAGATGAGGAGCTTGAAAAAGGTAGCATGTTCGGGCCCAAACATCATATAAATAAGGAAAGTACGTTAGAGTGGGGCCCAAGAGTATATGTCTTAATCAAAGACGATGTTTTTTATTAGATACTCCATTCACCAAAAAGATATAGTTTTAATGATTAAATGGATTATATTTAAGGTTACTAAATAATGCACCAATAATCATCGTAAAAGTAAAAGGAAAGAAAAGTTCATTCGACATGGTAAATTTAACCTTATTGTTTAATACTTATTCATGAGTAAGAGTATAAAAATTGGTGTTACATTGAACTATATCTAAACACAAAATGCATAAATTAAAGGGCGTCAAGTGAGGCTGATCAGTTACCATACTTTTTTCATTATTTACGGAGATACAATTTATAACAGGTCGATATGTAATGTTACAAAAGTTATTATACTTTTCATGCAAAAATGTTATAAACTTTTTTTATGAAATTAAGATGTTATAAAAATTGATATATAAACAATTGTTAACCGGCCGAATGTTCTTTGGGTTAAGGTTATTCATGGTCGATATAGTGATTTTTTTTATTTTTATCGGGTGGAAAAGGTAGTGGTGTATGGATCATAGGATAGTTAAAACTATTATTAATCTCAAAGATAAAAGTGTGATTCCGCTAATTAAAAGAGCTTCAGGATGAACTTCTTGGGTATTCTTTTTCTGATAAATTGGACTGTTGGGTTGGGATTTGGATCCGCAAGATGGTTTTAATGTCCAAGAAGTTAGAAAGTATATATGTTGATCGTATTTTTCTTCCAGATGCTAATCAAGCTACGAGATAGAACCGGTACATTCCCAGAAAAGTTAATATCATGGTGTAGCGTTTGCTTATGGATCATCTTCCCACGAGAATAAATCTAAGTAACAAAGGTATGGATATCTCAAGTATTTTATGTCCTAGTTCTAATACGGTGGAATCGGTAGATCATCTTTTTGACGAGTGTCACATTGCGATCAGGCCTTGGAATGCTATTTCGAGATGGTTATATAGGTTGATTTTCCATCTTTTCTAAAGCCGCCCAATTTGTGTGATTGGATGGATTGCTTTGTCTAGAGTCAAGAAAGATACGTTAAAAGCCATTATTATGACGGGTTGGTGGGTCTTATGACGGTTCAGGAATGGATCAATCTTTTGAGCGACTGATATGAAGAAGGATCTCATTTTTTTTTATTTCATAGTTTAGTTTTCTTTTTTGCGACATGGTAATAAAAATCGGAAGGTGAAGATTAGTTGAGTCGAGCGGCTTAAAAATTCTTTGATTGTGGTCCCGTCTATGATTTTATAGTTGGTACGTTTTAGTGAATATATATCTCTCCATCTTTTAAAAAAAAGTAATTGCTATAAAAAAAATATTATAAAATTTATTAAAATAAAACTAGGTGCTATAGAGATCATATTTTACATTAACTAATAAGATTAAACTACTAAAAAAACTTTCAGACAACTTTTAAGCTCACAATAGTGATACCCGAAACTTGAAAATGGGCCTGAGTTTTATATCTTTTTTTTTTGTATTTTTCTGTCAAGAGCACTAGTATTCTCCAATAGAGAAAAATAAACCATTTGAAAAAAATTGACAAAAGGGATCAAACCACAAATTTACTCTTGTTTTAATTTTATCATATTATTTAAATTATACTTGAATATCAAATATGATATATTTTTACTTCTATTCTTTTTAAATTCGATTTCATGTTTCTTAATACTGATTTTTACAACGAGGTAACTTTTTTTTATTTCCAAATATACCGTTGAGACGTGTTTTTTATCTATGTTTCAATATTTAAAACCAAGCCGCCGCAGCTTCATACACTTTTTTTTACATACTTAATCACATCAATACCGTTGCAACGTGCGGTAGCGTTACACAAATAATAAAACAATGCACTTAAATCATGTGTGAAGGTAATTAAAGATTATAAATTTTGCATGTGTAATATGTTTACCCCTTTTTCTTTTAAAGTTACAGCTAACAACCTAGCTATAATGAAAAAAAATATCCCACAGATCGATTAATTAGGACTTAATAACCATAACTAATTTAATTTCCTAAATTCTAACATTATATTTTTGTACTAGCTTAGAACCTGTGTATTATACAGGATGAAAAAATATCAGTATATAAAATTCTAAAATTTGTATATATGTATCTTATAGGCGGAAAAATGTATTACATATACTAACAATAGAAAACAAAAAAAAATGTAAAAACTAATATTTTTTTGAGTTTAAAAAGTACATAAAATACTATTCAATATATTTTGACTTTTATTTACTATTTGATTTAAAACATAAGTTAGGTAATTACATTTCAAACTTTCTTATAATATGAGATAATTAAAAATAAATGTGTTTTATTAGTATAATTAATAATTTGTTTAAAAATATATTATTATTGAAATATGAAAGTGTATTTATTATGAGAGAGAGGCGGGAAAATTTTTATAAAGAAGAATATTGAGGCGACACGTGGCATTGACAAACCTTTATTTATTATATAGTATAGATTACTTAATAAATTATTAATCAACTTAAAAAGTAAGTGATGAAAAAATCACCCTCAAACTTGTGGTCGGCCGTAATTTTAAAAGAAAGAAAAAAAAGCAAGGAGCAACAGCATCTTCTCTAGTTTGATTTATGCAAACGCATGCAAGATTATTAGACATTTCACTGTCTCAATTTCTTCATCACCAACATCATTGCTGTTTCCATATAAACTTTTTCTTTTCTACTTTTTTGTAAAAAAACTGCATAAATATATATAAACATACACACACCAACAAATAGCAGTTTGTCATTTGGTTATCAACACATCGATCATCCCTGGTTCGTCAGATAGCATTTTCCAAACATATCCTGGCACGATAACATCAATAGGTCCTACCCGTACAACATCAAGAGGGTGATTGATGTTGCATTAAAATCTTAAAAAGTTTAAAAGTATCATGTATTTGTTGGAATCGTATTTTGAAAAATAAATCAACGGTAGAAGCACATGGACTCTCAAATCTCAATCATGCAATTTTGCCCAAGATTTGGCTCATACTCGACTGTATATACACCATTAATCAGCAAAGAACTCTTTTCTTGCCTGTTGAACTATTTCAGTTTCTAGTCTATAAGTGTACATTGACTTTATAAGTCGTTTTGAGCTATGTATATAGATTTACATTCTTAGAATAGACGATTTCTGTTAGTTCTTTACTAACAATTGGCCCAGTTTTTCGGAGCCCAAATTTTTTTTTTTTTTCATTTTCATCCCTCATACGCTTTTAACCCATTTAATTTTCTAATAATTTCGTTTCTCTTTAATAGCTTTCGTTCGTTAACTTTTTTTTAGACTATAGATTAAAAGACAATGTAGTTGAACAGTGCATACCTACGTGGAAGAAATTGATTGGTGCTTTTTTTTTCATTTTCAACCCTCATACTATATATAATATACGCTTTTAACCCGTTTAATTTTCTAATAATTTCGTTTCTCTTTAATAACTTTCGTTCATTAACTTTTTCTAGACTATAGATTAAAAGACAATGTAGTTGAACAGTGCATACCTACGTGGAAGAAATTGATTGGTGTTTTTTTTTTCATGTTCAACCCTCATACTACATATAATATACGTTTTTAACCCGTTTAATTTTCTAATAATTTCGTTTCTCTTTAATAACTTTTGTTCGTTAACTTTTTTCAAAAAACGGAGTGCGCAGCTGTTTTTAGTTTTTTTGTCAATGTTCCGATATAATTTTTTTTTTGAAAATGGAGTTATATTCAAAATCGAGTTTTTTATAGTGGTCTATAGCGAATGCCGTTACCGTGGTGGTACCGTGATGAACCGAACCTATTATAAGCGAACAACATCATTGTCGGTATTGATATTAGCGGAATATCGGTCTTCGCTTTTATGGTTTTCGACAACCCGAACTCTTTTTCCTTTTTTTATTTAGTTTTAGCTTTCTTTTTTATTAACATTATTTTTACCGTTGCTCCTACGTTTTCGCTTATATTTTATTGACGATCGGCTCGATACCCGCCGCGGAGCGCGGGTATAACCAGCTTGTAATAGATTAAATGAAACCTTACTTTAACAGCACCACCACCGTCGAAATTCGGCCACCTCATGTTTTTACTTTTCTTTTTCGTTTTCACCCCTTGTACTTTATACATAATATACGATTTTAACCCGTTTAATTTTCCATTAATTTCGTTTTGTAACATCCCCAAAATTTGATAAACTAGTAGTTCGGGTTGGTGGACGACCCGAACCCATGTTAAACGTAATTAAGGTGTAGGGTTGGTCGTGCATTAGGCGTTCTGACAAGTTAAGTACTCAAATAGTCGTTTAAAAGGAATCATTCTGGATCAAAACGTACGAAGCGGTTTAGTAAGGGCCTAGATGTAAACTTGTATCATTTAAAAACAAGTTTAGGGAAAAACCCTAGGCCATAATCGGCCTAGGGGTTGCGCGACGGTAGAGAGATCACGGGGAGGAGGGGGGATCGGGGAGAGGTGGTTCCATGTTGGTCTCGAGCAAGAAATTCACGTCACATTAAGGTATTCTTCGTTTAATCTCCGTTCGTGTCTTTCGTATTATTTGCGTGTATTGTATGGGAACCCATTTAGGGTTTGGTTAGTTGTTGGCCGTGAACATCGAAGGGAGGAAGGGGCGGAGGTGGTGTTGGTCGGCTGTGAAGGTGGCGAGTAGTGGTGGTGACCGGTAAGGTGGTACTCGGTGGTGGAAGCGGTCGGCCGAGAAGGGGGAAAGGAGAGAGGAAGAGAGAGAGGGGGGACGGGTGGCGCGATGGTGGCCTCGGAAGTCCCGGGAAACAGTGACGGCAGTGAGGGCGGCGTCGGAGGTCATGGGAGCCGACTGTGGTGGCGAGTCACGGAGGTGGACGACGGGTGCAGGGGTGGTGATGATAGTTGGGCGAGAAAAGAGAACCCGATTAGGGTTTTCTTGTGGGTAGAAAGGTGACGGGAGAAGAGAGAGATACGAGTTGACAAAACTTGATAACGGTAGACTCACGGTAGTGATACTCGATGGGAATGGCTCACGGTGGAGTACGACGAAGAAATGGAGCCGAGTTACACCCGACTAGAGTGTTGCGGGTTTAAGGTTTGCATGGCAGGGTTTGGATGTGCATGAGGGTCTCGGCGCGGGTTTGTGTGATCCTCGAGGCTGAGGTGTTACATACCACATGATTATGCATGCATGCGGGTTCCTGACAGGGTCCAGAGTAACCCGGTTTGAGTAGACACGGGGATTAGGGTTTTGCATGGTTAAGGGGTTGTGTGAATGAGACGAGCACCGGGGACATTTATGTTTTTACATAGTGACACATGTTTAGGATGTACACTTACTATGTGATCATACGTTAACAGGTTCGGGTTCGTACGAGGAGGCGTTGCAGTACTTGTGAAGGATCGTCAAACCAGTGAGTTCTAATCCCCTACTCTTTTAAATACTGTATTTGGGGCTTTCGTACATACTCGCAAGATGTGTTAACTTTATTAAACGTGTATAGAGTTTCGGGTTCTAACCTGATGTGTTTATGCACTAGAACCTTTATAAATGAGTCGGAGGGTCAGTAGGGTGTTTACGGGATTAGGTAAGACAGAGTCGAGAGTTATTAATGGGTGATGTGTTAAGGGTTAGTCGGGTGGTAAGCTAAATGCTTATGAATATGTGTATGCTACAGTATTCTAGTGTTATGTGTGTGGTACAGGTATAGTTCATGAGTCATATAAGCGAAGAATGATATTATGTGTTTATATTTGTGTTATGTGTTTTGTGTCGTTGTCTTTGTGGCACGACGGGTATTGTGTTTGCGTCGTTGTCTTTATGAAATGGCAAACGGGATTGTGAAGGATGAAGTCCTTCGGGGAGTCACCTAAGGTGACAATATTCAACAGGTTAATGATGAGCTCAGGGTGTGTTGTACGCCCTGGCGAGGGTAACCCTTACGAGGGTGCACTGACGAGGTATGTGTTTATGTGCAAATATATATGTGTTAAATTGAATACCAGTGTTAAGTTATATTTATTGTGTGTGAGATATTATTAATGTGATGTGTAGATAATGTTAATGAGGCGAGTAGAGTTAGAATGACTGTTGTGTCGAGATTGTGATGTGGTGTTTATAACTATCATGTCAGTTGAATTGTGGGAGCCTTAGTTAAGGCTAAGCAAGTCGGTGTCTAGGGATTTATCGTGTTAACTAGATTTTCATATTAATACGGGTAGTAGATTACGAGTAACTATTGTAGAAGGATTTAGTTGTGTTGGTGAAATATATGGGGTCATGTTTGTGGGGCGAGTCTTGAGTGGTAAATCTTTTGGGGCAATATAAGATAGTAGGAGTCATCTATGATAATAAATTATAAAATTATTTGATAAGGACCAGAGGGTCCTGAGAAGTTTAAATAACTTTTGTGACGAGTTGATTTTTAATTAAATTAAACTATTAGAACTCGCTCTGTGTAGCTGACTTTTTGTGTACGCTAGATTGTGTTGCAGGTGAGCTTTGGGGTCGGCGTATCTTGGCTTGGGGGTGGTGTGTGTGAAAGGTAGAAAGCTAGTGTGAGTATGATGGGAAAGGTTTAGAATCTGAGCAGTAATGGGGACCACCAAATTGCATTTGATCACCGTGGTTTGGCAGTCTATGATTACTCTCATATTCTGAATTTGTGCCCATAATAATCACTCCAACATTCTATCTTGTGCAGGTACTGATGGTTGTCACGATTAGGACGAGATGGACTAGGCGGGGAGCTATCGCCAGAAGGATGGCAGAGCGTCGGGCTAGGTGTTTGGCTTCTGTACGCACGGTAGCCATCGGCAGGAGGCGGATCCTAGCACCTATTCCTTTGATGGTGGTGCCACCGGGGCTGAGGATGAGCAGGAATTACCGGTACAGGAAGTGATTTTGGTGCTCCCGGCGCCTAATGTTCCTAGCTCTACCAGGGCAGCTATCAGAGGGGGACTTAGTAGCTCCTTCTACAGGAGGGGTGGCTGACAAAGAAGAAACGCATTTGCGGTTACGCATCAACCTCTGAGGCAGGATTCTGGATCGGGCAACGGATGGCTGGAGGAGTCTGACGACGAGAAACAAGTAGGCGATAACTTTGACTTGTTCATTGACTAGAGCGGTGGCGAGTACCACGGAGGATTAGAGTATTCTGAGTAGTGGTTGTCAGACACTTTGTGGAGAGATATTTGTTTTGATTTCTTATTGTTTGAGTATGACATTGACATTTAGTCTTATTGTGGGATGGTAATAATAACAACAATATTAGTTGCAATTATGTGGAGCATACTAATGTGGTTACAGTATTGAAGTTTGTGTGGATATGTGAATATCTGGTTATCAATGTGAGCTCATTATAGATATAATTTTTGACGTGATGCTAGAAGATAGTTACCAGGTGTGTGTGAGTAGACTTTGATAGACATAAAGTTGAAATTGCTTGTGTCCTCGGTCTAAGCTAGTGATTGTTTACGTGATTATGTTAGGCGAGGTTTGAAGTGTGACGGGTGTATTGCACTCTGTGGAAATGAACAGGACGAGGTTCTGTGGAAATTGTAGTTGTATACCTTGTGCTTAGGTATAAATGTTCAGGATAAATCCTGTGGGAAATTAGGATGTTTTGTGTCTTGTGTGTATGAATGTTTAGAGGGATGTCTTGTGCCTAGACTAAGTAGTGTGTCGTCTTGAAACACTGGTATGACTCGTATGGAGTACTACCGTGTAAACTCTGTGTGAGTTTATGATGACATGTGACAGGGGCTACCGTTGTGAGGAATAGTAGAAAGGGTTCGTGTGTCTATAAATGATGGTGTCATATTGTATACACATAGTTTTGCTCAGGTTTAGCTAGTGATGCGTGCACTTAGTGCGGGATAGAAAGTTAGAGGACTATATTACTATATATATACCTTAAATATGATGGGTTTGCTATGGTGACTTGACGTTAGTGTCCTGGCGGTACATGCATAGTCGTGCATAGGACGGGTGGTGGGTGTGCTCTGGCCTAGCATTTCTATCTTGGCTATTTTCTTGACGTTGATACATCGAGGTAATGCGAGAGGTCATGACATCTTTCTAGACGATCGGTGAGGTGCTCTTAGGAGATGCCTATGCCTATGTCTTGGGAATTCGAAGCATGAAGCCGAGGGGTGGAGCTGTTGGAGTGGATGATAAAAGCATTACGTGGGCACTTGATTGGAGAGGGTTGTGTTGTGATCGAGATGACGATGCTGGAGATTTCAGCACGAAATGAACGAAGTGTCGAAGGGATATCCTTAGAGTACGTTCCACGTGGAGAATTCTGCTAAATATGGAAATACATTATGATTCGCATTGACGCGTAACCTAGTGTATACGCTAGTTTTTCCATAGGCGGATACCTCATCTATGCGCCTTTTAACTTTCTACAGATGAAGACTGAGCTTATTGATTGGCTTCCTTTGGCTAAGTAAATCGTTAGCTTTTCCCCTTGCACAGGCGTTGTCAGCATCGGAAATTGACATATATGCTTCTTCATTTCCTGGAAAGCCAGCTCCAAGAAAAACCATTCTTTTTTAGATAGTCCTTTAAGGTTGCCATGAATGGAAAGGTTCTTTCCACTAGTTTCGAGAGGAAACGGTTTAACACCATCAAATTCCCGTTTAACCTTTAAATGTCTTTTATAGACTTTGGAGAAGCATGGATGAGAGAGGGAGGAGAGTTCCCTATGAGCAAGAAATGGGTGATGTGATACGTATTCATAGGTATTTATGAATAGGGTTGGCGAAAAAACAACTCGAACCAGACGAGATTACCTGAAACCCAAAATACCTTGGACGAGTATTCAGGTTTGGGATTAGTTTTATAACACCTTAGACAAATCACACATTGTTCTGTCCACGCGAGAGATGTTGGGTTCATACGGAATGTCTCGCCTCAAATACCACAACACGTTTTGGGCGATTGGCTGTGGATGAGAGGAGAACTCCACGGTTAAGTGCGCTCATGTGAGAGTAATTTAGGGATGGGTGACCCCATGGGAAGTTTTCACTGGGGCAACCAAAAGCAAACCGTGAGCTCGTAATGGACAAAGTGGACAATATTGTTGATATGAAAGGTCGGATGTTACAAGTTCTAATATTTTTCATGGGTATAGGACAGGGTGCGGGATTATGTGATACCCGGCCCGAACACCCGAGACTATATATTCGTTTACCTGAACCACACACTCGAAAACTTTAAGTTTTTATTTTTATTTTTCCCTTTACTTTTGTCTAATAAGTTATTATTTTTATTTTTCCTTTTCCCTTTATTCGTTTAAAGATATTATTTATATTTTATATGTTATAAAGTATGGAGTTATCTTTTGGGAATTATATCATCATTGGCTCAATGGTTAGCTCCTGACCCTCACACTGTAACGAACCAAAATCCAAAATATAATGTTATTTTCCTAAAATAATATTATAGGGGTGAAGTATGATTAAAACAAAGTGGAGGGTTTGTTTTGAAATGGTGCATTTCATTAACTTTGGAAGGAGTCAAAATTTGAAGTTCAGGGGGCTGAATGGAAGTTTAACAAAGTCAGATTCTAAGGGGGGAGGGGGCTCATGAAAATCACACATGGTGTGTGTGGGTTCATGAGTTTTTAAAAGAGAAAATGGGAGGAGAAGTCAAGTTCTGAAATTGATGGTTTGCATGAAGAAATCTGATAGAATTGGAGTGTTCATCACCAAGCAAACATCATGTAAGCTTTCCTTTCATCTCTTGAATCTCCATTAGAGGTGTTCTTGGTGGGTTTGGGGGGAAATCAAGCTAGGGGCTGAACCTCATATTGAAGTTATTTGAGGTCATGAACCTCACTTATGTCAATGTAGTTTGAAGTCTTTGAACTTCACTAATGCCGTTGTTGCTTGAAGTCTAAGAACCTCACACGAAAGTAATTTGAGGACATGAACTTCACAAGGTTGTGTTGTGGCGTTTGAGGTCTTTAGAACCTCATATAGAGGAGTTTGAAGTCTAAGAACCTCATATTGAAGTTATTTGAGGTCATGAACTTCACAAGTTATTTTGTGATATTTGAAGTCTAAGAACCTCACACGGAAGTTAATTGAGGTCGTGAACTTCACATAGTCGTTTGTGGTGTTTTGAGTTCTTTGGAACCTCACAAGGAAGTATGGTAGGGTTGTTAGGTGTTTAAAACATTCATGAAATGTTGTTGGTTGCTTAAAACGACTTGGGGTCGAGTCGGGAGGGTCGAAAAGGATAACAATTTGCAAAACAATTTGGTTGATTTTGGACCGGAGTAATTTACGGCGGCCCGGAGTATTTTACGCCCAAAGTGAAAATTTGTCGTTTGGAGTTGTTTGTTGTTGTAAGAGCTTGGGAGCTCATCTGGGGGTTGTATGTCATTATTAATAGTTTATTTGTGGTGTTTTCTTGTAGGTAAAGCTCCGGTTTGAAATCTCGGGTCACGTTCCGGTTTGAAATCTCGGGTCACGTTTCGTGTAGGATGGATTGTCATTCGTTTTGGTGGACGTTAACGGTTGGAGTTAGAATTCCGGTTGAGAGTCTTTAAACTTGTTTTAAGTTGTCTCTTTGATGCTAAAACTTGTTGTTATCTTTTAAGTTGTCGGATGGTTGTTTTGAAACAAAATCACGTCGTTGTCGTTTTGTTGTTTTAAAATGAGTTGTTTATCAAGAGTGTTTTTATGGGACCTATTTTCAGCATGATTTTGAAAGTTAAAATCAGGTGTAAATTTTGGGTGTTACACACACCCAGCCTACTAGGGTTCAAACCCCCCCCCCCCCCACACACACACACACTTTGTTTTTTGGTTTTTCAGTTTCCACTCTCACCCGCACGCACACATGATAATATGTTTTTAGTTATTTTAATATTTATAATTAACTTTACACATATTTTGTTTTTCTCTTATAACTTTTAAAATATTGTGTTCTCGTACACTTCGAATTTATCATTGCGACATGCTTATTTTTAGCTACTTTTCGGTATAAGTTTTATCCAAATTCGAGCCGGTTTACGTTTCGACGTAAACTTTCTTCAAAACCGAGTCTGGTTGTAAGGCCCCGAACCGGGAGGTCTCACGTATTGGATTTACTCATCAACACATGGTACTTTAAACATAAGACATTCATTAACACAGCGGAAACGATTTAAAATCTCAACATACGCAGCGGAAACATAAACATGTCTAATACAATTTGTCTTTAACAACATCAAATTAAAGCATAACATAAACATAATCGGGATGCCAGACACTGATCTTCGGGTAACTCTCACATCCATCAACTACACCTGCACTTAACTGATATGCATACTAAAAATCAGCAACGCTGAATGAGTTCTAACGTTTACTTTAAATCAATTTTTACAAAAGATTTACTAATACATACATACTGCCCTTAAGGCAAAACTTTACATACTTCACTTTTCAAAAATAGTTTAAAACATTCATAAGGTATCCGTCAATTCCTTGTCACTGTTGGTACTGCCCTCGTGATCAATACCGCTTAACCGTCAATTCTTATCACTGCTGGTATTGTCCTCGTGATCAGTACCACTTACCGTCAATTCCTTGTCACTACTGGTATTGTCCTCGTGATCAATACCGCTTAGCATGATGTTGTCCACGTGATCAACAACTGGTATTGTCCTCGTGATCAATACCGCTTAGCATAGTTGGGTCCTCGTGACCCATTGATGTTGTCCTCGTGATCAACACCACATGACACGATGTTGTCCTCGTGATCAACACCGGGTATTGTCCTCGTGATCAATACCGCTTAACTGGTACATGGAGGATTGCGTAGTCCCCCGAGCAACCGCCGTCACTCATCCCAATTGTACAACTATTAACGAGCCATCAAGACTCTTACTAATGGGTAGAACCCATATCTGACATCTTGTACAAGTAACATCTGTCCCAAGGACCTTTATAGCTGGTACACATTCCCGAAGGAAAACTGTTCACTTTACTGTTCATAAAACTTTCTGTAAATCTTGTTCATAACTTAACATGTATTATGTCTTTGTTTATGTATATAAAAATATAGTAAACGCTTGCCATAAATACCTTTGCTTTTACTGAAATATATCTTAACACATATATCATGCATTTGTTTATGTATAATAAATATAGTAAACGCTTGCCAAATAATATATCTTGCTTACTTGAAAATACTAACACATATATTATGTCTTTATTTATGTATATGAAAATATAGTAAACGCTTGCCAAAATATATATCTTGCTTTACTTGAACATACTAACACATATATTATGCATTTGTTTATGTATATGAAAATATAGTAAACGCTTGCCAAAATATATATATCTTGCTTAAAACGTACATTTGCCTCTTTTAAACTTTACACTAAACATAGCTTTTCACTTTGTTTATTAATATAAAATATGTAATAAACACTTTACACTAAGTATTCACACCACCCCTAAAGCAGGCAAAAGGGGATTAGAACTGACCTGATATCTTAACTGCAATGGTCTACTGGATCTAATACAATCTAAACAATCATAACAATAGACACGTATCAGACTTAACTCGACGCTAAATGGTTTCACTATTTCTGGCCAGGCGAACATACTGACTTCACTAATCCAGCTATATATATACCCATAGACCTGATGTTTGCGCACTTGGCAAGTGCACAGAGCCTTGTTCTTGCGTACTTGATAAGTACGCAGACTTTGCTTCTTGCGTACTTGATATGTACGCATGATTTGCTTCTTGCGTACTTGATAAGTACGCATGCTTTGCTTCTTGCGTACTTGATAAGTACGCATGCTTTGCTTCTTGCGTACTTGATAAGTACGCAGGATCTTCTTCTTGCGTACTTGGTAAGTACGCAGGATCTGCTTCCCCGCAAAAACCCTAACTTTCGTATTCGGGTCTGATCACGTCAAGATCCCGAACTTGTTTACATTCAAAACGTTTGTTTTTCATTAAGGAACTCAAATCTATGTTTTTCCTCCAGTTTCATCAATAAAAACGTTACCTTTTCCTCCAAAACCAGAAAAACCCAAAAACGAACAAAAACTCAGATCTAGGAGAACCGGTTACCTGTAAACGCTTCTTCTTCACAGCTAATCGTTCCAGATACGTATGCCTACGATCCTATGAGCTCAGATTCGAAAACCGGGACTTTCTCTCTCTAGACTCTCTCTCACTTTCTCTCTCTAGAAATCCGGAAATTATGTTGGGAGTGAGGGTTTTGGGCTGATTTTGAGGCTTATAAGGGCCCAACCTTTGCCCCTTTTCGGCCCATACACCCCGGCCCAAGCCCGCTTCCCTTCTTTTCTTATTTAAGTTTTTAATTCTCGTGAATTATTTCGTGCTCCAAAACTCGGGCTGTTACACTGGTCAAATATAATATATTTTTACTTTTTTTTTCAAGTACGATTTTATGTTTCTTAACGCTCATAAAATTTCAAATATTTTAAATATTTCAAACATTTTTATGGTGCTAATATCTATGTAATTTATCATATTTTAGTTTGTTATACTTGTTATAGACATAAAATTATAAAAAAATTAAAATGGTATGAAAAAGAAATATACTTAGAAAACCGACCAGTATTTTTTTTAGCAAACTAACAGCCATATCCGATATCCGACGAGTATTGGGCGAGATATGAAACACGGTTTTTAATCAAGTTAAAGATCCATGACATTGCTATCCCTGAAGATCAGAAGTTAAAGATCTAAACTCGATTTTCAAACCGTAAATCAAATCGTAATAATCTCAAACCGAAATCGTGAACCCAATGAATCATTTATTTTCTATTTAAACGATTAAGTCGCTTTCAAGGATTTGTTGTAACCAAAATTATTAGGATGGAAGGAGCACAACCCAAAACTACCCCTCAACCAACAAACCATGTAGTGACACCTCATATTACCCGAATGAACCCCAAAGTATCCGAATGGGTTGCGGCAGTGTTCTCGAATGAACACCTGGAACCAACCAATCATATAGTGCTACCTCATAACCCAAAGCTACCCCACAACGGCTTCATCCATGTGCTTATGAACCCGTTTTTCAACCCGCAAACGAAACTCACGCCACTTACGACGGTGTCCCCGTGTTACCCGAAGCCCAACCCGCGTGCCACCCCTTCCACCCCTTTAAAGAGAACTTTTAACCAAAATCATATTTTTTTTTAACAAACCCTTACCAAAAAATGATGTATCCCTTCTTCTTCAACGTTCGCAACTTCTGCCACCATCGCGCAGACTCACAAACGCCACTCCTGTTCGTCAGCCATCGTCTTACAAATCGGTAACCCCCTTTCTCTCCTCACCCGCATTGCCTTCGCATCTTTATAAAGTTTAATTTGATGTTCTTGATTTTTATGAATTGGGATTTCAAAAAAAAATAAAAATTTAGCGAACTCGATAAAAGATATTTTGTTCATTTCACGTAGAACCAGGATCGATGATCTTGTTTGTCAAAAATTAGGGTTCGTAAAGTTATATTCATAAAAGGTTTATTAATTGGAAACTGGATTAAAATAATAAAAGTATGTGTTGATGAAAGTGGCATTCATGTGCATTTTGAATCTCTAGTTGATTTCCAATAATGGAAGTGTGTGTTAAAAGCCATCAGTTGGCTCTTATGCCCGGTAACTTTCATCGTCTTTCGTGATGAAATTTCAGACTTCCTTTGCATCTTTATACACAACAACAATCCAATATTTATTAAACATCAATTGCCATGTTTACATTGACTGAAATAACAAAATGGAACTAAGTAGGAATTCAATAGATATAAACAACAACCAAACTTTTTTTATTTTTAACTTACATCAATCTAAGCTTTTGGTTTAGTAGATTGGATGTGTATAGAATGACCAGCACCCGGGCTGTTTCCTGGTTTTGTGGGTTTGAAAGCATTACCAGATTCTACTGCTTCTGAATTAGAATCTAACCCGTGTTGAGTGAAAGAATGGCCTGCTCCTGGACTGTTACCTGGCATGGTAGGTCGAAAGGCGGTAGGGGTCCCACCTGCGGGTGAAACTTGAAAACTGTTTGCAATTGTTAGAGGCTTTTGCAATGCATTCAAGGTATGTTTAGCTTGTGTTTCTTGTTTCAAGGGTTTTAGGTGTCTGCCTTCAACCGATAGGATTGCATGGCAAGCTATTATGAGTAGGAAGATGAGCTGAGAGTCTATCTGGAAGTTAACCATGATTATGATCAGAAAATTGTAAGGTGATTGTAAAATAGAGGAAGGGTGGTGAAAGCACAATGGTTGATATTGTAGTCCACTGGTATTTATAATACTAAGGTGTGTAACTGTATCTCCATTAATAATCATAACTAAACATTCCACATTGCTTTCTAGGGTCTTCCTTTGCCTGATGTAGGAACTTTAGATCTCTTCGTGTATTGCATGTTTGATGCCTATTTTGTTATGAATAGTTTATTATAGAGGAGGCTAAATGAACAGGTTTAGCAGGTTGGGTGGCAGGTCAAAACGGGTTCAGGTCAAAACAAGCAATTTTTGGAGTCACGTAAAGGTATGGTTACAAATGATTTCAGTAATAGTCTACAATTCGAGTCAAATAATTCAGGAGGTTTTATGCATAAAAGATACACTCTTGGTTTTAAGATGCGCGCATCAAGAGCGCATAATGTGCGCATCACATGATGCAGTAATGAGATTGCATCGCTGCAGTTGATGCACGCATCACATGATGCGCATGTGAGTTAAACCTTGTAATATAATTGTATTAGAATGTAATTGTGTTATTAGGGTTTACATAAGGAGGTGTTTATATAGAACACCATATTACAAGTCTAGTCCCTATACTATATCACTTAGTCTAATATTCCCCCGCAAACTAAGCTCGGGAGAGATTTAGGTTGAAAATATAAAAAACATAAAACTAAAAAGATAGTTGATCTTCGTCTTCCCGCCATGCTTTCGCCCGTCACACATTTTTTTTTTCTTTTTACAGCAATGGTAAATGGGCTTGTGAGGCCCAGCCTCAAAGGCCCAATCGAAACTACATTAGGAAAACCCTAATCTTCTTCCGGCCGTCACCACTTCGTCGTTCGCCGGAGTTCTTCAACAACTATGGGTTTGTTCCCCCCCTTTTTTTTTACTCCCTTATTGTAGATCTCTATATTTTTTTTATGCAACCCTCGAATAAACGGAACTGAAAGCATTGTGGCTTTCGCGAGGCGCACGTCGCCGGAAAAACGACCACTGTTGTATAGTGGCGGCGACGGGGAGGAGTTAGGGTTTAGGGCGGCGACGGTGGTGTTTGTGGTGGCGGATAGGGTTCCGCCGCTGTGGCGGCTAGGGTTCCGCCGCTGTGGCGGCTAGGGTTCCGCCATAGGTGGAGGCGACGGTGGTGATGTTCTTGTGGTGGTAGTAGGGCGGAAGCAGGTATTAGAAGAAGATAAGACCGACAACGGTTTTGTGGTGTGTTGGTGGTGGGTAGGGCGGCGGCCGGCCGCCCTTTCGGCGAGTTTTCCGATCAGTGAGCTACAAGGCTCTGATACCAAGTTAAACCTTGTAATATGATTGTATTAGAATGTAATTGTGTTATTAGGGTTTACATAAGGAGGTGTTTATATAGAACACCATATTACAAGTCTAGTCCCTATACTATATCACTTAGTCTAATAATGTGTTGCGGTCTGACACGTGATACGGTTTGATGTGGCCGTCGATTGCAGTGGGTCTGAGTTTTTCAAATCTGATTGAACAAATCTGACCATCGAGTCAGCAATGGTTTTGAGTATTTGAACAAATTAGACCATCGATTGAACATATCTAACCAGAGATGATGAGAATATCTTATATTTTAGTGTTTAAAAGTTAACAAACTAAAATATTATCTACAAACAATATTTTAGTACTTTTTAAAAACGAACGCCTCGCATACGTGATGTGCGTGCGTCGCACACCACACATCAGATTTTGGGATCAAAACGCATTGGAGCGCCACACGCTTTTTAAAACCAAGGATACACTATGGGTACTTTCAACCCGTTTGACCCGTAACATGTTTTCTTTAAATCAATTAATCGAATTTTTATTTTACTTGTTTAATCTGTTAAGCAAAACATAACCATAACTGACCGTGGGGACTTTCAACCCGTTTGACCCTTAACATGTTTTCTTTTAATCGAATTTTTATTTTACTTGTTTAATCTGTTAGGCAAAACATAACCATAATTGACCCGTTCTTAAGTAAGCCGTCCAAAATTGCTACATCTAGTTTATTATAAATTGAGAGTAGCTATACCATACATCTGCTGCAGGCACTGTGAATGACTCTTATAGCCATTAGTGGTCCTTGAATGCCTACCGTCCATACAATTTGCTTGACTTTTACTTTGACTAGTTGATCCTTGCACGAGTGATGATTAGACAAAATCTTTTATTTTTCAATAATATCAGATGGAACTGCTTAGATTTTGTAAGTTATAATATCAAATGAAATAGCTTTATCACCACCACCACCAAGAGATTCCCTAGTCCTTTCCACTGATTAATGTTTATTAATTTTGTGTGGATTGTTTATATAAAAGATATAAGCTCTTGCGGTTGACAGAGTTTAGTGAAATACAACTGTCTTGTAGTCTACATATTTATTAGTTTATGTTGTACACACATACTATTGAATTAGCTGACTTTTAGCCAGTTGAAAAGATTGGATTTCACAGGTGATGGTTTAATTACACAAACTTTTTCTTTGAGCCAGCTTGAATCGCTTACTGCACAGACTAGTCTAAGGTCCCAACTCCCATGCAAGGCCCCTGTTAGTCAGTTTAATATAGCTGATATAAATTTTATTTTATGTAGAGACATAATAAATAGATGAATACTAAGCAACTTAATTTGTGGAAAAATCATTGCTATCTAGCATATTTTTAAAGACTGATCCACATTGAAAAATGGAGTTTTGAAGACGAAACGGGGTTGGAATATTTTATCTATTAAAACAGCATAACATGAGAGGTTTGCGTTTCTTTGTTAAGTTTCGCACTTTAAACACTCTGTAAGAGTCCTCTATGTAATATCATTTATGTAGTATGTTCTTCCATCCTCCCTTCTCTAGAAGTTAGATAAAGATTCATTCTGCTAATCATAGTTTTAAAAAACGGTTGAGGCTTGCGCCTCGAGGCGAGGCGGTAAGAAAACGAGTATTAGGCGACGCCTCAGGGGACATTTTTGTACGTACGCCTCAAAGGGTCGAGGCGTTCAAAAAACGTTAAAGGCGTACGCCTCGAGGCGCGCCTCTTGCTGTTTTAGGGTTTAGATGATGAAATTAGTTAGGAAAGTTATATATTTATAAGATATAATTTTTATATGCTGTTTTAGACTTTCTATGATGAAATTAGTAAGGAAAGTTCTATATTTATAAGATATATAATTTTTATATTAATTTTTTAATTCCGCCTCGGTTCGCCTCGAGGCGCGATTCCGTTCTTTTAAACCTTGCTGCTAATTTATATTTAATCATGTCAATATTTCTTCTGGATTTTAGAGTGAACTCGTCTTTTGAGCTGGATGGAGTCTGTTATATGATAGAACTAAGAAGAACATACCTTGGAGGTAACATCATGTTTCTTTAATCAAGGAAATGGTGGTAACATCATGTTCTTTCACTTTTGAAAGCTTCTTTCTCAAACTCTAATCTTTTCCAATATCAAGAAAATCCCATAATGAAAAAATATCTAGATGTGTTCGGCTTGAAACTTAGAAGAGTTTTAGCGCGATAACTATTGTTTATGTTGATACTAATAAACTTCCAACTAGAAGGCACAATTTCATGATTCTAGCATTTATATTTGCTTCTTGTCTTTAGGTTTCTTTCAGCTCCATTCCTAGTTTTAGCCTTTTGTTCTTAATTAAAGTTAGGTGCAGTAGTAATGTAGTACCAACCAGTATTCTGATCAAAAGTAAGACCTCTAAATGCACTTTTTATAGGTGCTATTTTCTTATTGAAATCACTACCAATTGATGAAAAGTGGCTGGTAATGGATGGCTTACACAGAGTCATAGTTTGACCAAATCATTATTAATCCTAATCAAACACATTAATATGCTTTTTCCAGTTTTATATATGTCAAACATTTCTTCCTCCTATCAATTTTTGGACATCTACTTTATACTTTTTATGTGCTCCTCCTATCAATTTCCCTTGCTGAAAATTTCACGGTCAAGGATAAATAACAATTATATTTTAAATTCCACTAATACCCTTTGGGGACCTACCACTCTTCTTTCCTCTGAAAACAGTTGGCAATGATTTTATAGAAGTCAAACAGAAAAAAAAATGATTACTTTTTTTATTTTTATTTTTCTCTTGGGGACATTTCTTGGTTGGCTCCATAACCCTTGGAGGTCTCACCCTAGTTGCATTTCTTCCACTAAACTTATTTAATTAGAAAAGTTGTTATTAGTTTAGTAAGCGACAATAGGAATATGATTCTCTATTATGCTAGGCTGTAGTTCACAAAGTGTGAGAAATACTTATATAATATTATTAGTATAATGTTAATATAATTGGATGATAGTGACTTAATATGGTGGGACAATCTATAAGGATCTTTCAATATATTATATACCTTTGTATATAATATATATTTAAGCTCCGTACACTGTACTGCAGTGTAACTCATCAATGTACCCTTACAGCATCTGCAATGGGCACCTCAAGGATGGAGGTGGCGAGGTCGCTATAAACAACCCATTGCAGCATTGTTTCAAGGGTAAAGAATGCGTGTTGTTGGGGGGGGGGGGGGTAAAAATATATACATATTGTTAACTTATTTACATTTTGTTAATTAAATTTTTATATTCTTTAATATGAATACATCTTGTTAATTAAATTTACAAGTTACAAACTAAAATAGTTTGTGTTAATTAAATTAAAATAATTTGTAATCAGTTTTATTAATGTTCATACAATGCAAAAAATATTTGTATACTTCATAAATTTGTATATCTATAACAAACCCTTTCAGGTTCTGTTTTAGGTTTTTTATTACCATTCAGATATCTTCTATATTTTAAATGTTCACTTTGTTATATGTTATGTAATATTTATTAAAATAAATACTTTAGTTATAAAGTATTAATGTAAAAAGTGGGACCCAATTAAAAAGCGTATGAACAAATGTGTTAGTCCATAGAAAGTAGGGATGTCTAAAAGCCGATGTGTTGTCCATCGCATTGTATATACTCTTTAGCATACCTAAAGCAACACCATCTAATTTATTTTTCTTTAAATACTATAAAAATACGAACAATAATATTTGAGTACATGAAATATTATATTGTCACAGAACATAATTACCAAGAAAAAAACTAGAATTTACTGTTACCTGAACATTAAACATAGTGCTGCATTCATTATTGTATTTATAATTCAGTTATATAAAAAATGCAAGTTTTTTAAAGGTTATTGGATTACTCATATATCATGCTGCAAGTACTTTCTAGTAATATCACATACACTACCTGATACATAGATTTTATATTAATTTCTTTGATATTCTCCAGATGATTTTAACTGTTTATAATTATATAACAGATTACAAGATGATGAATGACAGATGAACTATATTATTCTAAAAATTACACCAAATGTTACATGAGCCCATGCATGCATACAAATTATAGGTTGCTGTTTGCACTAGTTATGAATGGCATGCCCAGCCCCAGGGCTGTGGCCCGGGGCTGTTGGCCTATAGTCTTCAACACCATGTGCTGGTGACGGCGGTGGCTGCATCTGGGACTCAACCATAGTCGTGGCTTGTGAACGTGTTGGTGGTGTATGTGCCATAAGTTTAGGCAGTAGAGCTTTGTTTACATATGGTGCGCCATTTCTGCTCGTTTTCAAGTGCCTTCCTTCAAAGTACTGAATCTCAAGGTCGATAACGGTCAGAGTGAGTATAAGAACAGCTAGGGTTAACTTTGTTAGAGCCATGGGGTGACGGGGTGGTGCAAAACGAGTGTTAGATAGAGATAGGCGTTTGATATTAAGCAAGATGCTTAAACTGTCAAGTGTTTGGAGATATTTATAGAGCGCTAGTTTTGTATTAAATCACATAAATGAGATTCTTTATAATCAGTATTCCACAAGGCCATATTATGTATGGTCTTGATTAGTTGATTTTGCCTAATCTAGTTTATGTTAATTACTGCAGATGCAGTCATCATACAGATAGATGTATTTGCAGTCAAATTTTCGCCACCTTCCTCCCCTGATGATGATGATGATGCCAGATTTCATTTAGAGTTTTATCCATCTAAAACACAACGATTTCGGAAGGATTTTGGTCCTAATATCATGCAGCAAAGAAGAAATTAAGCATAAGTTAAAGAAGATTATTTGGGAAATACAAATGAGATAATGATTTCTTTTAGTTATTAATGACTATGGTTTTGTATGTTGCTCAATTTTAATTTATTTTATTGTATATAATAGAAATAAAATACTGTTTTCTTTACCAATTTCTTTTGAAAATGTGGTATGTTGATGTTATGTAACATTTTTTAATGTAGTCTTCCTAAGGTACTTATTTTATTTAAAATTTAACTAATTTATTATTGAATCTGTAATAGTTTAGATTCAATTTATAAATGGTTTTTTTAACGAAACATAAGACGCTAAACAAAAAGAGTATAATTACATAAAAGAAGTCGGGGAGCAACACCACTCTGACCAAGAAATATTAAAAAAAACTGTACATCAGATTTTCGTATAAAAGAAAAAAAAAATAAACTAAACATCATTAAAAAAACCTATACAGTGTATCTCCGTATACGATAAATCTTTTTTTTTCACTAACAAGATAGATACTTTTATCTTCACTGTTATCAAATTTGTATTTTCATAATTTCTATTTGTATATATGTAAAGAATCAATCATTTAAATGAAAAAAACTATGTACTTGTAAATATTTTTAAATCATCCTATATACTCTTGTCACATGAATATAATATTAGAGTTTCATATTTGATTCCTTTTAATAAAGTTTATATTTTTTTAAATTTGTTACATTATTATATCATTGTCTATGTCATAACACTTAAGGGTCATACAAAGGAGCACCAATCAATATGTAATGATAATCATTTCTTCTAGGGATGATTTATTAGATAAATCATTATTATGATTTACATAAAATTACAATGTTTTCCCAGAGCAATACTTATGTTTGATCCTTTCATCTTAGACTTTATCTAATTTTAACTTCCGGTTTTTGTATGTCACCTGAAATTATAAGTAAACATACACATTAGCTTTCGACACATTAGTTTTCGCTAAGGGAGTGTACAATAAAACATTAACATATCACATAACCCCATAGTGACAATTTCCTTTATTCAACATCTTGGAACCATATAAACTCTCATATGGTTTAGAGTCATGAAATGCCATTTAATCGTGAAACCCCAAATCGATTCAATAACATGCCATTATACCGGGCATCGTGAAAACTCCCATACGCAAGTTCAGATTGGTGGGGTTACTATTCATCCCGTTGCAAATTGTAATTAATATATTAATATATACAACTAGGATTGACTTTAAAGAATACAAACTTTTTGTTGGTCAAGATTATGAGCTTTCCTAGAAGCTTAAGCGACCGTCCATGTATACAAGGAAGTTCTCAACTTCTTTCGTTACGATTTTTATAAAAACTGCTAGCTTACACACTCTAAACCTAACCCTCAACTGCTTGAAAGAAACACCTTTATTACACACCATAATACCTCTAAGCTAAAACTTTTAGATGCTTCAATAATTTATATAATATACACGCTAGACGTTTGTTAATTATATGATTTTATACTCTATAATCAGCCTCAACCATAATCTTCTTAGAAAACGGTTAAAAAATAAATATAAAAATGAACATGAAGACAGTGAACTCAGAATTTACTTACTTTTACCTTTTTTATATGGTTATATGCATTGCATATCATATCACTTAACGGACGTTCACCAATGTTGGTTTAATCCCGATCTCATTAGTTTAGTTAAAACTTAGTTAGAAAACTCCGTTAGTAAAGTTAGCGCCTTAAATGTAACTAGTAGAAAGATTGTGCTAATAATGTAATTAGTTGTAGCAAATTGACGCAACGATTCAAAGAACAAAGACCATGTTCCTGCCTCCAACTAATAGCCTTCTTAACCGATGATAAAAACACTGCAAAGTCACCATCAGAGACGACAACGAAGCTCGTCCTCGATCAGTCATCCTAGAACAATCATCCAATATAAAACCAACAATGTGTAAACTTGAATAGATAGTCATGTATATAAAAGAAGCTAATTAATCTGATTCTTCAAAACCAGTCATCATGGACAAAAACAAGTAATGTATAATTTAATTAAATAATTAAGTGGCAGTACCTCTCTGGAACAGAAAGACCCTCCTTATCAAGTTCTGCATAGAGTTCTACCAACCAATCTTTCACAACAACACTTGTAGAAACTTCATCAGCAAGGCTGTATAACTCAAATATGTGACGTTTAATAAAGAAAAAGTTTGCGATACACTTAGTGTTACATATATGTAACAATTTCTTATTACATGGTAAATCCAACCTGCATTCCTTTAACTAAGAAAGGGGCCAATTTCTGGATCCATGTAAATGGTGGACAGCAAAGAATTTGCAGCGCGCGCCAAATAAACAGGCAATGGGCTGAAGAGAAGCTTCTAAAAAGCTCTACGGCCGCAGTTGTCGAAAGAAATGGTGTGGAGTCTCGTTTAGAGGTGGACGGCCCTAATTAGGGTTGGCCGGCCCTAATGGGCCTATCTCTACGGTTTGGGCCTAACTTGGAGAACAAGTTAGGAACCCTAGTTTTAATCTATAAATACCATATGTTGTAATTGTAATCTGTGTGCCTAGAGCTTAATGAAATAACCTAGTTGCAGCCCGTGGACGTAGGTCCCCCACTGGGACCGAACCACGTAAAATTCTTGTGTCGTTTATTTTTCTGTACCGCGTGATTATCGTTTGTGCATGTGTGTGTGTTGATTCCGCTGCGCCACGTTGTTCCTAACAAGTGGTATCAGAGCTTTGGCTCGTTATTTACACACGGTCTTCACGGTTTTCGATCGAGAAAAGGGTAGAGGCTGATCGAGGGTTGATTCAGACCTGCTGCTACAGTACCGCCGCCGCTACAGTTCTGCCAGTGTGAACAGTGTTTTCCGGCATGAACAGTGTTTTTCCAACATGAACAGTGTTCCGGAAAATTTTTTTTCGTTTTTTCTGCTGCTGCTGTTCCAGGGCTGATTCGCAGCATAGTTTCTTGTTTTTTGGGCCGCCAGAATTAGGGTTTTTTCAAACCCTAGGTTGCGCAAAAGGGGAAAGAAAACAGGGCTGTTTCGGGAGAAAACAGGGCTGTTCGGGACTGATTTGGAGTGATTTTGCAATTAGAGTTTCTGTTGTGGATCTCTTTGAGTTGTTGGTTTCACTCGGGTTTGTAGGTGAAGCGTCGGGTCAGGTGTTTCGGGTTTGTGTTGTCAGTTAACGGTTTGATTGTTTCGGGTATCGGGTTAAACTCTTTGAAGCCGTCGATTAGGGTTTGGTTATAAAGCTCTTGGATTCGTCGGGTAAAGGTTAGAGTTTTGTTTAGTTCTATTTGACTGTTTATTATCAACTATTTGGGAACCGTATTATGTGAAATTCAGTATTCGGGTTTAGATTTGTCTGCGAGGTTTATTGCAGGAGCAGATCGGTTTATTGACAGTGTTTGGTAGAACAACTGTCAAGTTCAGGCCCGTGACATTACTGTGTTTATTTCACTGTTTCGATATGTTTTCTGTTTGCTATTGTTATGGCTGAAGACGGGATGGTTATTATCCAAAGGTTTGATGGTTTGGAGGTTGGTTGGTTTTGTCAAAAGAACTTGGGTGTGGTACTGTGGGATAAAACCGGTGAAAATGGAACCAGCAGGTTTGGAATGCTTTGGGTTTTAAGTATTCCGGTTCTGGTGTGCTGGTGACGACATAAGTGAAAAAAAAGGAAGTCAGGTTATATTGCTCGGTTGAAAGATTTTTTCGGTTAGGGTTAGATGATCGGGTGTACGTGCACGGAATCCTTGGTACCGTTTGCTGGTGTTATAACTGTTTGCCGGTTAGCTGGTCTAGAACTGTGAAGTTGTTTCTTGTTCGGTGGTGATCAGTGGTACGACATTTGGCATGAGTTGGGATAATAGGGACAGTGGGAGCTGAGCATAGTTGACTTGGTGGAGCTGCATGGAGGTGTGGGACATTCTTTAGAGTCGATGTCAAAGATAGTAAATTCTGCTTCTGAGAATGTGTCTGGGTTGATGCATTGGGACTCAGTGAAGGCAGTGGAGACTCTTGGGTTCAAGATTCTGGTATGCTTCATTACTCACTTCTGTGAAGCATTGGTGAATCTATTGTTTGAAGACTTTGGGAAGATACAGGTTTATGTATCGCTGGAAGAAGGGAACCAACTTCTGAGTATTAAAGTCTTGGCTCGCTGCATCGGGTAGAGCTAAGTGGATTCATTTTGCAAGTGTGAATCCTAGAGCCACGGAGATGTTAGCTGAGTGCATTCGGAGGTTTAAACCAGGTCAGGGGTTTTGGGAATAGTGGGAGCATGGGACGTGTTCTGGGTACAGTTCAAAACACCGCTGGGTTTTGAAGACCGGAATTCCGAATGGGAAAATCTCTCCATGGTACTTGCAGGTTTTGGAGAGTGGTGTTTCCTCTGGAAGTCTCTGGAGTCGGTAGTTCGAGTGAGTAGGTGCCGGTTGAGATTGAGGATGAGTCAATGGTTGGTTTTTCCATGGCTGGGTCAGTGATGACTGCTAACGGGCTCTTCTGGTAATTGAGGAGTTGGCTGCTGCAACTATGAGGATTGGATTGAAGTCTTAGCTTGTTTATGGGAACTGAAGGCTTGGAGGACTTTTGTTATTTGAAATCTTAGCTTGTTCTTGGGAGTTGAAGGCTTGGAAACTTCTAATAGTGAAGTGTTAGCTTGTTCTTAGAACTGGAGGCTTGGAGGATTTCTGTTATTGAAGATTACTGGAGTTACTGGTATAGGGTCTGCTTGGATGGTGGATTGAGGATTGCTCGAGCCTCCAAGTGGGAGATTGTTAGGTGTGAAGTCTCGTTTAGAGGCGGACGACCCTAATTAGGGTTAGCCGGCCCTAATGGGCCTATCTCTACGGTTTGGGCCTAACTTGGAGAACAAGTTAGGAACCCTAGTTTTAATCTATAAATACCCTATGTTGTAATTGTAATCTGTGTGCCTAGCTTAATGAAATAACCTAGTTGCAGCCCGTGAACGTAGGTCCCCCACTGGGACCGAACCACGTAAAATTCTTGTGTCGTTTATTTTTCTGTACCGCGTGATTATCGTTTGTGCATGTGTGTGTTGATTCCGCTGCGCCACGTTGTTCCTAACAAGAAAGACTCCAATATCCCCAGTGGCCACTAAGTTCACTTTCACTGAAGTAACATATTTAATCGTCTTCTTTGGATGCTTGTATGCCACTAAACCAAATAAACGACTTTTACGCAGATTCTGAGTAGCAGTAAGTCTCAGGTCTAACTTGTTATTTGATCGGAAAAGGCGTAATGTCTCTCCCATAACTTCACGTCCTTCATAAAATCATAAACTTCATTGACTGTTTGAATAATTAAAGTAAAACTCATGCACAAATTTGTTACCTAGGGGGGGAGGAGGAGGAGCCACTAGGGTTGGTGGCCAGTGGCAGATGCAAAGTCTCTTCGAACACCTAAGTTTGGACGTCTTGGGTTCAAGTCCCACAAGAGTAAAAGAAATTTGCCGTTTAAAAAAAACATAATAAACAAGAGATATTCTCTCTAAATAGATTATCTCTAAATAAATTAAAATATATTCTAATAGATGATCTTATTTCCCTTGCCGTTTAATACCCACGTAATTATAGTAACGTCCTACTAACAAGCAGGACTTTAATGACATAGACCCCCTTACACTATGTATATACTTTTTACAACATGTCACTTGAAAGCTCTTTCTCTTCGATGGGTAGATTCCGGACATGATTATGACTAAATGAGGGCACTGTATCGATGATTATGACTAATATTTGGGTTCGGACTCGTGTTCATATTGCAGTCCGAGTCGAATCTTCGGGTTTTCTCCACTTTGGTAACCCTTTTATTTCTGCTTAACGATGTGTAAGATCGTCTTTTAATGTTTTTATTTGTAATCTTGTTTTCCCATTACCATAAGCATCGAATGTTGTACGCCCCTCACCTTTCACTCACTACTAGGGGTGTTAATGGCTCGATTTAAAATTGTGAAGCCGGATATCAATTAGGTTTCGGATCGGTTTTTTAAATTTCAAACTCTATCGAACAGTTTGGTTTGCAATTTATACCGATCGTGTAAAACCGTACCAAAACATAAGAAGTGTTGTATTTCAAGCTAGGCTATATTTCATATTGGGTTGTATTCATAATGGGTTAAATTTATGAATAAGCTATACTTGCCTTAGGCCATTAACTCCCGCTTGTACTCAACCCTAGCAGACGCCATACGTGAAGTCATGAACCGGTACCACTTCTGCATTTCTTAGATCCACGGCCCTTCAATCATCGGAATTTGTCTATTTTTTATATATAAAAGTTGAGTTTTATTAAGATGAACATGAATTGGACCCCTTAATTATAATCAGTAGATGAGAACCTTATTATAATCGGTAGATAAGAGAACCTTATGATGACCCTTCGACTAAATGTTCTGGCCACTGAACTCATCCACGACTCAGCAGCTCCCTAATCCACCAGTTTGACACCCCTGATTGCTGCCGGTTGACTGATCAGCCCTCATGGCTGCCTCCCCCCTCCACTGTCCAAAACCCAATGACCACCTGGTCCAGGAGTGGGTCTCTCAAACCTTATCAAATGTTGAAACTCTCAGCCACTACTGGACTCGGCCATATACTCATGCACGTTGTGACACGAGTTGGAAAGTTGTAATGGACTTTGAAAGATCTATTTTATTTTACTATTTAGTAAAGAAACTGATTAAATAATCTACAAATTCTCAAAATTTAAACTTGTTTATTTTAACAAATGAGAAGTACAAATTGGTACAAACACAATGATCCCTTCAAGAAAAAACTAAAACAATTATGCTTGTAAAACATAAAGAAACACTATATGGCAAATAAAGTATGAACAAATGGTGGTATTCATTGACCATGAGCTTACAATCAACATTGTGTTAGAATCTCAGCACCATTTTCAGTAATCAAAAGGGTATGCTCAAACTGTGCTGATAAACTCCCATCCGATGTCACAACCGTCCAGTCATCATCCCACATTATCGGGTGTATGCTACCCATGGTCAACATCGGTTCTGCCCAAAACAAACTCAAAAGAATTATAACAAGAATGTTTACAACAATAAGGTTGTCAAGAAAACATGGTAACTCACCTATGGTGAATGTCTGGTTCAACATCATACGTCCACGTTCATTATTCCCTGGAGATACCCAACATCAGACGATTACTATTTTTGGAAAGTTTTGAAAAATTAAGTTAGCTGGTATTAGAAGTTTCGAAGATTTACTGTAGTGTAGAACAACTGGATCACTGTGAAATAATCGCCCGACCCCATGGCCCACAAACTGTTCCACAACACCATAACGATGTTCATCCGCGTGTGCACTAGAAAAACAAAGTTTGGATCTTGAGATATGTAATTGGAAAAAGAAAATTGTTGCAATTTTCATGAACAGAAGATTAATATTATTGCCATGAAAGTAGGAAATTCTTACTGTATAATTTTGCCAATCTTGTTGAGCTCGACTCCGGGCGCACAAATAGATATTGCTTTGTATAGACTTTCTTTAGTTACCTAAACCGTAAATGTAGCAAATCATACTATAACTGAACATTAAAAGCAACTAAGAGATTGTTCTTAAAAAATGTTTCTAGAAGCAATACCTGCACCAGCTTTTTGGCCTCATCATCGACATCTCCACAAAAAAATGTTGCCGATGTGTCACCGTGGTAACCCTGTGCCAATAATCACCACATTCGCATAATTTCAATTTTTTAATATTTTAAAGATTTACAGATTGTCCTTAAAAACAAAAAGCAGATGATTGTGAATATAAAAAGAACCTACACTGAGGTAAACAGTAACATCTATGTTGATAATATCACCATCCTGTAATAGAAAATATATTGGCCATGAATGAGATGATAAAAAAAGTGGTATAAAAATATATAATCAATTTAACTGTTACTAATAAGGCAAACCTCAAGTTCACGTGAATCCGGGATTCCGTGGCAAATGCATTCATTTACTGAAGTGCATACACTTTTGGGAAATCCACCATAACCGAGAGGTGAAGGATATGCTCCATTATCTATGATCATCTGGTGAACTTCTTGATCAATTGCATCTGTGGTGACACCTGGCTGTCAATACATTAGCCAGTTCAGATCAAAGGTTAAACAAAAAAAATAAAAAAATAGAAAAGTAAGAATTAAAAATTACCTTGACTAATGTACCCGCATACTGAAGAACCTGTGCAGCAAGCCTACCCGCAGCTCGCATACATTCTATACCCTTTTCATCATGCACTTCAGGCCCAGATGCAATGCCAGGTGGCTTCTTTGATGCCACATAAGGAGGCTTTAATATGTGATCAGGAACAGGACGACGGGGAGACAATTTTCCTGGTTTTAAACGTTTGCGGGTGCTCTTTTGTAATTCATCTGTATTTCTGCTAGTTCAATATAAATTAGACAAAAATAAAATAAACTCACCAATGTTCCTGAAGAAAATCAAAAGATTATAAAGTATTGAAAAACAGTCAAGACTATAAACTAAAAAGAATACATGTCAAATTTGAATGTGATAAGTAAAAGCTTGACACTTGGATGTCAAAAATGAACTTGTGATAAATACATTATATATACCTTTTGTTGAATAAAAAATTTGTTATTCCGGATAATGGTCTTGATTGTCGCATCAAAACATGATTTTGGCCTGTGATAGCATGGAGAGAAGATTACAGACAACCAAACTAACATGGAATATAATATTGTAATAAAAACTTGATTGATCGGTGGAATCAAATAAAAATGACAGATGAACCACTTCTAGTTATTGTGCTTTTACCTGATGCAACAAACATATCAAAAGCCAATGAAATCCTTATGCATTTACGGACACTGCAGATTGTGTTGGCTTCAATGTATCTGTTTGATAGTGTGCATGGGGAAGAATTACGAGTTTTATGTCTCAATTGAAAAGAACAAGAATTCCAATGTTTTTTTCAAATAAAAAGAGTTGTTGTTCAATGATGACACATAGATTAGGAGTGGGATATCAAGGGAAGCACGGGCAAGAACTGCAGCACAGTGAAGCACAATAAAGGCTGCAGTAAATAAGAATAATAGTCTGAATTAAATTCAGATTCTGCTCTTGAGCATTAACAGAAAATAATGTTGTTCCTACTACTGCTGCTGATGGCTGCTATTGTTCCTACTGATGCGCTGATGTACTAATACGAGTCTTTATGTTGCTACGGATGGAAGCCTAAAGTACCTGCATGTACTCATCAGTCTCCTAATGTTCCTGTTGATATACTAATAATACCAATCCTTATGGCAGCCTAATGTTCTGCTGATGTGACTACTCCATTCCATTGCATGAACCAATCTTGAATTACAGTTGGCACCCTACATTCAATGAACCAATGACCACAATCAAGGCTCGGGCCATCACAGTTGGAAAGGCAAATGATGTCACAAGGCTTGGACTCCTAGTTCTTGATTATTTTTCTAGTTCATTATATTGTCTAGTTGAGGCATTTTTCATTGTAGTTCTTGAGGTCAAGAACCACCGAGCCTTCTGGTTTAGTGGTAGCCCCATGACTTTCCAAATGGGAGGTCATGGGTTCGAGTCTCGCTTGGGACAAAATGTTCCAGGTTGAGGTTGAGCCAGGGGGTTTTTGTTAGGTGTGGAGTCTCGTTTAGAGGCGGCCGGCCCTAATGGGCCTATCTCTACGGTTTGGGCTTAACTTGGAGAACAAGTTAGGAACCCTAGTTTTAATATATAAATACCCTATGTTGTAATTGTAATCTGTGTGCCTAGAGCTTAATGAAATAACCTAGTTGCAGCCCGTGGACGTAGGTCTCCCACTGGGACCGAACCACGTAAAATTCTTGTGTCGTTTATTTTTCAGTACTGCGTGATTATCGTTTGTGCATGTGTGTGTGTTGATTCCGCTGCGCCATGTTGTTCCTAACAAGTGGTATCAGAGCTTTGGTTCGTTGTTTACACACGGTTTGCATGTTTTTTGATCGAGAAAAAGTGTAGAGGTTGATCGAGGGTTGATTCAGATCTGGTGCTACAGTACCGCCGCCGCCGTCTACAGTGTTTTCCGGCAGTGAACAGTGTTTTCCCCGCATGGAACAGTGTTTTCCGGCAGTGAACAATGTTTTCAGAAATTTTTCAATTTTTCAGCTGTTGTTCCAGGGCTGATTCACAGCCTGGTTTCTTGTTTTTTGGGCCACGAGAATTAGGGTTTTTTCAAACCTTAGGTTGCGCAAAAGGGGAAAGAAAACAGGGTTGTTTGGGAGGAAAACAGGGCTGTTTCGGGAGAAAACAAGGCTGTTCGGGACTGATTTGGAGTGATTTTGCAATTAGAGTTTCTGTTGTGGATCTCTTGGAGTTGCTGGTTTCACTCGGGTTTGCAGGTGAAGCGTCGGGTCAGGTGTCTCGGGTTATGATATCGCAGGTATAAATGGTTTTGTTTAGAGTACCGGGTTAATCTCTTTGAAGCCGCCGATTAGGGTTTGGTTATAAAACTCTTGGATTTGTCGGGTAAAGGTTAGAGATTTGGTTAGTTTCTGTTGACTGTTTATTATCAACTGTTTGGGAACCGGGTTATGTGAAATTCATTATTCGGGTTTAGATTTGTCTGCGAGGTTTATTGCAGGAGCAAATCGGTCATTTGACATGTTCTGTAGAACATCTGTCAAGTTCAAGCCCGTGCAAGTGTTGTGTTTGTTTCACTGTTTCGATTTGTTTCACTGTTTCGATTTGTTTCATGTTTGCTATTGTTATTGCTGAAGACGGGATGGGTGTAATCGAAGGTTTGACGGTTATGTATTTTGGTTGATGGGTTTGTCAAAATGGAACTTGAATGGGGTACTGGTGTGGGATAAAACCGGTGAAAATGGAACCAGCAGGTTTGGAATGCTTTGGGTTTTAAGTATTCCGGTTCTGGTGTGCTGGTGACGACATAAGTGAAAATAAAAAGGAAGTCAGGTGATATTGCTCGGTTGAAAGATTTTTCGGTTAGGGTTAGCCGATCGGGTGTACGGTCGCGGAATCCTTGGTACCGTTTGCTTTCATGAAAGCTCTGCTGCTGTTATAACTGTTTGCCGTTTAGCTGGTCTAGAACTGTGAAGTTGTTTCTTGTTCGGTGGTGATCAGTGGTACGACATTTGGCATGGGTTGGAATAACAGGGACAGTGGGAGCAGAGCATAGTTGACTTGGTGGAGCTGCATGGAGGTATGTGGGACATTCTTTAGAGTCGATGTCAAAGATAGTAAATTCTGCTTCTGAGAATGTGTCTGGGTTGATGCATTGGGACTCAGTGAAGGCAGTGGAGACTTTTGGGTTCAAGATTCTGGTATGCTTCATTACTCACTTTTATGAAGCATTGGTGAATCTATTGTTTGAAGACTTTGGGAAGATACAGGTTTATGTATTGTTGGAAGAAGGGAACCAACTTCCAATTATTAAAGTCTTGGCTCGCTGCATCGGGTAGAGCTAAGTGGATTCATTTTGCAAGTGTGAATCCTAGAGCCACGGAGATGTTAGCTGAGTGCATTCGGAGGTTTAAACTAGGTCAGGGGTTTTGGGAATAGTGGGAGCATGAGACGTGTTCTGGGTACAGTTCAAAACACCGTTGGGTTTTGAAGACCGGAATTCCGAATGGGAAAATCTCTCCATGGTACTTGCAGGTTTTGGAGAGTGGTGTTTCCTCTGGAAGTCTCTGGAGTCGGTAGTTCAAGTGAGTAGGTGCCGGTTGAGATTGAGGATGAGTCAGTGGCGGCTTTTGCCATGGCTGGGTCAGTGATGACTGCTGGGTTGGAGCTCGGGGGAGCTTCAACGAGCTCTTCTGGTAACTGAGGAGTTGGTTGCTGCAATTAGAAGGATTGGATTGAAGTCTTAGCTTGTTTATGGGAACTGAAGGCTTGGAGGACTTTTGTTATTTGAAATCTTAGCTTGTTCTTGGGAGCTGGAGGCTTGGAAACTTCTAATAGTGAAGTGTTAGCTTGTTCTTAGAACTGGAGGCTTGGAGGATTTCTGTTATTGAAGATTACTGGAGTTACTGGTATAGGGTCTGCTTGGATGGTGGATTGAGGATTGCTCGAGCCTCCAAGTGGGAGATTGTTAGGTGTGGAGTCTCGTTTAGAGGCGGCCGGCCCTAATTAGGGTTAGCCGGCCCTAATGGGCCTATCTCTACGGTTTAGGCCTAACTTGGAGAACAAGTTAGGAACCCTAGTTTTAATCTATAAATACCCTATGTTGTAATTATAATCTGTGTGCCTAGAGCTTAATGAAATAACCTAGTTGCAGCCCGTGGACGTAGGTCCCCCACTGGGACCGAACCACATAAAATTCTTGTGTCGTTTATTTTTCAGTACTGCGTGATTATCGTTTGTGCATGTGTGTGTGTTGATTCCGCTGCGCCACGTTGTTCCTAACAGTTTTCCCAATTGTGGGTTTCCTCCTGGGTGGTGTGGGGCGGGGTCGCCACGCTTCTGTTCTCCGGGCGGAAGGGTGATCCCGGGTGTCCTGGCCTTTGTTGTATAAAAAAAAAGTTCTTGAGGTCAAGAACTCTTGAAGGAGGGAGTATTGTCACAGTTCAAATTGGTAGGTTGTCAGTCATAACCGCAAGTGAGTAAGGTATACTAGTTAGTCATCGAGTCCTATAAATAAGCTGATAAGAAAATGGTATGGCAGCTATGTTTTGATTGGGTTTACCCCTTCTTCTTCTCTATTTCTATTTCACACCATATCATGTTTTAGTAGTGAAACTCATACAATTTTTGCATCTGATAAGTTATTACTGGACAGATATCTAAGAATCAAAAAGCCTGTCTTTTTATCAAACACCTGGAGTGCATAACAACATCTATTTCAATTACTTGAGTCTATTACCAAATGGGGAAATTAACAAGACGACAACAGTTCATATGAAAACTCTATTGCACAGTAAGGTCACATAAAGCTATTGTATATAGAGAAGGTGAAAGAACCTGGGTTACAGCGAAAGAGGTGATGTAGGGGTTGCGTCGATTGGCTATACCAACGGTTTCCGACGAACGATGAGATGAGACGAGGCTGAAGTGTCGCCGTCCCGGCGCCTACCATTTCTTATTCAGTCCACTCCTCTGCCGCCTCCGCCTCCGCCTCCGCCTCTTATCCGTATTCTGTCTGCCCCAACTTTTACGGGCCTTTATAATGCAAAATAATTGTCATAATAAAAGTAATTAAAGTTAAAAAAAAAAGTAAATTACAAATCTATACTTCTATATCTATATCTATACTATATAATAAATAAAGGTTTTCCATGTCATGTGTCGTCTCCACATTCATTCTCATCATTTTTTTTCCGCATCTCTCTTATTAAATACACCTCTATCTTTTAATAATGAAATATATTTTTAAAGAAAATACTAATCTTTATATTAATAAATCTCCTGACATATTTTGACGAGTGTATGTGTTAACAGATTATATTGTATTCCACGGGTTTATTCAACCTGTCTAAAACACGAGTTTTTAAAAAATAAATTTTTATTACTTAGTATATAATATTATATTTATTCAACATGTGTAATACACGGGGATTTTAACCTAATTTTGTTAATATATTATTATTTAATCTATACTAACAACCACTAGCTTAGCCTAGTGGCAAATGTGTATAGCATACACAAGACTTCACTAGAACGGGGAGGTTTTGGGTTCAAGTCCCCCTTGTGACAAAAAAATGGGGTCCAGGTTGGCACAGGGGGTTTTCTCACCTATGGTGAGGAAAGGTGGAGATGATCCGGTGAGTCGATATTTCTCATATGCCCTCGTCAAAATGTTGGTATCATTCTACCCGCTTGTGCAGTTGTTGTAGATACCGTTAACTTCGTCCTTCGCTTATTCACTTCACGTCACTTGGAGTTTAGTTGATGATGACTTCGGTATTCATCACGTTGAAGGACCACATGAAATCGTTTGGTAACTCGCTTCCAAAACTGATCTCTTTTTTGCGCGTTACATTTGGTTTAAAAAAAACTAATATGTTAAAAACATAAATATAAAAAATATATCAACATAAAAAATAAATATATAAATTTTTACCGGGTCCTCTGAAACATCTACCCAACGCTTCTTCCTCTTGGGTCGTCCAATGTTGGGTCGTGGCTTGCCCAGATCCGTCCGATCTCTTCCCAACGTTCTTTTTTATTTTTCTGACGGGTTGGGAATCGGGTGTTGGTTGTGAATCGAACATTTGTTATTTGTTGTGAATCCGGTCTTTGTTGTGGTCAGATCCACGAGAATGGCGGGTCGTATACCTGTCGGTACCCTTCTTTTTGGGATAGGTTTTAAGAAATGTTTGGATCCATTGTTGAAAAAGTAAAAGAAATAATTAAAAGAATTTTTGTGAGAAAACTGGTTAAATGAATGGGTTATTTTCAGTTTAAAAATTAATTATTATTTTTAAATAGCCGTTGAATATTAATGGTAACATTTTTTTTTAAAATAGCCATTGGTTGTGCGTGGGTTTGAGAGTGGAATTCCCCCGCGATATTCCTTTCTAGCGGCATGACAAAGGGGGCGGTGTTCATCGCTGGCCACATAAGCTCCTCGGCAGCAAAACGGCGTGTACACCCCTTGGCCTTGGTCACTATCACAAGGAGATTGTTAAAAAAAATAAAAAAAAACAAGTAAAACTTATAAGTTTTGTCATGGTCTTTTCGATATGTAAATATAAAGAGGTTATTCATACATACTTGTTAGAGTTAACTAGAAGGAGGTCACGCGCGTTGCAGGGTTTTCACGCGATAGTGCTAGCCTTTACCCACGTGCGGTGTGGCGTGTTAACGTCCTAGAAAGCTTATAAAATAAAGCTAAAATCTTTAGGTAAACTCACGTGAGAGGATGGTATAAGATTTATTGTTACAAATTAAAAAGTAAGAAAAAAATTACATTAAGCCGGTTTCGAACCCACGTCTGAGGCAGAGAAGTAAACCTCTACAACCGCAAGGCCAAGCTCATCACTTGGTTTTACTTCGCAACAAGTGACTCTTAATAGAATCTTTAACTTGAGAAAATAGAAAGACCATGCATCGCACTTCTACATCTTGCAATTTCACTTGTAAACTTGCTACAGTGAATTACACTCACATTCATATTTTGTCTTTTAATATATAGTTAATTATACGGATAGTCCTTGTGGTTTGCCTATATTACGGACTAGTCCCCACCTTTTTAAAATTACAAGTATAGTACCTACTATTCACAAGTTGATAACACTAATGGTTCTTAAAGTTGATAAATTCCTTTATGTATTTTAAAGTCTAAACACATTCATGGAATCATAATTAATCATATGAAATAATTCTTTGTCAATTTTATTAAAAATTTATCAAAACACTATATTGGGATAATGTTAGCAAATTTTATCACTTTTACAATTAAGTTTTGTATTATGATCCAGTCGAGTTCCAATGATATATTTATAATCACTTTTCATCAATTACCGTGGTTAGAAAATGAAGTCATACAAAATTCCACCCCAAGTCAAATTTGATCGAATTCCACCAAAAACAAATATAACAATTTTTTTTTATTTTGCTAACATAACAATCAACTATGTTATGATTCTTTGTTTTAAATGAAGTAAATTCCCTTTGATTTGTATAGAGTAAAAAAATATATTTATTTTAACGAAAGTTAATGTTAGATTCAAATGTGTTATAAAACGAAAGCCGTATTAATCAAACATTCAACTTTTTAAACTTAGATATTAAATGTGTGTCTAGATCTAAATCATAAGACCTATTTGTGTAAATAACTCTATTTAAATAAAGCACAACCTGTAACTAGGAGTGAGAAATAAATGGTATGTTTAATGTTAGTTTTAAAACTTGTACGTGTTTGGAATGAATATCTTATTAGGTGATACTCGTGTGATTATCTGAATTTTTAGAAAAATTATAAAAAAATGTATGTTGAAATAGTTAGAAACTTGGAAGTATTAGAATTAGGAAATTGTACAGAATTGTTAGAACTGTAGTTTAGTATTTAATATTTCAAGACAACTTTTGAGATAAAAGTAAGATCGGGTTCAGGTTCCTAACATGTAACTTTAAACCACACAAAACTATAAACGAGTATACCCGATGAGTAATTAGTAACAAATATCCATCAAAGTATAAACCAAGTATGAGACATGAGATATGATTGGATATAAAATTTAAATTATTAAGTCTCATCTCCAATCTATACTATATAATAAATAAAGGTTTTTTGTGTCACGTGTCGCCTCCATATTCATTCTTTTCACTTTTTTCCCGTATCTCTCTCTTATTTAATGTATTTTCATCTTTTAATAATAATATATTTTTAAATAAAATACTAATTATACTAACAAAACATATTTATTTTTAATTATCCTTTTATTATAAGAAACTTTGAAATTTAATTATATAACTTTTATTTCAATCAAATAGTAATGAAAGTTAAATTATATTTTTTAAACCCAATTATATATTAATTTTTACATATTTTAAGTTTGTTTCTATACTTAGTATATGTATATATATTTTATGTAATATATTTTTACACATGTAAAATATATATACATAAAGATTTAAAAAATTTATATATTGATGTTTTTCAACCCGTGTGTAGACACGGGATCTAAACTAGTTATTCATTATACAGAAGAAATCATAAAAAACATATTAACCTTTCACTTTTTGAATTTTTATGGCTAATTAGCGGTGTTTTTATAACTGGATCGGACCGATCGGTCGGATCGGGAATTGGTTTGATTGTGTCTATTTGAAATGTTTTTTGTTTGAACCGACCGGACCGTTGAACCGGACCGGGTGGTTGGACCGGATTTCCAATTTTTTATTTTTTTCTTTCAAAATCTTATTTTTTTAATTAATTTAGTATTTCAAGTTACATATTTTATTTATTTAAATCTTTATATGTTATTAAAATTACAAATTCACATCAAAACACAAAAATTTTTTATATTTTATATCTATATACATAGTTTTAATATTTATATTATTAATTTAGGACGTCATCCCGTTCTTAAATCCGGTCCTACCAGTGGATCTCTAGGGCTGACGGTTTGTTGTCTGGTCTGATTTTGAAATCATTGTTAATTACTTGTAGGGCTGCAAATAAACCGAATGAGCACGAACAAGGCCTTCTTTATGTTATGTTCGTTCATTAAGGAAATTTTCTGTTCACGAACATATAACCGAACGAGATTTCATGTTCGTGTTCGTTCATTAAAAAAATGTACTTGTTCATTTTCCTTTGTGTTCGTCCGATAATTTTATGTAACGAACGTAAACGAACACAAACGAATGCAAACAAACACAACCACACGCTCATGAACACAAACGAACGTACATTCATTTGAGAAAAAAAGAATCAAAATTTTCATCTAAATTTAACATTACACAAAATCCACCAAAAATAAATATAAAGTACTTGACAATTAATATAATTATCTTCACATACTTGACATAATTATCATAAACACAATTAACAAATACTTTTAATTGATAAAATATAAAATATAAAAACTTTTAAAGACCTAACGAACATAAACGAACACATTACCGAACATTTATGAACAAAGGAGATCTCTTTTCATGTTCGTTTTTTAACTACGCAAACAAAATTGGAAGACATACTTTTCATGTCCGAACATTATTTATGGAAGACATAAAATTTATCGGGTTTCTTTGGATTAAAAATAGATCTTTTTTCAAAGATTTAGTATGGAAAGATTGGTGTACTTTTTCTTTCTAAACTGTATTTGTTTTTCTTGACTCTAGCAGCTTGCTAGTAGTCTTTCTAATGAAATCCGCTGTTGAAAAAAAAAACTAAGCAAACATAATATTTATTAAACGAATCGGAACGTTCCGATTCACGAACCAAAGCTTTAGTTGTGATTACCCACACGTGAAGACCAAACATTTTCAAAATGAGTCCGTCGTCTCCTCGCTTGCCCATTTTACCGCCGGTTTCTCGTCATCCACACTCTTCTTCCTCAAAACCCTTGTACGGCATGGCAGCTTCAGTGCCCGGAGAACCCAATTCACTCTCACAAAATTCCGATCGTTACCTCATCCAACATAGAAGCCCTCCCCATTCAGCCGATGACGATTCAAATATTTCCCAATTGATTCAACCGAATAACTCTCCCCCTAATCCTCCTCCTTCTCCCTTAACTTCTTCATTGGTATCTATTTATGCATACAACTTTATGTGTGTATTTATCGATGTCTATGCCGAAGAATACATTGATCAATTTTGTATCTGGTTGTTTTGTTAGGGCAAACGGAGAAAATCAAAGCCAGTGAGATATGACGTTTATACAACAATTGGCCAGAAGACGCGTCCGCTTTCGCAACATAATACTGTAATTATTCTCTTGCAGATAAATAATTTAGGGTTTAGGGTTTATTGTTATCAGAGTTATGTATCATTTAGGGTTTTGGCCTTTGAGAGTGTATTTAACTTAGAAAAGTTTATACCTATTTTAATTTGATTGACTATATTGTCTGTTCCAATTGCAAAATATGGAGTTTACATATAACTAATTTCATTAACAGGTAGTTGAAGATTCTTTGAGCAAGTCGTTGAGGTCAGTTTTGCTTGCTTTTGTAGTTGCTCAACTGTTTTATGTTAGGCTGTGTGTATTCGAATTCACGCCGAGTGCCCCTTCAGCTCATTTGGGCGTTAATTGGGCGTTTTGGGCAAACAACGGGCATGGGGCGAGTTGTGTGTGTGTGTGTTAGTATACATGTGGAATGTGAAACCATTACATACTTTACTACTTTAGTGGTTTTGGTTAGTGGTTTCACCCCTGCCTACGTGGCAGTGACGTGGCGGAGCCTTAAGGAAGAGTCTTGAAAGTGATGGTTGTTAGTTGATATACAGCTCCCAAAAAGGAAACTCTGCAAGCAAACATGTGAAATCAAAAGTTAAAAGTCCACCTGCTTTGATTAAAGCCGGTGAGCTTCAGTCAAGCCTAGGGACCGAGAATCCAAGCTGTATAAAGATAGTGAAGGCTAACGTTGACAGTGCATATTGGATGGTAATGCTATTGTATTCTCAACAACTTGCAATCAGTTTTTAGTTGTAAAAATTGTATAAGAGATTGCTCTCTTTTGAATACAGGGTTTTCCACTGTGGTTTGGGAAGTTATTTTTACCGAAAACTGATTGTGAAATGGAGATTGAAGATGAAAATGGGGAGATTCATCATATCAAATACATTCCTCAGAGTACTGGGCTTAGTGCTGGATGGAAAAAGTTTGCTGTTGGGCATAACTTGGTTGAAGGAGATGTCTTGGTCTTCCATTTAGTTGAATCCCACAAATTTAAGGTGATGGTCTTTTTCTATGGTTTTGCTCACATGATGAACATGAATAACACCAGTTCTTGTCAGAAGAGCGTATGGCTTTTTTCATATTTATGGGTATTCTCATTTTAAAATCGAGTTATTTAGATAACCTAGCAAGCTGAAATCTTTCTGTTAATGTTACTATTGGCATACATGTGTAATTTAAATTTCTGATTTGCAGGTTTATATAATTAGGGCGAATGATCTGAACAAAGTAGATGGTGCTCTTAGCCTTCTAAATTCAGAGGCGCATACTGAACAATTGACTTCAGGTCTGTTTCAGCTGGTGCTATGACTATTTTCACTTTGTTGCTTTCCATTTTGTGTAGAGGTGGGTAAAAAGGCAGGTTGCGTAATTTTTTAGGCAATGAATTGGATAAGTGGCATTTTTTAATTGATTGTTACTGCCTAGTGCTAGTGGTATTTTTAATTAGATAATTATTAGGAATATTTTACAGATAGGGATTGATATTGGTATTTTAGTCGTGTAGGATTCTTATTCAGGGACTTATATAATAAGAGGATTAAGAGAGTTGTTTCATCATGTTGTATACGATCCAGTGGATTGGATTCAAATTGGAACTTTGAGAGCGACTTTTGTCTCAAAACTAATCATTGTAGTGTTGACTTGGCCATAAAAGGCGCACGTCGCACAACGCACGACGTTTAGGTCCCGAAAGCAGAGGCGCGAGCTTCACATATACGGTACTTAAAACTTAGTTGTAAATAATATTTACTACCCTAACACTAAAAAGTAAGATGATAAAGAAAAAAAAGCTTTATGTACAACCTAAAAAGCTCACGTACTGCACTACTACCTAAAAAGATTTCTGTATAAGTATAACTTAAGAAGCACAAATATATTTACATATATTTACAACCTAAGAGTACAACATGAAGAACCTTTAAAACCATACAACTTGCACAAAATCTACCAAAATCAAATAAAAACCTAAGATCGATACAAAATCTGCCTAAAATCAAATAAAATCCAGTCGACTGTTTCTGATTGGAAAATCCCAAGGTACATTCTAGGTGTTAATTCCGGAAGTTCTGGCAGGTGGCCGTTAAAAATTCTAAAAGCATCAATTTCGGACGACAATTGAAAATTCCGAACTAGAAAGTTTCCGGCGGGCTGCAATTGAAAAATCAAAAGGTTTTCGACATTAATTAGAAGGCAAGGTTTCTGGCGCTGCGACTGACTCGGGCTAAAATCACCGCCTTATGGCATCGCTGCACAACACCTTCTCTAATGCGCTTTTTCATGCCACATTAGTCGCCTCGTGCATGAGGCGTTTGAGGCGTGATTTTTGAAACCCGGAGTGTTCGATCGAAATCTTGAAGAACCATATTTTTTTTTGTTAAAATCTACTCGGTCTTATCAGATAGTATTAGAACATAGCTTTAGGAGTTATGGCAACAAAGAAAGGGGAAGATTTGGAAGAGGAATTGGAGAGGTTCATACTACCATGGTTGAATGACTGTAAGGAATAAAAACGGGAGGTTATCAAGCATAGAGTTCAAAATTAAGGTACAATTTGATTCACTTGAAGTGTTACATATCGTGTCATCACTAGCCATTAGGAAGCAAGGGAAAGAAAAAGGGGTTTTGGGAAGTTGTTGAGAGCAGTGGGACCAAAAAAGATAAAAGGGGACTAGGTCGTGGTAGGGGCGGAGTTGAGGTATTAGGGCATTCTAAATTTGTGGATGATAAATAACGACAAGTGTTATTTGAGATTGAAGGTCGAAACTAGCGAGACTACAAGAAAGGGTTGGTAGGGTGTAAGGAAGCAACAACGACGCTATGTGTGTCAGCGGTTGTCAGGCGGTTCTAGTTGGCTTAACGATGATAGCAACGTTGGTGTCTGGCAATGGCGAGGAGACACTGTTTTAGGGAGCAATTTGGATAAACAACCAGCAAAACCATAGACAAACGCTGTGTGGGGGACTTGGAACTGTGCCTTGGCTAGATTAGGGGTTGGGATTGGTAGGGCTCTTTATGGACAATACAATGATCGTTATCCAAGGGAAGAGATACTCATTTAGAATACTAGAAATTTGTAACAGAACCATAGTTGTTAAAAGCCCTCGCCTGGGGGCGCCTGGGCACAGTTTTGAGGCGAGGCGCAGGGTTTGGGCTTTTTGTCTGAGGCGCAGGGTTTGGGCTTTTTGTCTGAGGCGCATATCAAGGAAGTGAGGCGCAATTTTGATTTTTTTTTGCTTTATTATTATTTCCTAGATTATGGTTGAGCTTATAAAAGCTTCCACAATACCTATTGAAGCTCATTTCCTAGGTATTTGATGATTTTGGTATATGACTTTGAACATTTTGGTACTAATTAGATGATATTAAATGTTATATAATAGTTTTTCTTTATTTTATTTGAAAATATAATATTATTTTTCAATACATAGTATATTTTAAATATTTTTTTTAAGTGTGCTTTTTTTTTTTCTCGGGCCCTTGCCTTTTTTGCGCCTTGCGCCTAGGCCCCAGGCGAGGCCTGTGCACCTTGAGTGCGTCTTGCGCCCTTGGTTTAAAAAAGCACGCATGAGGCGCGCCTAGGCGCGAGGCGACAAACGTAAGGCGCAAGGGTCTGGGCTTTAGGTTACATAAGGCGCGCCTGTGTACAAGAAGCGCGCGCTTCTGCACTCGGAGTCGCTTTTTCGAGCTTAAGAGCTTTTTTTTGGTATGTTTTGTTGCTGTTTTGGACTTTTGCAGGTGGTAGTAACTAGTAATTTTAGGCATCTTCATGGTTTATTGTAATAATTTCCTCTTTTGGATGTTTTAGATGTTTAATATCAAGTAATGTGTTTAACATTATTGGGAATTTAGATGTTTAACATCAGTTAATGTGTATATACATAATTTACATGTTTTTTAATAGTATGCCTCGCGTACGAAAAGCCCTGCGCTTTTGCGCCTCGGATTTAGACCTTGTCGCCTCGGTGCGCTTCTCGCTTTTTAAAACCAAGCTTGCGCCTTTGATAACTATGAACAGAACATGGAGAAGAAATAAGATAAATGGGTGAGTTGAGCATTTCAAGCATGGTGAACAAAAAAAATTGAGTTTTTATTAACCAAGACCCAGCCGAGTTAGGGTGAAGACATCATGTTCGCAAACTCGGAAACGCCGATGTCTTAGGTGAGGTGATTCAAACTCATTTGTTTATGCTCTAAAATGGTAGGCGAGGTCGCTTAAATTCGTTGGGTGGAAAGTAAATGACCATTTGTTACATGGTACAATCATGAGAACAAATCTTGGAGTAATGTGAGGGACTACGGGGAGAGCATACAATGAAGCAACTTTTTTGCTCTTGCTTGTAGAATGCTGCAACTTTGCAAGGAATTTGAGCTACTAGCCGTACAAATTTAGGATTGCGAATCAAAAGAACTAAATTTGGCAAAGGATTAAAGTTGAGATTCGAGCAATGTTAACGCTATGAGCACATGGGGATTGCAGGAGGCGTCTTTTGGAGAAAGAGTAATGACAAGACCCGTGGATGGATAAGTGGTATTTTTTTATTGGCAAGTTTTAATGGTATTTTTGTAACACCATAAGTTTTTGGATTGTTTTTTTTTTTCCTTTTTCTTTTGTAACACCATAATAGTAACACTCTAAAACAAGAAAGTCAAAGTTGTTGAATGCTACTTTCCAAATATGATCAAAGATGTGAAAGACTTTAAAGCATTTAAGTTTTAAGAAATTTTTTTACATCCGAATATAACCTACTTCAATAGTCAATACAAGTTAACTTCATGAATATAACTACTTCAATACAACATTTAATCATACATAACAAGTAAATAATAAATGCTCCACGAGCCCTAACAAAATTATGTGTAGTTCTTGTTATTTAATTTGCTATGGATCTCACCTTATTACCATTTGCACACTCACGTGCATCTATTGCAACTATTTCACCCAAATTGGAAAATCACCTCTCTGGTCATATCCCAACCTTTATCGAGTCAGGACATATGGGTTGGGATGACAGTGCTACTTATGCAAATCATTATATCCACCCGTACATTTATGTCATTAAGGGCTATTTTGACCCAATTAGTATTCATCACAGTGGTCTCCCGCTCGTGGTATACCGGTATAAATCCTTTATCATCCAACCGTATTGATTACCAATTTTTTTACAATTTTCATTTATTTCTTTACAAGAAATAACTTCTATAAACATAATTTCACCAATAACATTTGTTTCCTTGGCTACACCTTACTTAACAAGTAATTTGCACAATATGCAATAATTTCACCCATTTAAGCTTTTGTATCTTTTAACAACTTAGCAAAGAAATTCTAAAACCATACCAATCAATTAATTAGCTTTGTGGTTACTTATCAATAAACAAATTCATCTATATTTCATAATTTGTACAATATGCAATAATTTCACCCATTTAAGCTTTTGTATCTTTTAACCACTTAACAAAGAAATTCTAAAACCATACCAATCAATTAATTAGCTTTGTGGTTACGTATCAATAAACAATTCATCTCTATTTCATAATTTGTACAATATGCAATAATTTCACCCATTTAAGCTTTTGTATCTTTTAACCACTTAACAAAGAATTTCTAAAACCATACCAATCAATTAATTAGCTTTGTGGTTACTTATCAATAAACAATTCATCTATATTTCACCTACTAAGGTTACTAAGCTTAATTAGCTTTGCAGTTACTTATCAATAGACGTAATAGTAATACTGAGTTACTGACCATATATCAATTTCTTTCACCATTAGCCCCCACGACATTAGGTTACATAAACATCAATGTGCATTAAACTTAATTTAATTTGACAATGTTTTCACCAAGTATTTTATCAAATGCTTAGTTACTTGTAATGTAACTTGGCTACTAAAAGATCCATTAATGAGAACTTTTAAGTCATTTTAAAAACTTCAATTAAAACTCGTTTTGATGTGTAGTCCATTCTATAAACTCCGTGTACTCTCTTTGCCAAATCTAAGCAAGCTTCTTCAGTCCAAGCTTGATCCAGTCGTCGATTGCTAAATCCATTGCTACTCACCTATATATATCAATATTTTCCAATTCTTGAGTATCTAATACAGTTTTTTCTACTTATCATCATATAATCAACCTATTTACGATCATTGTTTGATATAGTTCCAAATTTGAACGGTAAATGTGCAATTGACTAATTATTTGAGTTTTCAACCCATTGGCCCGTTTCTACCAAAATTTTGTTCATGTCAACTTCAGTAATTAAATATTTTAACACATTCTCATATACATTATGGACTAATTAGATTTACAATTAGTCAAATTGAACAACTATTTAGTTAACATCATGCTTAGCTCAACACTAGCCTAAAGCTCAAACTTGACCATCTCACCAATACTTCCGTAAGAACTTTTCCATATCAGTACTTGATTCAATCTTTCTGTACACTTCCACTAGTGTTTATAAACATAATAAAACAATATTTTGGTGTCTTATCCCCCATCTTTCTCAAAATTTCATTTTAGGTTGTTCTTTACCCATTTCGACCAATTTCAATCAGATGCATGCTATTATCTTGTTAGATTTTGAAGTTAAACACTTCTAACAAGTTCTAATCTTCATTTGTAACATTTCTATGTTATAAGAAGTGATCAAGCAGATCTAGCATCAATTTTACTAAAGTTGGATCAAAACCCCATTTCTACTCAAAAGGTGAGAACACTTACCGGGTGATGTTTTGATGTTTCCTGAGATGATTTAATCAACGCCTTTGCCTTTCGGTTTTGACAAAAATTAGATTCTGGTTGCCCTGCACGCAAGGTTACTCAAAACGCTGTAGAGTTCTATTTGGCATCTAAGTTGACAAAATCTAAATTTATAATTATTTCCATATTTAAATTTGTAAATGACACAATAAGTCCCTCCACAATACTCTGTACAATACTTCATAGCCGTGCACTTCAACAAAATTCATTTTCTTAATTTTTAAAGAATATCGCACATACGTAAATGAAAAACACACAGCCGTGCACTTTTATCCCTTTCAGAATTTTAATCTTTGTATATCAAGTGGCACAACTATGTACTTAGAAATCACATAGCCATGCACGGTGGATTATCCCATGTTCAACTTAATTCAATCCACTTGGCTATGTACAATACAACACATAGCCATGTCTTGTATTAATTTCGGGATGTTACAGTTTTTCATTCGATAATTTTTTGGATTATTTTGAAGCTAGGGATTGACATTAGTATTTCTAATCGTTTAGGATTCTTAGCTAGGTACCTATGAAAATAGGGAATAGGAAAATTGTTTCATCTGTTGTGTTAATCATGATCACAAAATTTATGTTATTTCAATCATAATTATTTTTACAAATAAAATGATTTGGAAAATTTATGTTGTGTTAATCATGATTTGGAAAATTTATGTTATTTCAATCATGTTGCCTTTATATATTATTTATCTTGACAAAAAAAGAAAAAAGAAACAAAGTCTGAATTGATTCTTTCATAATCTTTTCCTTATTTCTTGATTTCACACAGAGACCGAAACGCCATCTCCTACAACAAAGAAATACAGGCGAGCAAAGTCCCTCTCATCAACCATGGACCGAAAAGAGCACAAATTATCAACTCCGTCATCACAGGCCATCAGCATCAGGAAGGAACAGTCGGGAAACAATAGTGAGGAGATTGGTTCAGAAATTCTAGAAGGTTCCAGACCCTGTAAACCGAACCTTTCATTACAAGAACTCAAAACCTTTAAAGACTTCAACATAATGGTCAAAGGGGTGTGCATTGACTCCGAGCTTCCAGATGATGTCCGAATGAGTTACTTCAAACTCTGCATGGATAGGAAAGAGTTCCTCCATGATTGTCTTTCTGAAAACTTTTATTACAAGTTAGTAGCAGGAATGATTGGTGAAACTGTCAACATTGCAAATGAGATCAAAAACTGCAAGCTCACTACAACCAAGGAAGAATTCGATGCATGGGATAATTCCCTAAAGTCATTTTCTCAATTGGGAATGAAAGTCGGGTTTTTAAGAGACAAGATTGTTACACTTTCAAGACTCGTGTTTGAATCTGAAAATAGGTTGGATATTGAGAGGTATATGGAAGCCAAGAAGGAACAAGAACATGTTGATGGTGAGATCAAAAGGGTCGCAGAAGAGCTCAAGAAACTGAAGGAATCTTCTAGAAAGATCCAGAGTGTTGTTGATGGTTTGAAAGAGAAGGCTGGGAGGTGTGAAGTGAAGTTCCAAGAAGAGGTTAATGCACCATGGTAAAACTTGAAAGGTATGTGAAAGCTTGTTTGTTTTATTATATGTTTAATTATCTTGAACCTTTTTTACTGTTATGTAGTTTAGTGACTAGTGAAGTAGGAAAGTTTTTGTACATTTTTTGAAAGTTATTGCCTGTTCCATCATCAACTTGTTTTGTTTTGATTCTGTTAGAACTAAAGTAGTTTGTTTATTTTAGTTTTGTTTCATGTAATCATGTTCTGGAGGTCTAGTTCTATAAATGAATATGGAATGCATCTCCTGACTACTCGGTAGGGGTATTTTTTGGTTCGGTTCAGTCGTGTTTTGACCGAAATTATGAGCCGAATCGCTAAATACAGTTTTGAAAAATGTCAAGCCAGACCGGTCGGGTTGTTTGGGTCGGCCAAAACGGTTCAGTTTGATGGTTTTAACAGTTTTAATTTCAAACAGCTGATTTGTCTTAAAATTTTCAAATGATAAAAGAATTTTATGAATATCATATTCATGCATGATTGCATATCCTAAAATTAAAGTATTATTAAAGAATAAAGGTAAACCAAAGGTTTCAGGTGTCAAACTGTGAACTTAACAGTTATATCCAGTTTTTCAAATCATAAACTGTGAAACGAACTATATATTATATAAACCTAAACCGACCAAACCGACCGATTTGCTTTGGTTTTAGCGGTTTGGTAACTAACCAAACATGGTATATCCGTCCGTATATGGTGATTTTTACTCTACTAAAAGTCTGTAGGTTATTTTTTCTTGAATCATATTATCACTTTCAAATCAAAGTATTTCGATGGCTTATTTTCGAAATATCAAAAGAATAATTCAGAAAATAGCAAGAACTAGTAGGGTTGTGCTAAACCCGGTCTGGGATCGACCGGACCAACGACCACAACCGAGACGGGCCAATACATGCCAATGGCCCGTCTATGGTTTGGGATTTTCAAAGTTTGGTTTCCGGTCTGGTCCAAAACCCAATTAGCCCAGGCGAAACCTAACCGCCCGATATAATAAGGCATTGGCTTGGATAGTTGGACGCAGGCTTGGTCACTGTTATGAATGCAAAAAAAGTTTTCAAAAGAACTTCAATTGTGGAACTACATGAAGTCTTCACCGTTGGTCATTTGGTGCAATGGTAGCCCTAAGACTTCCCATAGTGCAGGTCTTGGGTTCGAATCCTAGCAACAGTAAAAAAAAAGGGGTCTGTGGCCAGGTTAGGAGGTTTACCCAGTTGGGGGTTCCTCCTGTGGTGGGCTGCCCCGAATGGTCTAGGTGTTGCCCCGGAGAAACCCAATTATCCTAGAATATCTAGGTGTTGCCGTTAAAAAAAAACATGAAGTCTTCTCAAAATAGTAATTTAAATATTGTTTAAATAGTTGTGTATATTTTTTATGCATATGCTTTTAAGTAATTGTAATCTAATAATGCATTGGTGATGAGGGCATTTGTTCTTCTCTTTATATCATGTCACAAGGAAGGTTAGGGACAATGACAATAATTTTTCTTTCCAAGTAATACGAATCTTGGAACATGCATTACAACCATTAGAATTTCAACACTTTTTTAGATTTTATTTGATAGCAATCAAGGAACTGAATTTGTTGACCCGTAGGCCGGTTAAAATTGCCTTCTTATAGTTTGACCTTATAAATTATGATCAAGACAAAATAGTTGAAATAAATTTTAATTTTTTTTGTTACTTTAGTTGAAAAGGTTTTATAATGTTATTAAAAGACTTAGTTTTGTTATTCAAAAAGGGTTAGCAGCGCAGCTTGTTGGCCGTTTGTCTTCTATTTCGTTGTAAAAGTTTTTTCTGAGTTGAATATACCACTATCTATTTCAATTGAAAAAAAATACAAATAGTATTTACATCTTTTTAGATATGTATCCAATAAAAGGTTAGTATCTTTATTTAAATCAAGTTGACATTTACATCTCTAAAAAGTAACACAAACAATTTCACAAAGTAAACTTTTAGGAGAATATTACAATTACAAGAAGTTATAGACGAGTAAAAAACCACAAACCTTGGATCTCTCATCACAAAATATGCAAATATTATATCCTTATATATTCTTTTAAAAAATCTTTTTAATAAACACTTGGACAAAATCAAACACGCGAAGATTTTTTCATGGTTTAGAAAAAGATCTTTAAAAGAATGCATACAAATATACACATTACTCTTTATAAAAAGCACACACAAAATAAATGAGACCTCCATCTCGAGTACTTATCAAATGAACAAGAATAAAGCGCTCATGATTCATATATCTTGATATGCAAATGCTTTTGTGCAAATTTCACCAATTTCTCCATTTCAGTGGCACTGTCGATGGTGCCACTGTGATTGGAATCAGCTGATTCCATCACCTTTTTGGCCTTCCACCTCCCAAACCATATCCTAAGACCATGAAGCGCCTCTTTAAACTCTTCTTGGCTGATACGACCATCATGGTTGTCATCATAGGTGCGTAACCATGCTTTAAACTCATCAACGGTCATTGATCTGTTTGGCTCCAATCGTATGCATCGCATGATCGCCATGATTCTTGAAGCCTCAAAATTCCGGTTAACTAGAGGATTGAAGAGAGGTGGTGAAATTGGTATATGTGAGTTAGGGATGATGGAAGCATATATAGTGGCTAAGGAAGGAATATGTAATGTAGACCACACTACTTCACTTGTTAATCAATTTGACATTTGGAATATTATCCTTTTTGCTTTTGAAAATTATGACACGACTACTACTTATAACACACGGATATTTCCACCCAACATAAAAACAATTTCTTCTTTTTTGGTCGAAAGTATTTTTTTAAAATAAAATATAAATATATTTTAAAATAAAATCTTTTAAAAAGTTTCTGTCACACCACAATAATCAAAATGAATAGTTATACCAAGTCGGTTGACAAAGCGATCCTTACTTAAATGGTCGAGGGTTTAAGTTTTCTTTAAAACATAGGTGGACGTGAGCTTGCTTTTTTCTTAAAAAAAATAGTAGTTTATTAAAATCATAAAATCTTACAAGAGATAATAGTAGTTTATGCATTAAAGTTTATATATGTTTACAATTTTGATATAATTTTATTTAGTTTAAAATAAAAAAAAATACTTATTATAATATAGAAGACAAATAAACATTAGAACTAACTTTTAAATATATATATTTTTAACTTTGAATGTTTTGAACTTTTGGCGTACCTTTTTTCAAGTGGAATGATACCCACCGCCTTTGAAAATAGAAACTAAAATTAAGTTAAAAATATTAGGATTATATTTATTATTTATAGGTGTTGTAGCACAAATTTTGCATGATATGGTCTAGGGCTTAAATAATTAGGAGGCGAATCATATTTTGGCATTGCACATATAATGTTATTGTTTTATTCTTTGCAAATTACTACACCTTTAATTCTCTTTTTATTTTACTTTTTACAATCATTTTTTAAGACCAATATTCTCTTCCCATGAAAGGCTAAAACATTAAGTAATTAAGCCAAGTAATTGGTTCCCTTACAAAGCAGAAACACTTACTGAAAAACAAAGATTATGGTATCCTATTCTTAGAAAACAATAAGTAATAAATTTCAAAAGATAATATAAAAACTAAAACGGATTTAATATGGGTTAGGTTATGATAAAAAATGTTTTAAAAATAAAAAGAGTAAAAAAGATTCTGGACTTGACATGTGTCCTTTTATTGTTTTTGAAGGGAAGACATATTTGTCATTGTGTCAAATATGTCAGGTCATTTTGTAATGTCAGGTCTGGTCATTGTGTAATGTCTGGTCTGGTCATTGTGTCAAATATTTTTCAACATTGTGTTTTATGTTTTAGATAATTTCGTGTTATTTTTGTCACTGTTTTTTATGTATTATATGTAACATAGTGATGAAAAATATTTGACACAATGACCTGACATTAGACACAATGACCAGACCTGACATTAGACACAATGACCAGACCTGACATTACACAATGACCTGACATATTTGACACAATGACCAATATGACTAGACATGACATTAGACACAATGACGAGCAATCATTGTGTAATATCAGGTCTGGACATTGTGTAATGTCAGGTCTGGTTATTGTGTCAAATATTTTTCATCATTGTGTTATATGTATTTATTATTTTGTTTTACGTTTTAGATAATTTCGTGTTATTTTTGTCACTGTTTTTTATGTATTATATATAACATATGATGAAAAATATTTGACACAATGACCTGGCATTAGACAAAATGACCAAACCTGACATTACACAATGACCTGACATATTTGACACAATGACCAATATGACCAGACCTGACATTAGACACAATGACGAGCAAATTACACAATGAGCTGGAAAACGTAATTTTTTCGTTTTTGTATATAACGACAATATACTCGTTTTAAAGATTAAAAAACGCTCGTTTTCGTCATTGTGTTTTACGTTTTAGATAATTTCGTGTTATTTTTGACATTACACACTGACCGGACCTGACATTATTGTGTAATGTCATATCTGGTAATTGTGTCTAATGTCAGGTCAATGTGTCAAATATTTTTCATCACTATGTTATATATAATGTAGAGTAAATTACAAATACAGTCTTTTATGTTTATACCATTTTTCAGATAGTGTCCTTTAACCCAAAAATTATCAGAGATCGTCCTTTATGTTTACAAATCTTACACGTTACGTCCTTTAGCCCTAACCCAGTTAAATTTCTCAGTTAAGTTTGAACATTTTTGTTAAAGTAAGGGCATTTTAGTCTTTTCACATATAGGGGTTAATTGTGTAATTTACTTAACTAATATAGGGACTATATTTGTAATTTGACCAGCTTCTTCCCTACCCTAGATGAGATCAAGCACCTGCACATATGAGAAAGGGGGTTAGGGTTTGAAACCCTCACCGTTGCCATCTCTAGCATTCCTTCCCCCTGCCACCACCAGCCACCTCGTACTACCACCGCCACCTGCAAAATCGTCATCTTCCACCGTCACCTGCAAAATCCTAACCACCCACCACAACCATCACCATCGCTCACCCCCTTCCCATCATTATCCAACCATCATCGATCCACCACCACCATTTTCATTGATCACCATCATTACCCTCATTCGAAGACATAACAAGAGGAGAAAAGGGTGTTAGGGTTTGAAACCCTCACCGTCGAACTAACCAATAAACCCACTCTGATTTCTCGCCTCTCTCCGAGATGAACGACGGTGCCCGTTGCCCTCTTTTCTTGTCAGTGGTGTTCAACGATCTGGTTAGTGTAGTGTTCATCGCAGCCTTGATTTGCAGAGAGAGGTGTCGATTTGATGGGATATGTGATGCGTGGATGAACAAGGAGAATGTCTCAGACTGTGGTTATTGTAGGTGATGGAGCGGTGGTGTTTGCCGGAGATGGAGCGATGGTGTTGGCCGGTGATGAGGCGATGGTTTAGTAGAGAGAGAGTGAGATAAAAGATATGAAAGAGTGTATATGTGTGTGTGTGTGTTTCAGGTGAAGAGCAGAGATTAAGGAAGAAGTGGGGACTGGAAGTATGGTTGGAGTGGTCAAATTACAAATATAGTCCCTATATTAGTTTCAGTAAATTACACAATTAGCCCCTATATGTGAAAAGACAAAAATGCCCTTACTTTTAACAAAAATGATCAAATTTAACTGAGAAATTTAACTGGGTTAGGGTAAAAGGACGTAACGTACAAGATTTGTAAACATAAAGGACGATCTCTGATAATTTTTGGGTTAAAGGACACTATCTGAAAAAGAGTACAAACATAAAGGACGATATTTGTAATTTACTCTATAAAACAGTGACAAAAATAACACGAAGTTATCTAAAACGTAAAACACAATGATAAATACATATAACACAATGATGAAAAATATTTGATATAATGACCAGACCTGACATTACACATTGACCTGACATTAGAAAAAGTAAATGTCTCTACTACCTTCCGCATAATTTTATTTACGAATGGATATAAATTCTATTCAAAACCGAGCCAGGTAAAAATTGGGTTTCCTTTTATAACTTTGGGTATATAATATTTTATAAAACTATGAATATACCGTTGCGACATTCTTATTTTTTCCTATATTTTGACATGAATTTTATTCAAAACCGAGCCACCGCAATGCGTGTGCATAACCCGCTATAAACAGTGGCCTTTCCGCTGCTTTTCAGCACGTGTACATTCTATTTAAATAACTCCCTTTACAGAAAAGTTGGTTTTTTACTTTTTTCAACATTCTCGGTTTTGTTTAAATTAAGGTGATTTGGAACTTAATAACAAAAGGAAGTTTGGTCCAATGGCATTCGTGCAGTTGTGTAATTAATCATGCGTGCATTCGATCCCCCTGTGAACAATGGCCTTTCCACTTTTTTCAGCCACATGTACATTCTATTTAAATAACTCTCCTTACAGATAATTTGAGTTTTTTTTTCATCATTCTCGGTTTAGTTTAAATTGAGGTGCTTTGAAACTTAACAACAAAAAGAAGCTTAGGGCTGTTTGATAGCCTCTTAATGATTCCATTAAAAGGCTACATCTGAATCGGTCAGAGGTAGGGGGTGTTTGTTTCAGATTTTGCCAGACTCTTAATAGTTCATCCAACCTCTTAATGGTTCAGCACAGAAACCATGTTGAACTATTCAGAGCTCTTAATGGTTCAACTTTTAATGAACTAAACAACCCCTTAATCCAATAATATTCATGCAGTTGTGTCACTAAACAGGCGCGTGTTCGATCCCGATGCCCCCTTCCTTGGCCGACTCAGTTGGTTTTTAGGTTTTTGTTGAGTTTTTTCTTTCTTCAATTTTTTTTATTTTAGTTTTTATTTGCATTATTTTTTGCCTGAGGTTTTTTTACTCTTTTTATATATATAATGTATTCTTAAATTTCGAATATAACGTTAAATATAATATACTTTTACCTCTTTTGTTTTTAAATTCGCTTTCGCGACGTGTTTATTTTTATATACATTTTCATATAAATTTCGACCGCCATAGAGCGCCGGTTTAACCTGCTAATTTATTATTAAAGCTATTGTACGCATTGTAGTAGCGACCAATGTTATACTAGCAATAACAAAAGTTGATCGCTAACATGACTTACTGAGAAATTTAAAGGTGATCACTACCTGAACGGTAAGAACATCAAAAGATGATCACTTCCTTGAAAGTGAGAAATTAAGTCGTGATCTCTTCCAAAATGTAACAGGGGAGAAGTCAATGTGATCTCTACCTAGTTAGAGGGAAGTCATGGTGATCTCTACCTCATTAGAGATAATTTGTGGTGATCTTTACCATCTTAGATTATACATTGTTAATCTCTATCGGTTTAGAGAGAAGATAGTGAAAAACAACTCTTTGTGGATTGTCAATGAGTGGACGCAAATTAATTTGTTAACATGTAAGGCCCCAAACCCGGGAGGCCTGTAATATCCCGAAATAATAACGAGAGCAGGTGTCACACCCCAACCGACGGCGGATTATACGTCGGGGCGGACGCGTTTATTCAATAGCACAAGGTTGACTATTAAAGTTTTGATATTTCATTAATGAATAATTTAAGATTCAATACAAGGAAGAATAATACGAATACAACATTTAATTTAAGTAGTCTAGGTCCAAAGCATCCTATGTGATCACGAATAAGTCTCATGATGTAAACCTGAAACATGTGAAAGAATCTGTCAACTATAAAATAGTTGGTGAGATACAAAGGTTTTGACACAGTTTATCAAGTATTTGAAAAGAATTACAATTCACTATGATTTGTGTATTCTATAATGTAAGTATGAGAAAACAAGCATGTTAGACATTGTGCACTTCAACCCTCCAACCAAGTTTAGGCATAACCCGCAGGTTACCCTTATAAGTCTCAAGTTTAAAGTTTAATGTAGTAACAAACACCAAGGGCTCCCCCCCGAAGGGGTCAATCAATCAAGGTGGATTGGTCAAATGCAATAGATCTATCATTGTTACTATCGGCTTGATCAAAGCTAATGAATGTGCTAGTTTTAAGTTTAATCTAAGCATACAAGTCTCAAGTTTAACATAAGAATAAACACGTAGTCATAGTTGTACAAGAATTGTATAAGTTTAAGAATTGTGAACATGTTTCACCCCAAAAGCATAAAAGGAAAAAGGGGCTAAGTATACTCACATGGATTGATGACGAGTATCCGATAAGAGTAAGTTTGCAAGACTTTGAGGGGGAATATCCTCACAATAAGCCTAAGAATATAAGTCTAAAGTTTCAAGTTTATTTCTATAAGTCTAAGACAAAGGATCTATGATTTCAAGATTCGACTAGGGTTCCAAATTGGAGACGTAAATGATTTGTGTTTATGAAATTTAAATCAAGTTTATAATAAAGGTTTTGATACAAGACTTGAATATCAAAGTTTAATAAGTTTATAGTTTAGAATAACTATTAATTAAATTAATTATTTAACAAGTCTCACAATTATTAATTACACAAACTCGGTGGTAATAATCTAAGATAGTTTCCGAAGTATTTATAAATTAATAACTCAAGTGTAAGACTAAATAATTATTTAAAGAGTACGTAACTATTAAAGATTAATAAAGGATTATAAGAATAAATAATGATTAAGGTTTTATAATAATCATTTTAAGAATACATAATTATTAAAGATAAATAACTATCTACAAGGACAAATATTTATCTAATTGGAAATAATCAATATAAATCATTTTAGGATTCATTAAAGCATTTAAGTAATTATTAAATTATCTTGTAGTTAAATAATTTTTAAAATTGTGTTTATAAGTTCCAATAGTATGTTTAAATAGGAATTCTTTTAAAGTTTATATTTTTGTTTGTAGTTTAAATAAAACTATAAACTTGTAAGGGTTTCAAACAATGTTTCTTTTAAGTTTTAAATAAAGTTTATAATCATTGAGAAAGAATAAAGTTTAATTATTCTTCTTGTTTCATATTTATATAAACATTATAAGTTTCTGTTTTCTAAATAACCATGAAAGTTTTTATAAAGCTTATAAGTGTTTTTATAGTTTTCAAGTGTTTAAAACTATTTTTAAGGAGTTTATTATTATAAGTTTTAACTAATTTTAATTAATTAAAAATATCACAGAATATAAAAAGTGTAATTAAAAATCGAATTCAAGTTTATAAAAGTATCACATAATTTATAAAAATTATTAAAAGTATTAAAACTTGTTTTAAAAGGCTGCAAAAATAAAAGGAAGCAAAACCGGTTTACCCGGCTCGAACTCGGGTCAGGGACCGGGTCGCAAACCATACACACAACACTAACCAATCCGGCTACGGCTCATTAGTGTATAAACTGAAAAGGAATTGTTTTTAAACAGAAGCTCGAAGCATTTCCCCCTTTTCCTTATGAACCCTAGAACGAAATCCTCTAAATTCGACCTGTTAATCCCTCTGTCTTGGATAATTGACAGAGGGCAAACAATGCTAGAATGGAAACGAGATGATTGGACTCAAGAATTACCTTAATCGGTTTCGAATCGGAGGAGAACGGGCTGACTTCTGGGTCGACTGCTACGGGAATTTAACGGCGAATTTGGATGTGATGTAATGGAATGGAGGTATGAGAGAGCTGGAGTGTGGTGTTGCCAACGGGTTCTAACCGGTATTTGTAGTTGATTTCAGCGTTTAATGCTTAGTTGGTTGGGGAGATGGCGGATAAACGGGACGGAATTGAATTCGACTCACGCGGTCATTATAGCCGAAATTGGGTTTCGGAATGACTTGGGTTTCGGTCGCATGCGGAAGGCGACGCCCGAGGTACAACGAACCTGGACGGAAAACGCGTTTTCGATGAGAGGGGATGAAAAACGGTCTCGGTGAGGTTCGAACCTGTGACCGGTCTGGGTCTTGGGGGTTTGATCAAATTACACAACAAGTCCCTGAAGTTTAAGAGTTTTATCTTTTCATGTGCAAACATGGGTTTGAGTTTTAAAATAGGTTCCAGCCTTTGGCAGTTTTAGTCCCCAGACTTTATGAAATAAATGGGTTTCTATAAAAATCAAATATGTAAAAATTTAATAAGTTTTCTCAAATGATTTTATCTTATAAATTTTTATAAGATTTGTTATAACTTTAAGTAGTTAACATAAATTTATATTATTTATAACTTTACAAAGTTTTAAGAATCTATATATATATATATATATATGTATATATAGATATATTCACACTTTCAAATAATTTCACATATACATATACATACATATATATGTTTCAATTATTTATTTAAAATTTATGCCTATTGTTTTAAGAAAATAATTTTAATATGAAATCGAGTTTTTATTTTGTAACACGTGCAAAAGATAGGTCAGAAAATCTCGGACATTACAGCAGGGTTAAATCAACAATTTAAAACAAAAAGAATGTAAAGAGTGGAATGGGCTTCGGCTCGACCCCAATGGGCCGGAGGGAGCCCATGTATAAAAGGAACACAACAGCTCTCCCTCCCCACTCCATCCTCATTCCTACGCAAGTTTCTAGAGAGAGAAAGAGGTCTCGGGTTTAGAGAGAGAAAGTAAGGGAAACGACTCAAGAGCTCGGGGATCGATTGTCATCACCTCTGGATCGTCTAGCATCGAAAAGGGGACGAAAACAGGTAACCATCGAGCCTAAATCTAAGTTTTTATTAATTTCTGGTTTTAGTTTAAAATCACATAAATGTACGATTTTTACGTATAGAATACAAAACAAACCACATATTTAAGCTCATGGATGAAAATAGAACATTTTGAACGTAAAAAGTTAAAGGTTGGAATACCTTGAAAACAGCCGACCAGATCTGGGGTTTTGATTGGGGAAGAAGGTCGCGCAGGCGGACTTAACAAGTTCGCCTGGAACCGTTTTGAGCGATTTATCATGTTCGCTGACCCATGTTCGCCCAAAGAAACTAACCGGTGAACTTACCTAAGTTCGCCTAGTCTCAATGGAAGCGAACTTACTAAGTTCGCCTAAGCCCAAAATGGCGAACTTACTTAAGTTCGCCTAACCCTTAGGATAGAAACGTGTAGTGTCGTTTAGATACATTATCTTATCTTGTATGACTTGATTATACAGATTGTGTGTGACCTTAGTGACGCTCTTTAACCAGCTAAGTATACTTCAGGAACTTTTCATCTGGTGAGTTCTATGTGCTCCCTTATATGTTACATGCAAATCATTTTAAATGTTTTGGGGCTGAAGTGTATACACTAAATGAATGATTGTTATGAATGCCAATGTGAACATACGTGATATAACTATGAATGCTAATATGATCATATGTGATATATGAAGAACGAATAATGAACAAATAATGAAGCGTATGTATACAATGAATGAATGAACGAAAGGCATAACGTAAATGAATGAGACCTTGCTTTATATTTTATATATTGCATGTTATGAATGTATGTAAATGTTATGGACGCTTCGATGATAACGACTACTTCGATAGACGGACGACCACGTGACTATTTTGCAACCGGGATATATACGTACCTTCATCAGCTAGGACGTTTAAAAGGGCATTAACGGACGGTCACATTCATTGCCCAAAAGATAAAAAGGCAGAACGGTTGCATAGATAATAGTTCACGTGGGAAACGGATGCCTTCGGGTAGACGGGCGAATATACGGACTACGACGGTAGTACGGTAAGACGGACGACCGAAGGTTTGCTGGACGGTATAGCATGACGGACGACCAAAGGTTTGCCGAATGTCATGCAGGACGGACTACGGTGGTAGGACGAGCGTCTGTCTTTGTGACTTGCGCAAATCAATTTTGGGCTGATCACCCTTATGTTTATGACCAATGAATGTTTAAGAAATGTAAAGGTGAATACATATATGTACATACGCGCATATGAATGATAAATGGAGGCAAAGTGTAAACGTGTATTTATATATTTAGGTATTTATATATATATATATATATATATATATATTTATAAAGAATTAATGTTTATACCTAATTTCTTTAAACTAGAACTCACCAGCGTTAACTGACTTTTAGTATACATTTCAGATAACAAGAAGAAGGGTCGTGCTAAGGCGTAAAGGCTACCTGACCCAGACTGACATCCCATCTTATTTAAATAACGTGTCAAGACAATTCCTTTTATGTTAAAACTTCCGCTGTTATGTAATTGAATGATGTTTTGCTTCCGTTACTCTTGAATGTTTTAATTTAAATTCAGTATTGATGACTATGTTTATGAGTAAATCCAACAAGTGAGGTCACACGGTAAAGGAGCCTTACAAGGCCTCACTTATTGGATTTAACATCAACACATAGCTCTTAAACATAAGACATTCACAATCACAGCGGAAACGATTTAAAACATTAACATAAGCAACATAATACATAACATGTCTGAAACATACTTGTCTGATACGGATTTAACCTGTCTTAAAACATAATAAACTTTAAACATAAATGGGATGCTAGACTCAGATCTTTAGGTAACTCTCCTCGTTAAGCCAAGCATCCACTTCCATCTACTGCCACCTACACTTAACTGATGTGCATACTAAAAATCAGCAACACTGAGTGAGTTCTAACGTTTACATAAAACATTGATACATATAATATAAAAGAAGAATGGTTTTTGCTTGGACATAACTCTTGATTCCATTAAGGCAAAAACTTTACGTACTGTAACTTTTAAGTCACTCATTAATCATCTTTATTGTAACTTATCTGTAACTTTCAATTTCTTTCCATATTGCCCCAATGTCTCAAGTCCAAAGGCCGACGAATAAGGGAAGATTACACGATGCATCACCGTAACTTTTGTAATAGTCCTGACTCGGGCCAGGACGTTGTCATCATACCGTCAATTCCATAAGTATCTACAGTGTATCCTAAGGCACTTTACCTCTAGGATTCACTACTCACTATGTCTCCTACGACTCTTTGCCCCTAGGAAGATATCAGTACAAACAACTCAGCACAAAAGCAACTCAGCACAAAGTGACTCAGCACAAAGCAACCCTATGAGTAACCGTCATTACTCCTTATCACTAAGAACTAGTTTATCAACCGTTAACGAACCGCATAGGTTCTTATAGAGGGGCATAGCCATAACTAACTTTCTATACATAGTAACATCTGTCCCCGAAGGAACCGTAGCTTAACTTGGTACTTATTCTCGAAGGAAACTTTATCTTTACTTTTTTTTTGTTAATGAAATGACTTTCTTTAAAACTTTACCTTCATTTTTTTAAAAACATCTTTACTGTTCGTACACATTTCATAAATATCATTCATAAAAACTTTCTTCTGCCTCTTTTAAATTTTTCTATAAATCATGACTTTCGTCATCGTTTATTAATATAAAATATGTAATAAACACTTTAAACTAAGTATGCACACCACCCCTAAAGCAGGCAAAAAGGGGATTATAACTCACCTGGTATCTTAGCTATAACATTCTACCGAAATCTCACTCAATCTGGGTAAACACAATAGTTTAAAGTATATCAGACTTTACCCGACACTAAACGGTTTCTCTACTTTTGGCCAGGCGAACATAGGGTAAGTTCGCCTCCCACAGACTCAACGAACTTATTGAGCGAACTTAGCAGTTTTGCTAGATTGCACCTAGCGAACTTGTCAGGCGAACCTGATAGCTTCGCTAGACATTACCTAGCGAGTTCGCTAGCCTCAAGCCCGGCGAACTTAGTAAGTTCGCCTACGGGCTTCATCTTCTCCAAACAAACCCTAATCTGCATGCTATGGTAGCTAAGGCTCAAACCCATCAAGACTCGAACTTTTTACATCCAAAACTTGTGTTTAATACTCGTGATGCTAGATCCAAGATTTATTGTGTTTCAAACCTAAAAATCTAACCTTTTGATTCGAAAACCATAAAAACCCATAACTTTCTAAAAATTCAGATTCGGGAGAGATCATCACATGTAGGCGACTCCTTTCAGTTGCTAAGCGACCCTGAGACGTATACCAACAATCCTATAAGCTCAAATCCGTAAACCGGGACTCTCTCTCTCTCTCTCTCTCTCAACTTGCGAGAATGGCAATGGTGTGGGAGTGGGGCTAGAAATCAAGGGTTTTAAGGGGCCCAACTCTCCCTCCTTTTCGGCCCATGCGCCCAAGCCTAAGCCCGTTCTCCCTATTCTTGTTTAGTTTTAATTCTCGTTGACTATTCCGTGTTCTAAAACTTGAAATGTTACATAACACCCACTCGAACCATTATAAATTCTTGTGTTTGTTTGGTGATATCTCTCAAACTCTTGCATTTGTATCTTTTTTTTTCACTCATAAATATTTTATGAGATATATTTCATAATAAACAAAGTGTTTTTGAAAAAGTGGCCATTAAATAAAAAGAATCTTTTAATCCCCTCTAGGCTCTACATTTGGTATAGTTACTATAATCTTTTTCTGAGTTTTATAAACACCAAATTAAGATCCATATGGAATCAAATAAGAATTCTAGATGGGTTGGTAATTGAGAACTCTACCCATGTTGTAACAACCGGTAATTTACCACATAATTATTTAAATATAATTATACAAAAATTATGCTTATTAGACTAAATTTAATTAATTAGGTCTAACCCGGTTCAGTAGAGTCCAACCCACACACAAATACACAGGAAATATTAGAGATTTTCGGGACACATTGAACCTCGTATCGCGTTGGTGATAAACTAGAAATATTTAAACATCTCGAAACGTTCTCTTATATTTTTTTAATAATAGAGAGTACCCACCCGGATAAAACCTAAACATATGACAACGGACTCGTGTTTTATCCAAACTACTAAACGTATATTATTTTATTATACCCGACCCGTACCCTACCAATCACGTAACGACTATTAAAATCGGGTTACATTTAGCGGGAATTATACCGAACTTGGACTAGCGGGAACCACTCCACACCCTACCTCTACTACCCCCTACCCCTACCCCCTAACCCCACGTGGCTAATACCACTCGGCCGAACCCACGCCCACAATATGGCACACCATGTCTAGGATTTGATGTGGGACTTGTCAAGCATGCTTTCTTAAAACACAACACCCATTGTGTATTACCCACATTTGATCCTATAAATAGCCCCATGCACTCCTCCCTTCAAACCACACCTCAAACACTTGCTCCTCTCATCCGAAACCAACACCACCAAGTTCCACTCCCTTCCCCTTCGGCTCAATAACAACAGCTATATATAGCACCACACCGCTTTCCCTTTCTTCCTTTGTGACTCACGGCAACAACTACAAACCCATATCCACTCCTTCTCGGCTAGCCACATCCCGACCACCCCTTCCATTTTCCTTCCTTTTTCTCGGTTCCATTCCATAACTCCACCACCACCGTGGACTACTACCACCCTCACCACCCGCCACCTTCACCACTGCTCTCCCTCGGCTTACAAACGCAGCAGCAACACCAACGTAACCACCACCACATGCCCGTCCCAACCCTCGACAGCCCCACCTCAGTCCCCGTAACCACCGCCGTACACCGCTTCCACCCGTCGTAGCCTCTGCCACCTTTTACGGGTTCTTAATTTCGGGACAAAAAACCGATTCTTTCGGGTCACCCTTTCTTGCCTACGGTCACCACATTACGTTCGCGTGAAGCCCACGGATCATTTCGGGAACTTACGGAGTCATACGGGACGTTTCGGAAGGGAATCGGACCTCGCGTATTCACCGTCACCTTCTCCCGACTATTTACGTGAGATTTCGACTCGTTTATTTTAACGTTAGTATAGTTGGTGATATATTAGGTTATAACCGAGATTATAATTTAAATAACGACTTTTAAACGTATCGGAGACGAATCGTGTTTTAGATGTATAAAAGACGGGTTTTTAAAATAATAAATAACGAATAAAAAGCGTAGGTTAAAAACCCTATTTTCATCTTAATAAAATAAATGATTAATTTATTTTATAAAAACGCATTTTTATGGTAAATATAACTATAAATAAATTTTGCATAAAAAGGGAGATTTTTATAAAAATACAACCATATGACAAATATATAACGATCATAGTTATATATACTTTTAATACATAGATATACATGTGCGTAGACTATTGGGTTGAAAAGAAATATAATTATTTTTAAACATATTAACCCATTTTCATCAATGTATATATATAACATATAATTACAAGAAATAATTTGTATATATACACATGGACATTAAGAGTTTGAATAATAAAATAATATAATTATTATTTTATGACAACTTATTTGAGGATTTATTTTGATAAATATATATATTACATATATTTATTGTAAGGATCAATTTACACAAAGTTTTGGATAAACAAAGACTGATTCACAATATTTATTAAAGAGTTTAATAAATATAATAAACTTGAACAACAAGTCGTATCACCAGCGGCGATCGGGTCGGACCCTTGTAGATTATTACAAGGCAAGGGTCGAGACTTCCGGATATTGGTCAGGTGACCAATCCACACTTAAACCATCTTATAGGACCTAAGGTGTCTTAAATAATTTAGGGCACGGATAGGTCAGGCAATTGTTGGACTTACTGCTCATCTCATCACTCATCACCTTGACAGATAAGGTGAGTCTTCACGGCCCCATTTTACTATGATTTAAATGATTTTTAAACATACGGGGGAGAATACATATCTCATATTTGGATACGAGTACATACACTGATTGTTGCATGAGTTTCTTACTGTCATACTAAGTCCCCGGGAATACTATAACCGTTAGCTAGTTTAGACGTGGAACGCATGAATAGATCTATTTGGGTTGACACCCCCACCCGTGGTTAGTCGCGCTAACCTAGACTGGAGGTCTAAGCGGGTGCATACTGTCCATTCTCATACTCACAATGTTGCATGACAGAACATTGGGCGGGGCACATCGGTTACTCAGTCAAATGATGGGTACCTCATACATAAACGTCAAGTGTCGGTTATGATAGCTCATGGTAACATGTTCATACATAAGTATTGTTTGATTAACAATGCTTAACTCATACTGAAATCTCGTAGTCCAACGGAATCATATTTTACTGTTTACTTAAACCTGTGAACTCACCAACTTTATGTTGACATTTTAGCATGTATTTCTCAGGTAACTAGAATCATGGTGCATGGGCACGCACGTAGAACATCTTATGGAGACATCCCGGAATAACCGAGGGACGTCTAGGTCTTAGCCGACAAACTCGTTGTATGAAAAGCCGTGCACTTTGGTTTTAAGTGCGGTACTTCACATGTAACGTCTTAGTGACAATTTATGTAACAACTTAGAATCTTTGATTATGAATGTTATTAGAAGTCATTCAATGTAATCAAAGGCTATGAACACCGTGGATCATCACGCCCCATGTTTCCGCCCTAGGCGGGGTGTGACAGATTGGTATCAGAGCCTTGGTTATAGCGAACTAGGTTGCATTAGTGGGCCTAGACTATAACCTTAAGCTCGAACTCCTGGAACTTCAGGAAACACATTATAGGAAAAACTAGAATGATTATGTAAGTAAATTTACACTTACGGGTGCGCAACGTAAGGGTAAATTTAAATACACAAGATTTCTGGATGATCCTGTCGTGTAAGCTACATCTAAGATTTGACAGTCGGTACAAGTTAGTAAATCATAAGAAGTTGAGCGCATTGCATATCATACCAGGCATTTAGACCTGACCTATAGGAACCATAGGTATATGTGTAGTATACCTACATACTTATATACATAACGTATCTACCTATGTTATGTCATCACAACTTCGCAAGTAACCCTCTTCTTAAGACACAACGAGGAAGAAACATCAGAACTCTTCGGTAACAGTTCCTTTCCCGATAGTAGTAGGAATCAAACTCTTACTCCTAACTCTCTATACTGGAAAGGAGAATGCAATTGGAAGTCATGCTAGTGAAGCAGACAAGGTTTATATGGTAAACCATCACACCATCCCAACGCGTCTTTGATAAGACAACACTACCACCATAGTTTCATACGTGGAACGGAAATGGTGACACATTTGGAAATACACACAAGTTGTACTCATCTCTACTATCATCGGGAAATGATGGAGCGCACGATCGACAAGAAGGACATGATCGACCAGGAGTTATTAGGCAACTCGAGAGATGGTCGTTAAACAGGAAAACGAGACACATAATGGGTTAAGGACTTGGTCCTGTACAACCTTGTGGCCCGGAGCAGTGCTATATGCTGTCGGGATTAGCATGGACACTCGGCGAACGAAGTCCATATTCTCTCTGTCCTAGCCTATCTATACGCCAGACATACATAATTAGGCTTGTGCCTATCCTATTACACCCTATTGAGTCTAGACATTAGGGTTACACTTCCATTTTCCATTCGACTATGTTGATAGTCTTATGCCGTGGTTACCCGAGAAACCTTGTACTAGACTAGTCACATTGACAGTTGAAAGCAGTGAAGCAAAGGATCTTCAAAGTACTAACGAGAGTATAATAGACTTAAATCTATTACTACCTCATCCCCGTGCTCAGTACAACAAGAGCACCAGTACGTTGACATACCTAGAGAATATGTCACCCCTCCTCAAGGAGCAAATGAACCTGACCCGGAGGACGAGTTGTCATCCGTGGATCCACTCGTCATACAAAGAATGATAGATGAGCTTGTTACCCTTAGTACACAAATCGTCGAAGCCATCCGAAATACCGGAACAACAGCAAATGGTGACTAGTAAAACCCCGTACTCATACATACGAGAAAGTATATCCCTATGGAACCCTTCTATCCTACAAACCAAAGGACTTTCATGGAATGAAAGGACTCACTAAAACCCCCCAAATAGGTAAGATACGATTATCAACATCAGTGGATGTTCTAACAACCAACAAGTGACGTACACTACCCATTCGTTTCAAGGTGAAGCATTAGCATGAAGGAATGCTCAAGTACAAACTCGAGGCAGCATTATCGTAAACATGATGCCTTGGGATGAGTTCAATACTCTACTCATTGAAGGATACTACCTTGAGAGTGGACTGCAGCCGGAGTTATGGAATCTAGCCTTGATTGATGACGAACATCAAGCATACTCAAACCGATTCCACGAACTAATAAGTCTACCACCATCAATGATGACCTCGAAAACCAAGAAGGTCAACCAGTACATCATGGAACTAAATTCGCAGTATAGTCATGACTGTTGAATCTACCACTCTGGAAAATGTCGTTCTAAAGAAATGACCCTAACAAATGAGTTGTTGAAAACTAGCGCTTTAGTTAAGGATTGAGTAAGCGAAAAGGACTTGTCAATGAGAAGACAAGAAGCAAAAGACAACACATAATTACAGGACTGTTGTACACAAGATGAAACGATAGGCCATAGTTAAGATACAACGAATGCAACTATCGTCATTATAGGAATTGCACTAGCTATGATAGAAGGCAGAGCACAAGGAGGGACAGTGCAAGAGAGCATGCTTCGAGTGCAACAGCACCGATCATCTCCAGCACTTGTGCCCGAGGCTAAACCAGGAGCCATAGATTACCAACTAAGCTAGGAACAATAAACCACTAGCAAACATGAAGACTTGTGAATGTGAACAGTATCCTATGTTGGAGATTATTTACTAGGATTATAAACCTTAAGTACTTGAACCAATGATGGAACGAATGAGATGTTTAGCACTCTCAGTTTACACCTGAAATCATTGACATCAGAGTCAATAAATATATTCAACCAAGTTGAATTTTTTATCGATCAAGAATCTAGCAGCCTAAAGGATACCCACGATTGTCAAACTAAGGATTGACAAACCCAGGAGAAGAATCAATTTATAAAGACTCCGGAATGCTTGAGAAAACAGAGTCAAGCTTTATAAGCCTTTATGACTAAGTAGTGACTCAAGGAAAGATTATTTGTTTAAACTTTAGAGAAAGCGTTAGCCACCGAGGATGACACAAGTTGACAAGAAAAGAACCGGTACCCTCTCTCAAGAGTCGAAAATTAGTAGATCGACTTTGAGGATCGAATTAGATCAACCTTAAGCCAAGATGCCATCAATTGAGAATTCAGTGGAACGACTTAATGAAGACAGTCCTTAGGACTCGATATTGAAACTACAAAATTCTAGTGACGCTTGAATTAATCAACTTACTTACAATGATTACATACTTTAAGGAATCAAGTTGTAAACCCTATTTGGATAAGTCAATGACATCTCAAACTATTCAAGACGGGAAGATCTTGAACGCCTTCATAAATTAGTCTTAGAAGTTTTTGCATGGGAGAAATTTTGCGCTAAAATTCTCTAAAGGCGAACCTCGACTTTAGGAAATACATTTTCTTAGTATAGGAACGAGAAACATTCACGTAAAGCCATGAAAATGGTGGAAAACCTTTAAGACACCCACGGAGAATTAAAAATTTCTTGATTTTGTTGGCTTATAACGATAATACAGGGGAAATTTTCAGAGTTTAGGCATCACTGAAAGTGATTAAATCAAGAGATAGCATTTCAGCTTACTAATATAGGGGTGATCTCATACACAAGATTTACCTCCTCCCAACGAAAAACAACCAACTACATCGCGTGATAAGACGCATCACATATGTGCTAAGATAAAAAGGCAATGACATTGCATTTGTGTTTCGTCAAGTCATAGTAAGAGAACAACACTACCTTTAGTTGAAAAAGTTAGAGCCATAGCATTACACAATCGAGATTTAGGGACATTGTTGAATGTCTCATTATCACCGACCACGAAGATCTCTGATATGGATCCGAGTAGGAAATACTCATTTCGCGTCATAGTACAAAAGGAAAAATTATTCTGAAAATATGAAGAGGAAATTCATTATCATATGGAATAAAACCAATAAAGTACCTAACGCATTAAGCAGTTAGGGAAATAGTCAAACACCATCAAAGGACATGCGTTAGAAATATTAATCCTAAAAGATGAATGCATCGAAGGAACAACAAATGATACTAAGAATAGATTCTTGGTGGAGAAGAATCAAAATGGAGACCTAGGTACTCAAGTTCTTTAATTCAAGATCAGGACATGGATTCATGTCACGAACATTATAAGAAAAATCAAGTTTGATTATAGCTCGAGTCTAAGTACTTCGCACCTGTAGGAACGGACGAAAAGTACAAAGACTTTAAGGAATTCTACTAAGTATAAAGAAATGAATTGCTTTATACGTCGAGATTTGCATAACCAGTGCTGAAAGCACATCAAAACATCAGAAACCATGTGGGTTATCATGAATCAATTAACCAGAAGTCGGTACACTATCGTCTTACATGAAAGATTTCAAAACTAGGAGAGTCGACTAGACTGTATGTCAAGGTATTAGCTAGACCTAAAGTACGTAATCGTTATCTCTGATAATGATAAACATCTTACTTTCGAGAGATGTAAGAAAGTCATAAGAGCACCCTTGTGAGTGAGCATCCCTAAATATTCTCTGACCAGTGGTCAAAGAGAAATCCAAACCATTAAGGATACACATAGGACTTATGAGGTTTATTTTGATAGGAGATAGAATACTCAGCTACCCCGAAATGGAATATCATACGATGGCGAATTGCACACTATACGAAATTATATTAACAAAAACGACAATCCTCACATAATGAACTAAATTAGAAATAGCCAACTTCACAGCCCAGGAACCACTTAAGAGTTGATTTATGAAAAACCTGGAATATGAGACACGGTAGTTAGATAGATCATACTGACTACCATAAGGAAACCTCTGTAAATGACAAGATTCTATCATAAGGTATCATCAAAGAGAGTATAGTCTTTTCGTCAAGAACGAGAAACCGCCTTAGGATACGTTGGAACAATTAAGATTCTGGATAGAATCGGTTCTGTGGCATATCAACTCAAGATTGCCTCAGGAAACTCGACAACCTGCATGACGTAAATTATACATAGTGCAAGGAACGATTGTCTAAAGACTCGTTACCTATACTATTAAAGGAAATTCACTTCAACGAACAGTTTCACATTGACAATGAAGTCAATAATAGCTCTTAAGTCATTAAGGGAATTAATGTATTAAAAACACGAATTTCAGAAGTAAGAACGCAAACCCTGGGAATTCCAAGTTGGAGAAAACGTACTATTAAAAGTCTTGCCTTGGAAAGGGGTCATTAGATTTGGGAAACAAGGTAAACTCAATCCCCGATACATCAGACCTTTTGAATAGGTCCTATGGCTTACCAATTTAAGCCACCCCAACAACTCAGTAGTGTACACGACACAATCCATGTGAAGTGCTTATTAGATTAAACCCTTGTTATACCACCTAAGGAGATTCACATCAACAACAAACTCCACTTAGTGAAACAACCAGTAGAGATCATGGATCTGGAAATCAAGAAACAGAAATGAGGTTATATTCCCATAGTGAAATTCTGATGGAACTCTAAACGAGAACCAGAATTCGCCTCGATACACAAAGATCAGATGAAACTTAAGTATCCCCAGTTGTTCAACAATACACCAGTGGCAGACAACGCCAACTCAATTTCGGGACGAAATTCTTCTAACTAGGGGAGGATGTAACAACTGGTAATTTACCACATAATTATTTAAATATAATTATACAAAAATTATGCTTATTAGACTAAATTTAATTAATTAGGTCTAACCCGGTTCAGTAGAGTCCAACCCACACACAAATACACAGGAAATATTAGAGATTTTCGGGACACATTGAACCTCGTATCGCGTTGGTGATAAACTAGAAATATTTAAACATCTCGAAACGTTCTCTTATATTTTTTTAATAATAGAGAGTACCCACCCGGATAAAACCTAAACATATGACAACGGACTCGTGTTTTATCCAAACTACTAAACGTATATTATTTTATTATACCCGACCCGTACCCTACCAATCACGTAACGACTATTAAAATCGGGTTACATTTAGCGGGAATTATACCGAACTTGGACTAGCGGGAACCACTCCACACCCTACCTCTACTACCCCCTACCCCTACCCCCTAACCCCACGTGGCTAATACCACTCGGCCGAACCCACGCCCACAATATGGCACACCATGTCTAGGATTTGATGTGGGACTTGTCAAGCATGCTTTCTTAAAACACAACACCCATTGTGTATTACCCACATTTGATCCTATAAATAGCCCCATGCACTCCTCCCTTCAAACCACACCTCAAACACTTGCTCCTCTCATCCGAAACCAACACCACCAAGTTCCACTCCCTTCCCCTTCGGCTCAATAACAACAGCTATATATAGCACCACACCGCTTTCCCTTTCTTCCTTTGTGACTCACGGCAACAACTACAAACCCATATCCACTCCTTCTCGGCTAGCCACATCCCGACCACCCCTTCCATTTTCCTTCCTTTTTCTCGGTTCCATTCCATAACTCCACCACCACCGTGGACTACTACCACCCTCACCACCCGCCACCTTCACCACTGCTCTCCCTCGGCTTACAAACGCAGCAGCAACACCAACGTAACCACCACCACATGCCCGTCCCAACCCTCGACAGCCCCACCTCAGTCCCCGTAACCACCGCCGTACACCGCTTCCACCCGTCGTAGCCTTTGCCACCTTTTACGGGTTCTTAATTTCGGGACAAAAACCGATTCTTTCGGGTCACCGTTTCTTGCCTACGGTCACCACATTACGTTCGCGTGAAGCCCACGGATCATTTCGGGAACTTACGGAGTCATACGGGACGTTTCGGAAGGGAATCGGACCTCGCGTATTCACCGTCACCTTCTCCCGACTATTTACGTGAGATTTCGACTCGTTTATTTTAACGTTAGTATAGTTGGTGATATATTAGGTTATAACCGAGATTATAATTTAAATAACGACTTTTAAACGTATCGGAGACGAATCGTGTTTTAGATGTATAAAAGACGGGTTTTTAAAATAATAAATAACGAATAAAAAGCGTAGGTTAAAAACCCTATTTTCATCTTAATAAAATAAATGATTAATTTATTTTATAAAAACGCATTTTTATGGTAAATATAACTATAAATAAATTTTGCATAAAAAGGGAGATTTTTATAAAAATACAACCATATGACAAATATATAACGATCATAGTTATATATACTTTTAATACATAGATATACATGTGCGTAGACTATTGGGTTGAAAAGAAATATAATTATTTTTAAACATATTAACCCATTTTCATCAATGTATATATATAACATATAATTACAAGAAATAATTTGTATATATACACATGGACATTAAGAGTTTGAATAATAAAATAATATAATTATTATTTTATGACAACTTATTTGAGGATTTATTTTGATAAATATATATATTACATATATTTATTGTAAGGATCAATTTACACAAAGTTTTGGATAAACAAAGACTTATTCACAATATTTATTAAAGAGTTTAATAAATATAATAAACTTGAACAACAAGTCGTATCACCAGCGGCGATCGGGTCGGACCCTTGTAGATTATTACAAGGCAAGGGTCGAGACTTTCGGATATTGGTCAGGTGACCAATCCACACTTAAACCATCTTATAGGACCTAAGGTGTCTTAAATAATTTAGGGCACGGATAGGTCAGGCAATTGTTGGACTTACTGCTCATCTCATCACTCATCACCTTGACAGATAAGGTGAGTCTTCACGGCCCCATTTTACTATGATTTAAATGATTTTTAAACATACGGGGGAGAATACATATCTCATATTTGGATACGAGTACATACACTGATTGTTGCATGAGTTTCTTACTGTCATACTAAGTCCCCGGGAATACTATAACCGTTAGCTAGTTTAGACGTGGAACGCATGAATAGATCTATTTGGGTTGACACCCCCACCCGTGGTTAGTCGCGCTAACCTAGACTGGAGGTCTAAGCGGGTGCATACTGTCCATTCTCATACTCACAATGTTGCATGACAGAACATTGGGCGGGGCACATCGGTTACTCAGTCAAATGATGGGTACCTCATACATAAACGTCAAGTGTCGGTTATGGTAGCTCATGGTAACATGTTCATACATAAGTATTGTTTGATTAACAATGCTTAACTCATACTGAAATCTCGTAGTCCAACGGAATCATATTTTACTGTTTACTTAAACCTGTGAACTCACCAACTTTATGTTGACATTTTAGCATGTATTTCTCAGGTAACTAGAATCATGGTGCATGGGCACGCACGTAGAACATCTTATGGAGACATCCCGGAATAACCGAGGGACGTCTAGGTCTTAGCCGACAAACTCGTTGTATGAAAAGCCGTGCACTTTGGTTTTAAGTGCGGTACTTCACATGTAACGTCTTAGTGACAATTTATGTAACAACTTAGAATCTTTGATTATGAATGTTATTAGAAGTCATTCAATGTAATCAAAGGCTATGAACACCGTGGATCATCACGCCCCATGTTTCCGCCCTAGGCGGGGTGTGACAGATTGGTATCAGAGCCTTGGTTATAGCGAACTAGGTTGCATTAGTGGGCCTAGACTATAACCTTAAGCTCGAACTCCTGGAACTTCAGGAAACACATTATAGGAAAAACTAGAATGATTATGTAAGTAAATTTACACTTACGGGTGCGCAACGTAAGGGTAAATTTAAATACACAAGATTTCTGGATGATCCTGTCGTGTAAGCTACATCTAAGATTTGACAGTCGGTACAAGTTAGTAAATCATAAGAAGTTGAGCGCATTGCATATCATACCAGGCATTTAGACCTGACCTATAGGAACCATAGGTATATGTGTAGTATACCTACATACTTATATACATAACGTATCTACCTATGTTATGCCATCACAACTTCGCAAGTAACCCTCTTCTTAAGACACAATGAGGAAGAAACATCAGAACTCTTCGGTAACAGTTCCTTTCCCGATAGTAGTAGGAATCAAACTCTTACTCCTAACTCTCTATACTGGAAAGGAGAATGCAATTGGAAGTCATGCTAGTGAAGCAGACAAGGTTTATATGGTAAACCATCACACCATCCCAACGCGTCTTTGATAAGACAACACTACCACCATAGTTTCATACGTGGAACGGAAATGGTGACACATTTGGAAATACACACAAGTTGTACTCATCTCTACTATCATCGGGAAATGATGGAGCGCACGATCGACAAGAAGGACATGATCGACCAGGAGTTATTAGGCAACTCGAGAGATGGTCGTTAAACAGGAAAACGAGACACATAATGGGTTAAGGACTTGGTCCTGTACAACCTTGTGGCCCGGAGCAGTGCTATATGCTGTCGGGATTAGCATGGACACTCGGCGAACGAAGTCCATATTCTCTCTGTCCTAGCCTATCTATACGCCAGACATACATAATTAGGCTTGTGCCTATCCTATTACACCCTATTGAGTCTAGACATTAGGGTTACACTTCCATTTTCCATTCGACTATGTTGATAGTCTTATGCCGTGGTTACCCGAGAAACCTTGTACTAGACTAGTCACATTGACAGTTGAAAGCAGTGAAGCAAAGGATCTTCAAAGTACTAACGAGAGTATAATAGACTTAAATCTATTACTACCTCATCCCCGTGCTCAGTACAACAAGAGCACCAGTACGTTGACATACCTAGAGAATATGTCACCCCTCCTCAAGGAGCAAATGAACCTGACCCGGAGGACGAGTTGTCATCCGTGGATCCACTCGTCATACAAAGAATGATAGATGAGCTTGTTACCCTTAGTACACAAATCGTCGAAGCCATCCGAAATACCGGAACAACAGCAAATGGTGACTAGTAAAACCCCGTACTCATACATACGAGAAAGTATATCCCTATGGAACCCTTCTATCCTACAAACCAAAGGACTTTCATGGAATGAAAGGACTCACTAAAACCCCCCAAATAGGTAAGATACGATTATCAACATCAGTGGATGTTCTAACAACCAACAAGTGACGTACACTACCCATTCGTTTCAAGGTGAAGCATTAGCATGAAGGAATGCTCAAGTACAAACTCGAGGCAGCATTATCGTAAACATGATGCCTTGGGATGAGTTCAATACTCTACTCATTGAAGGATACTACCTTGAGAGTGGACTGCAGCCGGAGTTATGGAATCTAGCCTTGATTGATGACGAACATCAAGCATACTCAAACCGATTCCACGAACTAATAAGTCTACCACCATCAATGATGACCTCGAAAACCAAGAAGGTCAACCAGTACATCATGGAACTAAATTCGCAGTATAGTCATGACTGTTGAATCTACCACTCTGGAAAATGTCGTTCTAAAGAAATGACCCTAACAAATGAGTTGTTGAAAACTAGCGCTTTAGTTAAGGATTGAGTAAGCGAAAAGGACTTGTCAATGAGAAGACAAGAAGCAAAAGACAACACATAATTACAGGACTGTTGTACACAAGATGAAACGATAGGCCATAGTTAAGATACAACGAATGCAACTATCGTCATTATAGGAATTGTACTAGCTATGATAGAAGGCAGAGCACAAGGAGGGACAGTGCAAGAGAGCATGCTTCGAGTGCAACAGCACCGATCATCTCCAGCACTTGTGCCCGAGGCTAAACCAGGAGCCATAGATTACCAACTAAGCTAGGAACAATAAACCACTAGCAAACATGAAGACTTGTGAATGTGAACAGTATCCTATGTTGGAGATTATTTACTAGGATTATAAACCTTAAGTACTTGAACCAATGATGGAACGAATGAGATGTTTAGCACTCTCAGTTTACACCTGAAATCATTGACATCAGAGTCAATAAATATATTCAACCAAGTTGAATTTTTTATCGATCAAGAATCTAGCAGCCTAAAGGATACCCACGATTGTCAAACTAAGGATTGACAAACCCAGGAGAAGAATCAATTTATAAAGACTCCGGAATGCTTGAGAAAACAGAGTCAAGCTTTATAAGCCTTTATGACTAACAAACCCTCCTTACATCCACTCCTTGGTTTTCATCAAGAGTTTATCTTCATTATAAAAGTTCTCTCTAAGCTCGGTAGAGATCACTGTCACAAGTCGTCTCACTAAACGGGTAGTGAGGTGATCACCCTTTCAACTTCTCACTAAACTGGTAGTGATCACCCTTTTAACTTCTCACTAAACTGGTAATGATCACCCTTTTAACTTCTCACTAAACTGGTAATGAACACCTCTATTTGTTCTCACTAACTTGGGTAGTGGTCATCCTTAATAATATCTAATAATTTTAGTAGGATTCTACCACACTAAGTATGCGTGAATGAATAAGATATTACAATGAATTTATCAAATACTCTTTTGCTTGCTCTCTTGTATCTTTCGGATAAGATTTGATTGATATAATTACTCAAGAATAATAATAATATTTTGAGTTTTGAATAGAAAGACAAATAGTCAAAATGTTGGAGAGTGAGATGCTTAAATACCCAAGAGGAAAGAGAGCGAGAAAAGTGGACGAAAGTCATACGGGCGATCCACGGTTGAGCCGTGCAACTCTAAAAAGTAAAGAGAGAGAGAGAGAATCTTTACTTACTCATTCGTTTTGGCTTTGTTTCCATTACTCTTTGGTTGGGTATTGTCTCATTTGTGTAATCTATTCTTGTTCGACCAAAACAATCATCTTGAGGAAAATCTCATCCGATAAGTAAATTTTATAAAAAGTTGTAGCATGATTTATAAAATCTTGTATGTTTAAATTTGTTTTTGTCTATAAATCATTTATTACTGAGTGATTACATTTTATACCAAATCTATGTTGCATTGATGATCTTTGAAGTAGTAGATTACTTGACTTGATTTGATGTTGAACTTAACTTTGAAAATCACTTAGAAGGAGTATGATAGCTTCACGATTCGACCATACCATTGACTGTGGGCTTGGGCTTGAGCAATATTTGGTCGATCTTAGGCAGAGTGTTGGAGAACGATCCATCGTTAGACCACAGACCGTCTGTGCTGTTGCTAGTGAATCATTTGATTATTTTGGTGCTTGATCTTTTACTTGTTTCATCATGTCTTGTGTAAGGCCCCAAACCCAGGAGGCCTCACGTGTTGGATTTACTCATTCACAAACAGTTCTTAAACTTCGAATAACATTAAGCAGCAGAATAAACGTCATTACATCGTTTCAAAATAGTGACAAATTAAAACTTTGTCTTTAACATTCAACAATTAAACAAACATAAGGGATGCCAGTCTCATATCACCGGGTAACTCCTCGAGTAGCCAAGCAGCATCCATTCATCATTCCTCTATCCTTAACCTGACATACATACTAAAGGTCAGCTAACGCTAGTGAGTTCAAGTCTTTAATTCATTTTAGGAAAATGGTTTATCGGTCGTTCATTCATTAGGGATTTATCGTTCATAAGTAAAGACAGGGCTTAACATTCATTCAGGCCTTCAAACATTCGTTCAGTAAACATTTACCATTCAATTTAAAAGATTTAAACATTCATTCAAGTCATACATTATTATCTTAATCTGCGTTACCATTCATTTCGTCATTTCGTATTGTACTGTCCCTAAGGCTTAACTGCACGAAGACCGACAGTACAATACTTTCCATCATTTCCTTTCATATTGTCCTAAAGGCTTAACCGCACGAAGACCGACAATATCCATTCCATTCATTTATCATCTTTAGGACTCGTAGATCCATAAGGTAACTACATTCACCATTCACGGGTCACGTTAACCCCGAGTGACCGTCGCCACTCCCAACTCCAGTTGTACAACCGTAATACCATTGGTAGACCACAAATGCACTACCCCTGTTGTACTTATGGTACTACGGCTTTCCCATAACATACCATAAGGCTAGGAATTTCATTCCCAGACTTCATTCGACATATTAGATTTGTAATGACTTCTTATAAACATTTGCCCGTTTTTTTTTCATAAAACAGTCCATCCATTTATAAAACCCTTTTCTTTCATTTCAAAACCATTCCTTAAAAACATTCCGTTTTCTTAAACATTCCTTTCTTAAACATTTCATTTCACAAACGTTTCTTGTTTCAAACACCGTTTCTTTAACAACATTCATTTCGTAAACCTTTCATTTAGCAATCATTTCGTAAACGTTTCATTTAACAATCATTTCATAAATATTTCATGAGTATGTATATCACCCTAGAAACAAGTAAATATGGATTTTTGACTCACCTGTGAATAAACACAGTCAAAGGTCTCTAAACGATCTTCTAACCTGTACGTATACATCCTAAAGGCTTAGCTTCGCATACAATGCATTCAAACAACGTCCAAATGCCGAGAAATTGGAAGTACTTGTTTAAGACTTACTCACGAGAACGTTGGGAAGTACTCGGCCAATCCATTATCTACGAGAACTTGGAAGTTTGCGTGACCAAAAGGAGGGCCGTGAACTTGAGGTTCTCGGCACACGCTCCCCCCCGAGAACATGACCTGAGAACTAGGTCCGAAATCATGGCCCAAGAACTTGGCCCGAATACTAGACCTGAGAACTCCCAGCCGTGAACTTCCAATTCACACCCAAAACCTTAGTTTGCATTGATTCAGATCTTGTTCGATTAAAACGTCAAGTTTGAAACTTTATACGTTCAAAACGTGTATTTTTTCCTTCGTGATTCCAGATCTAAAATCCTTTTCTCAATTGACCCATAAAAACCCGACCTTTTATCCGACAAACCCATAAAAACCCATTTCAAATAAAACCCAGAAAAAGGAAGTGTTTCTTACCTCTAAATGACCCCGTTCTTCAGCAAATCTACCCTCAAGTAGTGGAGAATGGTAGATGGTCGTTCCTTAACCAAAACCGGGACTTTCTCTCTCTACGGTTTCTCTCTTTAGAAGGTGGTATGGAGCTTGAATGAGGATGGAATGAGGGTGAGAATGGGAAGGTTAAGGCTTAAGCCTTTCCTTCCCTCCCCCTTTTCTTGGCCCAACACCGGCCCAAGCTCGGCCCAACTAGCTCCCCCCCCCTTTTATTTCTTTTACTTCGTTTAAAACCCGTTTATTATTCGGTTGAAATTTCATGATGTTACATCTTGATCTTAATAAATGAGATGCATATTTATAAACATATATGCATCTTAGAATATCATTTAACCTATATATTTGAATTTTTAGAATCATTAAATAAATCTTTTGGTAGTGGGCGTGTATGCATCAACAAAATTGTTATGCTATGTAATTAATAACAAATTAAGATGTGGGGGATACACTTTTATGTTGGTTTTGACCCATTGTGTAATTAACTACGCATCAAAATATCTACACTCTACGATGAAGACACTTATTAGGTATGTTTTGACACATTGCTTAATTAACTGGATGATAAATTATCAACACGGTATATGGAAGACGCGCGCATTGTAAATAAAGTTTTGAAGCACTATTATATGATATTACTGTACATTTGAATATAAACACACCATAAGTACACACAGTGTAAGGTAATGAATACAATGAAGTCAAGAAATTATGTAACCATCGAGCAGGAGCAGAAGCAGGGGTAGCAGCTAGGGGAGAGCAATAACCGAACCGTTAATCGAAACCCAACCGAAATTAACCGAAAACCGAATTAATCGAAAACCGATTAACCAAAAACTGAATTAACCGAAGATCGGTTATCGATTTTTTTTGTACCCTCGGTTAACCGAACCGAACCATCCATATTTTCATATATTTCTAACTTTTATACCTCCATTTCATGTATTTCATGTTTTATACCTTCATTTCATGTATTTATACATCTATTTTGTGTATTTATATGTCCATTTCATGTATTTATACCTCCATTTCATGTATTGCTAAGCAAAAACTATAGCCGAAGTTTGGTTTTGGTTATTAACCAAAACTAACCGAATAAACCGAACCGGTTAACCGAAAACCGATCGGTTAATAAAATAGATTAACCGATGACTTTGGTTTCGATTTTGGTTAAGGCTAATAACCGAACCGAATCGAACCGTGCACACCCCTAGCAGCAACAACAACCGCAACAACAACAACAGTAACAATAACAACAACAACAGCAACAACACAAGTAACAACAACAACAGCAACAACAACCTAGCAGCAACAACAACAGCAGCAACAACATCAGCACCACCACCACCAACACCAACACCAACACCACCGCCACTACCACCAACAAAAACAATAAAAACAACAACAACAGCAACAACATCATCAACAACAGCATTTTAATAGACTTAAAACATCAAATTGTTGGATATTTTTGCTAGTATTGTTAATATTTGTTGCTATTAATGTAGGTTGATTGAAATTTGGGAATTGCTATCGTTTATTACTTATTGTTAAACATGTTGGTTATCCATTTTACAGCAGTTATGCAGTCAATTTAAGTAAAAATATTCACTTTACGTTTATTATATTGTTTAACGTAGGAGAGAATTTAAGAGGAGTTTACGAGATTCTTGAATGAGTCTTGTGATTCATCAGCAGTTGATGAGATTGGGTGTATCAAGCGTGCCTTAAGTTAAAGGCGTGGACATATACGGGGCGTTGGTCGTGTGGTGAGACATCCCACCCCTGATGTGTGTAGTACTTACCCCCCTCCACACCAACAATGGCAACATCAAGTGGATGAGCGAGTGGAACAACTGCAACAACAACTACATCAACAACAACAAGAACATCACTCACAACAACTTTCGATCCAAGCGTAACAAATGCTAGAAATTCAACGCCAAATTGAATAAATATGTCGTCTATGGGATCGACAAACTAGTAGTGATGATAATTAGCCGGTAGTTTAGTTTGGATGTTGCGAACAATTTGAACAATTTGGATGTTTTGTTTGATTTGGACAATTTATGTTTGTATGATATTATGTTATTTGGATGTTTTGTACAATTTGGATGTTGTGTTTAAGTGTTAATTTCTGGAAAATTTGAAATATTTTGAATATTTCTGGAAAATAATACGAAAATATAAAAAATTAAAAAAGGTCTATCCACACAACATGTCGTCAGGATATGTCCTTTTATTTTTTTTATTTCTGGCCTATGTCGTGTGTATATGTTCAACCTATATGTCGTGTGTATAGGTCCAAACCCTATACACACGACATGATGTGCGGATAGGTCAACCTGTACACACGACATGTCGTGTGTAAAGGGTTGGACATATACACACGACATGTCGTGGGGATAGAATTTATTTTATAATTTTTTTATTCGACATGTCGTGTTTATATGCCTATCTATACCAACAACACCTATACCTATGACTCATTTGACCTATTGGTACGAACCTATACACACGAAATCTGTAACCATAATATGTTGTCGGGATAGGTCAAATGACCCTATACCCACGACATGTCGTAGGGATAGGTCGACATTTTTTCGTGAGTATAGGGTCATATCTTTGTGGTTTATGTTGGTTTTGACGAATCGAGTAATTAACCGCATAATAAATTATCAACATGATATATGAAAGATGCAATATGAATAAAGTTTTGATGGCATTGTTGTAACATCCTGACAGTTTTAGCAACAAATAAATATTTCAAGGAAAACAAGATAGAATAAAAAGAAAGGAAATAAATGAAATGGGCCCGTGGGCTCGGGCCATGGGCTGAAGTTGGGAAGCAAGGGGAGGGCTACAAGCCCTAGCCGCCCCCTTGCTCACTTCACTTTTATCGCTGAAATTTCTAGAGAGAGAAAGTCGGGTTTTCGGATTTTGAAGCTCAAGGATCGTTCCTTATCATCAGGAGAAACAAAGGGTCTAAGATTTGGGTTCAAAACAAGTAACCATGTTACTAAATTTAGTTTTTCGTTTATAGTGGGTTTCGAGTTATTTTGATAAAAAGGTGGGGTTTTTACGTATGGATTGAGAAACTAATCATAGATCTAGAATCACGAAAGTGTAAGAAACGTTTTGAATGCAAAAATTTTGCATCTTGATAGTGTTTGGACCGAGCCGCCATTAACATGCAAACTTAGGGTTTCTGGGAAGAAGCTGCTCGACAAACGAACTTATCAAGTTCGCCTAGGCAGAGGTTGGCGAACTTAGCATGTTCGCTTGGGAATAGACTTGGCGAACTTGATAGATTCGCTGGGTTCCAATAGGGCGAACTTGATAAAGAACTTGCTAAGTTCGCTGGCCACAGTTGTGGCGAAACTGTTATATTCGCATGTATGTTCGCTAGGGCTATGTAGGGCGAACTTAGCTTTAAGTTTGCTAGGTCAGAAGTAGAGAAACCATCTAGTGTAGTTTTGACCTGATATGTGTTGTTTGAATATATATTCAGATTGTGTGTGACCTCTATTGGGCTCTAGTTTGGATTGTGAGATCCGCTTGTCACGTGAGTCAAGATTCCTTATTTACTGTTGTAGGGCTATGTGCATACTCAGATAACACATGTTTTTAATAAATGTATTTTATTATTTAAACATGAGATAAGACAAGATTATGGTTTATATAACAGTAGGTTTATAAACAAGAAAGATTAAGAAAGAGTTTTTGAGAAAGAAAATGTTTAAGAAAGAGTTTTGAAAGAAACAGTAAAAGAATAATTTAAAATGAAAAGGGTAAAGATAAGAATGTTTAATTAACGGTATGCTTTATAAACGAGAAAGAGAAAGATAAGATTGTTTATTTAAGGTTGTGTTTATAAACAAATAGAAAGAGGTTTATTAAACCGTATGTTTTCTAAACAAGAAAGAAAGAAAGAGAAAGTTAAATACATTGTCTAAACTGTAAGAGTATACTTATATGAAGAAAGTCTTGAGACAGTACCGTAGTCTTGATGGCTAGTGCTACCCTGTAACACCCAGTATTTCAGGTCATTATCCATATTCATAATGACACGTTCGTATTTTATATTTGTTAGGAGTATTATCTTTGACTAAGTAAAGTCAAGGAGTCTAGCAAAGGAACTTATATCAAAATAGTAATTGATAAGAATTACTAGAAAAATAAACAGTGATAACCCGCAAGGTACGGTCGTCGGTGATCGATAAGAATTTTATTCTAGTAAAAGTCTAGGGACACGCTTTAATGTAAACACATAAATATTTGTGACTAAACTTTTATAAAGATTGATATAAAAATAATTGTTACATGTCTCAAGTTGTTTTTATGTGTATCCTATATATTATAGTTAAAATAATAACTATGACGGGTTAACTAGTAGTTTATGGAAACTAGTCAAAACCACCCAAAATCATATAAGTAATTAATCGTTTAAAAGATTTACACCAAGTATTAGATTACGAGATCACCTGCCGGGTAAACACTACCTCTTTTTCCTAACCCATTTTCGGTCAAGCAAAGTGTAACTAAACTCATTCCTTTACAATGGAACTAGGATCTAATCATATAAATAGAATAATGATAACAATGATATGGCTCATGATTAAAACCTCAAGCAAAAGTCCAACCCCCCATCCCTCACCCTTACTCACGGCATCACCACCATCACCCACTACTAATTATTTTGCTATGTTTCACACTCCACTCCAAAAACCTATTCCTTGTTATGATGACTACTCATAAATGCTAAAACCTTACATTATCTAACTATATAATAAAGCATTAGAAAGAAGAACAAGAGACTTCTCTTATTCTCCCTCCCACCTACGGCACACACAAACACACATTTGCACACACACTTTGCATCTTCAATCCTAGAACTCAAGTATAGAGAAGATAGCTAGAAGCCTGGGAGATTCAAGGAAGATTGGAGCTAGGAGTCGGGTCTTGATAGCAAAAGAACACCCACCATTTTCTACTAACGAATCCCCACCTAGCTTGTCTAGTGGTAAGAAACCGACACCAAACTCTAGTTCCATCTCTATTTTCTTGATCTAAGCATATTGTTCACCCTAATAAACAAAGGATTTACGAGATTCAAGGAAATTATTATAAAGCTTAACTTATTTAGTTAGAAATTTAAGTTTGGTGTAAAAATATATATAAGGGCCGAAATTTGGTAATATATATACATGATTTATTGTTTTGATGATTTTGCGACAAGTGATAGCATAATTTCATGGTTTCAAGATTTAAAACTATAATATATACATGTGTATGGGCCGAGATATACATGTGCAAATGTAAACATGCTTAATTTGATTAAATAATCTAGAAATGAGTAAGTACATGCATACATAGATGAAGATAGAAACGTGTATATGTATATACATCCTTGCGTATATGTTCTTGTTGAAACGTTTGATGATCAAAGAAAGGGGTTAGAGAAAAAGGTATGATTAACATTTAACAAGTAAAATATGACTAAATATATGTATGCGTGAATTTGTGGTCATCAAACTTGGAGATATAAACATATATATATATATTAATTTGATTAAATGATTTGGGATGGTCTAATGGTAAATTTAGTATATATATATATATATATATATATGTATATATATATATATGGGGATGTATTTTAGATGCTAGAATGAATATGTTAATAAATCATAGATTAGTTAAAGGTCTAACTTAATACATGATGAAAAAGTAAAATATGCATGTAAATATATATGGAAGTCATGATATATGTTCACAAATAACGGGAAACTTGTTAAATCAAAATGAGATATGAAACGACTAAATAAATGAAATCATATATATTTAGAACTTGTTGATAACATGGAACCTAGACACGAGAAATGAAAGCTAAAGACGTTCGGTTTAAGGATAAATAATAGTGTGTTATCATGAAACATGTTTAAATATATATTGAATTGTTGAACTATAATTATATTTGTGTGCATAGATTAGTACAAATAAATGCATGTTAAATGTAAACAAGTTAATAAATGTCGTTCGGAACAAGTAATTGCATGTGGACGTGCTAACATGGTTTATGTGCTTGTAGAATTAATGACGTACTTAGTACAAACTTGAACGATATTTGTGGTTTATATAATTATTGATAAGAAATAATTATATGATGATACATGGACTACAATAAGAATATATTATAAGATGTTGCAAAAATAATATTTATTTTTGATAAACGTAACAAGTCACCAATATGGAAATATAATATTTTTTCCAGAAAATAAATAAAGCGTCTAGACTGGAATAATAATCACCAACGAGTCGTCATAAGAAAACAATGTTTTAAATAAACAAAGACGAACTTAACAGGAATAGTTAAGTTGGGTGAACAACTTGCGTTTAAGACGGGTAGTCTTAACACATTAGTACCCTTGTGTGATTAGGGTACGGATAGACAGGAACTATTAGCACAAGGTTATTTGCTAGGATTTCATCGGACACAAGGTGAGTTCACGGCCCCCTTTTAACTTTTTAATGTTTTGTAAACATCGGGGGGAGAAACATACTTACTTGTTATGTTTGAAAACATGAATTACATTTGCTTACAAGTTTGACATCATGAACATTCAGGTCTAACTCCTTGTGAGTTTCACTAATCCCCTTTTTTCTAAGTTTTTCAAATGATTTGGGGTGGAAACATACTTGTAAAAGACTTTTGTGTGTAAATGAATTGAACTAATGATCTGACCGTATGTGTGTATTGAGGGAAAAGTAAAGCGCTTAAAGTCCTCTGAATAAGTTAGTAACCTTTAGCTATTTTAGCCCGGGATTATATGGATAGTACTATTGGGGGTGACGCCTCCGGTCATGGTTAGTCGCGCTAACCAGGGGTCAAAAGGGCCGAATGACCGCATATTGTCTTACTCGCAAAAAGGCGAAGGGGAGGCACAAAAGGTCGGGGTTTGGTTACGGTCTCGTACATTACATACTATTTTGTATTCCTTGCAAGCTTACAAATGGGGTTAATAGATCGGATTAGTATTCAAATTCATTGGTAATACATGCAAAAGGGTTCTGATCAGGTTAAAGTGATCAGGTTTTAAGCAAAAGAGTTCTGATCAGGTTAAAGTGATCAGGTTTTAAGCAAAAGAGTTCTGATCTGGTTAAAGTGATCAGGTTTTAAACAAAAGAGTTCTGATCAGGTTAAAGTGATCAGGTTTTAAACAAAAGAGTTCTGATCAGGTTAAAGTGATCAGGTTTTAAATAAAGAGTTTTTGATCAGAAAATGATCATGTTTAAACATTGGATTCATGACGGTTAAGTCATGGTAATGTTTTCAAATGAAAAACTACATATTTTATGACGGTAAAGTCATGGACATGTTTTCAAATGAAAACTACTCATTATTATGACGGTTAAGTCATGTATAGTTTTCGGGGAAAACTACTTAGTTTTATGACGGTAAAGTCATGTACATGTTTTCGGGAAGAACTATAAGCACTGATATAACTAACTCTGTGAACTCACCAACCTTTGTGTTGACACTTTCAAGTATGTTTCTCAGGTAACCTTTAGCTATGGCGCGGTTGGAATAGGCTAGCTATGTTGGATCAATTTCCTAGTAGCTGGAAGGACGTAGAATATCAAGTCTCAAGTCTATCGTTGATCTAGAAGAACTTAGATCATAGTATTACTTAGTTTAGTAATTGTATATGTAATCAAGTCTTAGAAATCACAATTACCGCTTCCGCTATCGTGTAATGAACCAATCGTTGCAACCTGTATTTATTTATTAAGTAAATAAATTTGGGGTTGTGACATACCCAAAGCCTATGGTTGCGTCATGGGCTGAGATCGTGACGTTACCATTTGAACAACCGGGACAGTGCTCAGCAGGGCACTGTAACGGGTGAAGTTGCAACTGATTAAGATGAGTAGCGACGGTTACTCTAGCGGCGAAGGTCGCTAAGTAAGATTAAGAAGCCCACTTGGGGGATGTTCCTCCGGGAACCAAGATTAAGAAGCCCACTTGGGGGCACAGAACAGACTGTAGACGTTATTGTATGACTTAAAGAAAACAACACAAAGTAAATACATATGTATTTAAAAGAAGAAAGAAATATTATATTGTATTATGTGTATAATATATATGTATGTTTAAAGAACGTTTTAAAGAACACCCTTTTCATAAAGCTAAAAAAAACTTGAACACGACCAACAACATGACAGCAACACGACGACGACAGCAACACGACGATGATAGCAACAACAACAACAAATATATTAATCTTCAACGCAAATTTGTTAAGCAAAATAATAAAGCATATCATCAGCTTGCTCTTTACTACCATGAGAGATGTTTAAAAGTAGATAATGTATAACACTCTGAATTCAAACCAATACAATGTAAACTCAAACGAAACAAACCCTAAACGAAACAAATTATATTTATACATCAAATCTTCATCTCCTGGACTTATCAAATGCAAAACAAACAAACCAATCTCCTGGACTTATCAAATGCAAAACAAACAAACCAATCGTTACCAGCTAGACCCCTCATGATTCATATATCTTCATATGCAAATGCTTTTGAGCAAATTTCACCAACTTCTCCATTTCACTGACACTATCGATTGTGCCACTGTGATTGGAATCAGCTGATTCCATCGCCTTTTTGGCCTTCCAGCTCCCAAACCACATCCTAAGACCATGAAGCGCCTCTTTGAATTCTTCTTGGCTGATATGACCATCATGGTTGTCATCATAAATGCGTAACCATGCTTTAAACTCATCAACGGTCATTGATCGGCTCGGCTCCAATCGTATGCATCGCATGATCGCCATGGTTCTTAAAGCCTCAAAATTCAAGTTAAGGAACGAAGAGGGTGGTGGAATTGGTGTATGTGAGTTAATGAGTTATGGATGATGGAATGTGTATTATATAGTGGCTAAAGAATGTGAATCTGTAATGTAGACTACATTAACATTTAAATTAAGATATATATTTATAGGGAAGGGTTCAAATACTAACCAGTTTTTTATGTGATAACCGTGCTAACCACTATAAAACAATCACATAATTTATAAATTATTTTTTCTTTTAATTATTAAAATAGTATTTAAGTATCTTGAATAAATATTTTGAACGTAAATACGGAAATGATAAGTCTTACGTATACGTGTCAAATAATGTTACATATACGTGACACATAGTGTTTACATATATGTAATATTAACATAATGATAATTGTTACATATACGTAACACTATGTTTGAGAGTGGTTATCATGGTTATCACATAAATACTGGTTAGCATTTGAACCTCACCTTATATTTATAATCTTAGTAAAGTTTTCTTTAGTTTAAAATTAAAAAAATATTATTATATATAGGGGCTTAATAAACAGTAGAACTAATTTTTAAATATATTTTAAAAGTCGGATTCGAATGTTTTGACGAACCTTTTCAAGCGGAGTGATACCCACCGCCTTTGAAAATAAAGATAAAAATATTAGGATTATATTTATTATTTATAGGTATTGTAACACAACTTTAGCATGACAAGTTAAATATATTTTGGCAAGATATTTATTAATTTCTAATACCGATGAGCAAGGAACTAGATTCTCTTTCCAAGCAACTTAATTGCCTAACTAGTAGTTTTATTCCTCGCACGTTGTGGCGGCTTTGAAACATACTCTAACTTGAATTTTCGCGTCACGCGACGTGAAGCTGATCTTAAATGTTTGAGGCGGTTAAAAAAGAAATATACTTAGGCGCATAAAAAAATATATGAGGTTATGGTTACTCGTTTAACTTTGAAAGAAATTGTAAAAAAACAAAAGAAAAAAAATATTTTGGTAACGATAGAAATTACCTAAACGCGTGTTTGAGAAATCTAAGGTATAAAATATCAAAATACGTGATTGGGAAACATAAGTAATAACAAAAGTACAAAATAAAGTAAATCCACATCGCTCTTAATTAAACATGAAAACGTAGGCGCAACGGTAAAGATAATGTTACTAAAAGAGAGACATAAAACAAAATAATAAAAAAGCCAAATAAATAAAAATAAAAAACAACTGGTTCGGGTCGTCGAAAACCATAAAAACGAATACCGATACGGGTTCTGATAATAGCAATACCGACAATGATGTTGTTCGCTCATAATATGTTCGGCTCGTCACGGTAAAATAACAGTAACGGCACTCGCTACAGGCAATGAAAAAAAAGAACTTGATTTTAAATAAAACTCCGTTTTAAAAAAAAATTATATCAGAACGTTGAAAAAAAAAACTAAAAACAGCCGCGCACTCCGTATTTTGAAAAAAGTTAACGAACGAAAGCTATTAAAGAAAAACGAAATTAATAGAAAATGAAAAGACGGGCTAAAAGCATATACTATATATAGTATAAGGGTTAAAAATGAAAATTATGAAAAAAAAACTTTTATGCTTCAACAGGTTACGTTTAGGTTGCCTTTTGTTTAGTATAATTGGTTCTCTCAGATGCTTTTAAAAAAAAAATTGGTTCTCTAAGATATTTTCTTTTAAACGACCTCTAAAATAAAATTTAATTTGGAGTTATTGATAACATGGATGTTTACGGTTTTTAGGTTAAATCGTGAGTCAAAGTGTTAATAACGGTATTTAATAATTAAAAACCGAAATTAAATCATTAAAGACTAAAACCGAACCGTTACTAACTGTTTGGTTTCACAATTTTACTATAACGTTAACATAAAAAGAGCCACATGCAACATACCAAAAAAATTACACTTAAATGAATATACCATGTGCTTGAATATATCATCACATTGTGTTTTACCATTAATTTTTTATTTTTAAATGATGATAGTTATTCAAGATGGTTTTTTACTATTAAATATTAATTTGAACTTCAATTAATTTAGTTTGGTTCAGCACCTATTAGTGGTGAGAAAAAAACTGAATTAACCGAACCGAAACCGAATTAGTCTTAAAAACCGCACCGAAAAAACGACCTAAACTAATAACCGATGGTTTGGTTTTGTATTTTTTTGAAAACCAAAAATTACGGTTCAGTTTCGGTTTTGTAATTTTTGAAACCGAAAAAACCAAACCGAACGTATACATATAAACTTTTATAATATATTGCGTGCACGCATGTTTCATACTATATATTATATGGTGGTGTGTGCTTGTATGTTAAAAATATATGCATATTTGTGTTACACATATTTGCATTAATAGTAGGTTAAGATTTATATTTGTTATTGAATTTATAGATTTTTAATGTTTATTTCTTAATGTTAAGTATTTTATAAAAAACTAATAAATTATAAAATTTTATGCCTAAATGTGTAATAATAAATTAATCTTTAGTTAACTGGTCCTCTTGTCTCTAGTATTAGGCTATGGCATTGGTCAATTTTCTGTGCGTTTGATTGTGTGACAACATTGTGTAATTGTTGTTGAATTTTCTTTAAGATGAGTGAAACTGGTCCTCTGGTGAGACTCTTGTTAGTAAACTTGAAGCTAGTGATCCACTTTATTTGCATGTTAGTCACTCTTGTGTCTAAGTCTCTTGATAACGATGTTCTTGATAAACAGTGGGATAGGTATAGTTATGTAGTTCTTACTCGGATTCTTAACTCTATTTATGCGAAGTTGTATGTGGGGCAAGTATATTCTAAACTACATGTTGATGTTTAGGAAGACTTAAAAGAAACATACGGTAAGGTTGATGGGTCTGTTGTGTTTAGTTTACATCAAAAAAATTAATTCATTGTGTTAGAATGGTAGTAGTGTGTCTGAATACTATCACAAGTTAAATACCATGTGGAAACAGTTTGATGCTATGGTCTAATTGGCATCATGTTCTTGTCAAGCATCAAAGGAGTTTAATGATTTTAATTAAACTAATGCAGTTTCTTATGGGTCTAGATGATGTTTATCAACCAGTTAGGACAAATTTGTTAACAAGAGATCTCCTTCCTACTATTAAAATTGATGTTTCAATCATTTCTAGGGAATAGTCACATAGTTTTAATAGCGATATTTTGTCTCCGTGTGAATCTAGTTGGGGCATAGATTCTGGAGCAAATCAACACATGATAATGAGTTATTCAATCTGGTTAATGTATCTGAGTTTAATATTCCATTTCAATTCAACACTTTGTAATTTTGTATTAGGTTTAAAAAAATTATATTCTTAAAAAAAATGTTAAATTTGTTTAGGCCCATGGGCCTTTTTTTCGGCTCGTGTAGGGCATTCGAATACTCGGGACCGGCTCTGATGACTGGTAATCAAGTTGATTGTTTATATATTTGTGCTCATTAGCTTCTTAAAGTTTAACGGGCCATGTTGATACTTGCTAGGCCTAGAGAAAGCCCTTAGAAAATGGGCCAGCGTCCAACGGGCCTTTGTCAATACTTTTCAAGTTTTGACGAGTAATATAAATCATCACAACTTTATATTACAAAATTCTTTAGACGTATACAAAGTGAATTGTTGTTCATCTGCAAATACATAAAAAGAAAACCCAAAAGAGGCTCACAACTAACCACGTGGCATCTTTCTATTCGTCATCTGGACCCCTACCGAATATAACCTACTCGTCCCTGAAGTTTCATCTTTTTCATTTCGGCCCCCGGAGTTTCACTTTCCTCAACACAGCCCCTTTTTTTCTTTCCATCTTTCAACACCACCCCAAACAACCGGAAACAGTCTCCATCTGTATCGTCATCACCGACGTCACCACCCATTTCATGGCCCACCGTCGCTGTCTCACCAACCACCACGTCCCCACTAATGACGCGATTGATCTCTTCCGGCGACACCTTCACGCACTGAGTCAGGAACGCCACAAGATCGTCACACTGCTTCTTCGCCTGCGCGAGCTCCGTCGTCAGAAACTTCTTCTCTTTCTTCAGTTTCTCGTTCTCTTCGGACAAATTCTCAAGTTTTTCCACCGTCGGCAGAACCACGGAGCCGGGATTCTTTGAGTCCTGCGACGAGGTTGAGCTAGAGCCAAGATCATATCCGGATCCGGAAGGCGGTGATGCAGAACCACCATCGATATCAGCGTCGGATTTTCCTTTTGCTGGCGTCACTGTTTTCCGACGGTGGATTTGGATGAGAAGATCCTGCCGACCACGTTTGAAATGTTCGTTGGCGAACTCCCATTTGTTTGGAAGAGTTTTGTGGAACCCCTGTAGAAGTTTACGTTGCACATTTTAATACCACTTTTCACATAATAAACAAATGTTAATTTTCGTCACTAGTTACATAAGCAGCAGGCAAACGGTAACAAGCTACACCGCAAACCATTTTTAAAATGTCACAAACTGACCCTAATTTTTTAGGAAGTATGAACATAATAATTAAATATATACCAAATAAACTTCGGCTTATAAACTTTTTTTTCTGAACGGCAAACACACAACCCACTTAAATCTTCTTTTAAAATTCACCTATTGTTTACTTGTGGGACTTGAACTCGTACCATCTGATTGGTGATAAATACCATGTGCCACTAGCCCAAGAGGCGATCGCCTATTAACTAAATATTCAAAGCAGTATGACGCGCAAAATAGTAGATTTTTTTTATCGGGGTAATATTTTAAGTATACGTATTTGGGGTAAATTATGGTCATTCTTCGTATCTCATACATAAGGGTGAAGAGAGTTCATCTTTCCCGTCCCTAAGCTTTCTCTTCTTCGGTTCTTCACATTAGCATCATATCAGATTTTGCCTTCCCTTACCTAAGTAACCCTAAACTCATATTATCCATCTTTCTTTATCCCTAAACCATTTTTAAATAAAATAAATAAGAGAGAAGTTGTGTTGGATCCTTGAGTAGACCCCGATCAGGAGGAAATGTTGCGATACATGCAGCACCATGCATCCGCGACGTGTGACGAATTGATAGAAATATTGTAGTATTAATATACTGTATTATATATTAAAATTTTGTTGGAAAAAGAATTGATAGAAATTGAAAAGAGAACCATTGATGGACAAACGATAGAGTACACATGTGACGAACCGGCCACCAAAGTAAAAAACGTACCTGTTTTATTTTCTTAATCAAAAAGCAAATTAAACCAACTATCTATGTTATATTATAATATATTTGAAAAGAACAAGATTATCTTTTTAAATTAATTTTTAAGAATTTAAAGGAACAAAATTGTTTTGTTATGAATTTGAATACCTTAATTATCTTTTACCAATTATGTGATTACAATGGTTGATTTTTAAACCAACTTTCCTCACGATTTTTAAATGGCTATAATTTTTTATACGTTAATATATTTTTTTAAATATACCATAAAAACGAGCATTTTATTCTCTTTAATTTCAGTATGATATTGCTATACTTTATTTTCTAATTTTAAAAAAAATTAGATGTTGTGTTCCTCGCCACATCACGCAGACAACCTTCTAGTATAAAATTATACACATCAGACACGTTATTCATTTTTATCACTAATATAACAACATAATAAACAGTTAGTATGTGTTCGTAAAATCAAACTTAAAAACGTATTATATTTAATTGTTGTTATTAATATTATTTTATAATAATAATAATTATTATTATTTAACCATATAGGCTTGCCATGTCTTAAAATAATTTATAAGGCTACAAAGTCTTAAGGTGTGTGCTCAAAAGGGCCCAGGTTTAAGAAAAAATGAAGCTGATCATAATAAAAAGCATTTCAACATAAGAAACACATAAAGTTTCTTTTAATACAAAATTAATTTCTTGTAGAAAACTATAAGAACCGAATAAACAAACATATTATTTTAACATTGTTATATAAGACATTCATGTGACCACATTACCGATTTCTTTTGAGATAATTACCAAAATAGACATTGACCAGGTCAAAGTTACCAAAATAGACATTTAGCCGGCGGATTGAAGGCTAAGCCGGCGAAACGCAAGCTAAGCCTTTGTATTTCGCCGGCAAAAAGTCCTTGTTATCGTAGGCTTAGCCGGCGCCCATTTTTAGCCGGCGGATTGGTGTCTATTTTGGTAATTTTCCCATTTCTCTTCCTCTCTTTCCTACTCTTTGGTCATAACTGTTTGTTATATAAAAAAGTATTCAAGTATGAAAGAAAAAGGAAGATCACTTACATAAGTATTAAGCTGGCGAACAAAGCTAGAGAAATTGTTATGCTTGAAGGAATTAGGAAGCAAATCCCTAGCGAAATCAGCAGTTTTCCAAACCACAAATCCGTCCCCCCTCTCGTTCCACGAAATCATCTCATCCGTCGTCGGATCATCCACCAACTGATACGTCTTCATCAGAAATGCGGCTGGAGCAGATCTTTGCACCATTTTGATTGACTCTAAGTTGTTCTAAGTTCTAATCTCTAAATTCTATAATTGAAAATGAAAAAAAGAGTAATCGATCAACGTGGATTCAATAACTAAATAGCATGAGAGCAGTGAGGAATTCCCAGCCCCAACAATAAAATCCCGAAAGGAACAATCGCGAACGAGCCAGATCGTAAATCGGAGGGTTGTTGTTGGTGGAGATGCCGATGGATTGCTTAGTTTTCGCCATGATTGTGAACTTGTTGAATTCGTATACAAGTTAAAGAAGACGCGATCATAACTTCCTACGCGAGTCTTCTGTAAACCGCGGATCGACAATGAGCATCGAAACGGATATGAAGAACGAATGATGTACTGCTTGTAAGTTTTATAAAAAACTGTTAGGTGGATTTATAGGGCCTTTGGTGGTGAGGTTGGTGGTGAGGTGTGAAATGAAATGATATAGGGCCAAAAAAAGGAGGAAAGTGTTCAATTTTAAGGCCAACCTTTTCTACGGTTGAAATTTGAACTTTCTGCTTTTTTTGGTTCATGTTAAGACAATAAATATACAAGAATATTAAACAAAGAGTAGTTGTATATTTGGTCTTTCAACTATATGAAATTATCAAAAAAACTTATATCTTTAAAATGAATGCCATTTAAAAGATTTATTACCAAAGGGTGCCGATGATATCTTCATGTGTTAAATGGTGTTACAAGAGGTCGAGGGTCTGAGTCTCATTGTAAACTGTTGAGTATAATTAGGAGTATATTAGATTGATGTGTGAGTTGTTGTTATAAAAAATTAAAATGTTTATTAGACGTTTTTTTGTTGATAATATTATTTTTTGGGTTAAATTATATTTACCATCCCTAAAAACAAAATTGAATTTTCTTTTCCACATGTCTTTAGGGATATGCATATATATATATATATATATTAGATGGGTATGTGAGTTGCTCGTATATTTTTGAAATTTTAAAATTTTATATTTCTTGCAGATATAGATATATATATAACAACAAAAATACTTCTTACGCATATGAAAATATAACAAAGAAAATGCGGGTGTGTTAATTTTTTGAGGATTTTTAAATGGCCTAGTTAACTTGATCGGGCTAAACGAGCGAGCTAACAAGCTTGTTCACCTCAGGTCGAAATTTTAACGAGTCGGCTCGACTCATTTTACTTATAGCTGATTTCGAACGAACTATTTTCAAACGAGTTTTAAAGTAGCTTTTAACCTCTAAGCTATTTGAATCATAATAGTGTGAGTCTATAGTTAGCCCCTCTTTTCTTTGAAATACATTTAAACTTTTTTTCATTGAAATTCTAGAAGAAAATACATTTCAAAGACGCATATTAATGTTTGAATTTAGTTTGATTTTTGTTGTGTCTTTTTATGCCTTTAATTTTCTAAAGTCTTCTGTTACAAAAGAAATGAAAGTAGAATAATGTAAGGAGATAATTTCTTACATGATACAAATCTAACAGGAAAATACTAGGTTTTTTTTTGTATGATCTAAGAATGTTTGATTCTTAAATGAGTTGACATAAACTGTTTAATAAAAAATAGGTCGTATATTGTTTGAATTGTTAATACATTAGTCATTTACAACCCACTAACCATTTTAACCTGTCTAGATGACTGTAGCTTCAACAAAGGATGACAGAAAAACGTGAACCCAACAGAAAAAACTAAAACTTTAAACATTTAAGACGGTATTCCAATACAAAACCGGTTATTAGGTTAATTAAAAAAGTTTTCACATGTATGGTCCTATTACATGAAAAAAGATCTCATACTCGTTTACCGTCATCGAAAGCAAATATCTTAATAAGTTATATAATCTTAAAAATATAATCTATACTATCTAATAAATAAAGGTTTTTCATGCCACATGTCACCTCCATATTCACTCTCATCATTCTTTTCCCGTCTCTCTCTCCTATTAAATACATTTCCATCTTTTAATAATAATAATATATTTAAAAAAATACTAATTATAATAATAAAACACATTTATTTAAATTATCTTTTATCATAAAAAACTTTGAAATCTAATTATTTAACTTTTATTTTCAATCAAGTAGTAAATGAAAGTCAAATTATATTAAAAAGTAATTAACGTATTTTCAAAACCCAATTATATTTTAATTTTTACATCATTTGAATTTTATTTTTTTATCTTTAGTATATGTAATACATTTTTACATTTTTAAAATATATATATATATATATATATATATATATATATATATATATATAATTTAAGAATTTAGTGTATGATATTTTTCATCCCGTGTGTAATACACGGGGTCTAAGCTAGTAAACAATATTTTGAAGTTGTTGATAACATAAAACTAATAAAAATAGAAAAAATTTAAAATTTGTCGTGTTTCAGGAGATGTAAATTATAAATTTTGAACCATATAAGTTCATAAAGTTTATAAAGTACGATATACCACAGTTAGACCTTAGATCCATAAATTATATTTGGTTGTAAATTTAATTTAAAACTTAAAGACTTGAAGAAAGAATAAGAAATCAGGTGCAATAAAGGACGATCCCACACCACCCGAGCTTAGGGATGAGATCGGTATCGTACCGGTACCGAATTTATGAAAAAGTGAGTATTGGTACCGAATTTATGGAAAAGTGGGTACCGGTACCGAATTTATCGATATGGTACGGGTACTCGTTACAAAATGTTCACCTTTAGATGGTATCGGTACCGTACCGGTACCGAATTTATGAAAAAATGGGTACCGATAACCGTACCAAATCTATCGATATGGTACCGGTCCTTGGGCAAAGCTTGCAAAATGCTAGAAAGTAGATAATCTCCTACCCAAAATCTTCAATCCTTATAAAAAAATCTCCAAAATTCTTACTTTATCTTTCTCGAAATGACTAATTGCTGACTTATTCAACACTTCAATTGTCTAGAGGTTTAAGTTCGCTAAATGTGAATGCTTTAATCCTAAATGTGAGAATTAACAAAGTTAAAGGGTTAAACCGTAAGATAATTAGTAGATTAGTTTAAATGTTTAGATAAAATTATTTTATGTTTATCTATAGTTTGTTGGAGTTATTATTAGATTATAATTGAGAGTAGTATTTAAGTAGAATTATGATTTGTTTATTATAAATAGATGGTTAGGGTCCATGTAATTTAAAAGTCAAGAGTTTTATAATATAAGAAAGATTCGATCTTGGTTAAGATAAAAAAATCTCGTGTTCGCTTTTGGACCTGGTTTCCAACAATTGGTATCAGAGCCGTTAGGCTCTTAAACTGGGTACGTAGCAGCAACAAGAAAGGTAAGAGCAAGCAACAGAAGGTGAGCAGGGATCTGGGTGAAGTAGTCCATCAAATCAACATGCAATCACATAGCAGGCAAGCAAGACTCGTCCGATCACAACAAGGGTTTGATCAGGCAGAGAGAAAAAGTAAGCAGAAGGAGCAGTGATTTTTCAAAGGTAGGAGCAGGTAGAGATCAAGAGTTGAACAGTAAGAACAACTTCTATTTTACTGGTTGTTGTGTCCAGCCGAGAACAAGCAGGAGAAAAAAGTGAATCTTGATTCATATGGGTCCGGTCAAGAACTAGCAGGAAGGGTTGTCTTGGTTCATCTGGCCGAGATCAGTAGCAAGGGAAGCACGTTTGTAGGTTTCTGATTTATGGCCGAGAGGAAGTCAAAAGCAAGCAGAGTTGTTTTGTTATCGGAAGTGAGCAAGTAATCAGGAGCAACAACAAGTTTTCATGTTCAGTAAAATTTACTGAATGTGTAGCAAGGTTTTTCAGCAAGAACCTTGGTTTGATCGGTGAAAGAGTAACAAATCAAAAACCATTCGGTTCTGATTTGCAAGAAGCAAGTAAGGTTCAATTCTTGAATTCATGTGGCAGGGTGTGAATCATTTGGGCATGAAACCACTCGGATTGCCTAACTTCAACCACCGTAGTTTATTGTCATAGTTGTAAGGACTAAGGAAAGTATGACATAAGTTTTGCTAACCAGACACGGCGTTATACGCCTCATATAGGGCAATACGAGGCGTATATGGCTTCACAATTTCCAACGCCAGACAACATCGTACACCTGATCATTCCTAACCCTTATACGCCTCGTATAGTGCAATACAATGCGGTTTAGGGTACGATGTAACATCAACCATCATATAACTATACGCTGCGTATATTGTTATACGCAGTGTTAGTGATGTTATGATTGACCAGTTGCAGAAGGTACATCGTACCCTAAACTGCATCGTATTGACCTATACGATGCGGATAGCTAAAAAAGTCTATTTAAGCTTATGCTTTCACATTTGAACGATACAATCGCAAAAAATTCCGTATACGTGCTCAAAAAAACACAAGTATAGCCGTGTCATGGTAGTGGGATGGTAACTATGGTTTTCAATCATATTCTAACGAGTCATTGGAAAATAACCCAGAAAATTCTGGCGTTCATGCTGGGTATGGGACATGGCCGGAAAATTCTGGCGTTCTTTCTAATCACCGGGTAAGGTTTCCAGATTTGAATGAGCCACTAAGCAATCCCTAGTTCGTATACAGTGAACCCTCTTACCCGACACAACCCACTAACGATTTCGTATACGGTGAACCTTCTTACCAGACACAACCTACTAACGGTTTCATATACGGTGAACCCTCTTACCCGACACAACTGACTAACAAGTCCGTATACAGTGAACATTCGTACGAGGAACAAACCAATACAACCGTGTCGTATGAAACTGACCAGGTATAACATTTTTCATATATATATATACTTACATATAATTTACTTGTAATGTTTAGTTTGTTTGTTTGTTTACGTATAAAATGTTTTATTAACAAAGTTATAAATTAAAAATGTAAACACGATGAAAATGTTAGTAATATTATTCAAAGTTTTAAAAAAAATTGATAAAAAGATAGATAATATATAAATTAAAAAAAAATCCCAACACGTGCTTCATTTATTAGAAAAAAAATGCAATATCTACATCAATTTTATAATTGCAGAATTTCCAGTCTCGTGAAGAGTTGGTGGATTGGGTTGTCCGCAGAGGATGTGAGAACGGTTACGTCATTGTCACCCGACGATCGAGGAAACAAGGCGACGACCCGTCGACACCGGTTATCAAGGTATGTCTTGTGTGTAACCGTCACGGCGAACGCAAGTCTACAGCCACGATTAGACTTGTCGACAACAAGAAAACAGACTGTCCTTTTAAATTGGAAGGAGAGTACCAAGAAAATAGTCGTGCTTGGAAGTTAACGGTGATGGATGACAGTCAGAACCACGATCCTACTCAACATCTTGAGGCGCACTCGTTTGTCAGGAGACTGTCTCAGTCAGAATACCTTTTGGTGGCGAAGCTGTATTTGCAAAACATATTTCCACGTAACATTATGACAACCATAAGGAAACAAAACCCAAATAGTAGGTGTATTAAAAAAGACATTTACAATGCAATACATAAGATAAAAAACGAACAAGAGTCGGTGAAACTCCAATGCAGGTTCTGGAAAACCTGCTTTCTTCTAAAAACTACGTCTATTATACTCGGGAGGATCCCACCACAAATGTCGTGGAGGAGGTTTTCTTTGTTCATCCGAAATCGTACGAGATGTAGCGTGCGTTCCCGCATGTGTTGATGATCGACGTGACGTACAAAACGAACATGTATAGACTTCCATTTGGTCAAGTTGTCGGTGTGACCTCCACACACCGGTCGTTTTGCGTCGCTCATGCATTTATATCCAAAGAATGGGAGGAAAACTTCGTATGGGTGGTACTGAATATCAAAGGTATGTTGCAAAAATGCATGGAGCCTCGTGTGATAATAACAGACATGGACCAATCTCTTATGAACGCTTGTGATAAAATATTCCCGAACACTTCCAAGTACTTATATAGGTGGCACATCCACAAGAATATATCAAAACATTGCAAGGCATCGTTGACAGACGAAGAGTGGACAAAATTCAAGTATTCATGGGCGGTATTGTGTGAGTCTCCCACGCCAGATATATACAAGTACAACTTCAACCGACTTTATGAACGACTGTATGAAGCCAGACGGGAAAGTAAGTTTTTATTTTTTCAAATAATATATATTATTTTTAATTTATAATATTTATTCGGGTTTATATTATTTTTCCAAAAGTTATAGATTATGTGACTAAGAATTGGTTGAACCCATATAAAGAAAAGTTTGTATTAGCCTGGTACAACAGAAACCTCAACTTTGGTCAACGTACAACGAACAGAGTCGAGAGCCAGCATGCGCTCCTAAAGAGCTATCTTAGAAATGCTAACAACTCGCTGGATAGACTTGTGGGGTTTGTCGATGAAATTGTAGCATCTCAGTACATAGAATTAGAGCATTGGTTTGGAACAAGCCTTATAAGGAAAATTGACCACCACAAAGCTATTGAATTGTTTGATAACTTACACGGTAAGGTTTCACATAAAGCTCTAGACTTGTTAGAAAACGAGTGGTGCAAATTGTCACACCCCAACCGACGGCGAAAACGTCGGGGCGAGACATGTTGACTGTTCATAAGCTCATGGTTTGCTAAAGTTGTAATAATTAAACAATAAGTTTCATTTTATAACTCAAGAAATCAATTACATCATTTACAAGAATTAAAGAATACATAAATCTCCATATTAAAATTTAAGACTAGGTCCTCAACCCTAAGTGAAGTAGATTGAATCTTAACTCAAACATTTGTACCTGAAACATGATAAAATGAGAGGGTCAACTATAAATAGTTGGTGAGCATACATAGGTTTTGACACCACAAGTAAAGTTCAAACGTTTTGTATACAATTCAAATGATACATGGTTTATAAAGCATTTTATGGAGAATCTATGTTAAGCTAGTTGCACAATTGAAACGTTGTGATTGAAGGGCATAACAACACATGTTATCCTAATGTAGGGCATAACAACACATGTTATCCTAATGTAAATGTAGTGCATAACAACACATGTTATCCTGATGAAAATGTAGGGCATAACAACACATGTTATCCTGATGTAAATGTAGGGCATAACAACACATGTTATCCGGATGTAATGTGTTAATGATTGTATGAGTATGTCATGTATATATAGCCTTAACAAATAGCATTCAAGCATAAAGCACAAATAAACACATATGATCATATTGTAGAATTGTACGTGTGTAATTGCAAATAAGGTTTGTTGAGTAATCATGTCTCACCCCAAAAATGTACAAAAGGAAAAGGGGCTATGTAAACTCACTTGTATGAATTGTGTAGATAACACGAGCAAAAATGAAGTACAAGTGGTTCTCAAATCACAAGTTTATCCTAGAATGAAATGTACGGACTTGAATTAATAATATGCACAAAGTCTAGGGCTAGGTCTAATGTTCATCGGGTCTTGATAGGTGTAGATTTGTATAAGGGTTGTGTTATTTCACGTAGGAGGAAAATAGGTTGGCAAAAGTTTGATATAAATTTGTAAGTTTAAAGTATATATGAAAATAATATTTGTCTTTAAGGTTCATGTTTAAATAAATAAAATCCCTTTTATCCATTTATTTAAAATAATAAGTTTTATTAAAAGTAATGTACGTTATATTTATTTAAAACAAATGAATCTATTTTGTTTATTTGTTTATAATAATAAGTTGGAAATAGGGTGTAAAAATATATATATATATATATATATATGTATATATATTAGAACACAAAAGCCCTAGAGGAGTTGTTAATGAAAAGAAATTATAATTACTTTTAAATAAATAGACTCTTTCTAAAAATGCTTTATGGTTTTATAAAATATGGTAAAAAAAACATTCTATAAAATCTTCGTAATATCCTATAAAATAGGTATTTTCTTTCGTGATTTTAATGGTTAAAAAAAAATAACATTTTAAATTGATTATAATGAATAATGGGATTTTAAACCATTTAAATTGTAAAAATAAATTTTTATGTTTAAAATTGTATATTATTGTACAAACCTGATCTAGATTATGTTAGGTTTATAAAATATTTTTTTTGTAATTTAACTACTGTTTTAAAAATATCATTTTAAATAAAAAGAACGCCACCCGGTTCGAACCCGGGTGGGTTCTGTGTTGTGAGTATGTATTTCCACTGGTCCAGGGGTGCAACCCGTGACACAGAACAGGTCCAAAAACCTTTAACATGTTGACACCGTGGAGCCGGGTTTAGGATTGAGGCTTGCGCGAAAAAGGCTGGGCTTGTGGGTTTCGAACCCACGCCATCTAGTCCAGCGGTACAGTGGCTTACCGGCTGGGCTAGATGGTTTCACTGGTCTATAATGTAACCCAATTAATTTAGTCCAAAACAAGATTCAAATCAGAAAAACCCATTCGTATGAACAGGTCTTGAAATCCAGGCGAGTTTGGGTTTAATGCCCTCTGTCAGATGAAATTGACAGAGGGCTTTGGTTCGCCCTGTGATTACGAATCTAACAACGTATAACTTACTTGACTTGGTTGCGAAGAGAGGTTCGGCGGCTAGGATGACAGTCCTGGTGATTTTGATGCTTGATCGGCGTTCAGAGTTGTAATGTGAGCCAAATGAGGGTTCAGAGGGATTGAAATGGATGTTGCGGTGGTGATGGAATGAGTTAATTCGTTTGAATTTATAGGGAATGCTTGATTCAATTGGTGGTTTGAATGTGACAGCTGTTTCAAGGAATTTACGCGTTAATTCAGTCGAATGGGAAAGAATTGGGTCACGTAACTGGGTCAGATACATGCGAGGTAATTCAGTGCATGATTTTCGGGATTGAACGCACCTCAATTCCTTGATTGGAAGTCTAATTGGACACGGTTTGACTTGGAAAGTCAAATCCGTTTAAACTGGTTTGAATTTCGAATTTGGCCGCGCTAGAAATGAGTTGATGTGTCATTTGAGTTTGATTAAGGTCGGTAATCCATCTGGTATTCGAGGCAGGTCCGAATTCGACGGGTCTTCCTCAAATTCAGCCTTTATTGCAATGTTTTTGTTATGGTTGACTTTAAAAGTCAAAGCTGGTGGAATTTAGGTTAAAGTTCTTGAATAGGTTCCATTTGAGATAAAAGGGTAAATTTGTAAAATATGAGGGTTCAGACTGGGGGTTCAAGAGAAAAATAGTTGGGGGTTTAACCACTTTAATTGATTTAAACATGTTTAAATTATTTATAAAATAGTTTTTTTTTATAGAAAATTTTAACATTATAAGTTTTATAAATTTATAAAAGGAATGTTTCATTTAATTTGTTTCTAATATGATAAGGGAAACTATATATATATATATATATATATATATATATATATATATATATATATATATATATGTATGTATATATATATATATAGTTCAATAGATAAATATATACAAAGGATGTAAATACATCATTAAGTTCATAACACTTTATTTTTGATTCAATAAAGTATATAATAATATAAAATATATATGTTATATATACTATGAAGTTGAAATATTGAAACTTTGAATTGATACGTTGTTAAAATGAAATAATATTATAAAATCATGGATGTTACAGTCTCCCCATGTTAAGGGAATTTCGTCTCGAAATTTAACTAGTGGAGGCTACTGAATCCGGAAAGGGATGAGGGTTTGGATTTTAAACGAGCTTTGATTGTTGAATTGAGGAGTATGATAGGTAACAAGGTTTAGATCTATTGTTCAAGTTAAGCATGTATGATATCAGTGGATTTTAGTTTCAAGAGAGTTTAAAGGGAGAACTGTCGAAGAATCTAAAGGTGAAATGCATTACATGGATGGATTTGATGGGACTTTGACGATCAGGGTTTGTTTAAGATGTAGTCTATTATGTTTCAGGAACTGCCAATGGGTAAGAGATTGCACAAACATTGTCCCCCTCAAACAACATAAAACTTTACGTGACACGAATAACGTCACTTCTGATAATATGACGGGAACACTTATATATAGGAAGTACCAGCGGCGTATCCACCATGCCCTTGTCATATCACATTAGTTTCGTTATTATACGTCATGATAGGTTTTTTTGTCATAACACACGACAGAATTTGCTATATTTTCCATGCGCTCATTTTTATAATTACGTTTGCACCCGTAATTATCCAAATCGTCGCATGGTCCGTATAGTTCATCCCATTGTGTGTGTGGGTCAAAGAGGGGGGGGGGGGTAACACAAAATCACTTAATTCGTAACTATTGTTTTCACGTATGTCTTTCTAACAGATAACTATGCTCATAGATAGTAGAGTCAATCAGGTACTAAAGAGTAATAATGTGGCATAATTTTAGGGTTCCATAGCTTCCTCGTGTTTGAACAAGAATACGTCAAACCCCGAGTAGCTTTCATGGATAAGGTGAGTAATCATGCCTTGTATATGATGTACTTAATCAATTGCATCAATGTAAACAATCTAATTCCATGTATAATGTAAGCATATAAGTTCCATTTATGATCTAGTGTCATGCACATTGTAAGCAATTTGGTTTCATGTATAATGTGAACAATTTTGTATCATGTATGTTGTAAACAAATAAGTTTCGCGTAGGCTGTGAACAATTTAATATCAATTAAGTTTTCATGTATGACGTAAACAATTTAGCATAATGTATTTTGTAAATGTAACCAATTTAGTATCATGCATTTTGTAAACAAGGAAGTTTCAGGTATAATGTGAGCAACGTAGTATCATGTATATTGTATAGTATAGTATGAACAATTTGGTATTATGTATTTTGAAAACAACTAAGTTTCATGTATTATGTGATCGGTGTAACATTATGTATATTGAAACTAAGTTTCATGTATTATGTGATCGTGTATAATATGTTCAATCTAGTGTCATGTATTAGAACAACAAGTTTCAGGTATCATGTGATTAACCTACTATCATGCATACTGTAAACAACTAAGTTTCATGTATCATGTGAATGTTCATATGTAAGTTACTGGGTCTCATGAGTAATGTAAACTATTGGATTTTTGCATGTAGTCGAGTGTTACAGACGAGCGTGTTGTTTGGCGTTCATGTATAACGTGGGTAGTTGGATTTTTTTTTTCGATATATATATATATTTTTTTGAATCTTGTTGAGGTGTATATGGATGACTAAAGTCTACGCTAAATGATTCAGCTCATTGCAGTGTCTAGTAAAATAATGCATTTCTGGGTGTGTAAGATAACGAGAAGGTTGTGTAAAAATTCAGAGCAGTGTACTTACGAATAACTGATTTGTTCTCTTTGTTTGTAAATAAACAAGTAGTTGAAATTTATTTTTGTTGGTAAAAAAAATGGTGAAAAATAGTTGAATAGTTAACTATATGGATAATTGAATGAAAACCTTTTTATTAAATTTTAAATTATTATAAAGAGAATATTTTAAGAGAAAATAATGGCTAAATTATTTAATAATTAAGCCAAGGTTTAATAATAATTCATTTAACGAGAAAAAGTCATAATTAATTATCCATTAAAAATAATGCTTTTATAAAACAAGTTGTATTAAGTTTTATTGCAAGGTGAAAATGTTTATAGAAAATTTCTATTTCAGATACTATCTAAAGGTTTGATAAACGTTTTGTTTGAACAAAATAACGATTTCTAAATCGGATAATAAAGTGATTAGTTACAGAGAAGGCTTAGGCACGTGTACTAAATTGTAATAAGCAAAACGATGGTGTTTAGATTGTACTAATTTGATAATATAATCAAATGGATACTTTGACAAATCAAAGTGATTCGAATTCTTATACTTTCAAGAAGACGTGCTTTAGCCTATAGGTGAACACTCACTTCGGGAATTCCCAGGAAAGCACACGGATCCTTCGGTTGATTTGGATTTATATGAAATGCTTTCCTAGACAGAAAACCCAAAGTACAGGCATTCACCCTTCCAGATTGCACATGTTCTTTACTAATTTTCAGAACTCAAAACTTTGACGGGATTTTAAAATCTTACTAGACTTTAGGCCTAAGAGTTTAGATTTTTTTTTTGTTCACAAATGATGGTGATGGCATGTGTGCAAGAGTGAGGGTGCATAAAGGATTAGGTGAGAATAAGTGTGTGATAAGGCTTAGGATAACACTTAATGAAATCTAATGGGTAGCATGTAGATAGCAATGCTTATAAGTACAAGAGTTATCAAGTAATGTAGTACATAGGCTATCAGGTATTGTATCATGCGAATTAACACTTAGAATAACATGTAGAAATATTCACACAAAGTAGTAATCATGTAGCAGCTAGTAATGTGACTAATGTCATGTACATAGAGCATGGCATAATATGGGTGTCCTAAGGTTATAGTCTAGGTCAAATGTGTCTAATAACCTAATTCCCTATAACCAAGGCTCTGATACCAATCTGTCACACCCCAAACGACGGCGGAAACGTCGGGGCGGGACATGTTGACTGTTCATAAGCTCATGGTTTGCTAAAGTTGTAATAATTAAACAATAAGTTTCATTTCATAACTCAAGAAATCAATTACACCATTTACAAGAATTAAAGAATACATAAATCTCCATATTAAAATTTAAGACTAGCTCCTCAACTCTAAGTGAAGTAGCTTGAATCTTAACTCAAACATTTGTACCTGAAACATGATAAAATGAGAGGGTCAACTATAAATAGTTGGTGAGCATACATAGGTTTTGACACCACATGTAAAGTTCAAACGTTTTGTGTACAATTCAAATGATACATGGTTTATAAAGCATTTTATGGAGAATCTATGTTAAGCTAGTTGCACAATTGAAACGTTGTGATTGAAGGGCATAACAACACATGTTATCCTAATGTAGGGCATAACAACACATGTTATCCTAATGTAAATGTAGGGCATAACAACACATGTTATCCTAATGTAAATGTAGGGCATAACAACACATGTTATCCTGATGAAAATGTAGGGCATAACAACACATGTTATCCTGATGTAAATGTAGGGCATAACAACACATGTTATCCTGATGTAATGTGTTAATGATTGTACGAGTATGTCATGTATATATAGCCTTAACAAATAGCATTCAAGCATAAAACACAAATAAACACATATGATCATATTGTAGAATTGTACGTGTGTAATTGCAAATAAGGTTTGTTGAGTAATCATGTTTCACCCCAAAAATGTACAAAAGGAAAATGGGCTATGTAAACTCACTTGTATGAATTGTGTAGATAACACGAGCAAAAATGAAGCACAAGTGGTTCTCAAATCACAAGTTTATCCTAGAATGAAATGTACGAACTTGAATTAATAATATGCACAAAGTCTAAGGCTAGGTCTAATGTTCATCGGGTCTTGATAGGCGTAGATTTGTATAAGGGTTGTGTTATTTCACGTAGGAGGAAAATAGGTTGGCAAAAGTTTGATATAAATTTGTAAGTTTAAAGTATATATGAAAATAATATTTGTCTTTAAGGTTCATGTTTAAATAAATAAAATCCCTTTTATCCATTTATTTAAAATAATAAGTCTTATTAAAAGTAATGTACGTTATATTTATTTAAAACAAATGAATCTCTTTTGTTTATTTGTTTATAATAATAAGTTGGAAATAGAGTGTAAATATATATATATATATATATATATATATATTAGAACACAAAAGCCCTAGAGGAGTTGTTAATGAAAAGAAATTATAATTACTTTTAAATAAATAGACTCTTTCTAAAAATGCTTTATGGTTTTATAAAATATGGTAAAAAAAACATTCTATAAAATCTTCGTAATATCCTATAAAATAGGTATTTTCTTTCGTGATTTTAATGGTTAAAAAAAAATAACATTTTAAATTGATTATAATGAATAATGGGATTTTAAACCATTTAAATTGTAAAAATAAATTTTTATGTTTAAAATTGTATATTATTGTACAAACCTGATCTAGATTATGTTAGGTTTATAAAATATTTTTTTTGTAATTTAACTACTGTTTAAAAAATATCATTTTAAATAAAAAGAACGCCACCCGGTTCGAACCCGGGTGGGTTCTGTGTTGTGAGTATGTATTTCCACTGGTCCAGGGGTGCAACCCGTGACACAGAACAAGTCCAAAAACCTTTAACATGTTGACACCGTGGAGCCGGGTTTAGGATTGAGGCTTGCGCGAAAAAGGCTAGGCTTGTGGGTTTCGAACCCACGCCATCTAGTCCAGCGGTACAGTGGCTTACCGGCTGGGCTAGATGGTTTCACTGGTCTATAATGTAACCCAATTAATTTAGTCCAAAACAAGATTCAAATCAGAAAAACCCATTCGTATGAACAGATCTTGAAATCCAGGCGAGTTTGGGTTTAATGCCCTCTGTCAGATGAAATTGACAGAGGGCTTTCGTTCGCCCTGTGATTACGAATCTAACAACGTATAACTTACTTGACTTGGTTGCGCAGAGAGGTTCGGCGGCTAGGATGACAGTCCTGGTGATTTTGATGCTTGATCGGCGTTCAGAGTTGTAATGTGAGCCAAATGAGGGCTCAGAGAGATTGAAATGGATGTTGTGGTGGTGATGGAATGAGTTAATTCGTTTGAATTTATAGGGAATGCTTGATTCAATTGGTGGTTTGAATGTGACAGCTGTTTCAAGGAATTTACGCGTTAATTCAGCCGAATGGGAAAGAATTGGGTCACGTAACTGGGTCAGATACATGCGAGGTAATTTAGTGCATGATTTTCGGGATTGAACGCACCTCAATTCCTTGATTGGAAGTCTAATTGGACACGGTTTGACTTGGAAAGTCAAATCCGTTTAAACTGGTTTGAATTTCGAATTTGGCCGCGCTAGAAATGAGTTGATGTGTCATTTGAGTTCGATTAAGGTCGGTAATCCATCTGGTATTCGAGGCAGGTCCGAATTCGACGGGTCTTGCTCGAATTCAGCCTTTATTGCAATGTTTTTGTTCTGGTTGACTTTAAAAGTCAAAGCTGGTGGAATTTGGGTTAAAGTTCTTGAATGGGTTCCATTTGAGATAAAAGGGTAAATTTGTAAAATGTGAGGGTTCAGACTGAGGGTTCAAGAGAAAAATAGTTGGGGGGTTTAACCACTTTAATTGATTTAAACCTGTTTAAATTATTTATAAAATAGAAAATTTTAACATTATAAGTTTTATAAATTTATAAAAGTAAGGTTTCATTTAATTTGTTTCTAATATGATAAGGGAAACTATATATATATATATATATATATATATATAGTTCAATAGATAAATATATACAAAGGATGTAAATACATCATTAAGTTCATAACACTTTATTTTTGATTCAATAAAGTATATAATAATATAAAATATATATGTTATATATACTATGAAGTTGAAATATTGAAACTTTGAATTGATACGTTGTTAAAATGAAATAATATTTTATTTTTGATTCAATAAAGTATATAATAATATAAAATATATATGTTATATATACTATGAAGTTGAAATATTGAAACTTTGAATTGATACGTTGTTAAAATGAAATAATATTATAAAATCATGGATGTTACACAAATTATCTATTATATGGAAACAAAATGCATCGTGTGGTTGCCAGCTTTTCAGTAGTTGTGGGTTGTCTTGTGCTTGTCGGATGGCAAAGATTGAAGCTATAGGTCATAGAATCAAACTTTTACGATTTACCACATTTCTTATAATTCCAAACTGTTCTAACTATCTCGTTTTAATACAGGTGGCAGAATACCTCTAGATGCGTTGGACGTCTTATGGAGGAAGCTTGATTTAAAACCGTCATTTGTTAAGGATGAAAATGTTGACGTGGATAAAGTACTTGGTCTTATGAGAAACAAAATAATATCACAACCCGAGCAGGTGAAAAAAGTCTGTTGTCGAGAATCGTAAGAGTGGTCTTTCCGAGCAAAACTGACAAGAAAGCGCATGTGGTACAAGAAGATACTCGTGGTCGTCCAACTTTGAAAAGGCAACAACAAGGGAAAAAGGACGCCGCAAGAAATAGTTCGCTTGTAGATTCCAAGGACACCGCGAGAAACAACTCGTTCATAGAATCACAACAAAGAAGATGTGACCCTGCGAGACATAGCACGTATATTGCATCACAGGAAAGACGAGCGAGTTCAGTCGTAAAGAAGCTTTTTATTCATAGAATCCCTCTTTGTTTCATCGCTACATTCACATATACAAGATGTAATGCCTGACGGTAACTGTGATTTTCGATCGGTAGCTGTGGGCTTAGGGTTGGATGAAAATAAATGGCTTTTTATTCAACAACAGCTTCTACAGGAGATGGACGGTCACGAAGAATGGTGGAGAAGTGTTTTCGACATAATCACCTTTCAAGAGTATGATGACCTACATCGCAGGATAGATTGACAGAAGGTGAAAACCGCACCTAGTAATCATTGGATGTCGATGCCCTACACGGGACTCCTGATTGCTCAAAGATTTGTCATGATTGTTCAACTTTTAAGCATCACCGGCAGTTAAACCTTTTTCCCCTTATGGTTTGGTCCTAACGTTAACGCTCACCATCAAGTCGTATTGTTCGTTCATGTCAACAATAATCATTTCATCCACATTATGTTAGTCGAAGATTATCCGATGCCCATACCGAATCCTCTTTGGATTTTGCACCGAAATGATGTTGCAGTTGAATGGGAAAATATATATACAAGGATCGTATTGAAATGTTTAAGGAGATAATGGACAATGTTGTACATACAGTTCCACAATACATAACTAATGTTCGATAGCGTTTGTTTGTAATTATATTTTAACTATATAATTTTCTTTTATATTTGCTAGTGTATTATAATTCATTAGTTTACTTATTAGAAAAATTGACTCAACTAATGATGAGATGAATAAATGTTTGTGGTGGAGATATATGTGCAAAACTAATATTAAAACCTTAATAACAAGATCAAAAAAATAAAATAAAATTTTATTTTTTTATTAAAACCTTATTAACAAGAACAAAAAAATAAAATAAAATTTTATCTTTTATTAAAACCTTAATAACAAGATAAAAAAAATATTATTTTTTATTAAAACCTTAATAACAAGATCAGAAAAATAAAAATAAAATTATTTTTTATTAAAACCTTAATAACAAGATCAAAAAAATAAAATAAAATTATAAAAAAATTTCTATACGCCACGTATTGGGCTATACGTGACGTATAGAAGATGGTGGGACATACACAAATGTTGCCCTCGTATAGACCAAAATGCAAACAAAGCTACCCACATACACATACGGACGCTCGTTGACAGAGATACTTGGGTCGAAAACCATCATCTTTACTCGTAAATGTATGTATTTTGGACATCTGCTCAACAATATTTAGTTTATTTTGGTTATTAACGGTTAAAAGTGGGTGAAAATGGGGTTTTTTTTTGGAAAATGGACGAACTATACGCCACGTATAGCGCTATACGTGGCGTATAGTTCATCTGATGAAGACGATGAAGCCATACGCCACGTATAGCGCTATACGTTGCGTATGGGTCTTATTACTCGGTAACCGATGTCGTGTATGACCAGGATTGCCACGTATGGGTCATGTTACTCGGTAACATGGCCGCGTATGACCAGGTAAGCCCGCCCATAGGCTATACGACACGTATAGTGCTATACGCCTCGTATAGTTTTATTTGTTTGTTTTTTTTTAATAAAATAATACTTGTGGCACGTATATTGACGTTGATTTTTTTTTCAGGTATGTCAGATTCGAATATCGAGTTGTATATTGGTATGGAGGTGGATGAGGGCAATCTTGCTCACTACCCGTTTTTGCAGTTCCCGGCCGACTCGGACTCGTGGACTGGTGGCTTCTTCAGGAGGTCGGCTAGGAGGAGCGAGCCAGGGCCATTATCGGTGAGGATACGCCTTGGGTTCGTTTGTTTGAGCTTTCTTTTTTGGAGACCTATAAAGCGTGGTTGTCGAGTTTCTTTAGACGTTCACCTACACGGTGCAGCCCGGGGGAGGATGATGATGCCGACAGGGACGAGCATGAGCTGCCAGATGAGTCAAAGCAGATCTCCTTTCGTATGTTCGGCCATGATTATAGTATGATGCTCTGTTAGTGGGCGTGTCGACCGATTTGTATTACCTGCCCGAGACGGTCACGCCACTTTATACCGATGTTGTGATAGCGTTGAATAGAGATGGCCTTTGGTTTTTGGGGTCTTATTGCTGATGGCCCATGGTTGAGGACCAAGGGGAGGGTATCGGCGATTAGAGACCTCCTCTACAAATATTTACACCGGCTTATTTCGACGTCTATTGCACCGCGTCGAAAAGCCGTGAGTGGTGCACAGAGAGAGACTTGTTCTTTCTATATTGCTTGCTTACCGGCAGGCGGTGCACCCTAGTGACATGCTTAGCGCTGTACTTTGCGTCTACCTTTCATAGGCAGAAGCGCGGACTGTTGTATGGATGGTGCTTTCATCACGAGCGTGATGCGTGTCCATGCGCCGTGGCAGCAGCACGTGCATCAGATGACCGACCCCGTCCAGCCTGTCCGATTAGATCGTCGCACGTCGAACGACATGCGCATCATGCGCCGATTCCCAGGACTAGGCCTTCGGTTTATAGGGGCCGAACGGGACCATGTTTGGGTCCCGCAGCTGTTTTCGCAGATGTCGGTGCTGGATATGCCGGTTCCACTACAGGGGGCGGTGATGGAGCCGGACACAGCCGCCCACGACGTTCTGCCTGCTCACGACCAGCCGCCACAGCATCCTCGACACGTTCGTCGACCTGTTAGGCTGCACAGGGCCACACAGGCCTTGCTCGAGGGACTTGTTGCTGAGTCACGACGGCAGGCTCGTCAAAACGACCAGATGGAGGACTTGATGATGTGGGCGGTTGATCGCCTCGTGGATCTGTCACGAGCCGCCGGCATCGAGCCACCACCACTACCACCGCCACATCAGTATCCGGGCGACGCCAATCAGGATCAGGGCGGCGCGGGTCAGGCGTAGTTATTTTAGTTACCCGTATTTTTTGTTATGTATGTACAAACATTTTGATGTTATATATGTAATGTTTTGGTTATTTGTTTGGTTGGTTATGATATTTAACTTTTAATATTTTGTTTGTTACGTATAAAATGTTTTATTAACAAAGTTATTAATTAAAAATGTAAAAACGATGAATATGTTATAAAAGTGTTAGTAATATTATTCAAAATTTTATAAAAATTGTTAAAAAGATAAATATTATATAAATTAGGCAAATTGGTTTTTAATAATCTAAACTACGACTTATTGACTTATAATAATCCAAACTAACAGTTTGCCTGGTGATAATCTCAATTTTCACTTTTGTTGTCAATGGCAGTCTCAGTAGCATAATCATCATATATTTACACTTGATTTACACTCTATTACCCCTCGATTTCGCTTGTACGTTTCTCTATTTGATTTTAAATTGTCATTTTGAGCGAAAATAAGTGTAAATATAGAATATTTATGCTATTGGGACTGTTATTGACAACAAAAGTGAAAATTAAAATTATCACCAGGCAAACTGATAGTTTGGATTACTATCAGGCAATGAGTCATAGTTTGGATTATTAAAAACCAATTTGCCTATAAATTAAAAAAAAATGTTGAAAAGATAAATATTGTGATTTTATAAAAACTTGTTAAAAAGATAAACATTATAGAAATTAAAAAAAAAATCCTATACGTGTCGTATAGCTCTATATGCCATGTATAGAGTATTTGTATCCCAAAATCTGTCAAGTTTGGAGCAGAAATACTACCCGTGACCCATACGCGACGTATGGTGCAATACACCGCGTATAGGCCCAGCCGCCAGAAAAGGAATGACACGTGGCATTCTGTGTTTGCAAACTTAAACTCTATACGCCTCGTATTGCCTATATGAGACGTATAGGATTACGACGTGTCTAGATAGCGATATTCCATATCCCAGTCGAATCCCTTTAAGAAAGAGGATGGAGACAGAACTTGAAAGTCAATAACGTGATCGTGTGTGCATACGTAATAAATAGCCCCTTCTAGTCACAAACATGTCTTTTTTTTTCTATTCCTTTGCATTTAAGTTTACCCTTTATTAAATTTAAACCCATTGACTCAAGTGTCGGCACAAATATGTCTCCTTTTTCTTGCAAATGTACGATTGACAACACAAGAACACATCATCGTACCATTTGAATTGAACACATAAAACTAAAGTCATTAAACATAAAATTCCAACATAAATCAACATTTTTACATCGAAATTGAGTTATAAACATACAAATCATATAGACAAGACAGATTGCATAAGATATAATGTGAAGAAGAACATCATATTTCATATTTAAGCATCTTATAATTTCATATTTTTAGCTTCATAGAGATGATAGTGGTGTTGATGATGACTGGCGCAAAGAGCAAGCAACAACTTGTGCCCATTGTCTCAATCTTGTCTTCATGATCCGTGGATCATCCCCTTCATCAACAAATTGAAGAGTTAAAGTTATTAACAACAAATTTGAATTCATAATTGAAGATTTTAAGTTACTTTATTATTATACTAGGTTAAAATCCCGTGTATTACAGGGGTAGAATAAATATAATATTATATACTTAGTAATAAAAAGTTTATGTATTTAAAAACCTGTGTATTACACGGGTTGAATAAAATATTACATGATAGTTATAAACTCTGTTAAGTTAACTTTTAGAAAAAGAAAATTAGCTGAGTATTAATTTTTTATTTAACTGATAAATGTTAATTCATATTAAACTTTGAAAACCCGATGTATTACACGAGTTGAATAAATACAATGTTATATATACTTGGTAATAAAAATTTACATATTACATATCTATAAAAAACGTTTTATAAAAATAATTATAGAAATCATTATTATTTAATAGGAGAGAGAGGTGGAAAAAAAAAATTCTAAAAACAATTAAAGAAATTTATATAATTAATAGGAGAGAGGGGCGGGAAAAAAAAGTTAAGAATGCATGAGAGGGTGACAAGTGCCCATCAAAACATTTATTTATTATAGAAGCATTTATCATTTTTTTACAGGCACCTGATCTATCCTATTAACTAAACTAACACCACCAAAACTACATGCTTCATGATTCTTACCCGCACCAACCGGTGAGATGAACACACCATTTACACCAGGATGTCCCAATGAGGACAAGATTTAAAGTTATTAACAACATATTTGAATCTAAAACGAATACAATTAGGGTGAGTTGAACCTGTTTATTAAATTATGGTTAGGGGTGTTCAAACGGTTCGGTTTTCGGTTTGTTCGGTTTTTAATTTTTTTAGCCTATCAGTTAACCAAACCAAACTGTATTGGGAATTTGTCAAACCGAAACGAATTCAACATATATAGTTATTACTTATTCGTTACATTCGAATAACCGAATAAACGAATTAAAAAAATGTATATCCGTTAACCGAAAACTGAATTCACAATTCGGATACGGTTAGGAACCGAACCTAAAATCAAATTCACAATCGGGTTCGGCTCTTTTCAGTTACGGATACGGTTGGGTTCTAGGCTTTTTTTTTCACACCCCTAATTATGGCTCAATACAATGCCCTAATTCAAAAAACCAGGGCAAAATTGGGTGAACACGGCTTTAAATTTATGGATTGTAATTGCAATTCAAGTTACAATTCAAGCAAAATGAGTGAAAATAAGTTCAATTTGACAGCTGATGATTGAAATTTACTGAGAGAAAAGGATTACCATGGCCGAATATGGCAGGAGAGCTGTCCGACGAAGAAGATAAATCAGAATCGGAGACAGATGACGACGTGGACGGTGATTTTGAGATCGAATCGTTATAACGTTTGTTGACGGCGTAATACAACCCTAATGCCGGCAAAGTACTTGAAAGGCGATCATCCGATTCACTAAATCCAAACCCTAGCTCGATACAAGCTTTGAGCTCATCGATATCCTCGTCGGTTACGCTCTTTTTCTGCCGGCGAAGGCGGAGGTCGTGTTTGTCCTTTCGCCGGAGCCATTCCTCGTCGCGGACTATGTCCGGTGACCACGACTTGTGTTTGTAGAGAGGAGAAATTAGGGGCGGTGGCGGGCGGGTGGGAGCAGCGGCGGAGTGAGGCGGCGGCGGCGGCGGTGGCAGGGATTGGTCGCCCTGACCCATGAGGGCGGGGACCCGGCGAGTTTGATTTTCCGGTTCTGGAATCGATATTGGTAGGTTTGACAAGACGACCAGGATATATATCTATATATATATATATATATATATATATAGGTTAGGTTATAGTAAAAAGGGTTTTAAAAATAAGAAGAGCAAGAAATATTCTAAGCTTGACATGTGTCATTTTATTGTTTTTAAAGGGAGGACATAATGGTCAATGTGTAACATACCAGTTCAATGTGTAATACATCATATCAATGTGTAATACACCAAGTCAATGTGTAATACACCAAGTCAATGTGTAATACAAGGTCTGATATTACACAATGATCAGACCTGATATAACACAATGAGCATATTACACAATGACCTGACATATTTGAGCGAATTACACAATAATGAGCGAATTATACAATGATCTGGAAAACGTAAAACACAATGATGAAAACATATAACACAATGATGAAAAATATTTGACACAATGAACTTGTATTACACAATGACCTGACTAATTACACAATGAACTTGTATTACATAATGACATGACTAATTACACAATGAACTTGTATTACACGATGACCTGACTAATTACACAATGAGCTGAAAAACGTAAAACACAATGATAAATACATATAACACAATGAACTTATATTACACAGTGAACTTGTATTACACAATGAACTTGTATTACACAGTGAACTTATATTACACAGTGAACTTGTATTACCCAATGACCAGACGTGGTATTACACAATGAACTTGTATTACACAATGAACTTGTATTACAAGATAAACTTGTATTACACAATGACCTGACTAATTACACAATGAGCTGAAAAACGTAAAACACAATGATAAATACATATAACACAATGAACTTGTATTACACATTGAACGTGTATTACACGATGAACTTGTATTACACAATGACCTGACTAATTACATAATGAGCTGAAAAACGTAAAACACAATGATAAATACATATAACACAATGAACTTGTATTACACAATAAACTTGTATTACACAATGAACTTGTATTACACGATAAACTTGTATTACACAATGACCTGACTAATTACACAATGAGCTGAAAAACATAAAACACAATGATAAATACATATAACACAATGAACTTGTATTACACATTGAACTTGTATTACACAATGAACTTGTATTACACGATGAACTTGTATTACACAATGACCTGACTAATTACACAATGAGCTGAAAAACGTAAAACACAATGATAAATACATATAACACTATGAACTTGTATTACATATTGAACTTGTATTACACAATGAACTTGTATTACACAATGAGCTGGAAAACGTAATTTTTTTTTGTTTATAACAACACTATACTCGTTTTAAAGATAAAAAACGCTCGTTTTTATGGTGTAATTTTTTTGGAAAAATAATGTTGTATATAAAATTTATGAACGTTTAAAAATGAGGGGAGGAACTTGATAAAAAGTCAACAAAAGTGGCTAGGACTAAAATACCCTTCCAACAACTTTTTCTCCTGTAATTTAATCTCAACTATTAATTTTTTTTTATAATTTGATCTAATGGCTCTAAATCTTTCTCACCCTTTTTAGAATTAGAATTCTTTTTATCTGAATCTAATCTTTTATATATATATATATATATATATATATATATTAATCTAATTTGATATTGGAAATTATTTTTCAATAAAAAATAATAATAAAGGAAGCAGTTTACTAAATATAACCGTAAATTAAATCAACATGTGTTATATAATTTAATTAAAATACATATTTGTCCTTAAAATTTATTCAGTTTTTAAAACCTTTCACATCTGATTCATAATATATATCTAGAATCAATTAAATAATACATTTTTTTTTCTTTCACTTACAACCACTCAAAAATATGAGATAGAGGATGAATAGAGAACACCTAAATATAAGAGTTTACTTTAGTTTTTGATATAACTTAGGGTATGAGGTATGAAGATGAGAATTATAATGTATGAATGAAAATAAATAAAATATCACATTCTCCCTATAATTGGGTATGGGGAAGGAGATTGGGACTCCAATGTGAATGTTCTTATCGTTTATTATTAATGGTTAAAATATAATTTTTTTATGGTTATACATCTCCAAAATATTGAAAAGTTATTTGAATATATTAAAGTAGAGACGCGTTTTTTTAGAACCAATAGTATGTTAAGAACCGTATAAGACGTGCACGTACAGATGGAATGAAAGATGTAAAATTGAAAAATCAATAGTTTATTTCTCTCTTTTCACTCTTTCTTTGATTTTATCTCTTCTTTACTGAATTAAAAAAAACTATAAAAACGTGCATATATACCTATTGATATACGTATAGTGAATGTGCATTTATGGCCCTCTATTAAGGTATTTTCATATATGCATTTATGGCATGCGATCAAAATAAAAATAGGAGAAGGAAAACGTTAGCAAATAAAATAAAAATTAAAAAATGTACCTAAATTTTATAAAACTTACTTATTTTAATATATGCATTTATGGCATGCGATAAAAATAAGAATACCAGCCTTCGCGTTTGACCATGATCGGGTCCACGCAGTCCATTATTAGTGGGTCAATATTGGATATTACGGGCAAAACTACAACAACTTCTGGGAAATAACATGATATAAATTTGACTAGTTAATATAAAGCCACTTGATTGGGATAATTACCGAAATAGATATCGTACAGGTTAAAGTTACCAAAATAGACATTTTGCTGACGGATTGAAGGCTAAGCCGGCGAAACGCAGGCTAAGCATTTGTATTTCGCCGGCTAAAACCTTTGTTATTGTAGGCTTAGCCGGCGCCCATTTTTAGCCGACGGATTGGTGTCTATTTTGGTAATTTTCCCCACTTGATTTTATATTTGACCTTCAAAAAGAATTATAAAAATTTTCATTTGAATAAAAAATGTTTTAGTAAACAAAACTACACATAGCGTCTATGCATATTTACCTTTTCGTATAGAGTAACAATACTAAAATTTAACTTGATATATGATACCTAGTTTTGTCTTATCAGGATTATTTTAAATATTTGCTTATTAAATAAAAAAAATTGTTATATATCCAAAGATAATAGAATTCCTATATCTAAATAGAAATAAATATTCAAAAGTGAAATAAAAATTGTAATTAAATAACAAAACGTGCAATTAAAGTGGCCCTGGTTTTGCTTTGGAACGAATCCTATGTATTCGTTACGTGTGAGTTTTGATAAAGACTTCCTTTTGCTCCTTCCCCATGGGTTGAGTTGAAGCAAGTGAAAGCATAATTCTTTTATATAAATAATACTTATTCTTTCTTTTCCTAAAGATGTGTAAATTTAACAATTACTAAGACACGAATGATCTTTCGAAAAAAAAAAACTAAGACATGAATGAATAATAAGTATGAACCTATTTTGAATCTTTTTTTAAACCACTCATTTCAACCAAGCTAATCTTAGTCAGAACTTTGAACCCATTTGGACCCGAACCAAGGCGAAAATTTTATAGATAAGCCCGTTTTGACCCGGACTCATTTTCACTCAAACCCATTCTGACCCGACACGCAACCCGACCCGACCCACCCATTTTGATTATTAGGGGCCAAAGAAAAACAAGTTTTCACCTTTGTCCTTCCTTCTTGAACTAAAAACAAGATAGTTACAACCAACATTAAGGGCATGTTGCATAGAAACATATTGTCATTTAAGCATAACCTCAATATTAAGGGTGAATTGCATAAAAACAAGTAAAAACCGATGAACACTACTTATAGTAGTATAAAAAGTAGACAGTTAAGAGTAAAGTGGAATGTTTACAAAAACTAGACGTTAAGACGATTGGTTACGGTGCATGTCGATGTATGAACACTCGGCTCCAAAAACCTTTCTCCAATAAGAAAGACATTAAATGTTAGTCTTTTTAACATAAATAAACAATCAACTTAACTTAAAAATACTTACCTTAAAGACACATTTTCAAGGAACAGTAAACTGCTCAAGTAGACACACCGAATGCAACGGCTAGGTAACCGGATACGTTTGGCAATTTGATGTACGTACAAAATAATACTAACAAAGAGATTTGTGTACCAATGCCAAAGGACAAAAACAACCTAGAAAATCTACCGTGTTCAAGGACTACCCAAAAAAGACAAAAAACACAATGCAGTTACAAAAGCTACTAAAAAGACCAAGGGCTTGTTTTCTTCATGTAGATTTGACTCAAACATAACTGCAAAAAGTCATAAATTATAACTGTCAAATCAAAGTACAGTTTTTTTAAAAAGTCATTTTGACGAGTCTATTTTAACAGATTTCATTGTATTTTATTCAACCCGTATACTACACGAACTTTTTAAGACATAAATTTTTTATTACTAAATATATAACATTACATTTATTCAACCCGTGTAATACACGGGATTCTAACTTATTACCTATATAAATACAAACAAATAGAGCAGACAATTTTACAAAAATGCACAAACTGAACCACAATTTGTGTAGAGCTAACAAATCTAAATAAAAATAAAAAGAGACCAACTGATTTATTTGTAGCAAAAATGGCTTTCATTTCTTGTAGCACCTTTATATGTATTTATACATACCAGAAATCATTGATAATTAATTCAACTTGCTACAAATTAAATAAGAAGGCCAAAATCTCTAGCCCTTTCTGTGTTGCTGTCTGTAACTGCTACAATGCTGTACAATTTTCACATAGTATAATTCGACGAAAAAAACCCATTGTGGGGTCGACAAGTTCTTAAACCGCCTGGAGAACATGGTCCCCTGCCCCCTCCCCCTCGGGGATCTTTGGCGGGTATCTCATCACCTTCACCCGAAACGCTACCTGCAGAATGCATGTCAAAACAAGACAATTGACTAAATTTGAATAAAAGATGCAGTTTGACCATTTGAAAAGGTCAAAATGTATATCATTTTATTATAATTGAAGTGGTACTCTCTATAAATTTGTGTTACCTTCTTATTTGCACCAAACTCAATGATGTCTGACGGGTGAAAACGAGCTGGAAAGTTTGGAGGCACCCGGTATCGCCTATCCTCGTTACTGTAAAATAATTAAAAAATGGATTGTTGAAATAATTCTACATGAAAAGATGCAAGATTTACATGGATGTATGATGCATATGCAAAAACACCATATTTTTAAGACACCCCTCAATGGAATGAAGCTAGATTTGCCTATATGTATGATTCACATGCAAAAATATGAGACTTTTTAGATAACCCACCTTAATGAAAAGATGCAATAATTACATAAATATATGATGTCTATGCAAGATGATCAGAAATTCAGAATTTTGAGATACCCTTTAGAGAAATGATGCAAGATTTAGGTTGATGTATAATACACATGCAAAAAGTTCAGATTTTTGAGATATATGTATTTAAAAGATAGACACGCATGCATGTGCATACACACATGACACTTGCATATGAATATGAGAATTTGCCTCTTTTTAACTTACTCGGTAATCCAGGTACCATGTTCACTCCTTAAATCAGTCACAAAAAAGGCGCCATCTTTGCAGCTTATTCGAGCATGCAATTTTGAAACCTCTGGTGAAGGGATCACTATTGAATTTCCAGGAATACTCGCGTGGTGCACGCTCCTACAAAATTAAGAAGATATCTATTCAAAGCATATTTGTTTCACTAGATTTTGACCTTTGTAGTGGTCAAAGGAAGACTTACCCAACTATACAGGGCATTTTCTCATCACGACTTAATCGAATCGGCTCTGAATCAGCATTTGAACTTCCAACCGGAAGTAAAAACCATCTACCAAACACAAAATATGAAAAAAGAAAATTAAAAGAAAAAAAACTCTTCAAAATAAGGCATATGTAAGGTGAAACAATACTCACTCGCCACTAAGAGCACGTTCTAAAGCATCATCATCTGTAAACCATTTTTGTAGTTCATTGCTTGCCTGCATAATCAATTTTCATGTCAGCTAATTCTAGTATTTAGGGGGTTGACTTTGCAAGTCAAACAAACTATCTTTGCTTTCGAAATTGATCCAAAAGTAAATAACTTTCGAGAAAAATATATTAATAACATCCAAAAGGCACACGAAGTGCTATGAAGAGAACATGAATTGGTGTACAGATGCAAAAGAGTAACTAATAATTATACGTTTAGTGAATACATATTTGACCACCAAAGTCAAATGATGAGAGTAGCTTACTTTATCAGTGAGCCTGCAGGACTGTGGTCTCCCTTCAAGTTTTGAACTGCAAAAGAAAATATGAAGAATTTAGAAAAAAAAAGCTTTAAGTTCTATAGATGTCACTCACCCATTGCCACCAAGAACCCAACTAAGCATCAAAGGCATTCCAATATCAATGAAAAATCTTCCACCAACTCGTCCAGGATGTGGTATTCTAAAATTTGTTAAAAACTGCAAAACGAAGATGTTACACACAAAAGATTAAAAAAAAGATGGTTCAAAATTTCAGATTTGTCTAATTTGAGGGTGCTTTTGGTAACTCTTACCGACAATGGGCCAAGCCCCACGCCCAAATAGGCCTTGTAAGTTGATGCCATTATTGCAGCCATTCTTGCTAACCCATGTATGACTGCAACCCGTATTCTTCTAGCATCTTCATACCTAAATAGATCAAAACATTGATAATATGTTTCGGATGGTCAACATATGAACCAAAACCTCTTGATCCGAAAGCTAACAACTAGAAACACGAAATGATTTATTTTCAAAAATGTTGTGTTCACCACATATATCATGTAAAAACAGATTCATTTTATTATAAAAAGAAGTTTGATTTTCTATTTAAAGAAAACGAAGTCTTACCTCCTGAGGGAGGATATGATATCAATAGGTGCTCCTGACTCGGTGCTTTGTTTCCAAGCTTTATCGAGCTCAAGAGCTAGTTGATAGCTATCCTGTAAAAACACAACCGCTAAAATTAGTCAAAAACTCAACAGAAAAAAAAACACCTAAATGAATCAACTTTTATACCATAACTTATAATCCTACCTCAATTGCCATGCAACCTCCTTGACCCAAATTAGGCTGCATTGCATGAACCGAGTCTCCAAGTAAGGTTACACGGCCCTTTCCCCATGTAAATTTAGGGGTGCGGTCAAATATATCCCGTCTTAAAATTGCTTCTTCATCGGTTGCAAGCAACAAATCCACCACATTATCACACCAGCCTCCAAAGATTTGAAGAAGTCTTTCCTTTTTACCTGAAAAAAAAATCAAGAAACATGTAGAACATTAAGAACAAAAGTTTTGAAGTTAGATATAGATCTACAAACAACAGTCATGTGGAAATTTTAAATCTTGAATCAATACCATTTCATTTTATCCAACTTCATTTCAAATATATGACATGTGTTACTAAAATAAGGAAAATTTTGAATCTTGACTCAACCCTATTTTATGAATATCGAATATATGATATATATAAATATATATATATATATATAAGCATTTAAAAGAAAGATTACCATCAGGTTTATCGGTACCACCAGCTGGTTCTTTGTGAAATGCATACCATTGCATCTTCCCACCACCAACATCAGAAGAAACAAAGTACTGTTTGTGCCCTAAGAACACCCGATACCTGTATAAAGTACATAAATCATTCATTATCCACATAAAAGAACAAAAAGAAAAATGTTAAGACACGTTAACATACCCAACAGTGTCAATATCTGGTGGTATAAAATCAGCTATTCCAGTGTAACAAGTGTAACCAGAGTATGTGACATCCTTCGGCCCAAACAAATTCATCCGGACCTGTTTTTTATACAAGTGACATGAGTTAATTACGCAAAAAAAATGAGATAATTTTATAACGCGCGTATATAATATCATACCTTCGACCATATTCCATCAGCACCAACTAAAAGATCACCTTCAAACCGTTGTCCATCTTCAAGAATCACAGAAACCTACATAAACAACATACATGCATTCATTGAATATATAATCGAAAGAATAATAAAACGAATAGAAGTGAAAAAGGGTTCAAGATTTTACCTTTTCACCATGATCTTCAAAGTTGACAACATTGCTACCATTGAAAATAATATCTTGCCCAACAGCTTCAGCTAAAATCTTTTGTAAAGTCATTCGACTTATAACTCTAGTAACTGGAAGACCCCTTTCCACCGCAGGAGTGAATGTATCGAATTTGATATACCTGATAACCCAGTGTGTTCAAAATTTCAGTAAACAAATGTACCCACTACCCAGTATAATCTCACTCTTGGCAGAGCTGTTGGTAGGGTGTGGGTAGGGTGTGATGGGGCAAACCTCTCCATCACAGAGGATAAACCAGGGGACAGAGATGCTGCTCCCGCTGAGACCCCCGGCACCAAAAATAACTCTCTTTTTTTTCTTTTTCTTTTTTTTAAGAGTATATTATAGTATAGTAATCCAGATAACATAAAATATAGGTAAGAGAATCAGAGCAAACAACCATACAAGAATACTAATAATGAAAGTTGTACACTACCGTTAACATATAGTGAGTTCAAAATTTCAGTATAAAATCATTTTTGAAAAAAATTTCAACCTCAAAAAATGACAATTGTTACTATTCTGTAAATCAATCTCCTCCATAGATTTTCTGGGTCTAGAGTTGTTGTAACATCCAAACTGTCACTTAACACCAAAGGGGTGTTTGGATGTGCATCTAAACTAACATGCATGACACACATATCCAAACATATATCCCTGGTTATAAACAACTAATTATGTGATTATAATTCTTGAATTCATATAATTGGTTTGAAACTTTGAATCCACATATCCAAACACCCCCAATACTTACCTCAACTAGGATCCATACAATCTTTCAATTAAAACAAATAAATACCACAAATTCACTTTTTAATTACAATAATCTAACTACCAAATAAAAAAATCTTTTATAAAACTATGATAAGCAAATCAAAGTGAGGGATATGATAAAAAAGAAGACTTTACCAATTACCAGAAACACCATCAACCAACCCATTAATTCTTTGACCAGTGATGCACCCAGCCTTCATAACTTCATCAGCAACATACAAATCAATTGCTTCCAAAGCAGCCAAAGCATTACTTTGTATCTGAATTGGACCTCTATACTGCCCTTCACCTCTGATTGCACTCAGATCTCTCTCAAAAACCACAACTTCAAACCCTTTCCTTTTTGCAGCCAAAGCAAACACCAACCCACCAATCCCACCTCCAGCCACCAACACCCTTATGTTCTTCTTCTTTTCCCCACCTTGTTCCGACTTCTGCGGCGGCGATTCCGTCAATAAAGCTTTGATCTTTGATGAAACACCAAATTTCTTGAAAGTCCCAGTTTCTTTATTCTTGAGATTGTGGTGTTTGTAATGAATTGAGTGAAGGAACTCAATTGGTAATTGGGTTTTTGGGTGAAGTGTGACTGTTGGGCTACAGAAAAGATGGGAATTTGCCATGGGTAACAACAGGTTCTAAGAAAATTGAAGTTCTTTTTTCTGGGTTTGTGAATGTGAATTGAAGGGGTTTATTGAAGTAAAATGATAAAGATGGAAGAGGTGGTGGTGGGTCGAGTGGCATTTTGAGCCAATCAATCTAGGAGACATGGAAGATGAAGAACCAAAGATAGAGATTCTTGAAAGCCACGTGGCAGTGTCTAGTTATTCAATTATTTGTTTAAAGAAATATCTTTATGGCGGTTGAATTGTATTTTTAGTGGTTTTTGTGGTATGAATTAATTGCATCTACACACTTAAACTATTAATTAAAGTACAAATTGTCCTAACCACTAGCTTTAGTCCATTGCTTTAATGGAGGATTGAATGAAACCATACAAGTTCAAACCCGAGCTAACCCGGGTTTTAATCCGGAGTGCGTTACGCTAGCGGGTCTTGACTCGTGTAGCGGCGCAACTGCTGTCAAGGGGCAGCAGGCTCCATGGTTTCCTAAGGAACGCCTAACCCATCGCTCTGAACTCGCGGGCCCGGTTCAAACAACGTAGTAGTCAGGTATTGAGGGGTGATGAGTCTCCAACTTATCGAAGATGCGACTGCCACTCAAAAATAAAGTCACCGTTCAAAAAAAAGTACAAATTGTCCTCGAGATTTTTCTTTATCTAAAATGTAGATAGGTTTCACTTTTATCATAAATAGGATAACATGCTATCTTTTGTGCTATTAGGTCATTAAACAATTTAATGTCCAAGCATTAGGTATTTAGGTGACCTTAAAACATGGTTAGCATGTGATAATTTGGCATTTTTTTATTACTTTGTGTTTAGCATCTTTTTGTTATTTTTAAATTAGTCATGTATTACTTTTATTATTTAAAAAATTAAATTAGTCATTGATGATAATTTATTTTATTACTAACATTATTTAATATTTTAGAATCATTATTAATATTAATAAAATGAAAATAAAACAATCCTCTTTGTTTGATATTTACTTTTCATAGACATCAACACACTATCAATGATGAAGAACACTACGCCGTGGTCACTATAAGTATTTCAAATGGAATTGATAATTACAGTAAAACTCTTGAGAATAAATACAAGGAATATGAGCAAATATTCAGGGATTGACTATCTAATTTAGGAATGAGAATAAACCTATGAATGCTATACATAAATAACAAAGATACAATAATTTGAATATTCAAACTTTCAAACTGTTTTGGGGGAACCCGGTCTATCCTTAATATGCCCCGCAAGATGGACGATCGTGGGCGGAGACCAATCTTGGATAGGAGAGTGTTGTAACGTGGTGTTGGCAATGGTTTTGTTAAATCATCAGCTAGTTGATCATCACCTGAGATATGGGTTACCCTAATCGTGCCGGCTTGAACCTTTTCTCTTACAAAAAGGAAATCAAGTGCGAGGTGCTTCATTCGTGAATGAAAAACCGTATTGGCGGAGTAATGTGTTGCACTTAGATTGTCACAAAAAAATTGCTGGAGTGGTATTTGACGTGTATCCAAGTTCCAACAGTAAGGAAAGTAACCATTGCATTTCAGCGGTAGTGGAAGCTATTGCCCTGAACTCAGCCTCGGTAGAGGAACGTGCTAGAGTTGGTTGGCGTTTGGAACTCCAGGAGACCGGGTTAGCTCCTAGATATATGATATAACATGTAGTACTTCGGTATGTTGATTTATCTCCTGCCCAGTCCGCGTCTGCAAAAGCGTGTAGTTGCAGTGGGGAGTTGTGAGCAACGAGCAGGCCCTGGTCCATGGTTCCATGCAAATACCATAATATTCTTTTCAGAGCAGTCCAATGAGTGGTGGTTGGGCAATGCATGAATTGAGAGAGCTTATTGACAGTATAAGCTATGTCCGGCCATGTTAATGATAAGTATTGTAGAGACCCAACAAGACCTCGATAATATGTGGGTGAGGGAAGTGGTGCTCCCTCATCTTTGGTAAGAGGAGTAGAACAAGACATTGGGGTGGTAGCCGGCTTGCAATCACTCATGTTGGCACGATATAGAATATCAAGAATGTATTTGCTGTGAGTAAGAAACAAATCGTTATGGTGGGAGAGGACTTCGACACCGATAAAGTAAGAGAGGTGACCAAGGTATTTGAGAGAGAAACGGTTTGCAAGAGATGTGATGAAGGTGTTAATGGTGGAAGAGTTAGGGCCGGTGATAATTATGTCATCGACTTAGACTAGAAGAAAGATGGGAGATTGAGTGTTTCGGTTGACGAATAGGGAGGAATTGGATATAGTTGGTTTGAAACCACTTGAGAGAAGATATGACTTGAGTTCGTCATACCAAGCTCTTGAGGCTTGACGGAGGCCATAGATGGCTTTGTAGAGTTTGCAAACATGGGTCGGTTGAGAAGGATCGGTGAAACCGGGTGGTTGAGGCATGTAAACGGCTCCCGAAAGAGTACCTTGGAGAAAGGCGTTATTGATGTCAAGCTGTCTTAAGCACCATTTTTGGGTGGTAGCTAAAGTGAGAATGAGACGAAGTGTTATGGTTTGATAACCGGACTGAAGGTTTCAACATAGTCTAAACCGGGTCTTTGATTGAAACCTTTAGCTACGAGTCTAGCTTTTAGCCGATCAACCAAGCCATCGGGTTTAAATTTGGTTCGAAAGACCCATTTGCACCCTACTAGATTAGGGGCAGTTTCGGGTGGGACGAGAGTCCATGTGTGGTTGTGTTGTAAGGCGTTGAATTCATCCTGCATAGCTTTACACCAAAGCGGATTTTTGAGAGCTTATGTAATATTGGATGGTTCAAGAGAAGAATGTGTGGTGGCATGGTAAAGATGAATATTTTCATTGTGATATTTTGGATTTAGTGTTATGTTTTTACAGGTGTGTGGTGGTGAGGGAGGTGGTGGAGTTTGAATTTGGGAAGAAGTGGAAGGTATAGATTGAGTATCTGTGGAAGGTGGAGTGGTAGGGTCCGCGTCTGAGGAAGTGGAAGATGTAGAATTTGTGGTTGTGGAAGTGGAAGATGTATAATTTATGGCTGTGGCAGATGGAGTAGTAGGTTCTGATTGTGGAGAAGAAGAAGGTGGTGACTGAAGTAGGGGTTGTTGAGTTGTGGGTTGTGGACGGCGGGAATAAGTGTGCCAAATGAGAGGGGTGGTATTGGAAGGTAGTGGAGGGGTAGGTGCTGGAAATGTTTGTGGTGGGGTTGGGTAGTAGGAGGAGATAGTTGTTGAATGGATAGAGGAAGCCATGAGTCTGGGTGTGGAGTGGATGGTGTAGGTGTTTGTGTGAGCGTGACATATGGGAATTCACTCTCAACGAAATGAACATGGCGGGAGGTATAAACTTTGCTGGTAAGAGGGTCAAGGAGATGGTATGCACTTTGGGAGGATGAATACCCCACAAATATACATGGTTTAGATCGGGATTGAAGTTTGTGGGTAGAATAAGGACGTAACCATGGGTAAGAGAGACAACCAAAGCTACGGAGCTTGTCATAATTTGGAAGTTTATTGAATAAGAGAAAGAAGGGGGAGTCATTGTTTAGAGTAGTGGTGGGTAGACGGTTTATTAGATAGGTAGCAGTAGTAAATGCAAATGGCCAAAAGGAGAGGGGCATTTTGGCATGGGAAAGAAGGGTGAGTCCCGTTTCCACAATGTGGCGGTGTCAGCGTTCGGTATAGCCGTTATGTTCAGGGGTATGAGGGGGAGATGTGAGGTGGGAGATTCCACATGAGGCAAGGTGAGAAGATAATTTAATATATTCTCCTCCGTTGTCGGAAAATAGTTGTTTTATTTTGGTTTGAAAATAGTTTTCAACAAGTGTTTGAAAACGAATAAATATAGTGAGGGAGTCGGATTTATTTTTGATTGGGTAAATCCAAATATATTTTGTAGGTTATAAATGGGTGTTTGCAATAAAGAGAAATGAAAAGAATGAGATTGTAAGATATAAGGCACGACTTGTAGCACAAGGGTTTTCCCAAATCCCAGGAGTTGATTATGAGGAAACGTATTCTCCTGTAGTGGATGCGATAACCCTTAGATTTCTGATCGGCCTCACAATCTCTGAAGGACTTCAGATGAGACTTATGGATGTTGTCACCGCATACTTGTACGGGACATTGGAAAATGACATTTACATGAAAATCCCTAAAGGATTAAAAATGCCCGAAGCATTAAAATCAACACCTAGAGATATGTGTGCTATAAAACTCCAGAGATCTTTATATGGTCTCAAGCAATCTGGTCGTATGTGGTACAATCGACTCAGTCAATATCTCCAAAAAGAAGGATACAAATTTGATGTAATCAGCCCATGTGTCTTTAAAAAAAGATCACACTCAAAATTCACTATAATAGCAGTTTATGTTGATGATATAAACATTATTGGATCTCCTAAAGAGATAGAGAAAGTTTCTCAATTGTTAAAAAGTGAATTTGAAATGAAAGATCTTGGTATGACAAAATTATGTCTTGGTATTCAGTTTGAGTATCTGTGCAATGGCACATTTGTCCATCAATCAAACTACATCCAGAAGATGTTAGTACGTTTCAATATGGATAAAGCTCATCCGTTTAGCATTCCTATGGTTGTCCGACCGCTAGATCCACATAAGGATCCTTACCAACCTCAAGAAGAGGGCGAAGAAGTACTTGGTCCAGAAGTACCGTACTTCAGCGCGATCGGTGCCCTTATGTATCTTGCAAATAACACTAGACCTGATATTGCATTCTTTTTACATGTACTAGCAAGATATAGTTCGAATCCAACACGTAGATATTGCAATGGAATAAAACATATATTCCGGTATATTTACGGGACAAAAGACTTAGGTCTTTTCTACCAGAAAATTGAAAAGTCACACCTGCTCCTGATTATTGACTGGGCAATCCCTGGTGTCGTGGCCTCCCCTGCACACTTGACACCGCTGAGCACTGAGCTTCAACTCCTTGATCTTTTTAGCCATTGAGGCGAGTGCAGCAGCCACTCTAGAATTAGGAGTGACCTGAAGAGGCTGGTGATCTAGCTCTAGGAATGGAAGTCCTAGCAGATGGATGTTGCTGTTCGGCTAGAGCGAAGCTCTCGAACATCTCCTCACACTCGTCTGGCTCGAGCTTATCCATGATATGGCCTCCCACATCTGTGTTGAACATTTGTTGCTTCTCGAAGGTGAGACGATTGTAGAACTTCTCCACTATCGCCCAGTCAGAAAGACCATGTTGGGGACATCGGCTCAACAGGGTGTTGAACTGATCCCAGGCCAAGTGATAAGGCTCGTCAGGGTCCATCTGGAACGAATGGATTTGGTCCCGAAGGCGAGCGGCCCTGGAAGGTGGATAGTACTTCTTATAGAATTTAGCTTGAAGATCCTCCCATGTGGTGATAGAATTGTCGGGAAGGGTGTCAAGCCAAGTAGATGCGCGACCAGAGAGCAAGAATGGGAAGAGACGCAAGTACATAACGTCCTTAGACACACCCGTGATATTGAATGTATCACATATCCGCGCGAAGCAGGACAAATGTCCGGGTACATCCTCATCCTCAAGGCCATGAAATTTGGTGGCATAAGTGATCGTGCTCATGACATGTGACGAGATTTGCCATGTATTGGTGTTAGGAATGGCGGGGCGTGTGATCGAAGATCTCGCCTCGGTGACCCCGTCACTGGCCCTCTGGTGCACGGTACGTCTCGCTGGTGGTTCAGCGTCGCCCATGGAAGGAAATGGAATGGGCTAGTATAACGTACCTAGGATTTGCAAAGCTCTTTCAAACGCTCCCGAAAGTCACGGGTGCGCTCGTGTAGCTCTCGTTCGGGCTCTTGAAAAGCTGAATATGGTGGTGATCCCGGCAACGAGTGTGGTGCATAAACTGACACAAGAACAAAAGAAAATAAACAAAGACTCAAAACAGAAAGACTCAATCCTATGTTAGACTCACATATAGCACGTAGGACAAGCACACAAACAAGACTCAAAAAACAAGATAAACCAAAAATCACTAAAAGAACTAGTCAAATCTAATATTGCTACTGCCAAGTGTCCCCGGCAACGAAGCCAAAAACTTGATGTCATCCAGATGGTCTATAAAATAAACTACTAAACCTAACCTAGACTCCTAAGTAATAAATGGAAAACCTATGAACTAGACCGCACTGACAGGAAAGTGTACCTATCGAGTGTAGCACAACTTAATGGTAAACCGGAATATCGAACCCTAGAGACACTACGATAATAATACTAGACTCTGACTCGTACTAAAGATTGATTTGGTTGTGGGGGTTTACTACACTACTATTTAGACTAAGGAATGCAGCAAACAAAATCGACTTAACTATCAAGATCAAGAGTAAGGTTGAATCAAGGATGGGAAGAATATCATCTAGGTTCGGAATCCTACTTGCAAAGCACAACTTCTATCGATTATGGAAACTATAATAGATCTAGGTTTCTAATGAAATAACTCTAGACAGCCTAATTGATCCCTAATCACTCTCAGGGTGTCACCAACTAAGGAACCTAAAGATGTAATAACTCACCAGATTGTTGGATCACTTCTCAGGTATTTCCAACTATGATAAAGTACCCTAATAGACAGATTACCTCCCAGTCTCACTATCCACCAATACACTCAAAGAATGCACGGGGTAATCTCAAGATAACACGAATAGCAACAATAACTAAACACCTAGTACCGGCTTCCTCTCAGACAGCTGACACTCGGATTCCTAATGACGAAGACTAAATGACTAACTCTCACCTCTCGGGTATTGAACTAGGATACACACTCAACTCTAATTAGTAATCAAAGACAACTCCTATGGCTGTTACGTCTTGTAAACCACTCTAATCACAAACCCTAAGATCTATGACCAAGATACGCTAATCAAATTGGCAGACAACCACAATCAACGCAAGAAATTGAAATCAAACACAAGATCAGATCAAAAATGCAATAACATCACAATAATCAACTCAAGATCTTTTACAAAATTATAAACCCATTAATTGAATCCAAAAACCGATAAAAAACAAAGCTTTACTAAGTATTCATCATCGTTACTATAATTTGAAATATAAAAAAATATATTTTGTAACCTAAACGGGTTAACGGGTCAACCCGTTTTAAATGGGTCAACCCGAACCGACCCATTTATTAAACGGGTTAACCTGAACCCAACCCGTTTTTTAAATCGGGTTGAAATGGCCAACGCAAAACCTAATTATTTTCGTTTCGTGTTCGGGTCGTGTCAGGAATTGACACCCCTAATGCACATGTACTCAGGGGTTCGGATATATCGGTTCAAGTGTCCAAAAGTAGGGTGGCACAGATGTTGGATATAGGATATACGATCGTCGATTATGTCAACGTTGCTATCGAGGTACGACTCAAAGAGTTACACTTTGGATAACGAGCAATTAATAATGTTTAGTCGTAAACATTATAGTTCATGAAATACAGATTTATAATTTGGTGGATAAATATTTAAAGAAATATTTAAACGGTTAATTCGGTGATTAATTATTTAAAAATAATTAAAGCGCAAAAGGTTTAAACGTTTAAGAGTTAAACGTTAAATGATTAAGTTTTACTAATTATTTGTAATTAGTAAACTACGAGGATTAAAAGTAATTAATAGTTAATTACAATGGGATTAAATGTTAATACCACGGGGGTGTGATTTGTAATTAAAGTAATTATAAATACATCATTAAGTGAAAACCCTAATCCAACTTTTGCCTTCACCCTAGTTTGCGCAAGAAGGAGAGACCCCCCCCCTTGCGTCACCGTCCGCCTCCGGTAACCGCCACTGCCCTTCTGTAACATCCATGATTTTTTGGTATCATTTTTACTTTATTTTTTTTATTCTACTCAATTATGACCTCCTATTTCAATTTCATATTTGTCCAAGACCATAAGCCTCATATGTCATTAAAGCAAATAATAAATAAGTTTATACTTTCTTTTTTTTTTTTGGCAAACACAATTCTACTAGATAGATTAAAACCAAAGAAAAATGATTCAAACAATTTTATAAAATATTTATAAAGCAATAAAACAAGTTAGTGACCAATAAATTTATAAAGATTTTTTTAAGTTTTAACCAAGAACATTTCGTTCATGTATTCATATATAAATATTTATATATATATATATATATATATATTTGTATGTATATACATAGTTACTTTTAACAAATTATCTTTAACCTCTTATGAAACCCCCCCCCCCTATATGGACACTGGAACAAATTTTAACATCAATTTTGACCAAGAAAAAGTCAAACTCACAATAAAACTCCCCAAATCCTTCAAGACCCGGATTCAAATCCTTTGTAACCGTTCTCCTACACATTTACAATCATTTAGGACAATCTATTTCGTGTTTATTTGAGTAATCATAAGCTTTTAGGAACCAAATGAATTTTCGGTTACAACTTCCAAATCCACGAATTCATACTCAAAACCCGTAAATCTCGTGCAAAATCACAGCTGTAACGCGTTTCAAATCGTTGGTTAACCACCTTATAAATTCCAATGTCAAGCTGCGAATCGAAAGCACCACAAATCCATTTCCTTCACTGTTCCGATCGGCCCTTTTCAGCCTCAAACGAGTTTGATTCTAGGTGTGTTCGTGAAGGCCGACTACAGGTATTCTTCCATTCCTAGTAATCGATATCATTCCTATACTCCTTTCTTTCTAGTAATCGATTTTGGAACCTGGGCTTTGATATCTGAGATTTTGTGATTTAGGGAAGAAGATAAAGCAGAACTTGTGTTTTTAAAATTCGTTTTCTGAGTCATTATGCTGAGAAAGCAGGTCAAATGGTTAAACATCTTCACCTATACAAACAAGGTCACGGGTTCTAACCCCGTGACTGACTTCTCTTTTCTTTTTTATTTTGCTTTGATTCAAGTTACACACCCACTTATATATTATTGTTAAGCTTTGATTAATAAACAAATTCCTTTATAGTATTTCAAGGGTTTATAATTAATATCCTTTATAAATAAAATAAAATAAAATGTATTTATATACATGTTTTATTGTTTACTAAAAATTTCAAAAACATGACAAATGTTAATTGTATATTTCATAAACTCTATTATATTGAATAACTTTAATTATGAAACAATCGTATTTTGTAACGTCATTAAACGAAAGGGGTTATATATATATATATATATATATATATATATATTAAAACGGCATATTTTATTTGCATTACTAATATTATAAAATTTTAATAAATTTTTATTTGTGTATCTATCTTATTTATGATATTAGTAAATATTAAGAAAATAATCTTTCTAATTGGACTTTTATAAATAATAACTCGCTTAACTAATTTATTTATTATCTTTATAAATATTACTATCTCATAATATTTCAAAACGATGATAGCCTAATTTTAGTCACTTTTGATATTTTCTTAAATAGTTATTTTTACAAAAAATTTCATTTCGTAAATATAATAAAACATCATTATATTTGTTTTCTCAATCGCTCGCCCATTCCAGAACCCTAAAGTCCCAAATCGTTCCCTTGTTGATTCTCTTGACCGTTTCTATATTATAATAACATATTTTATTCAACTTAGGACATCCTTAGTTCTTGTTGCTACAAGTTACAAGCTCGAGCCTCTAATACCCAAGGTGAGTTTTACATTACCCCTTTTTCATTTTTGCACTTTTGGGGTGAAACATGATTATTCTATGAAACTTTTGCAATAACTCATATACAATTCAATAATAAGATGCTATGTGTTTATTTGTGCTTTATACTTGAATGCTATGAGTTAAGTCTACATTTACATGACATTAGTGCAATCATTAACTTAGTACAAGCCAACGGTTAACATTGATAGATCTATTGAGTCTGACAAACCCACCCAGATTGGGGTGATTGTTACCGACAACACAATTTGCATGCTAGTTACAAAGGTTTGATTGTACTTTGGTTACACAATAGTTGCTCCCCATAAATGTCTTATTTTATCATGTTATGTAAGGATTTGACTATTTACATCTATACTCTATTTTTTATTAAACCTGTGTATGCTCACCAACTTTTTAGTTGGCGTTATTTTATTCATGTTTCAGGTGCTAATTTGTGATTTCGATCAAGACTTGCTTCACATAAGTTTTGGACCTAGTTAATTTTAAATAAAGGATCATGTATTTCATATTGTGTACTTGGTTTGATTTTGTTTTTGTCTTGAATATTTGCAATGAATTTAAATGATTAATATATTTCAATTTAGTCAACCTTGTGCTCATGAACAGTCTACATGTCCCGCCCCGACGTTTCCGTCGTCGGTTGGGGTGTGACAGATTGGTTTCAGAGCCTTGGTTATAGGGAATTAGGTTATTAGACACTCTTGACCTAGACTATAACCTTAGGACACCCATACTATGCCATGCTACTACATGCTATATGATTATTTCTTATGTGAATATTTTTACATGTTATACTATATAATTACATCATATGATACAATACTTAATAGTCTATGTGTCACATTACCTGTCAACTTTTATCTCCTATTCATTGCTACCTATTTGATTTATTTAAAGTTCTATCCTAAGTTTCCACACACACTCATACGCACTTAGTTCTTCATACATCATTAATCTCACACACATAATGTCACCATCTCTCGTGATCAAAATCTAAACTATTGGGCCTAATGCCCATTAATAATAAACAAGAAGCCCATTTATCCTCTAAGAAGAAGAAGACTGCTGGAATGAACAAATCTTACTTTCGGACCTCAAAGCCCGGTCCACAACAATTCCCATCATGACCATGAACCCAACAATAGTGTTATTAATACATGATGGCCGGAAGAGTGTGTAGGCCCATGAGGGATTCTGGCTAAGGAAAGACAAGGTACTTAAGTGTGTCCTAGTGACCCACCTCTCTTTCCTAGGAATTCTCCTCTGGGATGCATTGCTTATAGGTCAAGTGTATTTCTAAAATACTATTGTAAAGACTCGGTGTTATGACTAATCAAACTCTAAACCTATGAGAACTTCTATATTTAACACTCAGTTACCACCCCCACTAAGAGACCCATATCTAATTCCCGACCCATACCATCCTAACCCTGGGGCAAGGCGTACCATGGCACCCACTAGTTCTAAGGGAATTCCAATCGATGACGTTCACCAATATGTGAGGACCTTAGAGTTCGAGAGGCAAAGGATGGAGCAATAGATAATGCACGACTTGCAAGGACAAAGAATTGATAGCCTAGCAAACCAATTAGGGTACCAAAAGGAGTTAATCTCCATCCTCGAAAAAGAAATACCGGAGAATCGCATGGAAACAGCTAGAGCTGAAGCCAGATCGGCTACCCGAGTGACCATAGCGGTGCTCGTCTTGGGAATTATCTTCCTTCTAGTGTAAAGCTACCAGAGACGTTAACAGAAATTTTTATTTATTGTCTTTAAATTTTCAGTTTGAGAACCATTTCCCGATGTTTTGAGAAATGATTAATCTTTCAGCATTTAATAAATTTTATATATTCCAACTCTAAAGTTATTATTCATTGATTTGACACGTTGTGTGTGAATTACACCCAGCATATTTTCATCAAGATTCTCCAAGTATCACCTTCTTCATTTACCACAATTTAGTACACTACCGGCAATCTCCTTCGTAAACAAATCATACTATTATTTGATTTAAACGACCTCGTTATTTTGTTCAAACAAAACGTTTATCAAACCTTTAGATAGTATCATAAATATAAATTTTCTATAAACATTTTTCATCTTGTGAGAAAACTTAATATAACCTGTTTTATAAAAGCATTATTTCAAATTGGTAAATAATTATGACTTTTCTCGTTAAATTAATTATTTCTAAACTCTGGCTAAATTAATATACAACTACTTGTTTAGCCAATAATTTCTCTTAAAGATATTTCCCTTAAAATAATTGAAAATTTAATAAAAAGATTTTTCCTATAAATTGTCCATTTATTTAGATTATTTAACTCAATAGTTTCACTACTTTATATATCTACAACCAAGAACTGTTTACAATTTCCTTTTTTTTAAACAAAGATCAGTTATTCGTAAACACATTTCCCTGAGTGTTTTCAAAAAAACCCCTCGTTACCTTTCACTTGTCGCTTCAAGAGACGACTCATTTCGCGTAGACATTAACCTTCCCCACAAACCTCAACGAGATTTAAGGAACTAGAACTTAACTACCATATTTTACATGAACGCCAAACAATATGCTTCTCCGCAACACTTGATCACATACAAAACTCATTAGTATATGTCACACACGAAATTCAATAACTTACGTATACCCGTTCACCAGATACACAACACGATCACATAGTACATGAAACTTAGTTATTTTCAATATACCCAAAACTACACTAATTACATGATACATGAAATTGGATTATTTGCAATACACTGGATTGATTATGTAATATATGAAACATAGTTGTTTGTAATATACATATGCTAAAATGATCGCATAACAATCGTTTGTTTGGTACATAATACTAGATTGACCACATTGAACATGAGACTTATTCGGTTACAAAATACATGATACCAAGTTGGTAACATCATACGTGAAATTCATTTCTTGCAATACACATGATACTGCATTGTTTACAATGCACATGAAAGCTTATTGATTTACAAAATACATGATGCTAAGTTATTCACGTAACACATGAAACCAATTTGATTACAACTTACATGACACTAGATTATACATGAGACTTGTGTGCTACATTTTACATGAAACTAAATTGCCTACAATTGTTACAATTGATTCATTTCATTCTACACAAGGCATGGTCATACACTTTTGTTCACCAAAGTTGAAAACCATAACACATTGAAGCTACTCGGTATTTGACGTGTTCTTGTTCAAACACGAGGAAGCTGTAACACTTTAAAACAACTCGGTGTTTGACGTATTCTTGTTCAAACATGAGTAAACTATGGGACTTTAAGTTATACTACCTTATTTCTCTTTAGTTGCTAACTGACCTGCCTATTTAGGGACATAGTTACTCATTAGCAACTCATGTGTCTGAACAATAGACATGAACTAAGTGAATTTGTACCCCCCTCTAGCCCCGTACACAACGGAAGGATCTATACGGACCATACGATGATTCGAGTAACTACGGGTGCACACGTAATTATAAAGATCAGCGCATGGAAAAACATAGTGAATTCTGTTGTGTGTTGTGACCTAAAACCTATCGTGAGGTATGACAACGAAACTAATGTGATATGACTAGGGCATGGTGGATACGCCGATGGTACTTTCTATATATAAGTGCTCTATCATATTATCAGAAGTAGCGTTGTTCGTGTCACGTGAAGTTTTGACCTAGACCAATGTTTGTGAAATCTCTTAACCACTGACAACTTCTGAGCACACTTGACTACACCTAAATCAAACCCTGATCATCAAATTTCCATCAAATCCTTTCCAAGTAACGTATTTCACCTTTTAGATTCCTCGACAGATCACTTCTTAACTCACATGAAACTAAATCCATTGATATCATTCATACTTAACGTGAGATTTAGACCTAATAACAATCCAAAAATCCAAACTCTCACCTCTTTTCTGATTCAGTAACCTCCACTAGTTAAATTTCAGGACAAAATTCCCTCAACATGGGGATACTGTAACATCCATAATTTTTTGGTATCATTTGTACTTTATTTTATTTTATTCTATTCAATTATGACCTCCTATTTCAATTTCATATTTGTCCAAGACCATAAGCCTCATATGTCATTAAAGCAAATAATAAATAAGTTTATACTTTCTTTTTTTTTTTGGCAAACACAATTATACTAGATAGATTAAAACCAAAGAAAAAGGATTCAAACAATTTTATAAAATATTTATAAAGCAATAAAACAAGTTAGTGACCAATAAATTTATAAAGATTTTTTTAAGTTTTAACCAAGAACATTTCGTTCATGTATTCAAATATAAATATATATATATATATGTATATACATAGTTACTTTTAACAAATTATCTTTAACCTCTTATGAACCCCCCCATATCGACACTAGAACAAATTTTAACATCATTTTTTACCAAGAAAAAGTCAAACCCACAATAAAACTCCCCAAATCCTTCAAGACCCGGATTCAAATCCTTTGTAACCGTTCTCCTACACATTTACAATCATTTAGGACAATCTATTTCGTGTTTATTTTAGTAATCATAAGCTTTTAGGAACCAAATGAATTTTCGGTTACAACTTCCAAATCCACGAATTCATACTCAAAACCCGTAAATCTCGTGCAAAATCACAGCTGTAACGCGTTTCAAATCATTGGTTAACCACCTTATAAATTCCAATGTCAAGCTGCGAATCGAAAGCCCCACAAATCCATTTCCTTTACTGTTCCGATCGGCACTTTTCAGCCTCAAACGAGTTCGATTCTAGGTGTGTTCGTGAAGGCCGACTTCAGGTATTCTTCCATTCCTAGTAATCGATATCATTCCTATACTCCTTTCTTTCTAGTAATCGATTTTGGAACCTGGGCTTTGATATCTGAGCTTTTGTGATTTAGGGAAGAAGATAAAGCAGAACTTGTGTTTTTAAAATTTGTTTTTTGAGACATTAACATGCTGAGAAAGCAGGTCAAATGGTTAAACAGCTTCACCTATACAAACAAGGTCACGGGTTCTAACCCCGTGACTGACTTCTCTTTTCTTTTTTATTTTGTTTTGATTCAAGTTACACACCCACTTATATATTATTGTTAAGCTTTGATTAATAAACAAATTCCTTTATAGTATTTCAAGGGTTTATAATTAATATCCTTTATAAATAAAATAAAATAAAATGTATTTATATACATGTTTTATTGTTTACTAAAAATTTCAAAAACATGACAAACGTTAATTGTATATTTCATAAACTCTATTATATTGAATAACTTTAATTATGAAACAATCGTATTTTGTAACGTCATTAAACGAAAGGGGTTATATATATATATATATATATTAAAACGGCATATTTTATTTGCATTACTAATATTATAAAATTTTAATAAATTTTTATTTGTGTATCTATCTTATTTATGATATTAGTAAATATTAAGAAAATAATCTTTCTAATTGGACTTTTATAAATAATAACTCGCTTAACTAATTTATTTATTATCTTTATAAATATTACTATCTCATAATATTTCAAAACGATGATAGCCTAATTTTAGTCACTTTTGATATTGTCTTAAATAGTTATTTTTACCAAAAATTTCATTTCGTAAATATAATAAAACATCATTATATTTGTTTTCTCAATCGCTCGCCCATTCCAGAACCCTAAAGTCCTAAATCGTTCCCTTGTTGATTCTCTTGACCGTTTCTATATTATAATAACATATTTTATTCAACTTAGGACATCCTTAGTTCTTGTTGCTACAAGTTACAAGCTCGAGCCTCTAATATCCGAGGTGAGTTTTACATAGCCCCTTTTTCATTTTTGCACTTTTGGGGTGAAACATGATTATTCTATGAAACTCTTTGCAATAACTCATATACAATTCAATAATAAGATGCTATGTGTTTATTTGTGCTTTATACGAGAATGCTATGAGTTAAGTCTATATTTACATGACAATAGTGCAATCATTAACTTAGTACAAGCCAACGGTTAACATTGATAGATCTATTGAGTCTGACAAACCCACCCAGATTGGGGTGATTGTTACCGACAACACAATTTGCATGCTAGTTACAAAGGTTTGATTGTACTTTGGTTACACAATAGTTGCTCCCCATAAATGCCTTATTTTATCATGTTATGTAAGGATTTAACTATTTACATCTATACTCTATTTTTTATTAAACCTGTGTATGCTCACCAACTTTTTAGTTGACCTTATTTTATTCATGTTTCAGGTGCTAATTTGTGATTTCGATCAAGACTTGCTTCACATAAGCTTTGAACCTATTTAATTTTAAATAAAGGATCATGTATTTCATATTGTGTACTTGGTTTGATTTTGTTTTTGTCTTGAATATTTGCAATGAATTTAAATGATTAATATATTTCAATTTAGTCAACCTTGTGTTCATGAACAGTCTACATGTCCCGCCCCGACGTTTCCGCCATCGGTTGGGGTGTGACACCTCCTTTCCGCCGTCGCCGGTTCCCATTTGCGCAAAACGTGTGACTTTTTCGTGTGATTTGCGGGTTTGTGTACTGTCACTAGTGAGACGCTTGTTGAACCAAAGTGCGTATCTTTTGGTTATCGTCAAAGGTATAATCCCTAACCCGCCATGGTTGGATTTAATTTTATTGTTTATACGCGTGTAATCGGATCACTGACGGGATCCCAATTTAGAACCATTAACATGTACATACAATTCTGCCTTGCAAATCTGATTTGTTAAATTAATAACATAAATTAAATATGTTTTAAAAGTTAAAACTAGTACTTGGATTCCCAACAACAGACTCATCGATTTCGCAAGGGATTTATTTAGTGTTTTATCGGTTACGGGTAAAAAACACACCGTGTAGCAAAATGCACGCTAGAAAGATACACGGGTTTATAAAATTCTAAATTTTATATATGGTTCGTGATGACGATAAACACTTTATCTCAAGTACGCTTGATTTTAATATCATATAAAACTATTCATAAACTCTTTTATTAATAATTTCCGAGTTTTGAATAATTAATCTCTATTAATTATATTTCATAAAACTCCGGTTTTACTTATAAAATAACTCTTTATTTTAAAAACCTTCCACGAGATTACTAAAATCTCTATTTCAAAATCTCTCCGTTTCTATTGTGTTGTCATGTTTTAAACTATTTAAAATTGTTTTAGTTGATTTGTAGTTTTAGATAAAACACTTTTACCCTAAATGTCACAAACAACCACAAACATACAAAAATGCAAATCAAGCCTTTTAGTGTACTGACAGTTTGCAAAAATGGCTTTGATACCACTGTTAGAATTCGTACATGGGTTTCAAAGCTGTTTTGATGCAAACGTAGCAGAACAAAATGTATGAACCGGTCTAGGCCATAACCCTAGACCATCCACTAGTAGTCCAAATGCAACCAAATCAAAACAAAATCAACCATAGTTAGGTTTAGAGTTTTACCTTCCGAGAAGCAAACAACAAACCTAATTGTAACACCACGAAACAACGAACACATTCGCTAGATCTGGTAACACGAAAACCCTGGACAACTGAACTCCTTTGGTTTCCTCCTCAAAATCGTCCAACACCAAAACCAGTCCAACTGGTTCGTGTTTTCGATTTGCAACCGTCCCGACGCAGGGCATCGGCGGCATACGGTGGTGCTTGACGGAGCACGGCGGAGGTAGTCCGTCAACGACGATGGTTGCACAATGGGGGGGGGGGGGTTTACATCGGCTTAGAGAGGAAGGGATTAGGGTTTTTCCAATGTGTTGTGTAATCTAGCCTCCAACTCTAAATCTCTTATTTATAGATTCTCCTAAAGTTGGGGATTAAGTTAGGGTTTTAATAATTAATATTTAATTATTAAATAAATAAATTTTAAATCACTAATTAATTATTAATCTAATTAATAATTAATATAGCAAATGAACCCAATCACAAATCATCAAAACATTTGATAATTATTAAATTACTTTTCTAATTATCAAGTCTTTGTGAAGAGATGTAAAAACTCCACTTTGATAATAATTCCTGAATTCAATCAAGTAAAGGCCGTGGATCCCTTTCATCTATGAGATCACCTTCTATTTATAGGATTTTTACATTCTCTTTCCTCTAACCGTATAATAGTGACAGCCCTTTCTTATTGGTTCTCTCTTCTCGTGGGCCCTCGTGGTGGTTAAGAGGTTAGATTTCTTTCTTTTAGGCCCCTTATGTATGATCCTTTCATCATACGTCATCAAGTCCCCCTAGTCAATTTGATTTTCTTTGTTTCTTCAAAAAATTAGATTGACTATAAAAACTTTTTTTTTCAGAAAATGGAGAAGCTTGACACGTGCGGGCCACGCTTCTTTCAAACTTGCCGTACGTCCCATCCATCAGTCCCATAACCCTTCCTAGGACGCCACTGTCCGACCGTCTGTCTTCTCTTCTTTTCTATAAAAAAGGGGAGGGGGGGGTAAGGTATTGTTGCCTTTTACTCGTCTTCTTCGAACCCTTTTTTATTTTGCCTAAAACCTTGCTTCTTTAATTTCTTCCGATCTTGTTAAATTTTTCGACGAATGGGTGATAACGCCGACGTGGCTTTGATTCCCATAAATTGGAGCGTGGAACGCTTCGAGAGATTGAAAGCTTCGTATGGAGTTCCTAACGATTTGGAACCCGAGTACCCTTCTTCAGGAGGCACGGCGGCCAAACCTCCTCTTGGCAAGATTACCTTGTATGCTGACTTTTTCTCTGAGGCTAATTTCAGAGTTCCGGTCACCTCTTTCGTTATCGATCTCCTTCAGTTTTACAAAATTCACCTTTCCCAAGTTCACCCTCTTGGAATGTGCCGTATTAGGCATTTTGAGTTCTGCTGTATCGCCTTGAAACAGGACCCTTCCGTCGCCATTTTTCATCGTTTTTATAAGCTATATTTGAAAGATAGCTGGTTTTCCTTCTCTAAACTTCCCGGGGTGACTCCTCATGCCAAAGAGACCCCTCAAGGATTCCGGGGTTGGAAAGAGAGGTTTTTCTATATAACTGCCCGGATGATCCCCGCCAGTATGCAGATCCGGTCACTTCGTCTGGCTGTGGTGGACATTCCTCCTAATCTGGATGCTTTTAAGAAAACTCCTGTTTTCTCCCTATTGACCTCCCGTCCAGCCGACATTCAGGAGATTCCGGAACATGCCCTTGTCGGTGTTGGTATGAGCCGGAACTGGGGAAGGCTTGATCGTGTCCCGATTTACTCTGTGGGAAAAGAACGTAAGTGTATGTTGTCTCACATTTCTTCTCGATAGGTGGCGCTTTCTCTCCTGTATATATTATGTTTGTAATTACTGTGTTTTCCCTTTCTCACTTGCAGCAGTTGCTAGTTATTATGATGTTCTTTTCCTGGATTCCTTAAAAAATCTTACCCGGACATATTTGAGTGTGGGGCCGGGTGAAAGGAATGTTCTTGAAGTTTTTCATGAACGTTTCTTTTTTCCCCGTGCTAGTCTGCAAGAGGCTGAAGAGGTTCCAGCAACTGGTTAGTTGATACGCAATGAATGTTTGGTTATTTCCTTCCTTTTTCTCCTGCTCATTGTTTTAAGTTGATACATTGTTTCAGAGGGTCAAGAAGATGAGCCTGAAGAGGTTCTAGTAAGGAAAAAGGCTTCCGGGGAGAAAGTACTCTCACCCCAGAAGAAAAGGCGAAAGCTGCCCGAGGCTTATGCTGCTGTAAAGAAGGCCCCGGGAGCGAGTCCCGAAGGTGTGTATCTGTTCTGTTTTTCTTTGTTAAGTGTAAAGAATATTTTTCCTGATATTCTCCTTTCCGATGCTTTTTAGGCTTAAAAACTAGTGAAGGGGTTACTCCAACTTGCCCAGTCATGCAAACAGCCAAACATGCTGTTAAAGACCCGGAAGGTCCTAATCTTCAACCTTCTGTCCCTAAGGTCAAACCTTCCCCCATTCCCAAGGACATGCCGACGGGGGCTCAAATCCCTCCCAGGGATAAAGGGAAGGAGAAAGAGAAGACCCCGGCGGGAACTGGGGAGGTTCATTCCCCCAGATCTTCTTGTGTGCATACGAGCCAATCCGATTTTAGGATGCCTACCCAATCTGAGCCTTGGACTCCGGCAGATTCTAAATCCAAACATATTCCTAACTGGAATATTTTGCAGGGTGACTGTTTGACAGATCCCCACCTGTGCCGGACGTTCTTGTTGCAGGCTTTTCCTCCAGCTGAGCGACTACGCCACTCAACCTGTTCCCCGGAAGTGCTGTCTGATAGGGCTGCTTTGAGCTGGGTTGAGAGTATGGCGGTCATGCCCGAAATATGTCGGAAATGGGATGAAGGTCGCAGGGAAGTTGCTCATCTGAGGAAAGCTTTGACCCAGAAAAATGAAGATGCGGGTAAATGAAGATGCGGGTAAGGTGCTGACGCTTACACAGGAGGTGAGAAAACTGGATTAGCAATTGAAAGAGAGGGATGCCGCTCACTCGAAAGCCCGGGCAGAGTTCACTGAGGCCTGCTCTCGGATAAATAAAGAGCTTGAGAAACGTGCCCAAATGATCCGTGAAGCAAAGGCACGTTCTGAGGAGTTGGCATTTCAGGCGGTGGAGAAAGATGAGGAGTTGAGGGTGTCCAGGGTAAGGTTGGATATGTTGGAGGGAAAAGTTGTGTCTTTCGAGAGGGAGAGAGAGAGTTTTGAGGTGGAGAAAGCTAAAATGATGAAAGAATTATCTTTGTTGAAGGAAGATAGGAAGTGGTTGGTGGCGGAAGGATTTTCCAGGGTGGTGGAGGCAGTCAGGGGTAGTGATGAGTTTATTGATGGGGGTAGTTGGTTTGAATGGAGCTGCGGAAGCGGCGGGTTATCATGATGGGCTAGCGGATAGGTTTCAAGCAGGGAAAACTGGTTTGTCTTTGGAGAGCTTCCCTGGCTGGAGCCCGGAAGCCCGAAACATACCGACTGAGAGGCAAGATGCCTTTGATACTATGGAGTTCCCCGTTGTAGGTACTCTTGCCTCTTTGGCTAATCAATCAGATCTTAGGGAGATCAGGGATGTTCTTTCCATCGAAGACTGACCCTTTTGTATTTTTGTTTATCTTTTTTGGAGCCTGCGTGCCCTTTTACTTTTGGATATTGTAATCTTGTTTATGTATCTAATGATTTACCTTTGAATGCAAGTATCCTTCTCTCCTTTTTTTTATCTGTGCTTTTAAAAATATTTACAATTCGTACAAGCTTTGTTATCATGCTGACTGTCTTGATCCGGTTTTGTACCGGGCACGGGGTCCGGTTTTATTCCTTGCGTTTTCTTGTACTGTGCTCCGCCTTATAATGTAGTATGATTATCCCCTTTTGTGTTATACTTTGCTTTATCCTTAAATATTTGCAAATCCGATCTTTTCCTGGTACCGGACACATGGTCCGGTCTTTTATGGTGTCAGATACATTGATCCGGTCTTTTTTAATGTTGGATCAAGATCCAATCTTTATAGTGCCGGATACATTGATCCGGTCTTTTTTAACGTTGGATTAAAATCCAATCTTTATAGTGCCGGATACATTGATCCGGTCTTTTTTAACGTTGGATTAAAATCCAATCTTTATAGTGCCGGATACATTGATCCGGTCTTTTTTATTGTTGGATTAAAATCCAATCTTCTTGGTGCCGGACACGTGGTCCGGTCTTTTATGGTGCCGGATGCATTGATCCGGTCTTTTTTAATGTTGGATTAAAATCCAATCTTCTTGGTGCCGGACACGTGGTCCGGTCTTTTATGGTGCCGGATGCATTGATCCGGTCTTTTTTAATGTTGGATTAAAATCCAATCTTCTTGGTGCCGGACACGTGGTCCGGTCTTTTATGGTGTCGGATGCATTGATCCGGTCTTTTTTAATGTTGGATTAAAATCCAATCAGCAATGACCTACCCTTTTAGTGCGGTTCGAGGCTTGTATTCCAGAGTAAGAGCTCCTAATTCAACCGCCCACTTGGCTAATCTTCCGGATAACTCAGGTTTTTTTAACACTTGTTGGATGGGAAAATTGGTGAGTATTTCCACCGGATGGGCTTGGAAGTATCGATGCAATCTTCGGGAAGCATGTACTAAGGCCAGGGTTAATTTCTCTAGTAGGGAGTACCTTGTCTCCGGGTCTGTTAACACCCGGCTGACATAATAGATAGGAGTTTGCACACCTTTCCTTTCAACCATGAGGACGGCGCTAATGGCCGTATCCGCAGCTGCGATATATGCTGTTAACTTCTCTTCTTCTTCTGGTGCCGTAAGGGTGGGGAGTTTCGCGAGGTATAGTTTTAGCTGCTGGAAGGCCTCCTCTGCTTGGTCTGTCCATTGGAACTGTGTTTTGTTTAGACAATTTTTCAGAGTTTGGATGAAAGGTAGAGATCTTTCTGCATGCTTAGCCAGAAATCGATTTATTGCCACCAAACGTCCATTCAATGCTTGCACCTCCTTGATGGATGACGGGGAAGGCATCCGGGTGATAGCTGAAACTTTTTCTGGATTTGCCCGGAAGCCTTCCTTGGTGACCATCACACCGAGGAATTTCCCTTCCTCTACTCCAAACGAACATTTCCCCGGGTTTAACATTATTCGGGATTCTTTCAACCTTAAAAACGTCTCAGCGATGTCCTTTAGGAGATTTGTTTCATCATGGCTTTTGATGACCAAGTCGTCAACATAGATCTCCAAATTTTTTCCAATCTGAGGCTCGAATACTTTGTCCATGAGCCTTTGGTAGGTGGCCCCTGCATTCTTTAATCTAAACGGCATTTTTGTGTAACAAAAGGCGCCGATATCGGTGATAAAAGCTGTTTTCTCTTCGTCGTCTTTGGCCGTGGGAATCTGATGATAGCCTTTGTAAGCATCCAAAAAACATTTGAAACGGAAAGGGGCTAACAAGTCGATTTTCAGATCAACTTCTGGTAAGGGGTAGGCGTCTTTAGGACATGCACTATTTAGATTCTTGTAGTCGATACACATACGCCAGGTACCATTTCCTTTCTTTACCATTACTGGATTGGCGATCCATGAAGGATAACGAACTTCTCGGAGGATCCCCGCATTAACCAGATCCCGGACTTGATCCACAGCTTCCCTACTTCTATCCGGGCCCATCCTCCATCGTTTTTGAGTTACCAGGCTAGCAGATTTGTATACATGTAGGTGATGTTCGGCTAATTCCCGTGGAACTCCCTTCATATCTGCCGGTTTCCAAGCACAAACCTCTATGTTGTTTCGTAACAACTGCTTCAAACGGTCTCGCCCCACGGTGGATAAGGTATGTCCAATTGTAATTATCTGTTCCGGGTATGCGGGGTTCATAATCCACTTCTCCGGTTCATATATACTTTTCTCGTGAGTGTCAAAATGATCTTTACACGGTGTCCGGCTGGTTTGCGCTTGTAATACTTCCATGATTTGGTCAGTATACACCACCGCTACTCCCTTAGGAGTTGGGAATGCGATAGCGGAGTGGACAGTGGACATGGCTGTGTGAAAAGACGCCAAACCTGGTCGTCCGAGTATCAAGTTATTTTTTGAAACAGCCGGGATTACTATGAAAGTCATGAGGACCGTACGGATTTTAGCACCTTCTTCTAGGGTCATTGCTAATGTGAGTTGTCATAAGGGGACCACGGATTCCCCGAAAAACCCTATGAGATCGACGTCGGTAGGTTCCAAGGTATTTTGATCTTCCATATCCAAACGTCTGAAAAGTTGCTCATACATGACGTCCATTGAGGCTCCACTGTCGACTAAAATCTGATTGGTACGGTAATCACCTACTAACGTTGTGATTACTACTGGACTGGTGGACGAGGCACCCCCTTGAACAGGCGGGAAAGTAAGTGGTTGTTCCATCCAGGCTTCCAGTCGCGCGCCCCCGCGCTTATAACCCCGTGAGCTGGATGACTCCTCATTCATTATCATGCATAAGTCACGCACCGGTTTTTTTACTGCATTCTTTCTTCCCGGTGGTCCTACATGAATTTCTTTTAGCAGATGGGAAAGTTTGCCGGTTTGTATGGCCATGTCAATTTGTTTCTGTAAATGCCAACAATGATCCGTGTCATGCCCAGTGTCTTTGTGGAACTCACAATACCGTTTGGGATCTCGTACGGATTTTGGATTGAGAGGTCGCGAGGGTTCTAATGTTATTTTTTCTGTTAAAAGAACTTCCCGGGGGCTTTTGACCAACTTGTTAATCCACGCAACTCCCCTGCTCTCCAGATTATCCTTAAACCTTGTGGACGTATTGACAGATCTAACGGGTTCCGGGCGAGTGTACGGGAGAGGCCTCGTCCATGTACTAGGCCCCCGAAAACGTTGAGTCTGTCTGGAGGGGTGTGGCTGTCTTCCCGTTCGATCGCTTCGCTGATCCTTTTTATCATACTCATGAGCGCTCTGGACGGATCTTTCTGCCCGGACGAAGGCACGAGCGGCAGTCATCAGTTCTTCCATGGTTTTTGGTAAACCGTCTCGGTCATGGAGCCTACGGATGAGCTCATCATGTCAGACGCCTTGAATGAAACCTGCGATCATTAAATCCTCCCCTGCCCCGGCTATTTGCAAACTTTCCTTGTTATACCGGGTAATGAAGTCTTCCACCGATTCTCCGTCTCGTCTCCGGATGTGAAGTATTTCAGTCTTGTCTTTCGTGTGTCGTTTTTGCTGGCTAAATTGTTGCATGAATTTTTCCAAGAATTCATCAAAACTGTCGATCCGGCCTATAGGTAAACTATCGTACCAAAGGCGAGCTGTCCCGACCAAGGTTTGAACAAACATGTGACACCATTCATGCAGGGCCCATCTCTCTACCCCGCCAGCACTAATAAAGACATTGATGTGATCATCCGGATCTGTGGTGCCATCATATTTCCCAATTGTGGAAGGCATTTTTAACTTACGAAGTATTTCTGCTTGAGCTATTCGGGGTGTGAACTTGGATTGTGCTAACAAAGCTGTTGGTCGGTACGGGCGATGGACGTCCACTAGAGGAGTATTCCCAGGTACAGGTATGAGTGCGGGAGGAGGTCCATGCGTGCTGTACGGATGGGTGAGAGGAACGGACTGCCCTCCGGCGAGAGATCCGGTAGTGCATGCAGATGTAAGTCCCCCCGGTGTGACATAAGCGGTTTCCTCAAATGTTAAACGGTTCCGGAGTTCTGCCAGGCGTATTTCTTTCCAAAATTGCTCGTCCATTCGGGCCCGGCGCTGTTATTCCATCCACCATTCGTTACCTGCGAGTAATGGCGTGGTGTAAGGGAGAGATCCAGGAAGAAGCGGGGTATTGGAAACGGGAAGGGGAGGTATTCCAGCAGTGGTTGTAATGAGTTACGGCAGATTATAAATGGGTATACCAGATGTGGTGATATGTGGGAAACTGGGAGGTATAGCAGGTTGTGGGAGGTCCCGGTTAACTTGGGTGGGAATGGTAGTTGGGATTAGAGGCGGTATGGGGGGTGAAAAGACCGCCTGCGAAGGCAACGAGGCAGGAATATAAGAATGCAAAGTGTGAAGATGGGATGCTGCTGCTGCAGCTGGCAACACATCTGCTGGATGGTTTTGAGCTTGTGCCAATCAAATCATAGGAAGACCAGCTTGAGACTGTGAATCTCTTGTTGGTGCCCCTGTGTTTGTAATGTGATTTCCCTCCTCATCGGATTCATAATCTGATTGTATGTTATCCATTGCAAGAAAAGATTGAATTCAGGATACCGTTGTAACTATTGTTCGACCGGGATGGCTCCAATGAAGAGATGTAAAAACTCCACTTTGATAATAATTCCTGAATTCAATCAAGTACAGGCCCTGGATCCCTTTCATCTATGAGATCACCTTCTATTTATAGGATTTTTACATTCTCTTTCCTCTAACCGTATGATAGTGACAGCCCCTTTCTTATTGGTTCTCTCTTCTCGTGGGCCCTCGTGGTGGTTAAGAGGTTAGATTTCTTTCTTTTAGGCCCCTTATGTATGATCCTTTCATCATACGTCGTCACTTTGATAATTAACTAATATAATTCCTTTTAATTATTCATAATCTAATTACAAATAATTAAATGTCTTTCTTACGACTTAAATGTGATCGTGTTAGATTATTTAACTACTTAACTAATCTCATTGTTCGTTGCTCATGGTGCAACCCTTTGGATCCTACCTTAGTAGCAGTGCTTTCAGATGTTGTTATTGTTCCCAACAAACTAATCGTATCTTTTTTTCCAGACACGAGCATGAATCTGTTTAGAAACATGTTACACGATAAGACTTGTTTAGGGACACGAACCTGTTTATCACATTTTTGATGAAACAAAATCAAACAAAAAAATTAAGCACCGATTACATGCCAGTTTCTGGTTGAAGAGATGAGGAGGACGATGAGGGATGAGGGAGCTAGGGTTGTCGGGGTTGATCAAAAGGACTGGAGCCGAGACGATGAGGGAGCCAGGGTCGTCGGCGGCGGGAGAAAGTGAGGAATGAGGAGCGGGGACGATGAGGGAGCTAGGGTCGTTGACGACAGGAGGGAGTGAGGAGTGAGGAGCAGCTGATCAGGGACGATGAGAGAGCTAGGGTTTTGTTGCAGAGAACTGAGAAGGAAGACAATTGTTGTTGTTAGAGGGAGGCGAGACGAGAATGGACGATGCTATGGAACTAGGGTTTTGTTTAAAGTAAATAATATAATAATATTAAATAATAAATATTTATATTTTTTTAAAATATTTAAAAATATAAACATTTTTGTTATCGTGTCTAAACAGGTTATGACCTCTTAAGACACGATTTTTATCGTGTCAACATGTTTAAGACACGAAACTTGTTAAGCTCAAACACGGAACATGTTAACTTCGTGTCGTGTTAATAGGCCCGTGTCAGAAATTGTCAGCCCTACGTGTGACAGTCCCATGGGCTGCTTCAGCTTCGATGGTCTTCCCAAATTAGGACACACCTAAACCACATATTTTGCCAAATTGAATTCCATTAAATATACACACATCATGAAGTACAAACAATTAATATTTTGGTTTATTTGTATAAAATGACAAAGAAATTTGTGTTTGGCTATCAAGAGTATGGCCTAAACATGACTTAAAAATTACCAGGACTGATGCATTAATCTAAGAGATCCAAAACCTGTAATATAAAATCAAATTAACCCATCAAACCATAAATCTTACAGAAAGTATCAACTATTGGTTTTTTTAAAAGAAAGAAAAGAAATTAACACATACATTGAACTGAGAAATCACTTTGGACATCTCCATCATAGTTTTTGCATTCTCATACATAAGCTCCATCACTCTTAAGAGCATAAACAATCATATCATCAATGAGACGGTGTTCATACATGTGAAATATTTATTACAAAAAGGTGACACAAAAAAGTTATTAAAAAGAAGAAAAGAAATAAAGAATCTTGAAAACTTGTTCAGCTACTCATCATATCCCATTAGCCTCAAACTTTAATTTCCAGTTATTTTCATAAAATTGTTGAAATATGTCCTTGAACCATTATCGTAAGAAAAAGAACTAAAAGTTGATCGGTAGTAATATAATTAGCATTCATAACCAAATGTGATTAACACAAATATTATTTACATATTCATACCTTCCATCATACTTCTTTAGAATTGTATTCTTTGTGCTTAGATAAAGTGGCCACTTTTTCATATAGGTTATGTTCATTGAGGCCTCAGCAAAAGCACTAATGGACTAATCATGAAATGACATAAATTTGTCTTTTTTTAGTCATAATAATGGGCAAAAGGGCTAATAAAAACATAGTTCGGTTGCAAAACATACCTCATCAGTGTTATTTAAGAAGAATATGAACATCGATTGCTACCTTGGAATGCGAACAGACACACCGCTAGGAGTCGTTGCAGTGATGTTGGGTGCTCCACGGGTCTTGCTAGTCGCGGAGGGGGCGGCAGTTAGCGGTTGCACAACGGCAGAGATGAGGTCGTTCTGCGTTAGCGGTAGGAAGTTCCGCCAAACATAAATCGGTAGTGAGAGAGATGAGAGTGATTAACCGATTCAACAGAGGTTTTTGTGTGTTGATAACATCTGGTCGAAGGCGCAGCTTATAACTGATTCAACAGAGGTTTTTGTGTGTCGATTCCTAAATCACCGGCAAGAATCTTGGGGAGGTTGTTATTGATAAGGAAGGAAGGCTAATTTGGAAAGCAAGAACATAAGCTTTAAAAAAATCAAAATCAAAATTTTTATTTCCTTCCAATTGTCTGTTTTATTTTATTTTTTTAAAACTCCTAAATTGATTCATTAAAATTTATACGGTTTCATATATGTTATGATTTTAAATTTTAAATCTTAAACCATAAAGAACAGTTGTTGTATAAAATATCCCTCTCTTTAATGCTAATAATGTTTTTTAAAATTAGGACAAAAAATTAATTATATTTTAAAACACTTTTTTTCTAAAACTTAATTTAATGAATCAATCAAAATGAAAATAAAACCAAATAAATTACTAGAATATTTTGGCTACAATGATATGATAAAAAATATTGTGAGATTCAACAAATCATAACAAATATTAGATCTTTGAATATGTAAATATATGATTGAATGTTTTATTTTTAATTGGATCTTACCTAACTATAAAATCGTTTTCAGTTTGTAGAATTCATAAAAGTATGATTGAACAGTTTAGTTGATAATAAACAAAATTTTGAATTCCAAATCTTTAGATAAAAATTTAAACGAATTATTAATTTAGTTGCCTAAAATAGTGGAATTGATTAAAATGTAAATTATTATTTAGTCAGAAGTTATAACTATCCATAATTAACATTCTATTAAATTCATTTAGTCAATAATATAATAATTGTCCATAATTATATTTATATTAAATATCTAACAATATATTTCTTTTAATATCATTATTTAATAAGAGAGAGATGCATGAAATAAGGCTCAGGAGGGCTTGAGTTGTGTCACGTGCCACTATAGTAACTCATTTATTAAATAGTATATATGTATACTAGTGTTAGAACCCGTGTATTATACGGGGTATAAATAAAATAATGTGAAAGAACATATAACTTGAGACTTAAAAAATGAATACATTTCATATATCAGTATATATTTCTTTGTATACAACGTTGGATGTTTTGTTTAAAAATTTTTCATCCTTATTTAAGACTAAATTTTTTTACCCATCTCTGATTTTAACAAAAAAAAAAAAAAAATCAACCCGAATAACCCATAACCCGACCCTAAGAACCCTTAGTAAAAAAATCAACCCGAATAACCCAACACCCCTAGTAAAACATTATGGTATGGATGGGTTATAAAGTATCTGATTTAACTGGTATATACTCACCACAACAAAGCTATATAGTTGGATCTATATATTCTCGTATATTACACGGGTTTGAATAATAAATAAACGATATAATTATAAAATGTATATATATTTTTTATGTCACACCCTCAAAATCCACCTGCGGGGTTTTACCGCGAGACGCGTGACAAACCAGGATCATTGTCATTAGTTATACTGAACGACCACTATATGAGTTGTAAAAACACTAGTATTGCTCATAGTCACGAGAGAATATCGTTTAGTTTGAAAATGTTGCGGAAGCGTAAATAAAATAAAGTACGAGAATAACCAAATGCGCAAAACAAGGCGCCCAAAACCAAAGTAGTAGGAAAAATATGTTTAAAGAATGTCATGCAACCCTGATGCATCCTATTCTTGAAGTGTACCTTAGCGACCTGAGAAAGATATGCTAAAAGTGTCAACACAATGGTTGGTGAGTTCACAGGTTTGTAAGTAAATAAGTGTTCGATGTTTGCAAGATAGTGTAACTAAAGTATATCAATAGATAGTTAGTCTATGTTCATGCTACTATATAGTGTTTCGCAACCGAAGCTGACTGTTTGGTTTGTTTGTTTGCCTCCCGCCATGTCTACCAAAACAATGGCCAAATGTCTAGGTTTATATTACACCCGTTCAACCTCCATTCGAGTTAGCGTGACTAACGCGGGTGCGGTTTGTCAAACCCAGTAGTACTACTCAAAATTACCTCGCTATGTTCCAATACTAACGGTTCGAGATGTAAGGATTTTCATGGTATGTTTGCACTATAGTACGCAAGTGATAATACAATAATACAAGATCCAAAAGAGTTTGTGTGCATGCTTTCTCCCCCAAAAAGGAAAGTAAGTAAAAGAGAGGGGCCGTGAAACTCACTTTAGAGTATGTGCTAGAATGACAAATGAAAGACATGTGAATCTCTAACTGCCACCTATTAACATAGGTCTATGAGTGTATGTTCGTGTAGGTTGATATGAACCCTTAGTATCTAAACAATTCCATTGTTTAAGTGTTTTAGAAAATAGTTATTGGTTTGACCAGGATAGAACAAGTTTAACCCGACGACCCGTTGTTGGTGACACATTGTATGAATTTATGTTTTTTTAGCATAACACTACCATATTATACACATATGATCATGCTGTAACACTTTGCAACAAATCCTATTTGTTCTAGCAAGCATGATTTCCATTAATAGCAAGTTTTAAAAAATAGCAGGTTTCCATAAATAGCAGGTTTCTATAAATAGCAGGTTTCCATAAATAGCATATTTATATAAATAGAAGTTATGTTCGAGACTCGTGTTTTCTAGAAACTGTCGTTACTAATTATGTTCATAATATGAATGTAACACGTCCTAGATGATTAACCATGTAACATACACCTAGATCTTAACATGTTGATCACTCCATGGGCCCCTCCATGGGTTTAAAAATTGATTTCAAAATTTTGGTTGTTATGGGGTTAGGGTTTTTATAAAATCCTTATATACCCCCTCCATGGCCCCCTCCATGGGTTTAAAAATTGATTTAGGAAGCTCGTTGACTAAATAAATGAATTAAAAACTAATCTAATTAAATCTAACTAATATAAATAGTTTCTAACAAATATCTTTATAAAACTTATTTATAAAAATCACTAAAGCAGTAAAAGTCACAACGTTACGCGTAAACGTACGTGATTTCACGAAAGTCTACAATTTACGCATAAAATCACATAACACGTAAAAGCACATAATTTACATCAATTATAAATTATTTATTGTTCGAAATATTATTTTTAATTATCACCAACGTTCGGGGATCGACTCGTGCGATTCGGTAATTCTCCGAATTACCGTTACGTGAGTGTTTGTGCAATAACTGACACATTTAATTAACCCTAATTAAACGTAATGTATGCATGACTAACTGAGATATCTGAGTTTGTATAAGTGTTTGAGATAACGATGTTTGCGTTAACGGAGTTAACCTGAAAATGTCGGATGTCACATTTTATAACTAAGGGTCATCGGGATGTACTATTAATTGCCAGTACTGTGCCATTATATCCCGTTTGTTGGAAAAGTTTACAGCTAACCATCAAAACGCATCCCCTAATAACGATCATATGCATTAACAACACTTGCATCACATGTGATGAGTCACATATTGGCATCTATAAACCAAACTCATTTCTTTAAAAGTAAGTCTTTTGACTTTAATTTAGTCAAACAAATAAACTTTCATATACAAAATGAAATAATTTTATTTCACCCTTTATGCTTTCACAAGAAAATGAATTAACATACTAAATTATATAGATCACACAACCACAATTCCTTTATAGAATCCCTCCCCTTTCCTACAACGATATACCTAAAGCTGTAAACATAAAATAATATAAACTAAAATTAACCCAAGAACCGCAACGATATACCTAAAGTTGTAAACATAAAATAATATAAACTAAAATTAACCCAAGAACCGACATAAAAGAAGTTCAATGTCATACTTTGGATCATATTTCAAGTTATCAGTAAATAAAAGAGCAAAGAGATATGAATATATTGGAAATCATTCCCATACATCATGAAGAGCTCAACTGTATACAAGCTAGAAGATACAAACAAACAGTCTGGCATGACGGCAATCTAAGGTGACATACTTGCACTGGTCCAACCTGCTATTCTTTTCTGACGTAAGACTGTAATAAATAAAATAATAAGAAAACAAAAAACCCAAAATGAATGTGTTGAACCAACGCTTTTAGAGGAGGGGGGTTAAGCTTTGGTTTGAACCCGTGCATGCGTTGTTGACGAGCTAAGCTCTAACCAATGAGCCAACCATTTGTTTTTTATTATGTTTGAAGAAATTAAATATTAAGTAAAATGTATATCATAAAAATAAAAAATATATAACCAAGTGACAGTCCTTGATTGGTCCCATGGTTACTGTTCATACCACACCCAAAAAGTTGGTAAAATGTTATATTATATAATATTGACCTGTAAAATAAAAATAAAACTAAATTGTTCATCAACTGAAAACAATGGATTATAAATGCTAACTAAGAACTGAATATAACGATTAAAGAAACCTAACACAATGTGTACTTGATTAAGCATCCATTTGAAGCTGATTGCAGCAGAACACTTGTTCTTGGAATAACTTGTAAAACAATCCAAATCATAAACTTTATAGTGTGTCTTAATGATCAACCCAACCCACACCTAAAAATTACTCTACCTTTTTTGGAAAATAACTGTTTGGGATTAGCCCAACCACTTAACCACCGCTAGATGTGAATGTCTTATGATTCTATCTCTGTAGCACGATAAATAAACATTGTCTTATGGTTATACTTTTATACCCCATGCATATATGAACATATAGTTTACATAAAGAGCTAAAAGATGGAAGGATATCTAACCACATACTTGGTTTCAGGATCAGAATAGCTATCTTTGTTTAGTATCTTCATAGACACTTTTGTGCCATTCCATTTAGCAACTTGATAGTTTCCCTGTCAAAATGTACAAAAGATGATATAAGCTTGAGATAGAATGAGAGAATTATATAAAGCATAAACCAGAAAATGCACAAAAAAAAATAAAAAAAGAAAAAAAAAGAACTATAATCATGAATCTATGATCAACATATATGACAAAATTTCAATCTCAAATACTTGGTGTCAAAGTAGTTGTGCATATTATTTATCTGAAAGCTTTCCTTTTTGACCTAACATTTGATATCAGACCAGAAGAAAACTATAAAATACATAATTTCAACAATCATATAATATTTATTATATAAAAAAGAAAATAACTAAGTTAACAAATAAGCTAAACCTCAAGCTTGTGGATGGCTTTGGCAATATGCCAAAAAGACCTTGTATCACCATCTGTAAGGCTTTCCTGTTATTATAATAACAATCAAGACAAAATTAACAAATATGGAGACACGAAAACTAAAATAAACTTTACTAAAATTTTAGTAATGATTTTAAAATTGATATAGTATTGAAGTTGTCAAAATGGGAATCATATTTGACATAAGAAACACATAATGCCAATTGAAAATTACAAATTAAAGCACCACAAATACAAAATGATGGTTACTTGCAGTCTCAACACTTATGGGTCACCACATATGTATTATTTTTGCTGATGTTGATGGAATGTGAACTCTTTTGCTCACTCTAACAAACTAACACTTTTTAGAACCTTGAAATCAAAAAAAGGTATACATGTCTGCAAAAAGGGTTGTGTGGCAACAATGTATCTGCTGGCTAAACAATTAACTCTATTTACCGTTAATTTTACATGAATAACTTAAAGAACTTTAGGCACTTTAATATATCGAAATTCATCCTTTATTAAGCTAAATCAACATCCAATTGAAAAAATAAATAAATATAGATATATGATATGAATAAAACAAACAACCTCTGATAATGCAAATCCTAAAAGCAAAAGTGGCTGCAAATCCTAAAAACAAATTCATATTAAAAGCAAATTCATCCTTTATTAAGCTAAATCAATATCCAATTGAAAAAAAAATAATATAGATCTAAACAAACAATCTCTGATATGAATACTAATCCTAATAAATGTGAAACATACGTGGACAAATAAAGAGACAAAAACATGATAAAAGGTCATAATAACATAGAAAAAAAGGAAGTGAACAAACGATAGTATAAACAAACATCGACCTATGACTCCGAATTCATCTTTATGCAGAAACTGAAAAAAAAACCCTAGTATCAATATGTGGAAGAAGCTGTAATGATTTCGAATAACATATTGGTTCGAAACGAAGGTGAAGCTACTCATGTCTTGACTATATAATCAAGGAACAACGAACGACGTGTAAGAATACAGAAAAAGAAGATTACGAATTTTTTTTGGGGATTTTCACATAACATACCGGTTAATATGTGAAGGATGAACAGAACCAAAGAACGAAGGATAAAGACCTAGAGCATCGACGCATCGGATAAGAGGAGCAGAATCTTGAGGCGGAAGAAAAAATTAGGGTTACAACGAATGTAGGAACGGGTTTATTGACTTATATTAGATCTGAAATTTAAGTATAAGGTCGGGTAAAGACCCGCGTGTCCTTATTAAATGGGTAAAAATCGAATGGGCGGGAAAATGGTCTTGAGAGTGAATGTGATGCTGTCAAGTGTCCCCAATTTTTACTTGTTTATTAAGTAGGATAGATGAGGGATCAATTGAAAACCACCTCTGCGTGTAAAAATCAATAAAAACGAATATTTAAAGTAAATTTTTGTGTTTTACTTTATATTTTATAAAATTATTATTTTTTTAAATATATAATATAAACTAAATAATTTTTAGTTATATGTATTTATTTTGTTGTAATTTATTCAGTTATATTTACAAAATATAAAGTATATTTAAATTTAAAATGAATTATTTAGTTGTAATCTAAAAAAATAGGTTTTTGAGCAATACTTAGTTGGCTAGTTCATATCCTACCCTTCCCGGTTCCTATAGGGTTGGTTATTTTTCAGCAATACACTCGACCTGGTTCCACCCATACCCAGTTATTGACTTCGTTGACTATACCCGCACCTGGTTCATACCGAACCCGATTTATACACCACTAGTTTCATAGAGTTGAGTAAGAGTTTTAGGTTATTGAGGTTGTATTTGTACTCAATCATCTATTTTAGTTTAATCTCAAGGTATTTTATATTTTTTTTTAACAATAATTTTTTACTCTTAAATAGCATCTAAATTCTAAACCTGCAATCTTGTGGGGTAATCATCAATGTCAATAAATCACAAGGCTATAGACATATATTATTGTATTTTATACTTAATCTTCTTGTATTCTTGAGTATTTCATTCATACTTGCTACCATAAATTTAAACAAAACTTAAAAAGAACTCATATATTGCACGAGTCTTTAAAGCTAATCATTTATATAAGCGAATCTCAAGCTTCTTGTATTTAATAAACTAAAAGACCAATATTCATGAATGCGTGAGTCAACCTATTTCATGGTCTCAAGTGAAATTATGATGTCCAAGACTTTTTCATAAAAAAATATGGATGAAGTTTCTTCTTGTAGTTTTATGTAATATAAATTGTTTAATATTTTTTTTTTAAACAAATTGTTCTAATAAATATATAAATTGTCATCCCAATTGGTAAATAAGAAAAAAAAATGTTTAGTGAATAAGAAGAAAAATGTTAACTTCAAAGAATTTTCACTTTAAAGAATGACGATTACAATAGAATGGCAGGTAAACGAGCAACAATATGTGCCGCAACCCTTTTAGATAACAAAATCAATCTTATTAAAAACAAAACTTTGAGTTTTAGGGTCAAAAAATTACTATGCCACGCAACCCCCTTTTAAAAAATCTTCAATGATGGACGAAAGTGATATAAAAAAAAGTTGTTTATAAAACATGTTCTCATTTTCACATTGTTAGGGAAGAAAATAGTTGCTAAGGAAAATGTTTTTAAAAGAAGTCCTCCAACCCAAACATTACAATAACCTTTTAAGTTAGAGGGGCATGTTAAATTTAGTGAGCATAAGAGCATAATGTGACTATGTAATACGTAAAATGTTTGTAGATTATATATGCTTGGCATGAGAGACATCGTGTGAGTTTCTCGATATTGGTTTTCACTTTACTCTTACATATCTTTCAAATCCAAGGACACCACACTGTGCTCGAATGAGGAGTCTGTAACAAGTGGTACCACCGCGGGTTCGAGCCTTCAGACAGTTTGGCTTGTCAAAGTTGTTGGGATTCATACAAAGGCTTCAAAACAATTTTGATATAAACGCAGCGGAACAAAATGTACGAACCGGTCTGGGCCAAAACCCTAGGTATTAATTTATACATATTCGGCCGAAAATTTTATAGGTATTAAGTTCTCCCCCCCTGCGCTTTTCTTCAAGCTTCGCCATTGCCACCAGGAGTTCAGATGCAACCATATCAGAACAAAACAACCATATTTAGGTTTAGAGTTTTACCTTCAGAGAAGCAACCAACAAACCAAACTGTAACACAACGAACCCATTCGCTAGATCAGGTAACACGAAAACCGTGAGACAACTAAACTCTTTTGGTTTCCTCTAAGATCGACCCTCCACGCAAACGCGGTTCGCAAAAACCACCCAAACGGCGGCGCGAAGGCAGCTTGTGGAAGCCGGCCGGCGGCGGTGGACGACACAAGGGGAAGAGGTGGCGCACGGCACAAGAGGGAGCGGAGGAGAGTGATTAGGTTTTGATTATTCTCTCTGTCTCTCATCTCTTAACCCAAATCCCCTATTTATGGTGTGTTCAAAACTTATGGATTATGTTAAGCATTTAATAATTAAAACAACTTAATTATTAAATAAAGAATACTTTCTTTTTACTAATTAATTATTAATCCAATTAATAATCAATCTAGTAAAGACTAATCACTAATTATCAAACCGTTTGATAATCATTAAATTATTAACTTAATTATCAACCCTTGATAACTAATTAATTCAATCCTTTAACTATTTGTAATCCAATTATAAACAATTAAACGTCCCTTTCTCTTAGTCACTCGTTATCGTGTTTAGATTGCTTAAACTCCTTAAACAATCTTATCGTTCGTTGCTCATTATCTTAGTAACAGTGTTATCAGATGTCGTTACTTGGACATACTGTTTCCAACAAAAGTCACCATCCCAAAAGTTATTTAAAAGTAGTTGAATAATGATCGTGGGAGAGATCAACTTAGGCCATGAGTGCGAGTCAAATTGGTGAGCATATATCAATAACGTCAGAGTGTCATGATGACATGAAGTTGTGAAGAGTCGCTTGCTCCGTCCATCATGTTATTGGAAAAAAGTAATTGACCGACTTAGAAAATACTCATCTCTTTGCTTTTATCCAAAAAAAAAACCTTCAAAAAATTGAGGAAGCCGGCGGTGAAGATAGCGTGGAGATTCCACCACTCTCCATCTTTCTAGCGGTGCCGTTAGGGGGAGGACGGTGTCCGCCGCCAGCACCGCTGACCACTTAGCCCCTCCGTGATGAATCGTGAACCACACCGCTTAGCCTAATGAATAAATGGTTTAAAATTAAGACGAATGGTTTCATTATTGGGGCCACTTGTTTAGGTTAGTCTCATTTTCAACCTAGCCTTTTTTATATTACATATATATCTATACCGGGGAGGATCAAATAAGAAGTTGTTTTCGGCTAAGAACTCTAAGAAGTGACAAAAACATTAAGAAACGATATCAAACGAACTCGGATTGAGCTCATTCCAGCGGCGTTGGAACCGTATCGTCGAACTCTACCATCTTAGCTTTTAGGGTTTAGATCTTAGCGTTGAATTTTAGGATTTTAGCCTTAGGGTTTAGCTTTTAGGGTTTAGATTTTAGGGTTTAGGTTTTTTTTGGGGGGTGGGGGTGGGGGTTTAGGTTTTTGGGGGTGGGTTTAGGTTTGGGGGGGGGGTGGGGTGGGGGGGGTTTAGGTTTTTGGGGGGTGGGGGTGGTGGTTTTAGGCTTTTCGGGGTGGGGTTGGAGGGGGGTTTAGGTTTTTAGGGGTGCGGGTGGAGAGGGGTTTAGGTTTTTGGGTCCGGATTAGAGTTCGATGAGACGGTTCCAACGCCGCTCGAATGAGCTCAATCAGAGTTCGTTTGACCCACTTCTTAGCGTTTCTTAGCGAAAAACCACTTCTTAGCGTTTCTTAGCGAAAAACCACTTCTTAGCGAAACCTTCCCCTATCTATAAATACTAATAAATAAAGGTTTTTGGTGTCATATGTCATTCTCCTATACATCCAAAACCCTTTTTTTCCGTCTCCTATTAATTATATAAATTTCTTTAATTGTTTTTATAATTTTTTGTTTTCCGCCTCTCTCTCCTATTAAATAATAACGATTTCTATATTTCTTTTTATAAAGCGTTTTTTATTTAAAAAAATTAGGTTTGTTCATAAAACATTTTTATAAATTAAACGTTTCTTTCATTATTTTTATAAAACATTTTTAAGAAATAACTATATAACGTTCATAAAATTTGTATTAAAAAACTATTTTTGTATTATAAATATGTAATGTCTAAATCTTTATTACTAAGTATATTTTTATTTTTTTTAACGGCAACACCTAGATATTCTAGGATAATTGAGTTTCCCCGGAGCAACACCTAGAATATCCAGGGCAGCCCACCTCAGGAGTAACCCCCCAACTAGGTAAACCCCCTGACCTGGCCACAGATCCCTTTTTTTGCTGTGGCCGGTATTCGAACCCAAGACCTCCACTATAGGAAGTCTTAGGGCTAACATTGCACCACATGACCAACAGTTATTACTAAGTATATAACATTGTATTTATTTACCCGTGTAATACACGGGGTTTCTAACCTAGTAAACATATAAACATGACTAAAAAGTATTCTTTTTAGTTTCAGATGAACGTGAGAACTTTTATTGAAATTGCTAAATTATTGTTTAAACTTTAAATATGTGGTTTTAAATTCTTGTTATGATTTTAAAATCCAAATTAAATAATTATTTAATAAAAGTTTATAGATAGATGTGAAGTTTTATTGTTTATACTTAAAAGCCAATGTTTCAACATACTTTTTCGAATATAATTCAATTTTAATTTGTTTTCTTAAAAATAATCCAGTTGGGTTCTGATCATCCCCTAAACATGTTTATCGGTGATTACAATTTTGCTTGTTGGACATTGGTGGCCACGAAGATTAAATAGGAAGGATTGGCAAGTCGTTTCTTCTATATAATAATTAACGACCATTAATGATGATGAATACGATATATTGCTTCAATTAAGAACCATTGATAATTAAAATAATTGTTTTGATAACGCTTTAATTATGCTTGTTTGGTTGGTTAATCTTCAAATAATTTTTCATGATATGTAAATGCGCATGGAATAGAAATCACGTATATGCAAACGTGCATAGGACGAGAGAACGATGATGGAGAAAAGGAGAGATTGTATAGTTATGTAGTTGATAAAGAACGTGTTATATAAAACTTTGAGAAAACTATTTTTATAAGTAAATATAAAGTTTTAAAGTTAAAAATAGGTTAATATAAAATTTTAAAGCTAAAGATGGGTAAATATAAATATAAAATTTTTAAGTTTTAGAAAAATAATAATAAAATGGTTATTTCTTAAATTATTTTTAATAAAATGGGTATGTATGATTTACATGTTTATAAGGGTATATATGATACCCCTGCTTCAACTCTTAAATTACACCAAATAACAAAACCTCCAATTTAAGAGCCAAGAGTCCCTACCAAATGGGACAGTCCGACGTTATCTTTTTTTCATGTATATATATAGTTTGAAACAAAGTCTTGACCAACATTAAATGAATGTGGTAGAAAGACGGTGGAAACTCTCTACGTACTTCGGGGCCATTGTCACATGGATCGTGTCTGCGATCTCTAAAGTAAAATCCCCTCAATCTCACTTACACATTTCATCGAACACCTTCCTTGCATCTTCTTCTGCTCCTTCAGGTAAATAAATCCATATAATCTTTAACTTTTAAATTCTATTGCATATACAGATTCATCACCTTTGATTGTGTCAAATCCTTTTGAATCTGACTTCGTTTATCTAGGTTTTAAGTAGGTGGAGCTACAACTAGAAAACCTAACACGTTTGACCTAAATCAATCATTTGAAGCATCTGCTGTAAATGAAATTCGTGATTTAGTATTTTCAATATCTTGATTTTGGAAGTATATGTATCTTCAAGCTGGTCCACATAAACAGGTGACCACAAAAATTACATGTTGTATTTTTCTTCCTAGTTGCAGGCTGGTGAATCTGCGGTTCCGAAAGAATCGGATTAAACGGTAGAGAAGTTTAGGAGATTTGATTGGTGATTGTAGAACTAGAGGATGCAATGCAGGTCTGCTATTCACCACAGTTAAGATCTGGAAATAAGGATTTGTCTTCGTTCCGGAACTCTGGTGCATACACTAGTCCAGGGACTCCTGATTATGGGGATAACAATGTGTTAGGGTTTCAAAAGGGGTGGTGCTCGGAGAGAGTGCTGTTAAGCAATAGTAGCAGAAGGCATATTGGTGCTGCAGCGTTGATGCCGTTCAATAGTGGAAGAACGCTGCCGTCGAAGTGGGATGATGCAGAGAGGTGGATTACAAGTCCGGTGACTGTAGCGCTGCAGCCACCTCAGAGACGAGCCAAAGCGAAAAGTGGACCGTTGGGTGGGACCCCTGGGGTGGCTTACTTTTCAAACTACTCGCCTGCTGTACCGGTTCTTGAAGGTGGGAGAACCAGGAGTTTTCTTGCGGGTTCGCCGTTGACAACTGGTGTTATTGTACCTGATGGAATGGTTCAATCTGCTGATTTGCCTGGATGGTCTGAGTTGTTGATTGAGTCTTCATATCCTGATTTCCAAGGTACAGTCTTGAATAAATTTGCAACTTCTGTAATCTGTTTTGCTATTTGATGACTGTTCGTGATGGATATTACGCCATGCAGATGAGAAGAATGATGAGAATGGTGTTTCACGTGTGGTTTCACGGCGAGATATGGCAACCCAAATGAGCCCTGTGAGCAGCTCTGAAGCCTCCCCTACATATGTACCTCTGCCTGTGGGACCTGGCGGACAACATTCTGCCAGATTGGAAGTCAGGGATGTTCAGGTGGACAAAGGAGCCACTATGATTAAGCAATCAAAAAGAAACAGAATGAGAATGAAGGATAACCGATCACCAGAGGCTAATGACTTATCTTTGATATGGAATACAACAGAAGGAGCAATGCAATTGTCAAAGTATGTCTCAAATTACAACCTTTATGTACTTCATTTATATCTTATCCAGAAATATTAGGGAGATAAAATGACAACTTTTGGGAACTAAACTATTGCATGTCAAAACGCTTTTGCAATCATCATTAATAGAATTTTTGGAAAGATCTTTTTCTGCAGACCCTCCCATTATCTTAGTTTCTAAGCTGCTGTATGTTAGGGTATACACGCAGCGGAACACAATCACACACTCACACAAAAGCAATAAAGAACACAAACACGAGAATTATAGTGGTTCGGTCGGTAGACCTGCATCCACTTTGCAACTAGGGATCTTGTTATATTTCAGTGCACACCTTTTACAATTACATAGACACGACTTAAATAGAGAACAATTAGGTTAAATGACTTAGGGAACAAGAAACCCGAATAGTAGGCCCACATAGAAACTAAGCCGGCCCTACTAGCCAACTTAACCCTAATTGGCCTAAAGTCCTTCGAACCCAACACTGTAACCCACCAATTGCCTTTGAATATTATGGTGTTATCAGATGTAAGTGAAATTGAACTACTTCTTTGGATACCTAGCTGTAAATGTAAAGGCATAAAGTGGGTTGCAGTGACTCTTAAAATGTAAAAAGAATAGTAATAATGGTAATAATAATTATTTCATTTTGAGGAAAGTGAAACTCCTTTTTAGCATGTGCTAAAAGAGAAAAAGTGGGACTCGTGACCTGGGAAGCACTTTCGATTTAAAATATTGTCACACAGGCACATGTTCATTATTTACATATATGACAAGAATCATGGTTTTATTGTCTTGTAATATGCAGGCTCCAGAAAGAGGAAGCAAGAATCACTGCTTGGGAGAATCTGCAGAATGCAAAAGCGGAGGCATCAATCCGGAAACTTGAGGTGCGTTTGGTAAACAGTATACCTACTCTTTAACAGCCGAACCAATCAGTTCTCTTAATTCTTTCTTTGTATATATATCCTTTACTTTTTCTTTTTTGTTTTTGAAAAAATTGTAACAAATATTGGAATTTGGAAGCCAGAGTATTTTGTGATTATGGGGTCAAGTAATTATCTTTTGTGGTCATCAGATGAAACTGGAAAAAAAGAAGTCAGCATCCATGGATAAAATATTGAGCAAACATAGAGCTGCTCAAATAAAAGCCCAAGAATGGAGAAGAAACATGTCAGAGGATGTTTCTCCAAGAAATTCCCACAAAGTCAGGAGCTTACGAAGACGTGTCACAAACTCCTTCAAAGGCTGCTTCAATTGCCGTAACTCCTAATCCTCAAAGATCATCGTTAAACCAGGTTATTATCATGTATTTGGTTACCATAATTACTCTCCAACAGGTTTGTGGTCCAAGTAACTTCTGCAACAAGAACTCGATGATTTAGCAGTCAAATGGTGATCTAGTTAGATTTTTTCTATTGTTGAAATAGCTTTCCAATTTGGGTTCAAGGGTGGGTATAGTTTTTGAGCCTAATACCAGCAAGTCTCTACTTCAGATCCTCATTTTTGGGTAAATATGTGAGATCCAATATGCATCATTGGAGCAAAGTTTGGTACATAATACCTGCTATTGTAAGCATTAAACATCTAGTGACATCTTGAATTCATGCTTTATAAGATTTAATATCCAATGTGCTTACTGCTTAGTTGCATTTGGTTCATAGAATTTTTTTTTCAAGAAAATGAATTCAACTGAAATTTTTTTGAAAGAATTAGAATGTCTTGTGATGCTTTGATTAATGACATGGAGATTCTAATTCATTTTTTTGAATTCATTTGCTATCTTAAAAGAATGTTAAATTCTACAAACCAACCAGGTAAAAATAGAATTCAGATTCCAATTATAGTGAACTCTTCCACAAGTAGATGTTGGCTCCACAAACACTTCCACCTTGAAAAGGACCAATTTTATCAACACGCAGGCGCGATTGAATTTACATGATTGCTTCTAAGCTGGAGGCCAAAAAAAAAAAGAACGAACCTTTTTCCAGGGGATCTATGGGGTGTAAACGAAGCAAGCCGGCTTAAGAGTTACCTGAGATCGGATCGATGAACGAGCTCGAGCCAGATCTCGAGGCTCGAGCCTAAAATACGGCTCGCTTAGTTATCGAGCCCGAGCTCGAGCTTTAGCTTGTTTAAGGTTTCCCGTAAATGAGCTCGAACCAAGCTTTTGCCCTTTTCCGTTTAATAGTCCTAAATGAAATCGAGCCTCGTGGAGCTGATCTCGAGCTTTATTTTAGTTGGATTAACCCAAGCTTGACACTACTCGAGCTCGGCTAGTTGGATTATCCTCAAGCTCGGGTTCAGCTCGTTTACACCCCTACTGTTCTCTATAAATTAAGCATGCAACTTTTAGTTCATGTTCCTTTCATTAAAATAAGTTAAGATAAATTGAACAATATATCAAAACAAATTTGTCACCATCAACATCCAGAAATCCACAAGTTCACATAATTTTAAGCAACAGATTCAACACAAATGATCTGATCCTCTTCGGGCAGCCACAGGCTCTAATACGGCCTATACCTGTAATCTGTTCGTGAAGATCTCCCTCCACCCATGCTCCCACCTAGGCCACCCATCCCGCCACCTAGGCCGCCCATGCCACCACCTAGGCCGCCCATACCACCACCCATCCGTAGTCCTCCCATCCGTCCCATGCTTCCACTCATGCCACCATAACCCCACTGCAAAACATTTCATGGTATTGATATTAATTTTCTTCATTAATCATCACTTGGCTTTTAAAAGAACATTTCAACTCCAGGACTTTAATAAGTTATGGAACTCTTAAATTTTCTCGGACATTTCATTTTATATATAGGGGCTAAATGCATAGAGTAACCAACTTTGGTCCAATTTCTACAAGGAGGTTGGTTGGTTGACTTTTACTGGACCATAAAAGAACCAACTTTTTCAAAAACATTATTTAAGGTAACAACTTTCAAAAATACTGATTTAGCTAATCTGACCAGTCAAAATGCTGACATGTCAGTAACTTTTGATCATGTTGATTTTTTCTGATGATAATTACTTTCAATAAACATTTTTAAATCTAAAATGGTTTTTTCTAGCCTGAAATAAGTTGGTTCCCTATAACATCCGATTAAAAAAAACATCTCTCGGTACTTACATCATCAAAATCCAAGCTTCCATACATTCTGCCATATGCTCGCATGGGACCATAACCTCCATATGCTGGTTCAGGTAGATTGTCCATATAGCTGCCTCCGCTTGAACCACCATCATCAACAGGTGTAGCTGAATCTATTGCTACCTGTAATCCAACAAATATTTATCACAACAATCAAATAGGTATACATAATATCGCAAGTTCATACGCAATAGATTCTATCAAATACCTGTTGTCCACAAATCTCATGTGACCTTCGTGAAACACGATCTGCAACACCATCCTCAGCAAAGGTCACAAAACCAAACCCCCTGTGACCAGACCTCTTCGGGTCCTACATCCAATAGGTAATTACAGTATAGATAAGTGAAAACAAATAAATAAACAAATCATACCATCATTGAAAGCTAAATTACCTTTGGGATATATGCATCCAAAATACGTCCAAATCTACCAAAGTACATGCGCAGGTCTTCAACACTTGCTTCTTGAGGAAGCCGTCCTATAAAAATCTTCTTGCCCATTCCCCTAGCTGATTCTCCTCCTGCTCACATTATAATTAAGAGCATTCATTAAATTCTTAATAAAAACAAAATAACTATTCCTATGTGGCAACAACTGAACATACTTCCATAAACAGAGCTTGGATAATCATAAGCTGTTGGAGCACCCAGTGCAGCATATCTAGTTGTAACATATGCATTATATGCACCATATCCACCACTCGGAGGCGGTGGCATGCGGATAGCTGGCCGGAAATTATCTTCCTGATAATAATTATCATATAAAAACAATCAACCATAAGCTACATTAGGTGCTGATAAAAAAATAAAGACGCGTTAGAAATGTTTTAAGATATTAACTATAAATCTAAGATAGCTCGCTGCTCCAAAGAAAATAAAGCTAAAATTGATGAAGAACAAATAATGATAAGTTTACGTTGGATAAAAGAATGTTGCATATTACCTTAGGTGTTGCTCTATCAACAACCACATCTGAACCCCCAAGTTCATGGGTCTCTGACATGAGATCATCCACAGAATCTGTAAAGAAAGATTAAACAAGTTAATTAAATACCAGCTGTCAAAATGATCTAGGTAAGAAGTTTTATCACGCCTAAATGATTATTCAATCTCGAGTGAATTACCAGCATTTGCAAAAGTTATAAAACCAATTCCACGATGGCCCTTGGTACTTGGATCCTGCATAAATCAGATATTGAGTTCCAATAATATTAACATTCTTACGAACAAGCTAACTGAAGGATGTTAATGTTTCCCAAAAGCTAAAAAAACATAAAATATATGATTGTAGCATCCGAGTATGTACCTTGGGCATGTACAAATCCATTATCTCGCCATATTTTTCGAAATGACTACAAGAAACACATATAGTTACGCGTGTTAGTCATTATGGACCAAAGGTAACTCGGGGGGAAAAATGAAGATTTAAAGAAAGATAACTAAGCAACTTATGATATCAATTATAAAAACCACCTCCTAAATGCAGCTTCTGTAACTGAGAGTGGGATTCTAGCAACAAAAATCCTGGTGATTTTTTTAGAAGATGATCTCATCTCTTCCTGAGAAAGGAACAACTTTTAACAAAATATCATAAAAGTTATGCATGCCAAAAGGTGGCATGGTATTTAAGGTTGTTGAAAACCACCTTCGGTGTTGCTATTTTTACTTCCAAAGCTCTGTTCCCAAGGAAGTGCTCGGCTGAAAGTGCAGCCTATGGCATATAAAATGGAAGTACCATCAAAATAAGTAAGATGAATTATAGGGACAAGTACAAAATTTTGGTGATCTTTTTACATAAATATGCATATAAAAGTCTTCAAATTACCTTAGCATCTTCAACTTCTGCAAAGGTTACATATCCAAAACCACGAGATCGGCCGCTTGAGCGCTCCTGCAATTACACAACTCAAAAAGTGTTTAAGTCAATGCATACGTATTTATACACCTACAGGGGGGGCTAGAATCTGTGGTAAACTCCAGATTCTAAAGTTCTGATTTAAAAAAAAAAACTCTAGGATATATGTTGCAGACAAAAATGGTGGAGTCAGAAGGTTGGTCATAGAAGTTTTAAAGTAGCAATGGGATGGTGTAATTTTAAAATAAAACATGTTGGCAGTAGAGAGGGGGGGGGGGGGGGTATCACACAAATGACAGTCAATTCCTTCTTTAGCTCTCATGATCTCACCAAAGTCCTCTCTCTCTCTCAATTAATCTCACACATGAAGACGATGACGACTGCACACAATACACATGCCTCTTTCTCACACAAAATCATCATCATCAGATACCAAAACAAACTCACCATTTTATCATCGGTAGATCGGAAAAAAATGTATACCTAAAATGGAATAATTAAACGATCGATTACTGAAATGATTGTTAGTGGTGAGGATGATTTTGGTGCTAGTGGGTGAGTTAGTGTGAGCCTTGAAGTTTAAAAAAATTATAGAATAAAATACCGACAAAAATGGTGATAACGGAGGTGGTGCAGCGGTGTGGTAAATATGGCAGCTGTGGTGGTGGTTTACAAGTTCTAACAATAGCATTATCCATTTAATGTGTGGTTTATTGTCTGATTTATAGAAAGAAGAGGTATGAGACTTAAAATCATATAATACATTAGCTGCATCCTCATACAGCTGGTTGTGATTTTCTTATCTAGCACACATTTCCAGGAATCATTCGGTTTACTTGAATATGAAAGTCAAGAAATTTTTAATTTTGTGACAGATACTTAAAGTTCGGTATAGCATAGTTGTCAATAGCGGTAGATAGCGACAAGCCAACTATACGCTACGTAGCGATAGCGATGAAATAGCGGGCGCTATTTCAAGTTTAGCGATACACTAGTAGGAAATTTTATAAATATTTTATATTTAACTATTGTCGGATTTGTAGCAATTATAATCAATAATCATCTAAATCTTCATATATTAGGGTTATTAGCAACCCTATTTATATTAATCAAGTAAAAAGTTAAAAAATAATTTAAAAAAATAAAAAAAAGGAATATTCGCTATATGCTCGCTATTCATTCGCTAAACACCATATAACGACCATAGGCCGCTTCGCTACATAGCGCGCTATAGCAGTCGCTATGGTCGCTATTGACAACTATGCGGTATAGTATCTTCTAAAAAGATGAAAGGGATTTTGGCATGGAGAACTTTGATCCCATAATCTTTTTTATAGATTGTGTAGCACAAAGCAATTCTTGCTACTCTCATGAGATGGTGTAACTCCTAATTAAACAACAAATGATGAAACACAATAACACATCAAGAAGTTATACTTATACTATATACAAGGACAGATGCACACTTCTATAAACCTCAAACACAATACCAATATAACCAATTGGATACCTACAAAATAAAACAGCTTACGCAGCCACAAGTAATAAAGTGAATCAAGTTCATTTTCACCATCCTTGTCTGATAAGTTCTTTTATGGCCATTAGTGCACACTCACATTGAAAGTAAAAAGTTAGATAATCCTTCAAAAGCATGAAGCTATGTATCCGATGTATTCGACATGCAGAAAGACTAAAATATCCTAAAGAAACAATAAACTTCAAATCTGTTTAGTTTCAAATTAACTGAACTTAGCATATTTTCTCAGTAACAGAATCATAACAACCCTTATCCCTTGCACTTTGGAACCTCATCATCATATAAAATGCCAATGTTATGATTCTATAGAGATTTACCTTCATAACAATACAGTCCTCCAATTCCCCAAATTTCCTCATGTAATCTTTCAAACCATCTGTATCAACATCCCATGGGATGCCCAATACCTAACACAATACAAACATACCAATAATTAAATCAGTCAATCAACAAAACAGTTAAAACTGTTTAATGACAGAAAAAGAAAGTTACCACGAGCTTTCTCTCGGACATAATGGCGGAACCTGATATTAGGGTTTACAGAGACGATATCATACAAACGACACTCAATTCCTTCTTTAGCTCTCGCGATCTCACCAGACTCCTCTCTCTCTCAATTAATCTCTCACACACGAAGACGACGACGACTCCTGCACACAATACACATGCCTCTTTCTCACACAAAATCATCATCATCATATACCAAAACAAACTCACCATTTTATCAACTGTAGATCGAAAATAATGTCTACCTAAAATGGAATAATTAAACGATCGATTACCGAAATGATGCACGCTAACCTGACCTTCGATTAAATAGTTTTGTTCGGAATTCCAAAACCCTAAATCGCAGATCGCTCGGGTCGGACCACACGCCACTCAGCTACGCTCCTCTAATTGGGAAAACTATTGTGTGGGGAATGGAATTATATCTTCAAGGGAAAAGTGGTACTTCAAACCCTATACTATAAAATAAATTCATTTAGACCCCTTTTGTTCAATAATTTTGACAAGTTGGTATTGCTTTAGGAAATTGCATCACAATCGTCAATCGGTGTATTAATCGTGTCATGTTGACGAGTTAAGGGATTTATGCGACCTATGTACTTTTCATATCGTGTTGTCTCACGTGGGACACATTTAAAATCGTGTTGTGTTTGTGTCGACCTATTTAATGTTCATTTATGAATATTAGTAATATCTAGTGATCTAGTAACAATTTAAACAACTAATGACTTTAATTTAAATAAAAATTTTGTAATTGCTGTCTTTTTTTTTCTTATCTCTCGTTACTAAAAAAACTTGGTTTTATATATTTAGTTTGAGATTAAAAAAACCAAATGGATTGAACCGGAGGACGGATAACTATTATGAATAAATTTGTTCTAAATGAAGAGTTGATGAAAAGCTTAAGAGAGAAAATTTAATTTTACTTTTGGAGATAAATAACTTAGAGGGAACATTAAAAATCAAAATATCAAAATTTAAATTTTAACACTTTTTAAATAATCTTCTCTAGATCGAAATAGAAACTTTTTAAAAAATTTTACACTTAAACTGGTTAACAGTTGACCCATTTATTAAATAGGTACTGTTTGGGTTAACCTATTTATTAAACATGTCTTGTTCGGGCTAACCTGTTTAATAAACAGGTTATGTTAATCAACCCAAAACATGTTTATTTTTATGTCGTGGTTTGGACGTGTTCTTTTTATAACCAACAATATGTAGAGAAGCACATAATGCACTTGTACATAGTGCATAGAAGATAATAAAAGTAATGGAGGAGAGAAAGTATGACGGTTACATTACCGTCTAATATGTCACATTCATAACACCATATAAGTGCATTATATAGTTCTTAAACATATTTTTGGTTCTAAATTATAAGTAACTCTATACTTTTATCTTCTTATTGAGAAACTTTTGTGTAATTTAAAGTGTTAAATAAAGAAAGGTAACATAAACATGTAGAAATAAAGAAACCAAAAGTTGATAGAGAAGTCCATTTCAAAAGCCTATTATCTTGCCATCATGGTACGATATGGTCCCTCATTAAAAACCCAACAAAATTATAATTAGAAAGGACCGACACCTTTCCTTTCAAGTGATTACATGCGCTAAAATGATTCACTTTTTTTTTCTTAAGATGAACATTAACGTGGTCTATAATTTATTTACTAGGAAATAGTTAAATGTTTCTATCAACTACTAATTAGATTTTATTAAAATATGTAACAAAACAATCATCAACTTTATTAAAGTTAAGCCAAAATGGTTATGGTGTAGTGGTTGAGGTAAGGCCCGAAGTCCCATAGGACCCGGGTTCGATCCCTGCTACCACCATTAATTTTCGTGGCATCGCAAATGAGGCCTAGCTCTTAGGCTGATACACCAGGGTTTTACCCATGCCAATCCAGGGTTCGAGTCTCGGCTCTCCCTCAAGCCTGGAAGGGGCAGTATTGGGTGAGGTTTTTCCTTGAAAGCTCTCCAACTCTAACGTCAAGTGGACCCGGTTAAGACAGCATATTAACCGGAGTTGGACGAGGCTCTCCCATGTGACGGTGGGTGTGACGTCACAACATTCAATGTTCGCCTTTAAAAGAAACTTTATTAAAGTTAAATAGAGTAATTAATAACTCTTATGAGCCAAAGGGTGGTTGTGATTTGTTTGCGAACAAAAGAAGACATAAAGACAAAGATGGACCATGCTTACATTGCACGTTGGATGTAAATAAGGACAGGCGCATCATGTTCTTGTGTAAAAGCACAACATCTTAACTAAATTTATTAAACAACAAACTAGATTAAAACTATATATTTTTTTCCCCAATAAGACATCTTGTTGGTTAAGCGGTATATATCACAATCAAAATATTGGAGGTTCAAACCCTGCAATGTGTAGGTCATGTGCGGAACATTTAAGGAGCAAGAGGGCGCCAGGCCCCCACATTTTTTGCTCAGAAGTATTGATTTTGGCCCACTAGGTTTATTTCATATTAGTTATAGTGTTTGGGCCCCTCCTAATCAAGACCAAAAGCCTAAATTTTTGCTCAGAAGTATTGAATTTGGCACATTTTTTTGCTCAGAAGTATTGATTTTCGGCCACTAGGTTTATTTCATATTAGACCTCGTTTATGTGTAAGAACTGTTTTTTTTATTTATGGTCTTTATTTGGTGAAAAAAATTTGGTTTTTATGTGTAATATGTTTGGGCCCCCCAATTTAATTGTTCAAGTTCCGCCACTGGTGTAGGTTGTGGTGTATTAATCCTAGAAAAATCTAGGAACTGCCGTTAAAAAACTGTTTTTTTTTTCATTTATATCATTTTTTTAACGGCAGAGTTATATTAAGAAGCTAGCCAGCTAAGAAAAACAATAAAATTACATAAATAGGAGGGGATTTTTTAACCACTCTTCCCATATAATTATGCACTTTTTTTTTCCTATTCGAGTACCAGTAGAAAGAAAAATAGTTAATATCATCAAACAACATCACATATTTCGAACGAGTCTTCAAGAACACCATATCATTCCTTAGCCTCAAAATAACCCACAAACAACATAAAAAAGGACCCCACTAACTCTTTCTTATCTTTCTTCAATGAAACATTATCCAACCAATCCATTAAGTCACATGAAAATCACAAACTTGGTAGTTTCACTTCAAGCCAACCTTCTACCAAGTCCCAAATCTTTTTAGTCAAAACACAATCCCCGAACACATGCATCACTGACTCCAACCAGCCATTGCACAAAGGACAAATAACAGACGGAATATCCATCCCCTTAGCATCCAAATTCACACGAGTTGGGAGCCGATTCCCAAAGAACCTCCACCCACAAATATTTATTTTCAGAGGCAAAACTGCGAACCAGGAAGTTTCCCGCGAACCAGGAAGTAGCAAACAATCATCTAGTCTCTCCTGAACGCCTCTAACCGAGAATTCAGTCATCCCCTGTATTGACCACCATCGGTCATTACCCGTAGAAAGGGAGACGTCATGTAAAATGTTCCGAAGCTCTAAAACTTAGAAAAAGACCATGTAAGTCATACAAGATGAAATTTTTTTTCGCTTAGATGATATTTGAAAATGCCGATGTTTTAATTAGTTATTGAATGAGTGGAATAAAACATCGACTTTTACTAGCCAAAGTGGAAAAAGAACACAAAATGTAAACAAAAATAAGTGTTACAACAATCGGTCACACAAGAGTGCCCAATTTACATCGGTGTGTGTCCTTTTGGACACAATGGGCACAAAATTTACGCTATGGTATCCTTTTTGAGACTTTTTATCTTTGACTCGTCAAATAAATTCACGCTTGGCCACGTGTCGTACCCTTATTCATCTACGCATTGTGCGTAAATTGTGCACCTTCGTACCTAAAAATGCTACACACAACGTCGAAACACTTTTAAAATTGTTAGGAGTACTTTAGGAGGCCCATAATAAGGTATTGTTGTTAAAAAAAAATTAGTAAAAACTCTTCGACTATGTATAAAAGTATATATTAAAGGTCCGAAGTAGTTAAATTCTACGAGACAAAAAAATAGTTCTGATATAAATAAGTTGTAAGATTATTATTTAGTTTAAATATCACGATACGTAACATCATCTCATCTTATAAGAGTTGGCAAACACTTTTTAATACAAGCAAGAGGCCTCAAATTCAAATTTTACAAGTTTAAAAAAAATTATTCAAATCCGGTCCGACCACTGAACCCATTCACCCGTAACACTGTCCAACCGTCAAAAACAGCTGGCCCATGTCAAAGCGGGTTAACCCTACCATACTGAACCGGCCCTATGCAATTAATTACAGTTAAACAAAAAATATAATCAAATCACCACCTTGATTATTGTTGCCTCCATACCACCGGCACTCCGACGGCCGCCTGTTCTAAAGACTGCACTTGCTTTTTCAAAAACTTCAAGTAATGAACAGCCTCCTCCAACATCGACGCCGTGTCCATATTCATCCCACCAGGCACTAGTCTCTGAAGTATCCTAATCCTCTCGCTAATCCTCTCTCTCCGGTGCCTCGCCGCCATGCTCTGCGGATCCTTCGATGTCTTCACGTTTCGTCTCTTCGGTGGCTTCACTGACTCCAGATCCATCTGCACCGGCTGCAACACTGCCATCCGGAATATCATTTCCCTCATCCCCTCCACTGAATCTGCCGGTGGTGGTGCTGGCGTCGGGTGGTGGTCGGGGGATTCCATGCTTGATGGATGAGAAAGGTCTTGGAAAGCGAGAGAGAATGGGTCAGGAAGATTGTCTAGCTCCATCGTCTCCATTTTTAATGGAATTAGGGTTAATGTGTATATAGGTTGAAAAAGAAGTACTATGATACTATCAAATGTGTAACATGAAGTCTATAAATAGCAATGTTTTTTCGTAACATGTCGAATTCAGCAGGTTTAATGGTGACCGGTTTTAAAAACATGATAGCTTAAAAAGTTCAATTATTTTATATTTTGGTTTGTATATATAACCTGTAACTATTGAGCGAAACCCGCGTGCTGCGGCGGGGTGTTAAAATTTGTAATGCTCAGTTTCGACGATTTGTACATTAATATTCACCCCGCAAAAAAAAATTCACGTCGAAACGTTGTTAAAAAAGCACGTCGCAACGGAATCGGAATTTTATAAAGCATCATATTTTAAAGGTTGTAAAAAAAATCATAAAAAATGAACTTTTTAGCAGCTGTGACGGCTTGTACGTTTGTGCTTCAATGACTTGTACATTATCACGAAAAATCGGTTTTGAATGAAATTTACATCGAAACGTAGATAAAAATGAGCATGTCGCAATGGTACATTCGAAATTTTATAATACACCATATTTTAAAAGTTATAATAGAAAAAAAAAGTTGTGAATATGCCACGACTCATAACATGGTTGGTTCAGAAAAGAAAAAAAAACAAATGAAAAAGTATAGGTTTAAAGAGTAAGTCTCCTTAAAGTTTAGGGGCCATATTGTAACTTGAATTCAATATTCAATTCACGCTAAAACCACTTGTACCAAGTGCTTTAACCACTTGTACCCTTTGATGTGAGGGAGAGAACAGTGAATCACTGACGTGAACAAATTTAAAAAATAAAATAAAATATAAACTATTGAACGATTCGATAAGAAATTAAAATAAAAAAATTTAAAAATCAATCCAACCACCTGTGGTTCGTGGGTTAACTAGACTGGTTATGTAGCGAACCGATCCGATTTTGAGAATCGTGATAAATAGCAACATTAGCACTCACATTTAAGCTAATTTGATAGAAAATTTTCACCTAATATTAACTAAGTTTCTATTATATTCCACTAAAACCTTTAAAAAAATCATGTCTCTAAAAACTTTCATAAGATGTTTTAATCTTGTGAATTTTTTTACAGATATTAACTTTTTTTTTAAATTAAGTGACCAAAATAGATCATATATGAACTTTTGTTACTAATAAAGTAATTAGTGATTATTTTTTACAATTTAACTTAAATTGAACAATTATGAAACTTAGTTATTATTTAGTGTTTTTTTACAATGACCTATTTCAAGTTAAATTTGAAAAAAAAATAATTACTAAATAGTAACAAATATTCATATATGTTTCATTTAGATCACTTAATATAAAAAAAATTAATATTATTAAAAGAAACTCATAAAAACGAAACACATAATGAAAATTTAAGTGATTAAAAGAAAAAAAAAATTTAAGTAACTTTAATAGAATATATGAGAAACTTAGTTTTAAAAAAGAATATATATATATATATATATATATTTATATTTCAATCCAGGTTTTTTGTTTTGGGTCTAAAAATGTTCAACGTTAATCCAATCATTTAACAAAAAAAATTAGTCCTAAATTTTTTTTTATATACATAGTCTAATCTTTACTTTAATGAATCTGTTTTTTACACCCACTAGTAAAAAGTATAGATCTATCATTGTTTATAACAATAACATTCTTCGAGTTTTTACTTCGCGTTGTGGTCTCAAATTGGTTGAGCAGTTTATTTCTAATTCAAATATATATACGACTTTTAAGTGTTGGGTGTGGAGACTCGTAAGGGGCAACCGACCCTAATGGGCTCTACACGGGTTGGGCCTAGTTTGGGGATTAAGTTATTAACCCAAGTATTTTATCCATATATATCCTGCATATGTAATTATAAACTTTTGTACTGTGAGCTAATAAGAAAAACCCTAGTTGCAGCCGAGGACGAAGGTCACCCACTGTGACCGAACCACGTTATATTGTCGTGTTTGTCTATTTTATGTTTCTGCGTGATAATCGTTTGTGCGGGTGTGTTATTTGCTTCCGTTGTGTATCACTTGATTCCTAACAAGTGGTATAAGAGCTTTAGCTCGTTGTACACACGTTTACACTGAAGACGATTTACAAAAAGGTTGAAGAATTACGACTAGGGTTGAGTTAGTGTCGGCGGCTATAGCCGACATTGATAGTCGAGAATCCTTGGGATCACTGAGTTCTTGCTTTGAAGTCGCAAGCATTTGCGACAGGAGTACCGAGAAAGAAGCCGGCTAGCGTCGAAGGTTTTGGCCCTAGAATCTGAGATCAATCATCAATCAACTTGATCGGCCAACTGATTTGATTGCCGTGAACCAGGCCAGGTTAGGGTATGTGTTTCAAGTTCAGATTTTAACTGTTTATTGATCGGCCGTTTTTTGGGGAACTATGTTTGTGAAGAACAACATTTTGGGTCAGATTTGTTTGCAGGAGATCAGTCAGAGGTAATTATTTACGGTTTATTTACAGTTATTTGATTTATCGGTTATGGCAAGAACATATCGGTTTATTTGACGGTGTTTAGTAAAAATATCGTCAAGTTCAGGCTCGTGCCATTGCTGTGTATGTTCACCGTTTTGATCTGTTTCTTGTTTGCAATTGTTAAGGGGGAAGACGAGAAGGTACAAATTGATAAGTTCAACGGTTCTGATTTCGGTTGGTGGAAGATGCAAATAGAAGCATTGCTATGTCAAAAAGATCTTGATGTGGTACTGGGGGAAAAACCTGAGAAAATGGAACAAGCTGATTAGGAATCAAAGGAGAAGAAAACCAGGGCAGTTATTACATTAGCTTTGACGAGGAGCGTTGCTTTTAACATCGTGAAGGAAACCACGACTTGTGGTATGATGTCAGCTCTGTTGAATATGTGAAACCGTCGGTAGCTAATAAAGTGTTCTTGATGAAGAAGCGTTGATCTTTAGTGTGGAAAGCAGTGTGGACTCATGGGTCATGGATTCATGAGCTTCGTTTCATGCCATGCACAACAGTAAGATAATGAGGAATCTGAAAGAGGGTGACTTTGGGAAGGTACGGTTAGGTAACGATGAAATTCTTGAAGTTATTAGCATGAGAGATATGGATCAGAAAACTCCATTGGGAACTACATGGAACTTAAAGAATGTTATGGTGATTCCAATACTGAAGACGAAACTTATCTCAGTTGGCAATTGGATGAACATGGAGTAGATGTTAAGTTTGGTGGTGGGAAATGGAAGGTGATCGATGGTAATTTTGTTGTTGCTCGTGGAAAGAAACGATGATCGTTACATATGGTAGAGGTACCTGCTGAGGGAAGTATGACAAAGTCCGATTCAGAACGACAAAGTCTGGTTCACAAAATCTGGTGGACATAAGAAGGTTCACTTTGCAAGTGTGAAACCTGGAGCCACGGGTCAGATTCCAGCTGAACGAGTTTGGAGGTTTAAACCAGTCAGGGGATTTGGAAACGGTGAGCACGGGTCGTGTTTCGGGTACAGTTCCAAAACGCGTGATTTTGAAGACCAGGAATCCGACTTATAAAATCTCTCCTAGGGATTATTGCTAAATTTGGAGAGTGAGTTCTGGTGTATCTCGGGGTCCGGCGGAGTATGCAAGTCGGATGAGACAGAGAATGGGTCTGTGGCGGGATTAGCAATGGCTGGGTTAGTGATGACTCTTGGGTTGGATCTCGTGGGAGGTTCAACAAGCCTTTCAGGAAACTGATGAAAGGACACTGCAACTAGAAGGATTTAATTGAAGTCTTAGCTTGTTCTTAGGAATTGAGGCTTGGAGGACTTGTTTATGAAGAATGCTGGAATTACTGATACAACGTTTGCTTGGAGCACAGTTCGAGCCTTCAAGTGGGAAATTGTTGGGTGTGGAGACTCGCAAGAGGCAGCCAGCCTTAATGGGCTCTACACGGGTTGGCCTAACTTGGGGATTAAATTACTAACCCAAGTATTTTATCTATATATACCCTACATATGTAATTGTAATTTTTTATATTGTGAGCTAATAAGAAAAATTGTAGTTGCAGCTGTGGACGTATATAGGTCACCCATTGTGACCGAACCACATTATATTGTCGTGTTCATTTATTTTCTGTTTCTACATGATAATTGTTGTAATATCCAAGATTTTCCCGACAAAAATTCTTTTCTAAATCCGTTATAAACACAAATATTTAGAACCTATATTTATCTAATTATGCTTATATATATATATATCTACAATTGAGACTTATTTTAACATGTATATATATATATGTATGTATGTATCTTATGGATAAAAGGTATTAAATTCTTAAAACATTATAGATTTATAATTATATGAATACTATAATTTATAAATCTTACTTCTAAATACTTAAACATGTAGACTACAAATCCTATAAATTATTTTATAAAAATTATAAGATAATAAAAGATGACAAAAACTTATAAGAATAAAACCTATTTATTTTATAAATAAAGTCAAGGGACCAAAATTGCCAACTTCTGGAACTTGTTTCAAACAAAAACTTAACCTTTAAACATAAATCGATAAAGCTTCAAACTCCAGGGACCGATCGTGTAAACTCACCAAACACCCGAGACCCAAACCGGTCCCGAGTTCGACTCCCACCATCATCGGTTTCCACCTCCGATTATTCAAGAACGCGAATTCCGTCCGGATTCGATGAACCTCGGGTTCATCTCGCGCATGCGACCCAACCCCGAGGACATTCAATGCTCGATTTCGAGCCTAGCACCCGCGTGACTCGCGATTTAACCCATTCGGCCCAACCGTTAACCCCCACCTAATTCGTCATTAATAGGTGAAATCGGCTATAAATACCGGGTGTAATCCAACTACGAAATCACCCTCAATCTTCCTAAACCTTCAATTTCATAAACACATACCTGCATTGCTCGATCCTTCATCGCGACAGCCGACCCAGAACCCAGACTCGATCTCCCTCATCTCGACTCCGATTCAGGTATTTCTTGTGCTCATTTCGATCGTTACAACCCATAGATCGAAAGCCCTTTGTTTAATTCCATTAACAAAGGGCAATTCGACGCATATTTGGCAGATTTCGTTTCTAGGGTTCATGTGGAAAGAGGATCGATTTGGGTTGTTGTTTAAGTCTCTCTTTTCCGAGTATATACACCAGCGAACCCGTAGCCGGGATGGTTAGTGTGTTTGTGCGTATATGTGAACCGGTCAGCGACCCGGGTTCGAATCCGGGGGAACCGGTTTTGCCCTTTCTTTTTTTGTAAGCCTTTTTAAAAACAGTTTTCAAGTTTTAATAATTTTTATAAATTCTGTTAAACTTTTATAAACTTAAAAATGATTTTTATTGGCACTTTTGCATGCTGGAACATTTTTAATTAAATTAAACTTAGTTAAACCTATAAAAAAATTAAACCTTTAATTTTTGTTTTAAATTCATGAGAACTTATATAAATTTTGTGAACTCAGAAAAGTTTAGAAAATTTATTTAAAAATCAGAAACTTATGAATCTATAAATTTATACACTTTATAAAATTATATAAACATAAATCTATTTGTTTATATAAAACCTTAGAAATAACTATACTTTATTTGCTTCCTAAATAAATATAAACTTACGAAACTAAATGAAAACTTTAAATGCTATGAACTTGTAAACATTATATATGAATACCTAATGAAGCCTTAAATACTTAATATAAATTATTTAATTGAATAAAGTAATTACTATTTTTAAATAACTATTTATCCTTGTCAAATGATTGTTATTCTTTAATAATTATTTGTTTATTCTTAGTCCTTAACTACTTATTAAAAATGATTATCATAGATTCTACTAATTATTTATTCTTTAAATAAATGTTATTAACCTTGATGCAACCTTATTTACAATACTTAGAGAACTACTTTAAACTATTATCACATAACTTATGTAAAACTTTTTAAATAATTATTTTAATTAATAATTATTTTAATCTATAAATCTATTAAACTTTGATATACAAGTCTTGTATCATTCATTCAAAAACCTTTATTTTTAACTTGATTTAAAACTTCATAAACACAACCAACCCACCTCCCATCGGAACCCTAGTCGAATCTCGAAATCCTAGACTCTTTGTCTGAGACTTTTTATTTGAAACTTTAGACTTATATTCTCGTTGTGAGGATAACCTCCCTCAAAGTCTTGCAAACTTACTCTTGTCGAATACTCTTCATCAATCCAAGTGAGTATACTTAGCCCCTTTTTCATTTTACATTCTTTTGGGGTGAAACATGTTCAAACTTCAAACTTATACAATTCTTGTACAAACTATGACTAGATGCTTATTCTTATGTTAAACTTGAGACTTGTATGCTTAGATTAAACTTAATTCTAGCATGTTCATTAACTTTGATCAAGCCGAAAGTAACAATGATAGATCTATTGCATTTAACCAATCCACCTTGATTGATTGACCCTTCGGGGGGAGCCCTTGGTGTTTGTTACTTAAACTATTAAACTTGATACTATAAGGGTAACCTGCGGGTTATGCCTACACTTGGTTTGGAGGTTTGACATGCACAATGTTTAAGATACTTGTTTCTCATACTTACATTATAGAATGCATATATCATAGTGAATTGTAATTCTTCTCAAATACTTGTTAAACGATGTCAAAACCTTTGTATCTCACCAACTATTTTGTAGTTGACATATTCTTTCACATGTTTCAGGTTCTACATCATGAGACTCGTTTGTGATCACATAGGATGCTTTGGACCTAGACTACTTATTAAATAAATGTTGCATACTTGTTATTTCCTTTGTATTAAACCTTTGAATCTATTATAAATGAAATATTGAAACTTTAATAGTCAACCTTGTGCTATTGAACAACCGCGTCCGCCCCGACGTATAATCCGCCGTCGGTTGGGGTGTGACAATTGTAGAGTCTTGTATTTTTATAAGCTGATGTCATCAATGTATTTTGAACAATGTTAGTTTAGTTTATTTACTTGTAATTTCATTTGATGTAATTTCCTGCTTTTTAGTCTAAGTCTGGTCCATCGAAACTACTTAGTTTCGATTGAGGTTTATTCAATCGAAAATAGTAGTTTCGATAGATGGTAAGTTTCGATAGGCTTGTTCTTTCACTTGTAAATGCTCAACCGAAACTACTAGTTTCAGTGAGCATAGTTTCGATGCGTGTCAACCTACTATAAACAGCCTAGTTTGAGAATGTTTAGGGTGTGGATAGCGGCTGTAACCCTGAAATTCTCTCTTTCACTGTTTTTTCTGAATCAATACACATTTGGAGTTATTTCATCTGTTGTTCTTACAATTTCATATCATACTTGTGCTGATTCCTGTGTGGTTTGCCTGTTTATCTTCACCAATTCTGCTTCTACCTCTGTTTCACCACCATACACACAGATTCCGCCTGTTTGTGTAATCGATCTTCTGTGGACCTACAATTGGTATTAGAGCTTTATGCTCTTGATTTCTGAGTATTTTCAGGTTGTTTGATCGATTTTAGGTGATTTTTGTTGGAATTTGAAGGTTTATCGGTTTCACTGTTTCATCGATTTTGGCACTGTTTCTTCGAGTTTCTCGGATTTGAAGATTGATTCGTGTTCAGAAACTTATTTGGAAGCTTTTCGCTGGATCAGTTTGCGATTTCATTATATTTGATATTTGAAGCTTTTCATCAATGGAGTCTGCTGAAGCTTGAAGAAGGAGGTATAGAAACTACTGGGGGACAATCTCTGCATTTTCGTTGGTCATCGAAACTACTTATCCGTACTGTTGTCTGGAGAATGTATCATCGAAACTAGTTATTTGTCCTGTTATATCGAAACTAACTCGTGCAGATTGATCATCCGAAACTACTACACTATCGAAACTAGTTTCAATCGAAACTTGTAGTTTCTACTGAGATTGCTGGATTTTCTGCTGTCTTCTTCATCGAAACTAGTTGTTTCTGGATTATGTTTCTTCTATCGAAACTAGAAGTTTCGGGCAAGCCTTGTTCAATCGAAACTAGTTGTTTCGATCAACCCTGTTCACCCGAAACTAGCTACTGTTTGGGTTTATTTTTCTGAGTTATGGCATCTTTAAGCAACAATGAATGTGCTGGGGGAAACAAACCACCTGTCTTGGTGTCCACTAGAGACTTTGATGATTGGACCAAGAAAATAAAGACTTTTTTTCAGTTCCATGACCACACTCTTTGACAGTCAATCACTGATGGTCCACACAAGCCAGTTACTACCACTACAGATGTTCAGCGTCCCAAGCTTGTGTCTGAATATGATGAAAATGATATTGCCTTAATTTCCAGAGATAACAAGGCTTATGGATCTATTGCTATGGCTCTTACTATGGATGTGTTCAACATATTTGCTGAGTATACTACTGCTAAAGATCTTTCGGTTGCTTTATGTACAAGATATGAAGGAAGTGCTGAAGCAATATGAGATGTTTAGTAGTATCCCAGGAGAACCCATGTCTGAATTGATCAACCGATTCTCAAGCATTGTCTCTAAGTTAAAGGTTTTGGGAACCGAGTATCCCACTGTTGGGTTAAACAAGAAGCTGCTTGATTCACTGCCCGAGGAATGGAATATGTACCGAATTATGATCAAGAAAAATGAAAAGCTAAGTGTCACACCCCGCCCCAGGCACCCACTGGACGTGTACGACCATCGATTGGTATCACCTGATTTGATTTCAGATTTTTGTAAAATACAGCGGAAGTCTTTTTCATGAGGATCATTTCAACATTCTTTCAACCTCAAGGGTTGTATTTGTAAATATCAAAACTCAGTTGGAAGACAAAAGTTTTATATTTACTTTCATAAACATAGGGTCTTAAATACCCTCCTTGATTTGATTACAAAACGTGGTTTGAAATCAAATACATATAAGCCACTGGAAATAATACAACCCAGGGTTGATCAATTCCCTGGTCCTATCTCCTTTTATCTTTTCAGGATTTCCCTTTACACGAGGCCTAAGAATCCTACGCGCATTTTATCCTTTCATGTCATGGGTCAGATCTCTTATCTGTCCGCCCTATCTTTTTTCCATCACATTTTATTGATTTCCTGAAAACATTTTGAAAATGAAACGTCAGCGTGAACGTCGGTGAGTACAATTATCTTGACACTAAAAAGCATTTGGCACAAACAAGTATTAATTTGATAATCACAACTTTATGTTCAATCTACACATTCAGCAAGCCTCATGTCCTGACTATTGCACCACTGTATACGTTGGTAGTCTGTATTTATAACAACGGGAACTCATGTCTCCTTATTTGTTAAAAAGGGAAGTACCAGCCGCGATCCGAGACTTTCACCCATGACCCGTGTATCCCTTGAAAGTTTTACGTATACTTATGGCCCGAATGCTTACACGTAGGTGAACGTTGAGCATTATTCCTTTAACCTTTATTTGGCCATTTTCGTAAATAAAATGTTTAACACAAGTTTTCAGAGAGATAAAGTATTCACCTTGTTTAGTGGAATGAGCCTCTAGAGTCAAAAGCTTATAGTCTAGCTTCTAAACTTGATTTCTCTAGCGTAACAACACTTCTACGAGCTTTTCTTCTTAGTTTGAGTACTATAACGAGCGGGAGTTGGACCGGGATCATCGGGAGTGGGCTAGGGATCACCTGGAGCGTGTTTTGAGAGTGAAATTCGTGTTTGAGATGAAGAAAACGATTGAAATCTTTCAGCTATTTATAGGCTGAAAATTGGATCCATGTCGGACCGTTATCAAAGGGACGTCGGTCCGACATCCAGCTATGCCCACATCAGCCCTAAATGTCGTTGTCTGATTGGACCGAACATATTTGTGTTCATATCGACCGATATGCGGACCATGTCGGTCCGACATTGCGACACGCGTCAGATTCTAGGGCTGAGTCATATGATACGTGTAAACACCACAAATTGCGGCTAAGAGGAGGTTTATGGACCGTTATGGATTAATGTCGGTCCTATTACTGATCTATTCTTCCATTGCGGACCGTTATGAGAATGGATATCGGTCCGATATCTGACTGAGCTTCGCCTCGGTCCGATATCAACATCCTTATTCACTTCGGACCGATATGAAAGTGATGTCGGTCCGATATCTAGCTATTTTCACAAATTTTCATTTTTAACCCTAGACTTATGTACTTTAGATACAACAAGCCCTTAAGGTTCTAACATTTGTATTTCTCGAACATTTTTGTGGCAAGTGTTACATCCTCCCCCACCTTGTTTTGATCTCGTCCTTGAGATTATTCGAACATTTGAGGATATTTCTTTTTCATTTCTGACTCCAGTTCCCACGTGTACTCAGGTCCACGTCTGGAGTTCCATTTTACTTTCACAATCATCAATTTCTTTCTTTTCAATCTCTTTTCTTGCCTGTCCTCTATTTGCAAAGGCTGTTCCATAAATTTCAACTTTTCATCTACCTCTACATCGTGTAGGGGTATTACCAGAGATTCATCTACCAGACATTTACGCAGATTTGATACGTGGAATACGTCGTGTACTCCGTTCATTTCTTCTGGTAGTTCGAGTTGATAGGCCACAGGCCCAACTCTTTTCAAGATTTTGAATGGTCCTACGAATCTAGGACTTAATTTCCCTTTCTTTCCAAATCTTACAACGCCTTTCCATGGTGAAACTTTCAACAGAATGTTATCACCGACGTTGAATTCCAACGGCTTTCGTCTCTTATCAGCATAGCTCTTTTGACTTCATCGAGCCGTTTTCAATCTATTTCTTATTTGATTAACTTTTTCAGTTGTCTCCAGGACTATTTCAGGTCCGGATAATTGATTTTCTCCTATTTCAGACCAACATATTGGAGTTCGACATTTACGACCGTATAAGGCTTCAAAAGGAGCGACCTGTATACTCGTATGATAGCTATTATTGTAGGAGAATTCCATTAGAGATAAGTGGTCATCCCAACTTCCTCCAAGATCAATAACACAAGCTCTAAACATATCTTTCAGAGTTAGAATTGTTCTTTCGCTCTGCCCGTCCGTTTGAGGATGGTAAGCAGTGCTAAGATTCAATTTCGTACCCAGGGATTTTTGAAAACTTTGCCAGAATCAAGAAGTAAATCTACTATCTCTATCTGACACGATAGATAGTGGCACACCGTGTAATGTTACAATTTCATTAACGTATAGTTTCACCAACTTATCCATATTGAATGTTTCTTTCATGGGAAGAAAATGAGCATACTTAGTAAGCCTGTCAATGATAACCCAAATGGTATCATTCCCACGACTTGTTCGGGGAAGTTTTATGATGAAATCCATGGTTATCATTTTCCATTTCCAGACAGGAATTTCAAGTTGCTGTAACAAGCCAGACGGCTTTTGGTGTTCAGCTTTAACTTGATAACAGGTTAAGCATTTTGCAACATAGATAGCGATATGATTTTTCATTCCTATCCACCAATAATTGGCTTTTAGGTTTTTATACATCTTATCGCTTCCAAGATGCATGATATATTTAGATTTATGATCTTCTTCAAAAATCTATGTACGTATATTTCCATAGATAGGAATCCAGATTCTCTTATTCATTCTAAGAATTGCATCATCATCTTTGACCAGTTGTTCGATCATACCTCCCAAACCTTCTTTCTCTAGGTTGGGTTCTTTTAAAGCCATTTGTTGAGATTCCTAAATACGAGTAATAAGATCGATTTGAAGATCGAGTCTTAAGGCACGAACTCGTTTAGGTTTCTCATGTTCCTTTCTACTTAAGGCATCGGCTACAACATTGGCCTTTCCTTCATGATAACAGATTTCGCATTCATAATCATTTAGGATTTCCATCCAACGTCTTTGCCTCATATTCAGTTCTTTCTGACTGAATATATACTTCAAGCTTTTGTGAACAGTGAATATGGTGAATTTGATTCCATAAAGATAGCGCCTCCATAATTTCAAAGTGAAAATTATGGCTCCCAATTCTAGATCATGAGTCGTATAATTATTTTCATGAGTTTTTAACTGACAAGAAGCATAAGCAATGACTTTGCTTCCTTGTATTAACACACAACCAAAGACAGTGTGTGAAGTATCACAGTATACTGAAAGGCCTTCGTTTCCATCTGGTAAAGCCAGTATGGGTGTTTGAGTCAGTTTCTGTTTCAGAGTTTCGAAAGCTTCAGATTGCTTAGGTCCCCATTCATACTTAATTGACTTGCGAGTCCGCGAAGTTAAGGGAATAGCAATTCGAGAGAAATCTTGGATAAATCTCCGATAGTAACCAGCTAATCCACAGAAACTTCGGATTTCAGTTGGTGATTTTGGGATTTCCCATTTGGATATTGCTTCGATTTTTACAGGATCAACTTGGATGCCATCAGCGTTAATGACATGTCTAAGGAATTGAATTTCTGTCAACCAGAATTCACATTTTGAGAACTTAGCATATAGCTTTTCCGTTCTCAAAAGTTTAAGTAAGATTTTCAAATGACTGGCATGATCTTCCTTACTTCGAGAATAGATAAGGATATCGTCAATGAATACGATAATGAATTTATCCAAGTAAGGTTTACAAACTCGATTCATCATATCCATGAAAGCTGTTGGAGCATTAGTAAGTCCAAATGGCATTACCGTGAACTCATAATGACCATATCGAGTTCTGAAAGCAGTTTTAGAAATATCTTCTTCCTGGACTTTCAATTGGTGATAGCCAGAAACGAGATCGATTTTGAAAAAACAACGGGCTCCTTGGAGTTGATCGAAAAGATCGTCGATTCTAGGGAGTGGATAACTGTTCTTTATCGTAACTTTATTTAGTTCATGATAATCGATACACATACGCATCGAACCGTCTTTCTTTTTGACAAATAAGACTAGAGCTCCCCAAGGCGATGAGCTTGGTCTTATGAATCCCTTCTCAGGTAACTCATCTAGTTGTTTCTTCAATTCTACCATTTCATTTGGAGCTAATCTGTACGGGGCTTTATCAATAGGTGTTGTACCGGGTACAAGATTAATTCTGAACTCCACTTCTCTTTTAGGTGGAATTCCATGTAGTTCATCAGGGAAAATATCAGGGAATTCAGCCACAACCGGCACTTTTTAAATATTCTTTTTAGTGTCAGTGGTTATAGATACAAGGTATGCGAAGCATCCTTTTCGTAGATATTTTGTGGCCTTTAACTCGTCGTTGATCGTAAGAATGTTGCCTTTCGACGAACGAAGTTCTATTGCTTTCTTATTACACAGGATATGGGCTTGGTTAGAGGCTAACCAATCCATTCCTAGAACGATATCAAAACCTGCCAAAGTCATTGGCAACAATTTTGCAAGTATAACATGTCCTGATAGTGTGATATAACAATCTTTTAAGATTTCCGAGATTTGGACGAGGTTACCATTGGCAGTTTCTACCATATATTTCTTGTCTAATTTAGCTAGATTTTTATTTAACAGTCTACAGAATCTATGATCTATAAAACTTTGGTTTGCACCAGAGTCAAATAAAACTTGAGCATAAATATCATTGATAAGAAATGTACCCGTAATAACATCGGGCATACCTGCGGCATCATGAGTATTGAGAACGAATGCTCGTGCATTCTTCTTCACTCCATCTGCAGGCTTGGGACCTGTCCCATCAAGTTTCTTTAGCTTGGGACAATTGATTTTGATGTGGCCAGCTTCGCCACACTCAAAGCAAGTAATCAGCCTTTTTCGAAAACAATCTTCTGTTTTGTGTCCAGATATCTTGCATAGGCTGCAATAAGGTCCAGATCGAAATTGCCCTAAGTGCCTTTTCTTGCATTTTGGACATTCAGAGATAGAAGAGTTGTTATTTCGGGGAGTAAAGGCTGATTTCTTGAATCCACTAGGGCCTTGCCCAGATTCCTTCTTCTTTCCTTCCTCCTGGTTTCTAATTAGGCTAATGGTTAATGATGCTCCTAAATCTATAGCATCATTAAGATTTTCACAATTTGCGACCATGACCATGTCGCGGATTTCACTGATCAAACCCCAAATATATCTTTTTATTAGATTAGATTCAGGGGTTGCTAGATGAGGAACTATTCACGCATACTCAAGGAGTTTAGTTGAATATTCCTGATGATTGGTTCCAATCATCTTCAGACTTAGAAATTTTCCTTCAATCTGTTCCCTTTCATTTTGGGGAACGTACTTCTTTTCAATTCTTTCTTTAAAAGCACGCCAGCCTATTGCACAGGCCGCTTCTCTTCCTTTAGTAGCAACGATGTTGTTCCACCATTCTAAAGTTTGATCTTTAAATAGATTGGAGGCATATAAAACTTTATCTTCCTCAGCACATTTGCTGATAGCCAGCACAGATTCAGTTTTCTCTATCCACCTCAATATGACAATTCCTCCTTCTCTCCCGGAGAAGTTATATGGTTTGCAGTCTTGAAACATCTTATAGGTACAGCCAACCACCTTCCTTTTCTTTTCTATATAGCCGTAATTATTACCCATCCCTTCATCTTCGGATGAATTATGGTAATATTTCTCCCTTTCAGTTTTCCTAGTTAGATGAGTGGCAGAACCCTCTGGTTTGAAAGTAATGGGTTTGGATTGAGTTATGGTTCGGGTATGTTGGGTCAATGGTTGAGAATGGACAGAATTTGGAATTGAGGGTTGTGCAGATATCTTATCTGCTTGTCTCCTTTCCATTTCAATAAAAATCACCGGGAGGGAATCCTTGATTCCTTCTGCAATTAATTTATGTAGTTCTTTATGAGAATCGGGAATTTCAACAGCATTTTCAATCACTGCTTGTTTCCTTTTTCCTCTCGTATTGTAAGAAGGTCCGGTTTGTTAAGACATGCTATAACATAATTAAGATGGGAATCAGAAAACAAATTTTTTATTGATAAAATATATATACAAGAAAAGAGTACATATATGGATTATTGTTTCTAGAAATTTCTAAAATTCTTTTCTTTAAGAGCTTGAACTAACAAAGCATTCCGAGTTTCAATTTCAGCTTTTTCTCGTTCCAATTGAGCTATTCGGTTAAGCAACATTTGTTCCCTCTCATTTCCCGATGCACTCTCATTTATATGAGGAGCAGGGATGGGAATCGTCTCATAGTACGGAACGTAAGGTATATTAGAGTCAGCACGCTCTTCTTCTTCAGGATCACATCTGTTTTCATAAGGTATTTCAGTGTATCCCTCATGAAAATTTTGTGAATACATTAGAGTGACGTTGTAACTTCCAGCGGTAGGAGCAGAATGAAAACTTACAGAAGGATTATAGGGAACATTTGGGTTTCCTATTTCTCCAAGACTTCTGAAAGTTGAACTTTCAGTTTCCTCATTACTTTGTATTGTAGTTTCATTCGTTTTACATTCGAAATAATTAGCTAGAGCGTATTTTCGAAGAAAACTAGGACCTTTGTCCTTTCCAACCATTCTGTAAACAGATTTATTATAAAATATATTACAAGGAAATAAAATACAATATATAGAATTTTAATCTTTCATCGGTTCTTCTCCAAGGGTCATTAGGTTTTCTCCATATTCATAGACCTGTTGTCCATAAAATTTGGTCCTTGCCTTGTCCATTATCTTCTCCTTTGTTATTTCGTCCGTTTGGCGCAACGAACGATCTAAACATTCGATAGGGGAAGAAGTCATACTATGCTCATAACTGTATTTTGGAGGAGGTTCACGAAGTCCAACCATAATATCGTTATAAGCATTTTGGTATCCCGGAGGAGCATGGAAATAAGTATCGAAAGGACCATGGTAAACTGGTTCAGGAAACATATAGGGATCATATAGGACAGGAGATTCAGAATTGTAAGATTGATGATCAGAACTATTTGAAATAGGATTATTGAATGGGTAGTCATCAGGGGTTTCAGAAGCAGGTTCATAGTGATGAGATTCTTCAAATTGATCTTCTTCTATTGATAAGCCTTCTTGGACTTGACTTGATTGTGCCTCATTTCCTTGCAGGGGTGGGGTATCAGTATTCCAATTGCTGAAATCGGATCCAGCATACATCCATTGGCTAGAAGAATCATAAGACAGAGGATGATATTCGAGAGAGTTATGGTCAGGAAGTATGGCGAATGGATCGTTGTTATAGTAGGGTGACGATATAGGATTCATTTGTGAACCCAGTGGATGGTATTCCGGGGATTCTTGTTTAATCGGACGACTGGGATCATAATAAACAGGAACAGAATTTTCTCCGGACATCTGCAATCTTAATACATTGGTACTTATCTTACTTAATTTAGTTAAGACTTAAGGCCGGTATCTTTATTTTAACTAAAGTTCTAAAAGGATGGTTATCTTTCCAGAGTAGTACCTCCAACAGAGATGTTCCCAGGTAAGAGCGACAGGTCTAGGAGAGATTTATACACCGCTCTTTCCTTAGACGGAACATTCCATTCGTCAGATAACTACATACCGGTCAGAAGGTTACTGATGCGTATTGTTTTTAATATGTAAAAATATAATAAATATATTTTTAGGATGGTTTCATGAGATCAGGTTTTAAATTTATTGTAAGGCCCCTTTCCCGAGAGGTCTCACTTATTGGATTTACTCATCAACACATAGCACTTTAAACATAAGACATTACTTAACACAGCGGAAACGATTTAAAATCTCAACATACGCAGCGGAAACATAACATGTCTAAACAACTGAAACTTGTCAAATACAATTGAAACTTGTCCTAATCAACATAATCAAAAGAAACATAAACAGGATGCCAGATGCTGATCTTCGGGTAACGCTTCTCGCCAAGCCAAGCCTCCACTTCCATCTACTGCTACCTACACTTAACTGATGTGCATACTAAAAATCAGCAATGCTGAGTGAGTTCTAACATTTACTTTAAATCAATTATACAAAAGATTTACTAAAACATATATACTGCCAATAAGGCTAAACTTAACACACTTTACTTTTCAAACAGTTTAAAACGTATAATAAACCGTCAATTCCTCTTTACTGTACTGCCCTCATGGCTTACATCCATGAACCGATAAGTACCTGGTCAATGCCCCCATGATCAACGACCATGAACCGACAATACCGCTTATCCGTCAATTCCTTGTCACTACTGTACCGCCCCCATGGTCAACGACCATGAACCGACGAGTACCTGGTCAATGCCCCCATGATCAACGATCATGAACCGACAATACCGCTTATCCGTCAATTACTTGTCACTACTGTAACGCCCCCATGGTCAACGACCATGAACCGACGAGTACCTGGTCAATGCCCCCATGATCAACGATCATGAACCGACAATAACCTGGTCAATGCCCCCATGATCAACGACCATGAACCGACAATACCGCTTAACACTACGGGGAGGTTGCGTGGACCTCCCGAGCAACCGCCGTCACTCATCCCAGTTGTACAACCGTTAGCGAACCCAAAGGTTCTTACTAATGGGTAGAACCCATATCTGACATATTGTACAAGTAACATCTGTCCCAAGGACCTTTATAGCTGGTACACATTCCCGAAGGAAAACTGTTCACTTTACTGTTCATAAAACTTTCTGTAAATCTGTTCATAACTTAACATGTATTATGCCTTTGTTTATGTATATAAAAATATAGTAAACGCTTGCCATAAATACCTTTTCTTTTACTGAAATATATCTTAACACACATATCATGCATTTGTTTATGTATAATAAATATAGTAAACGCTTGCCAAATGATATATCTTGCTTACTTGAAAATACTAACACATATATTATTGCCTTTGTTTATGTATAATAAATATAGTAAACGCTTGCTAAATAATATATCTTGCTTTACTGAAAAGATACTAGCACTTATATTATGTCTTTGTTTATGTATATGAAAAACATAATAAACGCTTGCCAATAACATAATCATACTTTACTAAAATGTACTTTTGCCTCTTTTAAACTGTTCACTAAAACATAGCTTTTCCCTTCAATTTATAATATATAAAATATAATAAACGCTTTACGCTAAGTATGCACACCACCCCTAAAGAAAGCAAAAAGGGGATTAGAACTCACCTGATATCTTAGCTGCAATGGTCTACTGGATCTCACACAATCTGATCAAACATAACAATTGACACGTATCAGACTTAACTCAACGCTAAATGGTTTCATCATTTCTGGCTAGGCGAACATACTGAATTCACTAATCTAGCTATATATATATACCCATAGACCTGATGCTTGCGCACTTGGCAAGTGCGCAGAGCCTTGTTCTTGCGTACTTGATAAGTACGCAGACTTTGCTTCTTGCGTAGTTGATAAGTACGCATGCTTTGCTTCTTGCGTACTTGATAAGTAACAGGCTTTACTTCATGCGTACTTGATAAATACGCAGGCTTTACTTCATGCGTACTTGATAAATACGCAGTACCTGCTTCATGCGTACTTGATAAGTACGCAGGGTCCTCTTCTTGCGTACTTGACGCAGTATCAGCTTCATGCGTACTTGATAAGTACGCACGAACTGCTTCCTCGCACAAACCCTAACTTTCGCATCCGGGTCTGATCACGTCAAGATCCTGAACTTGTTTACATTCAAAACGTTTGCTTTTCATTAAGGAACTTAAATCTATGTTTTTCCTTCAGTTTAATCCGTAAAAAGGTTACCTTTTCCTCCAAAACCCGAAAAACCCAAAAACTCAGATCTAGGAGAATCGGTTACCTGTAAACGCTTCTTCTTCACAGCTAATCGTTCCAGATACGTATCCTTACGGTTCTATGAGCTCAGATTCGAAAACCGGGACTTTCTCTCTCTAGACTCTCTCTCACTTTCTCTCTCTAGAAATCCGGAAATGAGGTTGGGAGTGAGGGTTTTGGGCTGATTTTGAGGCTTATAAGGCCCCGACCCTTGCCCCTTTCGGCCCATACACCCCGGCCCAAGACCGCTTCCCTTCTTTTCTTATTTAAGTTTTTAATTCTCGTGAATTCTTTCGCGCTCTAAAACTCGGGCTGTTACATTTATACAAGTGTACCTATCGCAGCGTAATATAGTTTAGGTAAGAACCAAATATTGAACCAACGGACACGGTCGAATTCCAATACTCAACTTTTGTTAACGTTTAGTCGGTTTAATTAGTGAGTGAGTTTTGTGTGCTTGTGGAACAGGAAAGTAAATGACAGAAAAGTAAATGGCGATAAAGTAAATAGCAGAAAAGTAAAAACGTGCGTGAAGTGTGTAACAGAAATATAACGAACAGAATAGTAAATAACAGGAAAATAAATAGATCAGAAATGATCAGGTTACGAATAGTATTGCTTTGGGTTTCGAATCCGCTTGGTGCGTGATAATGTTAAGTTGACTAATCCAGTGATATGACTACTACAAATGTGTGACCCGGGTCACCGCTAGAGCCTCGTCCTCACAACATTTGATTTGCAAATTTAAAAGCTTTAACAAGTGGTAGTGCCTCCCGTTAAGGACAACAATTACCCTCAACCCTTCGAATGGTCATCTCCGGGTTGGTTTAAGACATAGAACGTAAAATGCTTTGTATTAGAGTTAAATATGTGATTATATTTTGCTCACCGGGAGGCGATGCAACAATGAGACCAAGTATAAAGACGTACCGTTCCCAACATGAGTTCATCAAATCTTGGTCGCATAATAAGTTCGTATAAAGACATACGATCTTAATAGTGTTATCTTTACTTATTTAAAGACGTACAAGCTTCAAGAGAAGTTTGATTAAAAAGGTTTTACACTTTAAAAATCAAGAACACTCACAAATATGAAGACGGATTTAGACAATAATAAAAGCCCACCAAAATGGTGGTTTTAAGGACGAATAGTTAAAGACATAAACACATCACTTGGATTAATACGTTAAACATTAACATGCACCAAACTTCATCTTCACCGTAGCAATACAAAGAGTCTAGTCACGAATGGCCATACTAACTAGCATAACGCTGAGTTTCGTAGGCTCCCCTATTGCGGAACAAGGAGGAAGAGCTCCTCTACTCACTACTCTCTACTCTAACTACGAACTGCACTCTCAAACGAGGTCTGGATGGGTGTTCTTTGATCTGAATTGGTGTGTGGAATGAAGAAACCAAGCCTCCTATTTATAGGTCTCAAAATGAGCAATGCACGACCGTGCATTAGATTGCACGGGCGTGCAAACACCTCGGGAATCAAAAAGGGTACAAAGGACATTGTACTAGAGCCTTGGGGAGCGAGGAGGCCATTGCACGGCCGTGCAATGGGATGCACGGCCGTGCATCCCTCCCTTGCTTCCTTGTTTCGTCTTTTAGCTGCTGGTTGACTTTTTGTTGACCTGGTTTGAATTCTTAGGGGTCAATGCTTGGGTTTGGTCCTCCAAAAGCTTGATTTCTTCATGTTTTAAGCTGGTTTTTGCTTTGTTTATCTTAGAGCACCGAATAACCTGTAATTGTGAAATATTAACGTTTTAAGTATCAATTGTAAGGTTATTAATCAATTAGTGCCATAATATGAGGATTATTATGCATGCAAAACATGTATAATTTAGGACACATCAGTTACCTTGTTTTCTTATCTTAAAAGCATTAATGGTTGAAGCCTAGATACTACTTCCAAGTATCTAATTTGCTAAAACCTGTGGCTCTGATACCAACCCTGTCACACCCCGCACCAGGCACCCCCTGGACATGTGCGACCACCGATTGGTATCACCTGATTTGATTTCAGAATTTTTTGTAAAATACAGCGGAAGTCTTTTTCATGAGGATCGTTTCAACATTCTTTCAACCTCAAGGGTTATATTTGTAAATATCAAAACTCAGTTGGAAGACAAAAGTTTTATATTTACTTTCATAAACATAGGGTCTTAAATACCCTCCTTGATTTGATTACAAAACATGGTTTGAAATCAAATACATATAAGCCACTGAAAATAGTACAACCCAGGGTTGATCAATTCCCTGGTCCTATCTACTTTTATCTTTTCAGGATTTCCCTTTACACGAGGCCTGAGAATCCTACGTGCATTTCATCCTTTCATGTCATGGGTCAGATCTCTTATCTGCCCGCCCTATCCTTTTTCCATCACATTTTATTGATTTCCTGAAAACATTTTGAAAATGAAACGTCAGCGCGAACGTCGGTGAATACAATTATCTTGACACTAAAAAGCATTTGGCACAAACAAGTATTAATTCGATAATCACAACTTTATGTCAATATACACATTCAGCAGGCCCTCATGTCCTGACTATTGCACCACTGTATACACTGGTAGTATGTCTTTATAACAACGGGGACTCATGTATCCTCATTTGTTAAAAAAGGAAGTATCAGCCGCGATACGAGACTTTCACCTGTGACCCGTCTATCCCTTGCAAGTTTTACGTATACTTATGGCGCGAATGCTTACACATAGGTGAACGATGAGCATTATTCCTTTAACCTTTATTTGGCCATTTTCGTAAATAAAATGTTTAACACAAGTTTTCAGAGAGATAAAGTATTCACCTTGTATAGTGGAATGAGCCTCTAGAGTCAAAAGCTTATAGTCTAGCTTCTAAACTTGATTTTTCTAGCGTAACGACACTTCTACGAGATTTTCTTCTTAGTCTGAGTACTACAACGAGCGGGAGTTGGACCGGGATTGTTGGGAGTGGGCTAGGGATCACCTGGAGCATCTTTTGAGATGAAATAAAAACGTTTGAAATCGTTCAGCTATTTATAGGGTTAAAATTGGATCCATGTTGGACCGTTATCAAAGGGATGTCGATCCTACATCCAGCCATTCCCACATCAGCCCTAAATGTCGTTGTCTGATTGGACCGAACATATTTGTGTTCATATCGGACCAATATGCGTACCATGTCGGTCCGAGATTGCGATACGCGTCAGATTATAGAGCTGAGTCATAGGATACGTGTCAACACCACAAATTGCGGCTAAGAGGAGGTTTACTGACCGTTATGGATTAATGTTGGTCCGATAACCGACCTATCCTTCCATTACGGACCGTTATGAGAATGGATATTGGTCTGATATCTGAATGAGCTTCGCCTCGGTCCGATATCAACATCCTTATTCACTTCAGACCGATATGAAAGTGATGTCGGTCCGATATCTAGCTATTTTCACAAATTTTCATTTTCAACCCTAGACTTATGTACTTTAGATACAACAAGCCCTTAAGGTTCTAACCTTGGTATTTCTCGGACATTTTTGTGGCAGGTGTTACACTAAGTGACTTGTCACAGCAAGAACTCTACAACATTCTGGAAACACAACTCTTCTTGTTGGTCAAGGTTCCACCACTACATCCAACAAACTACAATGGCATACTTTCAAACTGATGTCCCACCTTCAATTTCTGGAGTTCAGCCTACTACTTAATCCACCTCTCAGAAGCCAACCACTATGATCCCCGATGAGTATCTGCCTATCATGACTGCCTTCATGTCGTGCTATGATGCACTGATTTCTGGAAATCTGACACCGATCAGCTTTCAACCTGATGACTTGGAGCAGATCAACCTGGATGATTTGGAGAAGATGGATATTGATTGGTGCATGGCTATGCTGACTTTGAGGGCCAAGAGATTCATCAAGAGGATTGGGATGGATAGATTCAAGCAAGGAAAGACTCTAGGGTTTGACATCAAAAAGGTGAGATGCTACAGCTGTGACCAACTGGGTCATTTTGCTAGGAATTGCAAGGAGCCATTATCAAAGGAGCAGCATGAAAAGAAGAACTCATCTAGAAAGCAAGCTGCCGTCTCTCCCAAATCCACTACAACTTCCAGCTCCACAACTCGGGTCTGTCAAGCTGATGGACACTATCATTGGGGAGATCAAGAAGGGGAAGCAGCTGATAAGGCACTGTTGGCAGACATTCAAGAAAAGGAGAAATGTGTAATGATTGAACCAGCTGAGGATCTCACCGTTGTACCAGCTGAGGTAATGTCTAGACTTTGCAATGCTAAATCTTGTTTAAATGAAATTCAGAAATATAGATTCATCAACCAGGCCTTGGTCGATGAATGAGATCACATAAAGGTAATGTATGATTCTGTGGCTAAAAATGAGAAACTTTACTTAAAGAAAATTCGTGATATTTCTGTAAAAAACCGATCTTTGATTGTACAACTTACTACACAAAAGAGTAATAATCAAAATTTAACTGAAAGACTTCAAAAGGCTGGAAAGGCAAATTTTCAAGTTGAACACATGGGTATGGATCAGAAAATTATTTTTGGAATCATTGACAACCAAATTCATAAAAAAGTCATAGAAGGTATTGGGTATAACTCTCACCCTCCTCTATATTCCAAGTCTGGTAGATTTGCTGATATGCGAGTTCGTCATGTTCCCACACCCTTTGTTTGCAAATTATCTGATGATGATTATATCCAAACTTCAGATTCTGACAGTTTTGCTTCCTATGCAGAGTCAGATTGTGTAGGTTTCGAAGTTGATTGTGATGAGAGTTCTAGTAAGGAAAATGTTTTAAATGAACTTGAGTCGGATGAATGTAATAATATGTCCGTGTCAAAACCAGATATTTGTGAACACGTTGAAAATTTGTATTTTGGTTATATGCCTTCTGAGCATGACAATTTTAGAAATGTTATTTCTATGTTTAAGAATGCTTTACCTTTTGTTCCTAAATCTATAAATGCTATGAGTTGTATTGCAAAGTTTAAAAGTGTAGAAGTTGTAGTGACTGATATTCCACAAGAATCAATGAGCAATTTGGAATTTTTCAGATTAAAGGAAGATCAAAGTCTTCAAGAAAGACTTGTTGAAGAAAGAGTTGCCTCTAGTTCTGATGCCTCAACATCACAATCATCTTCATCATCTTGTGATAACAATTATCAGGCTAAGACGTCTTGTGATAAATTTTGTTTTAGTTGTGGTGAATCCAATCATGTTTTGTAAATTGACAACATTTCAGTTTACTGAAGACTCTGTTCCTCAAATTGCCTTAAATTCAACTGCACAGTCTAAGTCACCACATAATAGAGTTTTGAGACGTAAAAGAATAAAAAATACTAAAAACAGATTGAAGAGGATTTGGAAAGTTAAAAATAATGTTCTTTATGATGATCATACTTTATTAAAAGAGGATTCTGATTATGATTTTCGAGAAATGTCTTATCATGATAAGAAATTCCAATTCAGCAATGGCTGGAGCATAAATATCTAAATACTGTGGTCTGTATAGGTGCAATCAAGAAGGACTGGAGACAACATTTAGCATGTCGACAGTGGATGCTCAAGGCACATGACATGGCAGTTTAGTTTGCTGCAAAATTATCATCCAATGGACGGAGATTTTGTTGCCTTCGCAGGCAATCCAAAAGGAGGAAAGATTGAACGACAATGAACCGTGTCTAATGGTGTAAATAGTTTGGAGCATGTCAATTTTTTCCCGCAGCTAAAATACAATCTAATGAGTGTGTCCCAGATTTGTGACAAAGACTTCAGTGCTCTTTTCAATTCTAGAGAGTGCCTAATTCTGAAGCATGGAATGGTTATTCCAAAAGAGCTTATTCTTATGCGTACCCCTAGAAGATACAATACTTACAGTCTGGATATGAACAATCCATCTGGAATCGAATCATGTTTTCTCTCAAAAGCCTCTGATGATGAATATTTTCTTTGGCACAAAAGATTGGGGCACGTAAACTTCAAGACCATGAATTAACTCATTCGAGTTAACCTAGTCATCTGTTTGCCTCTAAAGGATTTTTCTCCTGTGGAACAATGTCTTTCCTGTTCCAAGGGCAAGCAGCACAAATCAACTCACAAGCCCAAAACCACCAATTCCATTGACTCTCCTCTTTAATTGCTTCACATGGATCTCTTCGGTCCTGTGAGTGTCATGAGTCATGGAAGGAAATCCTACTGCTTAGTGGTAACCGATGGTTTCTCTCGATTTAATTGGGTATTCTTTCTAGCAAAGAATGATGAAACGCAGAGACTATGAAGATTCATCTGCTACAAATCGAGAATCTACTCAATCTAAGCGTGAAGACTATTCGCAGTGATCATGGCACAGAGTTCAAGAATGCCATTCTAGATTCTTTCTGTGAAAGTAAGGGTATCTCTCGACAGTTCAGTGCGCCTCACACTCCTAAAAAAAATGGTGTAGCTGAACGAAGAAATCGTACGTTGATAGAAGCAGCAAGAACTATAATCGTTGATTCTAAGCTTCCTGTCACGTTTTGGGCCGAGGCAGTTAATACTACACGTTTTATGCAAAATCGAGTTCTCATAACCAAAAGTTGCAACAAGACACCTTATGGAATTATGTACAAGCGCAAGCCTATTATTGATTTCTTCGGGAAGTTTGGGTGTGTTTGCACAATGCTGAATACTTCTGATCAGCTGAACAAGTTTGAAGCTAAAGCGGATGAGTGCTATTTCGTGGGCTATTCCACTAACCAAAGAGCTTTTTGTGTTTACAACAAGAGACGAAGGATTGTGCTGGAGTCCATTGATATCAACTGGTATGAAAGCAATCATACGGACGCAGGGGACGGTTCTGATTGGCTTTTTGATGTCGATTCTTTGTTTAAATCATTTAATCTTCCTGATTTCACTAACATATCTGTCTCAGCTAGTCCTCTTATGTCTGTGAATATCCTAGGTACCTCTACTGCTTCAGGTTCTTCTTCGTCAAGTCAACATATAGATGTTCCTCCTACAATAGCTAATGCTGAATCCACTCAGGACTTCTCAGACTCTGTGGCAACAAGTGAAACTGTTGAAGAAAACAATCACCCAATAGTGGATGTTGCTTCACAATCATCTGTTGAAGGTCCTATTGATGATGAAGCTGACCTTCCTGACAATAACATTACCAATCTGGATGAACACTTGGAAGAGGATGAGATTCCACAGTTGAGAATTCACAAGGATCATCCTACATAAAACATCATTGGTCCACTCAATATGGGAGTCCAAACCCGTAGTGCCACCGAAGCAATGAATGACGGTCTCTTCACTTGCTTCATATCTCAAGTCGAACCTAAGAATATCAAAGCTGCATTGCTTGAGAACAGTTGGGTGGAGGCCATGCAAGAAGAATTACAACAGTTCAACAAGTTACATTTGTGGAATCTGGTAGACCTTCCAAAGAACAAAGTCCCAATCGGCACTCGTTGGGTATTTCGTAACAAGAAGGATGAACGGGGAATCGTGATTCGTAACAAAGCCTTCTTGGTGGTTCATGGGTTTTATCAAGAAGAAGGGATTGACTTTGAGGAAGTCTTTACACCAGTGGCTCGCTTAGAAGCCATCAGAATGTTTCTCGCCTACGCAGCCTATATGGACTTCACAGTTCATTAGATGGATGTCAAAAGTGCATTTCTATATGGAATGGTTCAAGAGGAAGTTTATGTCAAACAGCCGTCGGGTTTCATTGATCGAAACTATCCTAACAGAGTTTACAAACTTGACAAGGCACTATACGGTCTCCATCAAGCACCTCGTGCATGGTATGAGACGTTATCTAAGCATCTGCTTGATAATGGTTTCACACGAAGGGCAATTTACCAAACTTTGTTCAAAAGAAAGGATGGTGCAGATACCATTTTGGTGCAAATCTATGTTGATGATATCATTTTTGGATCCACAAATCCTCGGTTGTGTACAGAGTTCGAGGAAGTGATGCGTTCTAAGTTTGAAATGAGCTCTATGGGAGAAAGGAAGTTTTTTCTTGGTTTGCAAGTAGATCAGTCTGAGTCGGGAATTCTTATCCATCAAGAGAAATATGTCAAAGAAATCCTAACCAAGTTCAAAATGACCGAGTCTCATCCTTACAAGACTCCCGTGGAAGTTCGACATTGTCTGTCTCCTGACTTGGATGGTGAAAGCGTTGATCAGCACCTCTATCGCTCGATGATAGGATCTCTCATGTGTCTCACTGCTAGCAGACCAGAAATCATGTTCGTAGTGTGCTTGTGTGCACGCTTTCAGGCTAATCCTAAACTCTCTCATTTAATTGCTGCCAAACGTATTTTAATATATTTGAAGTACAAGCCAAAACTTGGGCTTTGGAATCCCAAAAATAACTTGTTTGATCTTTTGGCATATTCAGATTCAGACTACGGGGGATGCAACTTAGACCAAAAATCCACTTCTGTGGGTTGTTAGTTCCTTGGCAACCGCCTTATTTCCTGGCAATGTAAGAAACAGACCACCGTTTCCCAATCCACAGCCGAAGCCGAATACATTGCCGCAGCCCTTTGCTGTTCCCAAGTAAGGTGGATCCACCATCAAATGCTTGATTACGGGATCACTTTTCATGAAACCCCCATCCTATGTGACAACACTGTCGTTCCACATATCACTAAAAATCCCGTTCAACATTCAAAAACCAAACACATTGAGATCAAACATCATTTCATCCGTGATTGTGTCGAAAAGAAACATATCAAAATCGTTGAAGTCAAAACGACAAGCAAACCGCCGATATCTTTACAAAAGTCTTTGATTCTGTAAGATTTGAGAAATTGGTGGAGATGCTCGGCATGATCAACTTTAGTAACCCTTGTGAATATTGTCTTTTCTATTTAAACTTGTTAATCAAAAATATTTTCAAAAAAAAAGTTTTTATTTTTCTGTATAGTTGTTCTCTTTATCAGCTTTTGAAAGCAAAACTTTTGGGGGAGAAATTGGAACTTGTAGTTAGTTAGTAAGAAAAGATTTGCTTAATCTCGTCAGAATGTAAAGAAAATATTTCTTATCCTCATACTCACTGTAAGTATCAAATTTTGTTTCAAGAAATTCGGATCCGACCTTGTGAGAAATGATAAAGTCTGATCACACTTCTTGAACATGGAATGGACCATAAGCGATGGTGCTTACTGAGGTATATCCGGTAGGCCCAACATATGGTTATAACTCTTTAGTAGTGTGAAAATCTAATTCTCAAATCGTATACGTGTGTTGGAACCCATTTTTGAAACATCTAACCCATTTTAAGCTAAGAAAACTGATTCAATCAGATATAGGCTTACGTGTTGGATTTCGATTCATGCGCCAGGTGACCGTCAAAGTAACGAAAGTTACCGCCGATGACCCCGTCTGTTTTGCTTAGTCAAACATCTCGGGAGTTCATCTTTTTCCCATCCACTTGGATGATTTGACCCCGTCTGTTTTGCTTACGAAAAGATCTCGGGTGTTCAATCTTTTCCTATCCGCTTGGATAATTTTACGGCTTCTTCTGTTTTGCTTACGCAAAGATCTAGAATGTTCGTACCTTTTTAATATCCACTTGGATTTTTTTCCTTTTACAACTTCTGATATCCAGTTGGATCTTCTTTTACTTTTGGTGGTGCTTTTGACTTACCAAGATGATACCCTAGTTAACATGTAAGAGATGATAAGATGAATGCGGGTATTTCTTGAGGATTGATAGGCTTTCAAAACCATTTTATTTCAAAATTGTGGGGTACGCCGTGTTTCGTGCTCAAATGGTACCACTTAATCACATGAAATCATTGTACAAACAATTGTTCGGGTTTATCTTGCACAAATACCGGCTATATTCAGGGATTCACAGTAACCGATTGCAAAATGAAGTGTTTCAAGGGTCTTGATCAGACATGATCTTACGTTAGATCTTTTCCAAGGCTAAGTGTTTATATCTTTTATTGTTTTTACTTTTATTTTTCAATATAAATTTCTTAATCTTCCTTATTAGCTTGTTTAAATTGTGTACATATGAGAGTTTTCCTTTGTTTCTGATCAAGTATCTCATGTCACCCGAAACAACATTCCCATCGAAACTACTCAAACCGCCCGAAACTTCCTCCCACACGAAACTACTTTGCCCTATCGAAACTTGAAGTTTCGGGCATTTTGGTCTTTTGTCAAGCTCAAATTAAATGTCTTCATAATCATGTTTCTTCCATGCCAAGTTCACTTGAACTCTTCGAACCTTTCACACCTTCTTCTTCACACAAAAAATCTCTCAAAATCGGTCTAAGTATGCAATATCAGGGTTTCTGATCTGATTCCCCCGTCGTCTTCATCATCAGGTACTGATTTCCATTCATAAGTGTGCGATTTTTACAAAATGCCAGACCTAGGGTTTCAATTCTGAGATTTTTACGATTAAATCTTCATAATCTTGGTCGTTTTGTGTTCAAATCTTGTTAATAATCTTGCCATTGTTGATATCTCATTTGTGTATTGCATATTCTTGCAGATTTTTCTATAAATCTCGGTAAGATGGAGTTTCAACACTTACATGCCTTTCTTAACCTATCTTTTTATCTGTTTAGCTTGTTTGATGATTGTCAATGTGTCTGTATATATGTTTAGGTCTTTTTCTGTATGTTTTGAGTCCCCTTAATATGTTCATAATTGTAGGTCCCTTCGTGTGTGTCGGATCGTTGCATGCAAGTGGTCTACTAGTCGGACCGGGTGCGGAATACCCGTGACTAGGCGGAGAGTCTAACTAAAACAAAGTAAACCAAACACGAGAGTCACAATAAAAGCTCTTTATATTATAAACACTCGACAGTTACAGAGAGATTACAAATTGCGTACTTAACAAACTGAGTTCGTCTAAGATATGAGTTCTGCGTGCTTATCCTCTGTGAACCAAACCTATTTATACAGACCTGATGCCTGCGCACTTAGCAAGTGCGCCGGACCAAATGCTCTTGCGTACTTAGCAAGTACGCATGGGTCTTCCTGCGTACTTGCTAAGTACGCGGGAGCTTTCTCCTACGCACATGTAAGTGCGCAAAACACTTAGAAGAAATGCAACATACATTATGTAAAAGTAAATACAACCCGATAAACTATTACATAACGACTCTTATATACAAAGACAAATTACAGACATTAGAAATACAAACTAAGACTCTATCCAGAGTGTTGTCACAGGAAAGTGCATCAACAAACTCCCCCTTGACAACAGCTCGGGATCTTCATCGTCTTCAGTCTTCAATCTTCAGTCTTCACATAACTGGCTCCTTAGCTTCCATCTTCTTTTTGTAATCAAGGTAGAACTTGATCAACTTGCCGTATTTGGCAGAAAGAAGCTTTGTCCATTCATCATGTGGATGCAGACTTCATCAAATATCCTGATCACTTCCTTTGGCACCATGTTTCCACTTGCTGACTTACCCGTACCCATAACCACAGCCTCGCCCGTTTTTCGATCAACGTACCAGTACCACATGTCACCAAGAATATCATGAGGTAACTTGCTTAGGGGAATCTTAGTTTCATATCGCACTGGCTTGTATACCAATCTCTTTATGTGCTTCTTAGTCACAGGATGTACAACGTGCTTATCCTTGACTCTTCTGGGCACTTGAGGCTTGAAGTATTCGAATTTCCCTGATCTTGCTTCCCGCTGTAGTGTTACCCACAAACCCATTCCTACTGCATGACTCGAGTGACTCAGCAGGTCACGGTTTGCGAGGTTCACAAGGTCGTACTTGGGAAAAGAGTTGAACGCCTCACTGGTTGGTTTCAAGTATTGAACCCCCCCAGATCTTTTGATGGCGAACAATTGCTTGTCCTCCTCGAACCTAACAGCCAAGATCATACCTGTAGCTCCGTGCTTGTCTGTGATGGACGTCTTTTGCCACACGGGAGCTGGACCCTTAGATGATGCAGAAGGCATGTCTTTATCTTTTGGTGCCTCGGGGTCCACAGGTGTAAGGTCGACTGGAGAGGCTTCAGTTATAGCTTCAACATTACTTGCCATGTCAACTGAGCCTGTTTCGAGCAGAGATTCGAGCGATGGTACTTCAAAGATCTTACCATCCTCTAACTCGTACTCTCCTTCCCCGTCGCCCTTGGGAATCTCTATTACCACGTCCTCATCTTCATCATTCCAGTCATCACCAGAGTCGATCTCTCCTTCTTCCAGATTAAGGAGAGCATCGATCTGTGCTTCTTTGGAATAGTCAGGCTCAAGATAAAGGATCTCATCATCAGATAAGTCCTTGAGCACATCGGCCGCTGACTTCCCTTTATCACCACCACCACCAGAGGTATCACCACCCTCTTGCTGAGTAGACTCCCCATCAGCCATTGGAATAGAAGAGATGGGCACAATCGCCAAAGCTTGGTGCTCACCTCCACTAGGACCGGCTTCAGAATCCTTGTCTTTATCATCATCCTTACTCAAGTCGACTGGATGACAAGGCTCAGCACCAGTGGATTTATTTTCTTTCTCTTTCTCCTTCTCTTTCTCTTTCTCTTTCTCTTTCTCCCCCTGAGCATCAAGCTTCTTGGTCAGTTCTTCAACTAATTTGACCATCGCTTCGTGCTCTTTTCTCTGTAAATCCAGCCTTAGCTCAAGTGAAGTTCTGTGGCCTAGAATCATTTCATTGGTTTTCATTAGCAGCTCGTTCTGTGCCATAACATTCTTCAGTTGCTCATTTGTCGCTGTTCTCTAGCTGTGGAGAATCCTAACTTCATCGGCCAGGGAATTGATCTGCGCTTGTTGAGTATCAGACTCCTCCTTTGACTTTTGAATGGTCTTCAACATTGCAGCAACTTGGGTCTCTAAGACATTGATCCTTGCTTCATTCGGATCAGAATGCCTAGATGATGAGGCTTCGGCATTATGGATGGGGGAGGAGAAGATTGTGTCAAAGTCAAACCCTTGTGAGAAATCACCATAGTTGAAGGGTTGACCTGACGGCTCAGTGGTGTGAGATGGGAGTGGGGATGTAATGATGGGAGTGGGTGTTATGGTTGGGGTGACGGTGACTGACTCCTTGAGAAGTGGAGTAGTCACTGTCACCTGGACGGTTGGACTAGGGAGGGTCACCGTCACAGGAATCTCCTCTGTGACCGCCGTGACTACCACATTACCTTGTACTAGTGGCCTTCTCCTCCTTCTGTACAGTTGTTGTGCTGGTGTGGTAGATTCTGACTCTGGACTGTCAGCCGCAGCTTGTACTTGCTGCACAGTCGGGATCTCTACAACCCTGGGGATAGCAACCTCTTGCCTATCGCCCCTCTTCTTGTTGGGACTCTCTTGCCTTTGTCTTTGTAGAGCAGCGTCAGAGTCAGAGGTCGGCTCATATTCGCTGCTCGAGCTTTGTCGCTTTCTTTTAGAAGACGACGCAGGCAGGGTTACCTGTGCCGATTTCCTCGGGTGTGCCTGGGATGGTGCGTCATCGGAATTAGAAGAATCTGATTCTCTTGCTTCTGAATCGGATTCCTCAGCACCACAATGACCACCTTCGTCATCACCTCCATCACTGTCATTCATTTCTTCTTGTTGTTCATCAGAATCATCACTCATCTCTGGTTCCGAATTGGGACTATACCAATTCCAATCTTTTGGCGCGACATATGCTTCATTAAGCAGGTGGCCAAAGAGTTCAGTATGCACAGGGGTAGGATCTACACTGCCTGGCTTTAGAAACTGAGCAAATACTCTCTTGTCCACCCGTTTTACTTGCAGTCTCTCCCCGATAGCTCGTAGGTTTGGCAATGCATCATCAATCAATAGTTGCACAAACCTCGGGTATAATAGGAACCTAAACTTCTCTGCTGTATTGATCTGATCATTGATTGCTTTGAAGATGTAGCGAGAGAAGTTGTAGTCCCTATTAAGAGACAAGCCCACCATGGCTGCTGCAAGGTCATGACCCATGGCATTTTTCCCCGCTTTTCTTGACGAGATGCACGCGATCATGACGTGGGCAAAATACCGCCATTGATCCAACACCCACATCTTTTTTGTAAGAAGCATAGTCCATCGCTCCGACATATCCCATTCTATGCCTCCAACACCCATCCACATAGTAATCTGGATAGGATGTCGGGTCGGTAGCGAGGTCTCCGAACCGCAGGACCCTTCTTATTGTATCTTCAGAGAAGGCAATAGCCCGACCATCAACGGTAGCCCTTATGACATTAGGGGATACCGTGCAGTCGTGCTCTACCGTCTCCTAGAATTGCTCCAAGTAAGGTCTTGAGACTGTTGGGTCAGCTGAGATTGCATAACTTATTCTTGATCGGTTCAAAAAATCAACGATCTGCCGATATTGCAAAGCTGCCCCTTTCCACTCAGGTTGAGTGTTCGCTAACAAGTTGAATTCGTCAGTGAATGCCCGAGCCATAGTCTGCAGAAACACACAGAAAACATAATCAGAACAACGTATATTATTGGAAATGAACAAACATGACACGGTATAGTATGTACACTATGAGCAAAAATTTCAGACTTGGAAAGTTTTCTAAGTGTTGGTCCTGCGCACTTAGCAAGTGCGCAGGCTTTTCCTCGTGCGTACTTAACAAGTACGCAGGAATTGCTTATTGCGTACTTGCTAAGTGCGCAAGAACAACACTTGGCAAAAATTTCAGATTTTTAACGAGATGACAGATTGCTCAAAAACCGGGTCAAGTAGGTCACCACTAGGTCGGAATCGAGGATTCGAACTTATGGGACCATTATCAACACCAGTAACTACCAAACCAAGACCAATTTTGACTTAAAAACGTCGCCCAACCCACTGTCGATTAAGATTCAACCGACGGCTAGAATCGAGGACGAAATGGATGAATATGGAGTCGATTAAGAATCCTATTAGCATAGAAATGTCAATAAGTTACCCAAACAACCCCAATTTTACCCAAAATATTTCGGATTTAACCTAAAAACTTCTAAGTCACGAATCGGTCCAATGTCACGATTGTATGGATGGAAATCGCCTAGATTCTCACCAATGAGATGAAATGAGATGATGAAACTATAGACGGGATGAAAATATGGTTTAGACACACTTGATTTTGAGTTAAATTTGCAGAGGGAAAGTGATCGGTTTGAAAGCTTGAAACTGAAAAAATTTTCTAAGTGTCACTTTTATACCCCTCACTTATCGGTCGTGCGTACTTGTTAAGTGCGCACGAGTTAACTCTTGCGTACTTACAAGTACGCAGGACTTAACTCTTGCGCATTTACAAGTGCGCAAGACTAACTCTTGCGTACTTGCTAAGTGCGCAAGGTTTACTTCGTGCGAACTTGACAAGTACGCACAAGCCTTAAGTGCGCAAATTTGAAACTCAGAGTTATGAAGATTTTCAGGTCAAATAACGAACAAGATAAAAAATATTCAATCACGAGGTTTCAAATACAATTCATGAAGGTTAAACATAAAATATTTTTGGCTTTTTTTGATTAACTTGAAGAATGCATAAACTTAAAATCTTTTTGTTCTTTTCTAGATAGATATATACAAGTATTCACACAAACTATTTTTGATCAAAGACACGAGCAGAGGATCATATCAGGCTATCTTTTAGCAAAAACGATACAAAATAAACATCAAAGAATATGGGATCATGTCATGGATTTCTCTTTATTCATACGTAATAAGCACATAAACAAGTAATTCAAGTTGACAATATTATAAGATTTGAAGCTATACGCATCTTTGTATCATGTTCTTGTGTATTAAGGTATTAATTATAAGATATACAACGTGTACCCCACTGAAATGCTATTTTTAACTTGCACTATCTCAAGGCATCTAAGATTTTCCCAATGATTTTCTAGATTTTCATAATGAAGCTACATCTATTAGCACAGGAAAAATCAAGCAGAATCCATAAGGATTATCGGGAATCATAAGATTCAGAATCGAGTGATTCATTTGTCTTGGTTTCATGTGATTTTCTTCTTTGAATATCGGGATGATGATTCAGGATAATAGATATGGTGTTTGATTATCAGGTAAGGGGATCCAACTTTTATCTGGATTTGATTTCAATGAATCAGGAGTGATTCAAGGGTGAAAACATGCTTAACGGTTAATGCAGAGACATGTCTTGATTCAATCTCTCCTTGCATACTTGTGAGTATGGGCAGTGAGATGAACCGCATTAATTGTGCTAACGACATAACCCGAAACTGATCTCAAAAGAAAATTATTGCCAAAATCTAACATCCTTTATCTGATAATGATCTTTTCTATTCTTTTACGCACACACACTTGCAAACATGGGTTCAATTCACAGTTGTAATTTAGATTTAGTTTCCACACTACTAGTGATTCAAAGACGCATACAGCCTACTGACAATTCAAATTACTTGTAAATAAAAAGATTAAAAACATAATAATTTAAACAATTAAGTAAACATGACGCAATCATTTCCCATATGAGCAGTCGATGGTGTTTAGATCATTTCTGATGTACTATCATTTCCTCTTTTCTCAAGTTAACATTGAAATTTTCTCCATTTTCTATTTTGTTTTTGATTTTTGTAAAATATTTTAAAAACTAAAAGAACTATACAGAAAATTTAAAAGAATTAAAAATTTAACTTCCATGAATTGAATTGAGTTAAGAAAACTTAGTTTTCACTCAGGATTGAACATTCCTATCAAGTTGACAAGATGCTCAAAACGGGATCGATCAAATGCCTTTATGAAAAGGTCAGCAAGATTGTCATCCGTGTGAACTTTTATAAGTTCGATTAAATGCTTTTCAGCACAATCACGGATGAAATGATGGCGAATCTCTATGTGTTTAGTTTTGGAATGTTTCACCGGGTTATTTGTGATGGACATGGTGGCGTTGTTGTCAATGAATAGAGGAGTTCCAGTGAAGTTTAAGCCGTAGTCTCTCAACTGCTGCTGAATCCACAGTATCTGTGAACAACCGCTCGCTGCAGCAATGTATTCTGCTTCACAAGTTGAGACAGAAACCGTTGACTGCTTCTTACACTGCCAGGAGACCAGTCTGTCTCCTAAGAATTGACATCCACCAGAAGTTGACTTTATGTCAAGGTTACAACCGCCATAATCTGAATCAGTGTAGGCTTTGAAGTCGAATGACTGCTGCTTAGAGTACCAAAGACCTAATCGGGGTTTCCCTTTCAGGTATCTGAAAATTCTCTTCACGGCTATCATATGTGACTCATTCGGTTGAGACTAAAACCTTGATCACAAGCACACAGCAAACATTATATCGGGTCTTGAAGCTGTGAGATACATAAGTGATCTGATCTTCCCACGGTACAACCTGCTGTCCACATCCTTTCCATCTTTGTCAGGATGCAAACCATGATTGACTGGGATAGGTGTGCCATAAGTACTGCTATCATTAATCTTGTATTTTGACAAGATGTCCTGCACATACTTGGTTTGATGTAGATAAATGCCATCCTCTCTTTGACTGACTTGCAGACCCAGGAAGAACGACAGTTCACCCATATTACTCATTTCAAACTTGGACTTCATCACCTTCTCGAATTCCCTACACATCCCTTCATTGGTAGATCCAAAAATAATGTCGTCGACGTATACTTGTACAAGAAGAATGTCACCTCCTTCTTTCCTAATGAAGAGAGTCGAGTCAATCTATCCACGGTCGAAACCATTAGACAGTAAATGCTTAGATAATGTCTCATACCATGCCGGCGGTGCTTGATGAAGACAATAAAGTGCTTTGTCGAGCTTGTACACTTTATTGATATTATGCGGGTTTTCAAAACCGGGAGGTTGAGTGACATAGACCTCTTCATGAACTTTACCATAAAGGAAAGCACTCTTCACATCAAGTTGATAGACCTTGAAGCCGACATATGTGGCATAAGCCAAGAACAGTCGAATGGCCTCAATTCTAGCAACTGGGGCATATACTTCTGTGTAATCCAAGCCCTCTTGTTGATAAAAACCCTGAACAACCAATCTTTCTTTGTTCTTCACAACTACATGACGATCATCCGTCTTGCATTTGAACACCCATCTAGTTCCAATTGGCTGAAAGCCTTTTGGCAAGTCAACCAAATAGCACACGTGCAACTTTTGGAATTGAGACAATTCATCTTGCATCGCCTCAATCCAGCAGTTGTCAGTGAGAGCCTCCTTCACATTCTTTGGCTCTAACTGGGACACGAATGCAGCATGCAAACATGTTTCCATGACACCAGTGTCAAATATCTCTGTGTAAAGACTGGTGTTCTCAGTGATGGTTCGATGACGAGTCTGAACGCCGGCATAAGGATCACCAATAATGTTGTCGATTGGATGATTCCTATGCACTCTCGTCTCTGGTACAATCGGTTCCTGAATTTTTGGATCAAGATTCGTGCTTAACTCCCCCATTTCCTGTGTTCTAGAGGAAGAAGATTCAATGTTAATTGGATCAGCTGGAGCTTCATTTCCTACAGTTGTGTTAGGATTGGCTTGAGCGTCATCTCCAACAATATGAACATCTTCACTGTTATCACTGTCATGAGTTCCAGATGCAGATGCAACATTGGAATCAGGAGTTACAATCGGTACAGTAGCACAAGTAGAGAAACTGGAGTCATCGCCGCCACCCAATAATTCATAAACATTTGCGGCGTCATCTGCAGATATATCAGGAAGATTGAATGACTTGAATAGCGCATCATAATCAAAACCCCAAGCTGGACCTGTTGGTTCGGGTGGAATGCTGTGTTTACTACAATCCACTTCAAACCATTCCTCGACAGTACGAGTTCCTATGTTGTACACTCTCTTGCAAGGCGAGTTGGCAACGTATCCTAAGAAGATGCCTTCCACTGCTTTTGCATGAAACTTAGACTGGCGGTCTTTGTACTGTAGCAACAAGGAACAAGGACTACCAAAAGGAACTAGGTAATCAAGATTGGGAAGTCGATTGTTGATCAACTCGTAACAAGTCTTGTTGTGCCTCTTAACAACCAGAACTCTGTTTAAGACGTGACAAGCTGTATTAACGGCTTCTGCCCAGAAAGTGACAGGAAGCTTTGCATCCGACAACATAGTCCTTGCAGTCTCAATCAGTGTTCTGTTCGTCCGTTCAACAACTCCATTCTGCTGAGGCGTGTACGGCGCGCTGAATTCGTGACGGATCCCTTTCTTGAGACAGAAAAGCTCCATCAAATTATTCTTGAACTCAGTTCCGTTGTCACTCCTTATTCTTCTAACTTTCAGCTTGCAAAGAGATTCCAAGCTTAGGATCAAATATTGAAGAATATCAGCAGTCTCGTCTTTAGTACCTAAAAAATGCACCCAAGAAAAACGTGAGAAATCATCAGTTACTACTAGACAGAATGACTTACCTCCAATACTCCTGATACTTATGGGGCCAAACAGATCCATGTGAAGTAGCTCCAAAGGGGTATCAATGGAGTTTTGGAGCTTGGGCTTATGAGACTTCCGTTGTTGTTTTCCCTTTTTACAAGGCATACAGTCATCTGCAACGGTAAACCTCAGCTTAGGAACCCCGGTTACCAAACCGTTTCGGACAAGATGATTCATTTTACGATACGAAATATGTCTGAGTTTCCTATGCCACAAGATGGAGTCGAGCTCTGTCGCTTTGGTAAGCAAACAAGTAGCAACTGATGAGGTGGTTGTTGCCACGCTCATATCGATCTGATATGTATAGTTTGTTCTAGGCGCTCTCATCAGGATTCAATCTTCTGGAACTTCAAAACCGGGTTTGAGAATCAGGCATTCTGACTTATCAAACATCACTGAGTACTCCTTATCACACATTTGGGAGACACTCAACAGGTTATGCTTCAGCTGCTCGCAGAAGTTGACATTGTCAAAGCTGACACAACCGTTCGAAACCACGCCTTGACACGTGATGCTGCCGCCTTTTTCTCCGGCAAAGGCCACATAGCCGCCTCTGAATGGTTTAATGTCTTGAAGCAGGGCCATGTTTCCTGTCATGTGCCTGGAACATCCACTATCTACATACCAGCGGTTAGAGATAGTACCCTTCGGACGTCCCTACACGAGTCACAAAAGAATTAGTTAGTTTTGGAGACCCAAGCCATTGTGGTCTTGGGACGTCCGTCTTTCTCAAAATAAACTACTTCTTTCAACTCACAGTCATGATGACTGTTCAAAATTGGTGAATCTTTGGGGGAATTGGGAACAGGATATTGAGAACCTTTTACTTTCTTGTTCCAGGATCTCTTTTGATTCTTAACCAGAACAGGAGACTTTGGCTCAACCACAGCCGGTGAACTTGTGGAAGCTTCACCTGATTGAGCTTTAGTCAGCTGTTCCAGCTTTCTCAATCTCTTATTCCTTCTTCTTCTCTGTGGCTTAGAGAGTCTAGCCATCGATTTCTCACCAGTACGTGTACTACCAGATGTAGACACAAGAGGTACAGCAGGTTGCTTTACCTTTCTTGCAACAGATGGTTTGGCCTCAGATTTGATCTTTGGCTTTGCCATCGGTTGGACTGGTGGTTTCACCACATTTTGCTTTGGATATTTGGGAGATGGTTTCACTGGTGGCGACCTGGGGATAACAGCTGGTTGTGAAACAACAGGCCGTTTCCCTTGGTTCTTAGAAGGACAGTTCACAAAAATGTGACCAACCAAGCCACAGTGAAAACAGTTCCTCTTGTCTACATGAGTTCTCTTGTAAGGCTCATTAGATCTGACCTTAGAAAACTCTCCATTATGAGCAGGAGGAGTTGATTTCTGAACAGCAGTCTGAACCTTAACAGTTTGATTTTTGGGAGTATAGTATTTTTCCAAATTTTCTTTGTAACCAAGCCCAAAGTGAGCTGAAAAAGCCTCTTTCTTTACTTGGTTAAGGTTTTTATAACCCCCACAAAGCATTACCTTAAGTTTATCATTTGATTCAATGACATCAGGTTCAGTTAAAATGCAATTATCACCATTAGTGATAATGTTTTTCTTTACTTTCTGTTCAGTCAACAACTCCTCAGATACTACTCCTTCAGGGCAAGAGTTAACCGACCCGTCTTCAGAAGCAGTAACAAACTCCTCACTAGATGTGGAATTAGCCTTTCTTGAGGATTCATCCTTTTTAGGGGAATCATCCTTATCAGAGGACTCATCTAGACAAGTGAGATCAATGTCTATTAAGCTATTGACAAACTTCCCGCTCACTGGTGGAGGAATGACATTGGTACCAAGACCTAGACCATTCATTTTCCTCACTACAGATTCGTAGTGTTCCACCACAAAGCGAGAGTTTTTCAACTTCTCATTAGTGCATTTTAACTGCAAGATCTCATTTTACAGTTTGTTGATTTCATTGTTCCGTTTTTCTAACCCCTTATAAGCAATATCCAAGTGAAGCTGTTGATCGCTCATTTTTAAAGAATACTCACGTTTTTCCTTTTTCAACGTTTCAATAGACTCTTTAAAACGTTTTTCGTTTTCTTTATAGTTTAGAGCTGCCATACTTACAGGTTCGATTTTGTCTTGGAGCTTAGAATTTTCAAGTTTTAGCCCTAGACACTTAGAACATGAAACAACAGAAAAGGGATTAGAGTCTACCTCATGAGATGAACTTGTTGCTTCTCCAATGGCCATGAGAGCAACAACAGTAGTCGATTCCTCTTTCTCAGCTACAGAAGCTTCCTCCTCTTCCTCTGTAGCAGCAGTAGTAGACTCTTTTAGGTCAGCCATAGAAGCTTCCCTTCTCTCTGCTTCCATCATTTCCATGATCTCAGCTATGAGACCAACCTGTGTTTGTGCGATGATGGCATCCTCAAGATGAACGCCCCAATCAAAGCTGTCGTCCTATTGGGCTACCAGTGCATTGGACGTTCCACCTTGGCTTTGATTGTGATGGTTTGGATTGTTTTGGCCATGGCTGTTTCCTTGGCTGGGTCGGGTAAAACCAGAGGCAGGTGCTCTATCTTTCTGACACTCACGAGCAAAGTGTCCATAGTTCAGACACTTGTAGCATTTGGCCTTAGATTTGTCAAACCCGACCTTGGCATTAGGATGCCCGCCAATAAACTTTCTTCCTGTTCTGTTCAGGAAACGCTTGGCTCTCCTCAAAAGCATGGCCATATTCCATTGAATATCCATGTCCTCCATGTCATCAGGATCCACTTGATTAAAATCTTCTTCAATCATCTCTGGATCAGTAAGCTTGCCACCTATGAAATTTTCATATGCAAGCATACAAGATGAGAATAATGCTACATGATCTTCAGCTATTCTGGCTATAGCTGAGTTGTTAGCTGAAGACGTAGCAGGAGGATTTCTTGAGGTATTTTGATGAAGAGACCCCAACCCTGATCCTGATGCATAGCAAGCATGACCACCACAACCAGTTGAGTGGTCTTCTTCATTAGGGTTTCCAGTGAAGAGGCAATTCCAGAGCCCGATGACTTGGATGTAGAAGTCGTCCCATGATACATAGATGGGTCTTGAATCAGGGGTCTTCCTGAGCTCTCCTTTCTTTTCAAGTTCATTTCATGAGCTTGAATCTTTCCTATTGCTTCCTCTACTGTCAATTCATAGAATTTAGGATTTTCCCTCATCAGGGTTGTGTACATCTCAAATTTGGGTGGTAAAGCATCCAAAAACTTTTCCACCATCTCTTCAGCTGGATACTTGAGGTCAAAAGCCTTCAACTCAGTCTGTAAATGATAGAACCTAGAGATGAGGTCATCTAGAGATTCGTTCTCAAAAAATCTGAAGCACTCATACTGCTTCCTGAGAAGATCCCGCTTACTCTTCTTGATGTCACTATTTCCTTCGAATCTCTTCTGTAAAGCTTTCCAGAGATCCTTAGAATTGTCATACCTTCAAAAACTGTGGAACAATTCCCGAGTTAATGCCATAGTGATTGAACCAAGTGCCTTCTTCTCTCGATCATATGCTTTCTTTACTTCCTCATCGAGTTTAGAAATAGGCTTGGGCAATTCATCATCAAGATAAATGTGTGTGGGATGCTTATATCCCTCAAGGATTGGTATCCATAGTGATGAGTCGGTATACGAAATGTAGTGCTCAAAACGTGCTTTCCAATTAGAATAATCGTTCACGTTCAGCAACTTTGGCGGTTTCTGTGGTGTACCGATCTCATTATCATAGTTTAACATGTTTCCCAGATTGTGAAGATTCGACTAGTGAACACTTAGTCAACTTTCAGAAAAATCAGACACAGTTGCGCACTTGACTTTGGCCTTGCACACTTGAGAAATGGTCTTGCGTATTTAAGACTTGCTCTTGTGTACTTGTAAGTACGCAGGAGGAAATGATTAAGTACGCAGGATATAACTTAAGTTCGCACAAGTTCAGTCTTGCGCACTTGTAAGTACGCAGGAGATAACTCTTGCGTATTTAGTAAGTACGCAGAAAACTGTACTTTTTGCCAAAAATGGTAAGTACGCATGATACCTTTTCAGCAACTCTCACCAACCTTTTCCGGTGACTGGAAAATCGCCGGAGATGGTAAAAATTGGCCTGATGATTAATGCAAATGAGCCAAAGGGTCAGAAACTTCTTTCTAACCAACCTTTGATGCTCAAATAACTCAAATACACAACAAAAATTGGTTTTTGAGAGATTTTTGCTTCTAAAAAAGTGCTCAAGAGCTACCCCTTTTTTATCACAAAAATCAACAAAAATACCTCTTTTTGCTTGTAAAACTCAGTAAAAACGTCTCCAAACTCACTTACAACACTCGAATTCAAGAGCAATGCTCTGATACCACTTGTAGGTCCTTTCGTGTGTGTCGGATCGTTGCATGCAAGTGGTCTACTAGTCGGACCGGGTGCGAAATACCCGTGACTAGGTGGAGAGTCTAACTAAAACAAAGTAAACCAAACACGAGAGTCACAATAAAAGCTCTTTCTATTATAAACACTCGACGGTTATAGAGAGATTACAAATTGCGTACTTAACAAACTGAGTTCGTCTAAGATATGAGTTCTGCGTGCTTATCCTCTGTGAACCAAACCTATTTATACAGACCTGATGCCTGCGCACTTAGCAAGTGTGCCGGACCAAATGCTCTTGCGTACTTAGCAAGTACGCATGGGTCTTCCTGCGTACTTGCTAAGTACGCAGGAGCTTTCTCCTGCGCACATGTAAGGGCGCAAAACACTTAGAAGAAATGCAACATACATTATGTAAAAATAAATACAACCCGATAAACTATTACATAACGACTCTTATATACAAAGACAAATTACAGACATTAGAAATACAAACTAAGACTCTATCCAGAGTGTTGTCACAGGAAAGTGCATCAACAAACTCCCCCTTGACAACAGCTTGGGATCTTCATCGTCTTCCGTCTTCAGTCTTCAATCTTCAGTCTTCACATAACTGGCTCCTTAGCTTCCATCTTCTTTTTGTAATCAAGGCAGAACTTGATCAACTTGTCGTATTTGGCAGAAAGAAGCTTTGTCCATTCGTCAGTGTGGATGCAGTACTTGTCGGCTAGTACCTCCAGATCGTTCACAGAAAAGTTGATGAAGCAGACTTCATAAAATATCCTGATCACTTCCTTTGGCACCATGTTTCCACTTGCTGACTTACCCTTACCCATAACCACAGCCTCGCCCGTTTTTGGATCAACGTACTAGTACCACATGTCACCAAGAATATCCTGACGTAACTTGCTCAGGGGAATCTTAGTTTCATATCGCACTGGCTTGTATACCAATCTCTTTATGTGCTTCTTAGTCACAGGATGTACATCGTGCTTATCCTTGACTCTTCTGGGCACTTGAGGCTTGAAGTATTCGAATTTCCCTGATCTTGCTTCTCGCTGTAGTTTTACCCACAAACCCATTGCTACTGCATGACTCGAGTGACTCAGCAGGTCGCGGTTTGCTAGGTTCACAAGGTCGTACTTGGGAAAAGAGTTGAACGCCTCACTGGTTGGTTTCAAGTATTGAACCCCCCAGATCTTTTGATGGCGAACAGCTGCTTGTCCTCCTCGAACCTAACAGCCAAGATCATACCTGTAGCTCCGTGCTTGTCTATGATGGACATCTTTTGCCACACGGGAGCTGGACCCTTAGATGATGCAGAAGGCATGTCTTTATCTTTTGGTGCCTCGGGGTCCACAGGTGTAGGGTCGACTGGGGAGGCTTCAGTTGTAGCTTCAACATTACTTGCCATGTCAACTGAGCCTGTTTCGAGCAGAGATTCGAGCGATGGTACTTCAAAGATCTCACCATCCTCTAACTCGTACTCTCCATCCACGTCGCCCTTGGGAATCTCTATTACCACGTCCTCATCTTCATCATTCCAGTCATCACCAGAGTCGATCTCTCCTTCTTCCAGATTAAGGAGAGAATCGATCTGTGCTTCTTTGGAATAGTCAGGCTCAAGATAAAGGATCTCATCATCAGATAAGTCCTTAAGCACATCGGCCGCTGACTTCCCTTTATCACCACCACCACCAGAGGTATCACCACCCTCTTGCTGAGTAGACTCCCCCTCAGCCATTGGAATAGAAGAGATGGGCACAATTGCCAAAGCTTGGTGCTCACCTCCACTAGGACCGGCTTCAGGATTCTTGTCTTTATCATCATCCTTAGTCTAGTCGACTGGATGGCAAGGCTCAGCACCAGTGGATTTATTTTCTTTCTCTTTCTCTTTCTCCTTCTCTTTCTCTTTCTCTTTCTCTTTCTCTTTCTCTCTCTCTTTCTCCCCCTGAGCATCAAGCTTCTTGGTCAGTTCTTCAACTAATTTGACCAACGCTTCGTGCTCTTTTCTCTGTAAATCCAGCCTTAGCTCAAGTGAAGTTCTGTGGCCTAGAATCATTTCATTGGTTTTCATTAGCAGCTCGTTCTGTGCCATAACATTCTTCAGTTGCTCATTTGTCCCTGTTCTCTGGCTGTGGAGAATCCTAACTTCATCGGCCAGGGAATTGATCTGTGCTTGTTGAGCATCAGACTCCTCCTTTGACTTTTGAATGGTCTTCAACATTCCAGCAACTTGGGTCTCTAAGACATTGATCCTTGCTTCATTCGGATCAGAATGCCTAGATGATGAGGCTTCGACATTATGGATGGGGGAGGAGAAGATTGTGTCAAAGTCAAACCCTTGTGAGAAATCACCATAGTTGAAGGGTTGACCTGACGGCTCAGTGGTGTGAGGTGGGAGTGGGGATGTAATGATGGGAGTGGGTGTTATGGTTGGGGTGATGGTGACTGACTCCGTGAGAAGTGGAGTAGTCACTGTCACCAGGACGGTTGGAGTAGGGAGGGTCACCGTCACAGGAATCTCCTCTGTGACCGCCGTGACTACCACATTACCTTGTACTAGTGGCCTTCTCCTCCTTCTGTGCAGTTGTTGTGCTGGTGGGGTAGATTCTGACTCTGGACTGTCAGCCGCAGCTTGTACTTGCTGCACAGTCGGGATCTCTACAACCCTGGGGATAGCAACCTCTTGCCTATCGCCCCTCTTCTTGTTGGCACTCTCTTGCCTTTGTCTTTGTAGAGCAGCGTCAGAGTCAGAGGTCGGCTCATATTCGCTGCTCGAGCTTTGTCGCTTTCTTTTAGAAGACGACGCAGGCAGGGTTACCTGTGCTGATTTCCTTGGGTGTGCCTGGGATGGTGTTTCATCGGAATCAGAAGAATCTGATTCTGTTGCTTCTGAATCGGATTCCTCCGCACCACCATCACCACCTTCGTCATCACCTCCATCACTTTCATTCATTTCTTCTTGTTGTTCATCAAAATCATCACTCATCTCTGGTGCCGAATTGGGACTATACCAATTCCAATCTTCTGGCGCGACATTTGCTTCATCTCTGGTGCCAAATTGGGACTATACCATCACTCATCTCTGGTGCTGATTTGTTCTTTGCAGATATGGATCTTCTGTTTGTCAAAAGACATAATGTCTATGCATTTTTAGATGCCAATGATCCAAAGAGTGCAGATTTCATTCAAGTCCTGAATTTCCTTGCAACTCGAACATAAGCTTTGCCATCAATCACAATGTACCAGTCTTCAAATCAACCATAAGGCAGTTCTGGAACACTACAAAGACTGTAATCATTGACAATGTGGAACACATTCGAGCTACTGTTCATGATCAGGAGGTGTTATTTTCATAGGCTACAATAAGACAGGTGTTATTATTTGCTGACAATCATGAAGCACCGGTGGAATTTCCAAGTTTCTATGTTAAGGAATGTTTTAGAAGACTGGGTCACCCTGATGAGTTCAAGAGTGGGCAAATCATCAAGAATTCCCTTCCACCTCTCTGGAGGTATATTGTGCACATATTCATCCACTGCTTGTCCATTCGAAAAGGTGGATTTGACTCAGCAAATGCCATAGTGGCTTCTACAATGCTAGGACTGATCAAAGGAAGGGACTACAATTTCTCAGGTCTAGTCTTTAAACAAATGAAAGAAAATCTAACTGGGGGTGCTAGAGATAAATTTTTAGTCTATCCAAGGTTTCTCCAGATCATTATCAATCATCTTCATCCAAACCTGCAACAAGATGGTCATGTGTTCATTTTTGATCATATGACAGCCAAAACCCTAAGCTATATGAAAAGTACAAGCAAAAGAACCAACAGAGTGATTGCCAATATTCCTCTGTTTGGTCACATTATTGGTGAAGAGGAAGAGGTAGTTCCTGATGTGGATCTACAACTATAGGTTGAATCATCATCATCATCTGAGGAAGAAGAAGATATTAAGCAAGATCAAGGTATGAATGAAGAAGAACAAGAGGTTGAAGCTGAGATAGATGCTGAAATTCCTCATGAACCGGAAGATGAACAGCCTATCTTGGAAGCTCCTTTCATTGATCAATTGATAGAGAATCTTGAGCCTATGCTTGAAGAGCAACCTGTTGAAAACCATAGAAGCTGAAGCACATGTTGAAGCTGAGTCAAATGGAACTCTAGACGAAGGAATCTATGGAACAAAGTATGATCAGTCAAATTATGAGTCTGAATCTAAGGAGCAGACTAAACCTCCTTCATCTTCATCAAAAAGACAAGCTGATTCTGAGTCCGACTACGAATTAGAAGAACCCCTAGCCAAGAAAATCAAGACAGGACTGGAGTGTTTGACCTCATCATCAGAATCACTTTTTGAAACTCCAGAACACCTAACACCCATACCTTCACCCATTCATACTTTCAACACTCCACAACCCTCTCCCCAACCATCTCCACAACCTACTCCTCAACCAACACCACCTATATCACCTGTACATGAAGCTTCACCTTCTGTATCAAGAGTCAAGACCTTAAGCTTGGAGGTAAAGAAGCTACAGAAAGAAGTAACAAAAAAAGATGAAGTAATAGAAAGCTTAAAGACAGAATTGAGTGAGTGCAAAGAAGAAGTTAAAGATCTTAAGCTGGAAGTTAGAGGTTTGCATACCCAACTAGATGTTCAGCAGACTCAACTTGAAACTCAACAGAAGTTAATTTCTCAACAACAACAAGATTTTAAGGCTCTATCTGACATAACTGAGCAACTCAAGGCTTCATTGGTTAAATCTTCTTCGCAAGAAACCCCTTCCACAGTTTAGGGGGAGACCACTTCAGCTGGTGGACCTTCTTCACCTGCCTTTGTCTCCAACCCTGAATCTGCATTGCCTATCTTCACCGGCCCAGTTGCCAAGACAAAGGAAACCGTGGAAGTCAAGATTGAAGAAACTGAGTTTGATCTTCCCTCGACTAGTGAAAGGAGAGCCACCAGAGAAAGAGGAAAGGGAAAAGAGTCAGATATTGAAGTGGTAATTCTTGATGAAGAGGAAATTGGGTCAGATCATGAGCTGAATGCTCTTCTGGATGAGATTGACAATTATGGTTTTAATGACGAGTATCTAGAGATTTTGGCTACAGAAGATCTGCATGAGGAAAAGGTGAGATACTTCACAGAGGAAGGAGATGAAATCCAGACACTTTCTGATGATGATAAAGATGAAGCAAGTGTAAAAGTTGATCTGGTGAACACTGAATCCACCCCAACTGAACCAATCCAAGCTCCTAAACCAAATCCAGACTATCCCGGTCCTAAAAGGCCTTGGATGAGGAAGCTGCCTGTAGAGGAGTCTCCCAAGTACTATGAGTGGTTCGCTGAATACCAGGAGCTGAAAAGACCCCCTATGGGATGGAAATATGATAATGAGAGGGGTTTATATACTGTGAGGAGATACAAAGGAGGAATAGAATACTTTAAAACTTCTCATGAGTTCAGCTCCGTTCCAAGATATGATCTGAGGCTCTAGCCAAATTACCCCTTCAGAATCCTGGTAAAGTCAATGAGGCCCGTAACTTTGAGTAGTTCCTGCAACAACAAGCCCTCAATGACTTTAGGTCAATGAAGACCACTCTCCCAAAAAGAATTATCTTAAAAACCAGGATTCATCCAAGAACACAAAAGCCCTGGGTAAGCCTTCGATATAAGTCGGCAGAGACTGTCAAATACAGCATACTGCCACGATCAGTACCAGTCCAGCTTCATAATTTCAGAAAATGGTTTTACAACTCAACCATTGGAAGTGCTGTGATCGAGTGTGAAGGCAAGGAAGATATTCATATATTTGAGCCCATTGAGCTATTAAAATTTCAACCTGAGGATCTTGAATTATTATTCAACAACCCCATCAAGCTCTTTCATGGAGATGATGAAGATAATGCTAAGGCCTATCAAAGAGTGGTGTCATTGAATGCCAAGCCATTTTTCCAGAAACCAAGTCAATGGCCAACTGCTTAACGAAGAGTTGAAGACATTGATGCAGCAGCTTAGGGGGAGATTGTAGAGTCTTGTATTTTTATAAGCTGGTGTCATCAATGTATTTTGAACAATGTTAGTTTAGTTTATTTACTTGTAATTTCATTTGATGTAATTTCCTGATTTTTAGTCTAAGTCTGGGCTATCGAAACTACTTAGTTTCGATTGAGGTTTGTTCAATCGAAACTAGTAGTTTCGATAGATGGTAGGTTTCGATAGGCTTGTTCTTTCACTTGTAAATGCTCAACCGAAACTACTAGTTTCGGTGAGTATAGTTTCAATGTCTGTCAACTTACTATAAATAGCCTAGTTTGAGAATGTTTAGGGTAAGGATAGCGGCTATAACCATGGAATTCTCTCTTTCACAGTTTTTCTGAATCAATACACATTTGGAGTTATTTCATCTGTTGTTCTTATAATTTCATATCATACTTGTGTTGATTCATGTGTGGTTTGCCTGTTTATCTTCACCAATTCTGCTTCTACCCTCTGTTTCACCACCATATACACAGATTTCACCTGTGTGTGTAATTGATCTTCTGTGTGATTTCTGATTGAAATCTGGACCTATAATAATCGTTTGTTTGTGTGTGTTGTTTGCTTCTGTTGCATATCACTTGATTCCTAACATTAAGTTCACATTATTCTAACTAAATCTATACATACTAATAAATAAAGGTTTTTAGGGACACTTTTTTCCGCCCAAACTACCACTAACTTGGATCCAATCTAATCCGAATCAGTTTCCAATCTTTCCCTATGATAATTAAACAATCAAACAAGTAAATAAATTTGATACTAATTCCTAAATATAAGTATTAAAAAATCTTCAAATATCAATTTCATTTACGTTATAATCATCATTTCCATTTTTTTTTAAATGATCATCATTTTCATTTTTTGAATTTAAATTTTAAAACAGAATGATTTGAATTCATTTAAAATTTATATTTTATTTATAGTTTATCAAAACTTTATAAAAATCATAAAGTCACCTCAAATAATCCTACAACTAAGGCTTTATTTATGTAATCTATTTAAATTTATTAAAATTCGAATCTTGATTTTTCTATATAAATATCACCTACGTGTAATTTTTTTTACATACAATCCTCTCATAACAGTTGATTCCTTTTTCCATCTTTCATCTGAGTTATCAATCTGTAAGTAATTTACATATTCTTGTCTTCTACTCCGATCATCAACTTGTAAATAATTTTCATATCCTTTCAATGTCTCCAAATCACAGAGTTAATTTAAATTTATTTGTTTTCATATTATTACTTATGGAATCATCGAATAAAACTTACTAATGTTTATTTGACTATTGTATGTAATATATAAATCATTTTACTATGAAGTATATACAAATTTATGATTAACAACTTTTTTCGTTAATCAGTCTGTGTAGTACACGGGATTGTAAGCTAGTAATTTAATAGAAAAATGTGATATCGTTTTCTATTTATAGTATAGAGGGTCTTCTAATCAAAGTAATGTGCTATATCATAAACACCACACCGGCCTTCTAAAATCTCTAATCATAGCCGTTTAAACGCACATTTGACATAAAAATAACTGAATTTAAAAGCTAATCATTTTATAATAGAACAAAAATTCACTAATTCAAAAGAAATATTTTATAAACTTTGTTACCTTTTTTGTATTTTCCCTGCCAAATATTGATAGCGTATAATTACTTTTATAGCAAATAAATACTATTGATCAATTCTTGAACATGTTAATGAAAAACAATAAAGTAAATCATACATTTTAAGCTAACCGATGAGAGGGAAGACGACATGATCTCTGATAAGGATCGGATTCCCATTTAGGGTGTACGGTTACGATAGCTAAGATGAGTTCGTAAGAACTCACGGTTATGGGAGAGAGAGAGGGACGAATTTCTCAGTGGTGATAGAATTATTGATTAGTTCATTAGTCAATTCCCTCTAATTATCTCTCTGTATATATGTACACCCAAGGGAAAACATATTAATGACACATTAGAGTAATTAGGCTCATCAACTAACTACTAGCCATAGGTTAATAATAAATAAATAAATAAATTGATTAATTTAATAATTAGATAAATGATTATAAGAGACACGTACTCTTACAAATATCATTATACTCGAGTTATTTACATCAAAACTTTAATAAAACTAATAATTAAGCATAGATAGCCAAACCTTTGACAAGAGGATCTGAGAATGCTCTAAACAATAAACTTAAAAAAGAAAATAAAAAAAATATACAATGATACATCTTTTGAATATATAATATTAAAATAATTATAAAAATGACTTGTGTCATGTGATATTTATCCATTTTGCTTTTGTTAAAAGTTTTCGCAAAAAGTGAGCGATTGGGTGCATGAACCATGAAAACCAAGGGAAAGTTTTGAGGGCAAAAAACTATCTTGGATTATTTTCATAAATATTATCATTGTTCATTTGTGAAATTTTGATATTTGTTCTCTTAAGTTCGTGATCCATTCCTTAATTCCCACCTCCTAGAATTTGTAATTATTTGTTTACAATTTATAGGGGGGGAAATTATTTGCTTCGCCACTGCTCGTGTGATAATCTGTTGCAAACTTGTTGACTGTGTTAGAACTACGTCATGAATCTTTTTAATCATTATATAATAATAAGATATGTTAGAATCGAGTATTTCTTAATTAATAATTTCTATGTGTTTGTTGATTTATAGTTGACTTAGCCAGCACTTACCAAGAGTTTTGTGAGCGCCTTAGAGTTTCAATAATCAAGCCTTAATAATTTCTATGTTTTTTGTTGATTCATAATTGACAAACCTATTCATGAGCTCGGCAACTGTATGAATGGTATATCTAATCTTGTAAAAAAGACAGTGAAAACAAAATTACACATTGATTATCCATTAGTCTATCGTTTACTGATGTTATCACTAGTTTTACCGGTTGTAACGACAAATTTTGAGAGATGTTTTTATTCAATGAAGCATGTGAAGACGGACTTGCATAACCGGATGTCTGATGAATATATGAACGATTTTACGTTTGTTACATTGAAAAAAAGTTTTTTGCGAATGTTTATGTCGAAGATGTAATGGTTCACCCCTAGGGAACAACTATAGGATATAATGTTTTTTTTATTTCTAATGACATTGTATTTTTACTATTTGTTTTCTAATGACAATGTATTTTCATTTTCGTATCGTATCTTATTAAGTGATCGATTTGACCCGATCACTTGAACAGAACCGAACCGGCCCAAAAAATAATCTTACGTCAGGTACTTAAAAATTCGAGCATTGAAAAAAAGAGACCTCATAGGAAAAAATTCTTGGCTCCGTCACTGCTCGTGTGATAATCTCTTTCGCAAAATAACAAGAGCTTGTTGACTGTGTTAGAACTACGTTATAAATGTATATATTTTTAACCATTACATAATAATAAGATATGTGGAATTGAATATTTCTTAATAGTTTCTATGCGTTTGTTTATTCATAGTTGGCTTATCCAGTACTTACCAAGAGTTTTGTGAATCAGACCTTAGTTTGCATGTGTTGGTATTTGTTAGTTATAGTGATTGGTGAATTGTTAGACTTGATAATTTGAATTCTTCAGTAAACTCAATGGATTGAATGTTCATAATTACATTAAGTTAAACGGCATGTGTGATTTATATAAATGAAATTAACATTAAACCTATAGATTAAACATAACTTATAATCAATAGTTATACTTAATCTTATTTTTTTACTTAAGATCTATTTTAAAGAATTCTTCTAAATAACATATCAAATTATGATAATGTGCAATTAACTTTGTAGGACTAACAATCAACTCTACTACATAATCATCCTCGGTCAATTCCAAATAAATGTTTATCCCTATTATTGTTTCGGTTTATTTTCTATCTTTTTCTTAAACAGCAATGATATCACTTATGTTGATGGTTCTTCTCTGTCACCGTCGGCCACTACTATCATTGAAGGTAAGGAAGTTGCAAGCTCTACTTATTCATCATGGTGTGATGCTGATCAACAAGCAGTGATTCTTCTTCATTCGTCTATCTCTAAGGAAGCCGTTTCTGAAGTCCTCGGCTTATCCACTACAGCGCAAATATGGTCAGCATTACAAACCGCCTATTGTAATTTTTCTGTTGAACGGGGTACAAAGTTTACGCGATCAGCTTCGTCAGCTTACTAAAGGTATCTTGTCCGTATCGGAATATGGTCACAATTTTAAAAGTCTGTTTGATCAACTTGCAGCAATTGGTCAACCGGTAGAGGAAATGGATAAGATACATTGGTTTTTGTGTGGTCTAGGCGCCTCATTTGAAACATTTTCTAAGACTATACGAGCTTTTAAACCTGGTCCTGTGTTTCGTGATCTTCTCCCACAAGCTAAAAGTCACGAACTTTTCTAGAAATCTTTGCATGGTTCGACTCCCACTCCCCCTGTTGCGTTCTCTGCTGAGCAAACCCGGCCCACTCAGGACTACCGTGGTCGGGTCGGTCTTCTCATTTCAATCGCGATGGTGGTCAGGGTCGTGGTCAAAGATCACGACACTCTCAATATGTTGGAAAGATGGACATTATGCCAACCAATGTCCTAACCTTGCTTCTTATGCCTCCCATGATGCTTCATCAGATGCTAATCTAGACTAAGCATTTCATGCTCAATGTCACGTGAACACCTCGACTCCGGATTGGTATGTTGATTCAGGTGCTACTAACCATATAACATCTTCTCCGGATAATCTGAACAATGTCTCTCCTTACTTAGGTAATGCAAATGTGACATTTGGTAATGGTAATACTCTTTCTATTTCACATACGGGTCATTCTCATCTTTCTAATCATACTAAACTGCATGATATTTTGGTTGTTCCTACTCTTACAAAGAACTTATTGTTCATAAGCAAACTCATAACATATAATCTGGTGGATGTTTTGTTTTCTCCACCGTTTTTTACTATTCAGGACAGAAAAACGATACATGCTCTAGCAAGATGCAAATGTAAGAATGGGCTCTATGTGCTTCACGATGGATATCAAGCTTTGGTGGCGGTTTCATCTACTAATGCTTCATATGAGACTTGACATCATCGTTTAGGACATGTGGCTTTTGATACTATTTCAATTTTGAATAAGTTAGGATGTATGTATATTACATCCGTTTTACCAAAACCTATTTTTGTTCTTCATGTTAGTTATCTAAGGGACATCGTTTATCGTTTGAATTAAATATTAAACATTCTTCACATCCCTTGGATTTAATTCATTATGATTTATGGGGACATGCGCCTGTTATCTCTGTGGATAGTTATCTGTATTATGTGGTTTTTATTGATGATTACTCTCGCTTCACTTGGATTTGTCCATTTAAAAAGAAATTTGGGTTATATTCGGTTTTAACAGCTTTTTTGAAGTTTGTTCAGACACGGTTTTCTCAAAAGGTTAAGATATTTCAAACTGACGGGGGTACCCAATTTGTGAATCACACACTTCAGAAAATATTTGAAGAAAATGGGACTTTGCATCGTCTCTCTTGTCCTTACATGCCTCATCAAAATGGACGAGCCGGAAGGAAACATCGACACATTGTAGAAACCGGGTTAGCAATGCTTTTCAATTCTCGTGTTCCCGCAAGTTATTGGGTTGATGCTTTTGGTTCTGCTACATACATCTTCAACAGGTTGCCAAGTAAAGTTTTGGATGACAAAACACCATTTGAGCTCTTATATTTATAGGTGCCCGATTATAATAACTTTCGCGTTTTTGTTTGTTAAGTATTTCCATACCTCCGGGACTATGCTAAAAATAAACTCTCACCGAGTAGTCTCCCTTGTGTATTCGTTGGTTATTCCACTCAATACAAGGACTACCGATGTTTGGATCCCATAACATCACAGATTTATCACTCGTCATGTCCGGTTTGATGAGCAAAATTTTCCATTTAATGGGGTTCATTATTCAAAGGACTTGAGCACTTTGTTATTAACCACGTTTCTTGAGGATTCTGTTGAACATGCTCCTTCGTAAAAAGTCCCTACCCAAAATTTTAAGCAATATGTTAAGGAAATTTCAACTCATAATTGCCCAGCTTGTTCCTCCAGTTCTCAGCATACACAAAGTAGTGGGCCATCTCCACTCGTTAATGAAGAAAATTCAACTCATATTAATGAAGAAATCAACCCTTGCTGGGTTGCGGGAAACTGGGTTTGTGGCGGGGCAAGCGGTTATGAAAGCAGAGTCAAAGAAGGTGGAAAAGCACGCGAAAGCTTGTGAGGATAATCAGCATGCCTTTGTCCCCCTGGCGTTTGACACGTTCGGCTCCTTGGCGCCGTAGGCGGTTCGGTTCTTGGCTAGAGTTCAGCGTGTGGTCCACAGCAACTTTACGACTCCTCAGGGGCGAGGCTTTGTTTTTAGTAGATTAGGGTTTTCCATTCAGAAGGGGATGACGGCGCAATTTGTTGCCCGTCTACCTGCTATCCTTATGTAATTTGCCTTGTTGTTTGGAATGAGAAATCTAGAATTAAATGTTAAAAAAAAAATGAAGAAATTGAGCATACACAAAATATTGGGCCATATCCACTCGCTGCACCTTGCCCAAATCCCCCTACTTCAACCTCACAAACATCGCCGACCCATGAGGTTTTTTCAACGCCAATGTAGCCCACTGTCAGTGCCGGCCCCGAGGATTCGAATGCCCTACACGAGCCCAAAAAAAAGGCCCATAACGAAATATATAATTTTATAAACTATTTTTTAACGAAAATTAACGTTATAGCGGAAAATCGTCTAGTATTGGTATTGTACGGACCAAATTGTACGTTATTATCTCTATTCGGACCTTTCTCGACCAAAACTTTAATCTCATTCTCATTAAATCCATCCCACATTCTTGGATCAAATATATCAACATGTATATTAGGCTCAACAACATGCTCTTCCGCATCTTCTACTTCTACTTCTACTTCTATTTCAACATCTTCTTCAACTTCTACTTCTACTTCTATTTCAACATCTTCTTCAACTTCTACTTCTACATGCTTAAAAACTTAAGTAAGGCACCGTGTTGAGACTTTATCATTTCCTCATCTTTTTGTTTCCTTTTACGTTTTTTAGCACCCGATGCTTGTTTAGGAGGAGGTATAGTTTCTTTAAAAATTTAAAATAAAAAAATTAGGGCTAATATCAAATAATCATTCTAACAAATTTACAACTCAAAAACATTAGGGCTAATAATATCAAAATTTTAACTCAAAAAAATTAGGGCTAATATCAAAAATCAACAAATTTACAACTCAACAAATAATGGAATGGACAAAATTAGGGCTAATATCAACTCAACAAATCCATAGAAATCCATAGAAATCACAAAATTAGGGCTAAATTAAAATTACTAACCTTAATAATGGAATGAAATGGATGATGGGTCTGGAATGGAGAGGACCTGAACTGAAACAGCAGTTGGGTGGAGTGGAGGATGCGAGGCTGCCTGGTCGCCGGTCGGCCCACTGGTGGCGGTCGGAGCGGAGGTTGGAGCGCGGAGGCTGGAGTCGTCCGGGAGGAGATCGCTCGCAGGCAGGCCGATTCCAGGTAAGGTAGCGACTGAATTTCTTTTACTTGGCCTAAGTGGATATCTTGCTATATGGGACTGGGTCAGGCCCAACAACCCAACCTTTTTCTTATTAAGCCCAAATAAATCATTATATTTTAAAAAAGGCCTATTGTTTTTTAAAAAAATACCTATTTTTTTTTTAAAAAAAAAACCCAATTTTATATATAATTTTTTTTTTGGGCCCCTCGAGATGTTGGGCCCCCTACGGTCGAGTTGCCCGCAGGCCCGTTGGGCCGGCCCTGCCCACTGTTTAGCCCATTCCCTATTTAGCGTCTCAAAACTCGTCTTGTTGCTCAAGGATTCACTCAGATACCGGGATTGGATTATTTGCATATCTTCAGTCCAGTTGTTAGGCCTCCATGGTACGTATTGTTTTATCACTTGTTGTCGTTAATCAGTGGAGACTTCATCAACTAGATGTTAAAAATGTCTTTTTGCTTGGACATCCTAGTGAAATAGTCTACATGGAGCAACCTATCGGGTTTGCCAATCCAGAGTTCCCAAATCATGTCTATCAGCTCAAAAAGGCATTGTATGGTCTCAAACACGCTCCTAGAGCTTTGTTTCAACGACTAAGTACCTTTCTTTTACGGGATGGTTTTACTTGCAGTAGAGCTGGCACCTTTTTGTTTGATTTCAAACGAGACTCATGCATTATGTATCTTTTGTTTATGGTGATGACCTTATATTAACTGGCAACCAAGAGCATGTTATTCAATCCTTTATCAGTCGGCTTCATCAAGAATTTGCAATCAAAGATCTTGGTGATCTAGATTATTTTCTTGGTCTCGAGGTGGCTTATACATATGGTGTCTTATTCCTAAGTCAATCAAAATATGTATGACATTCTTGAACAAGGAAACTTACTTGACTCTAAACCGGTCCACACCCCGCTTGCTCCTAATGAAGCATTTCTGTCCACGGGTACTCTGTTTCATGACCCTACTTTATATCGGTCACTCGTGGGTGCTCTTCAATACTTAGCTATTACCCAGCTATATGTTTCTTATGCTATGAACCAAGTTAGCCAGTTTCTTCACGCTCATACAGATACACATTTTCAATGTGTTAAGCACGTACTTCGGTACGTTAAAGGTACTCTCGCTTTTGGTTTCACATTCCCGAAGCCACCTAATATTGCTATTCTTGGTTATTTCTATGCTGTTGGGCTCGTTGTCTTGAGATGAGATGGTCTACTTACAGTTACTCGATCTTTCTAGGTGGTAATCTTGTATCTTGGAGTACCAAGAAACAACCAAAGGTCTCACGCTCTAGTTGTGAATCTGAGTACCGAGCCATGGCTAACACCGTTGCAGAGATTGTTTAGATTACCCACTTGCTACAGGAACTTCATGCCTTACCACCTGATCGGCCTACACTGTTATGTGATAATCGCAATGTTATTTTCTTGACTCAGAATCCAGTCTCTCATAAGCAGGCAAAACATTTAGAATTGGATTATTATTTTATACGTGAGCTCGTGTCTTCCGGTAAGCTATATACTAAGTTTGTACCAACCAAGCTTCAGGTGGCGGATACTTTTACCAAAAGTCTTCCTAAAGCGCAATTTGAATACTTTCGTGCCATGTTACGTCTTGAACCACCATCGTTTCGCTTGAGGGGGGATGTTAGAAATGCCTAGCTATAGTTCTCTATTTATTTAAGTTTGTACCAACCAAGCTTCAGGTGGCGGATACTTTTAACAAAAGTCTTCCTAAAGTGCAATTTATGAGAATGCCTAGCTATAGTTCTCTATTTATTTAAATAAATCTTACACTGAATGACAAATAATGATTTTATATCTTTTTAAAATCTACATCATGACAATATTACTTGAAAGCATCAATTATAAGACTACTTCAATTATATTATGCAATTGCGATTTTGTTGGTTGTTTGGAACATTGATTAGAGTCGTGCAAAAAATATTTGTTGCAGTACACATGTAAGATTTAGTTTTTTCCTTCATGTACATGAGTTTGTTTAGTCTATTCTTGACCTCTATATATTGCAAAATACACGAGCCTATGGTGTACTTTTAAAGTCCTAGATGTAACATAATTTATGCACATAGTTAAACAAATATTAATACAACATATCTAGTCAATTTTGTGAATAGTGGATCGTATTTTACCCAAAGGTTACTTCAAGATTGATTGTAAATGTATATAAACAATCATAAACATGTTTATATCCGGTAAGTGATACTAAATTGTTGAGTTTTAGTGACAAGTTTCAAAGTTCAGGGATTGATTCTGTCTATTTCTGTTTCTTATTAGTTGGAGGGGTCTACTGTCAATATGAGATAGTTAAAGGCCTGATTAGTTACTTGTTGTTAACAGTTCGTTAATAAGGAGGATTAGGTCAATTCTTGTTAGTTAGTTCATACGCAGACTTGCGTACTTGTTCTTCCTTGTAATATATTTTTGTTCTTCTAATCGTTTAGCTTCAATAAATATTGGGAAATGTTTGGTGATCGAATAGCTATCTTCTTCTATTGAATTCCAATTGGTGTTATTGCTCAATTCCGCATTTGCATTAACAATTGGTATCAGAGCTTAGGCGCAGGGGAAATTCGAAGAACTCTGTTAATCGACAAAGTTCTTGATTGATTCGAATTCAAAGATGGTGTCAACAAAGTTTGATTTGGAGAAATTCGACGAGAAAAATGATTTTAGTCTTTGGCGTTTGAAGATGCAAGCTCTTCTAGTGCACAATGGGGTTGTTGATGCACTGAAGGGGGAAGGTGGACTACCTGAAACGATGACAGACAAGGAAAAGAAAGAGGTAATGGAGAAAGCAGACAGTGCAATAATTTTGAGTTTGGGGGATAGGGTTTTGCGAGAAGTCTGAAAGGAGATCACTGCTGCAGGGGTCTGGTCAAAATTGGAGGGGTTGTATATGACGAAATCGCTTGCCAACAGGTTGTATCTAAAGAAACAATTATACACTTTTCAGATGAATCCAGGGAAGTTATTAGAGGATCATACAGATGAGTTCAATAAACTCATCCTAGATCTGGAGAACATTGAAGTGATAATTGAAGATGAAGATAGAGCTATCATGTTCTTGGCCTCATTACCACAAGTGTATGAACACTTTGTGGATACTTTGATGTTTGGAAGAGATACCTTGTCCATGGATGAAGTCTTATCAGCCATGAAATCAAAAGAATTGAAGAGGAGGGCTGAGGTGAAAGATGAAGGTGAAAATGGTTTGGTAGTTAGAGGCAGGCCTGAGACTAGATTCAGCAAGCAAAAGTATCAGGCAAGATCCAAGTCAAAAACCAAAGAAGGTGTTATGTGTGCAATAGTGAGAATCATTTGAAGAAAGACTGTCCTGATAGAAACAAAAAGAAGAGGGAGAGTATAATCAGTCTAAAAGTTACTCTCCTGAAAACAATTCAGAAGGATATGACAGTGCAGAGGTCCTTGTTGTGACAAATCCTGGTATGAATGGAGAATGGATCATGGATTCAGGATGCTCTTTTCATATGACACCTATGAAGGAGTTTTTCAAAGAATTGAAGTTAGAGACTCAAGGTGTGGTGCAACTAGGTGATGACAGACCTTGTCATGTTCAAGGAATTGGAACTGTTCTATTCAGAATGGATAATGGTTCAGAGGTCACTCTGTATGATGTGAGGTATATTCCTACTTGAAAAGAAACTTAATCTCTCTTGGAACCTTTGAAAGTAATGGACATCAGGTTAGTCTTAAGAATGGGAAATCCAAGGTCATTAAAGGGTCAATGGTAGTGTTGTCTGGTACCAGAATGAATAACAACACTTATGTCTTGGATAATAAAGTTCCTATTGGGTCTGCATGTGTGTTTGAAGGGAATCCTAGAAATGATGCTAGTCTATGGCATAAAAGACTAGGACACATTAGCTCACAAGGGTTGGTTGAATTGAATAAGCAACGACTGGTAGGTAACCTAAAGAATTGTGATTCAGGGTTTTGTGAACAATGTATTCTTGGGAAGTCTCACAAAGTAAGATTTAGCAGAGGTGTACATTACACTAAAGGGATATTGGATTATGTACATGCTGATCTGTGGGGTCCTGCCAGGACTGAATCTTTGGGTGGAGCTAAGTATTTTCTTTCACTAATAGATGATTACTCCAGGAAGGTTTAGGTGTTTGTGTTAAAGCATAAGGACGAAACCTTTGAGAAATTCAAAGAGTGGAAAGCTTTAGTAGAAACTCAAACTGAAAGAAAGGTGAAGAAGTTGAGAACAAATAACGACCTAGAATTTTGCAATGGGTTGTTTAATGCCTATTGTAAAGAACATGGAATAGCTAGACACTTGACAGTTGTGGGGACACCACAACAAAATGGCTTGGCTGAAAGGATGAACATAACCTTATTAAACAAGGTTAGATGCCTATTATTTGGGGCAGGAATGCCAAAGAAATTTTGGGCTGAAGCTCTATATACTGCTGCTATATTAATCAATATGTCACCATCTTCAGCAATTGAAATGATGACACCCACTGAGAAATGGTCAGGGAAGGCAGGGAACTATGCTAAGTTGAAGGTGTTTGGCTGCTTAGCATATGCTCATATAAACCAAGGAAAGTTAGAACCAAGGGCAGTAAAGTGTGTTCTATTAGGATATCCTGAAAGGGTGAAGGGTTATAGGCTGTGGAGGATGGATGAGAAAAGCCCAAAAGTAATTATAAGTAGAGATGTTGTTTTCAAAGAAGATATTCTTTACAAAGATCTTATTGGTAAGCAACAATGTGAAAGTGATAGTAGCAGTGAATTTGTTAATTCTGATGTTTATATTGAGACGGAGCTGGTCTCTGGTCCTAATGTCATAGAGGTTGAAGGAAATCAAAATGAAGCTAGTACTAGTGGTACTTCTACCACTAGTGGTTATCAACTAGCAAGAGAGAGGCCTAGGAGGGAAATTACAGCTCCTGCCAGATATAGGTCAAATGAAGACATATCAGCCTATGAATTCACTGCAGCTGAACAAGAGAGTATTTGTGAACCTCTGACTTATCATGAGGCAATAAATTCTACTGAGAAAAATAAATGGATTCTTGCCATGAATGAAGAAATGGAATCCTTACACAAGAATAGTACTTGGATTCTTGTGGATCAGCCTAAGAATCAAAAGCTTGTAAGTTGTAAATGGATTTTCAAGCTGAAAGAAGGGATTCAAGGGGTTGAGGCTCCTAGGTACAAGGCTAGGTTGGTAGCAAAGGGGTTTACACAAAGAGAAGGAATAGACTATAATGAGGTTTTCTCTCCAGTGGTTAAACACTCTTCTATCAGAGTGATGCTCTCCTTAGTGGCTGCTCATGATATGGATCTGGAACAACTGGATGTGAAAACTGCTTTCCTTCATGGAAATTTGGAAGAAACCATTTATATGAAGCAACCTTCTGGGTTTGAAGTGAAAGGACAATAGGATAAAGTTTGTTTACTAAAGAAATCTCTATATGGGCTGAAACAAAGTCCTAGGCAATGGTATCTCAGGGTTGATGATTACGTTTTGTCACAAGGGTTTAACAGAAGTGCTTATGACAGTTGTGTTTATTAGAGAAAATGTGATGATGGAGACTATGTCTATTTGTTACTATATGTTGATGACATGTTAGTAGCTAGCAAGCAGAAATCTGAAATTGAGAATACCAAAGAGATGTTAATGAAAGAATTTGATATGAAGGATCTGGGAGTTGCTAAAAAGATCTTAGGAATGGAGATTTCAAGAGAAAGATCACTGGGTTTGTTGAGACTGACTCAAACTTCTTACTTGAAGAAGGTATTGCAGAATTATTCTATGAGTCAGTGTAGGCCAGTGACAACTCCATTGGCTCCTCATTTCATATTGCCTATTCATGATTGTCCTAGTACTGAAGCTGAAGAGAAAAGAATGCAGGTTGTTCCTTATGCCAGTGTTGTAGGGAGTCTAATGTACTTGATGGTCTGCACATAACCTGATATTGGCTATGCAGTCAGTGTCTTGAGTAGACACTTAAGCAAACCCGATAAGAAGCACTGGGAAGGAGTGAAATGGGTGCTTAGGTACCTGAATGGTTCTAAAGAAACCGGTCTAGTATTTGGACAGAATCCTAATGCAGAAAATGTAGTAGCAGGATATGTAGATGCGGATTTTGCTAAGGATTTGGATAAGGGAAGATCAGTAACTGGCTATAGTTTTTTGGTTCATGGGATCTTGGTCATTTGGAAATCCTCACTTCAATATGTTGCGGCTTTGAGCTCAATAGAAGCTGAGTATATGGCATTAACAGAGGCTGTTAAAAAAGCTTTGTGGCTTCAAGGATTTGTGTCTGATTTGGGGATTGAAGTGAGTTGTGTAACTGTTTGGTGTGATAATCAAGGGGCCGTACAGTTGGCTAAGAACCCTATGTTTCATGAACGTACAAAGCACATAAATGTGAGGCTGCATTTCATTAGAGAGGTAGTTAACTCTAAACGAGTCAAAGTTTGTTCGGTGAATACTCTTGACAATGCAGCTGATATGCTTACAAAATCTTTAAGTGGTGGTAAGTTTCTGAACTGTTTAAAGCTCTTGGGAATATTGAGAGTAATGGTTACTAATTTGAAGATATTTCAATAAGGTGGAGTTTGTTGAGTTTTAGTGACAAGCTTCAAAGTTCAGGGACTGATTCTGTCTATTTCTGTTTCTTATTAGTTGGAGGGGTCTACTGTCAATATGAGATAGTTAAAGGCCTGATTAGTTACTTGTTAACAGTTCGTTAATAAGGAGGATTAGGTCAATTCTTGTTAGTTAGTTCATACGCAGACTTGCGTACTTGTTCTTCCTTGTAATCTCTTTTTGTTCTTGTAATCGTTTAGCTTCAATAAAGATTGGGAAATCGTTTGGTGATCGAATAGCTATCTTCTTCTATTGAATTCCAATTGGTGTTATTGCTCAATTTCGCATTTGCATTAACATAAATTATTGTGATCAAATATTAATGTCATATGATCTAATAGGTTGTAAATAAAATAAATGATAGCTTGTAAATAAAATAAATGATAGCTTTTTCTTCCTCTCCCACAGATACTCCATGTTGTCTCTTCGTCACGTCTACAAATATGAAATAAACCTAGTGGGCCGAAATCAATACTTCTAACCAAAAAATGAAGTATGGGGGAGGGGAGGGGGCTGACCTCCTCTCCTTTAAATGTCATGCCCATGTCTACAACCTCTTCTCCTCTTTCTTCCACGTCCTCTACAGATGCCCCACATATGCTACGATGGGGAAGCTCTAAGGCAATACATTTTAATTTTTTTCTTACAACAATATTAGTCTTTTTGTCAACTTACTATTTTTTACCTAATTACTATTTAACATTGTTATAAAAACTATATATTAAAATAACTGCCTAATTTATTTTATAACCACTTAATATTGTTAAAATAAACTATATATATTAAACTACCCGTTATCCATTTGATTTGTTTTCGTTTTGTCAATAAAATCACACGATATGCATCCATCCCGTTCCTCTCTTTATAAGAAAGGCATAAGCCATTTAAAGTGGTTTAAACGTTCGTTAAAAATAACTATTTATATGACAACAACTTGTCTTTACTTATGACTTTCGTATTATTTAATAACCAAATAATTAGTTTTGAAAAATCTGTTCTACATGTCTTATATTAAGTACTTATTAAAAGCTAAAGTATGATTATTTATAACCTTAAATGGTTGTATTATTCTCAAAATAATACAATTTTTTTTTGAAGAAATAACATATCTTAATATTATTATTTACACTATGTTTATTATTATAATAATTTATTTCATTTTAGTTGTCATGTAATTACTTGATTTTTAATTTATATTTACTTTTTTTTTCTTTTGAAAAATTGAGTAGGTATGAAATCTAGAAATTGAGCAAGTGATGAAATTATCATCGAGCCTTGCCTTTTGGTTGAGTGATAATCTCATGATTTTTTAAATTAAAGGTTATGGGTTCGAGTCTCGTTTGAGACAAAATGTTCAGGTTAAGCCAGGGGCAGAGGCGTCACCGAGATTTCAAATGCTCAGCGCGACTATAGAGAAAGGCTCATAGAATATGAACTTATATTTAAAAAAAATTGAATTGTGTCACACCCCACCAAGGCGGAAGTACGGGATGTAACCGGTATATCGCATTGAACACAAGTACAAGAGAAACTAAAAGGAAAGTTGTGCATTACATTGAACCATACTAAATGCTTCTAACGAATGTACGAATACATGAAAATCTTGAATCAATACAAAGAGTCTAAAATGCCCAACTACAACCAAAAGTACATAATAATAACTCTTCTCAAAAGCAAACCGTTTAAAGCTCGTTATCCCCATAACTGTTTTCCTGAAAAGCATGTTTCAAAAATGGGTCAACTATAAAAATAGTTGGTGAGTACGCAGGTTTTGCGACTCTATAAAAAGTAAGTAAATAAATTTCAAAATGTAATAGTAACCATCCGCAGATGATCAAGTACACGTGTTAAGATATAATTACCCTGAGCCACAATCAAAACCGTCAGACTAGTTGTTGCCCCTGTATCCAGGTGTCGAATGTGAACACCTACTATGGCTAGTTATGCGCCTAAATGACCCTACAAGTCTGGTTGGCGCGACCAACCCTGGGCGGGGGTGTCAACCCAAATAGTACTATTCATAATTCCCACCGGCTATCCAAGCTAATTGATTGCGTTAAAGTGGGGACTTAATACATCCATAAGTAAACCCAGGTAACCCTAATCCCAAGTAACAACGTGTAGAGTGAAACAGCTTTTCCCCCGTAAAACAGTAAAAATTGAAAAGTGTGGCCGCGAAACTCACCTGAACAACGTCGGTGATAAGTGTGACATAGTCAACAAAAACCGCAAAGTACGGTTAACATCCAAATTCTATCAAAGGCCAGCAGCCAAAAGCAAGCAAAGTGTGGCTAGCAACTCAGTGCTACCAAGGTACGGCTAAGTCCGCAAGAGCCACAAAAACAGGTGTCATAACCGAGTCATACTAACCAAGTAGACATAAAAAATAGCATTTAGGACGCCTAAAGTATAAAACTGATTCTACTACTCAAAAGTGGCTATGCAGTCGGTTGCATACCCAAAACCCGTGCACACACGTACGAACCGCTCAAAAGTTGTAAAACCGGCTTTTATATAAATTCGTGACTTTGAAACCTTAAGTTTTAGATTTTATTAATGAATATCAGTAGTTATAATGTCATATATGATAAAATCTCAAGTCACAGTTTCGTTTGACCAAAAACGCGATTATGCGCGTAAAATAAGGATTACGGTTTAAAAATCCGATTCATCCGAAATTAGGGTTTTAGTGTGATTTTAGCACCCAAATTAAAAGTCCAAATTTTATATTTTAAATGGGGTTATACTTCTATCCAAAATCCCCTAGAATTTTTATAAAATCAATTTTATATAAAAATTTCCAAAATTAATAACTTTTTATAAAATTTAAATGGACCAAAATTCCAAAACCATACTTAGACATAAAGTTACTGCTAAAATTTTATGCCAATTGATCATATATATAAATAAAAATTTCTGACCAATTTTCATATTTGTCCAATATCCAGATTATTTAATATGAATTTAATATTGTTAAAATTTTACAAATTCGGAAAAAATAGTTAAACACATTAAAACTTCACCAAATTTTTATCATATTAGTTAAAAGTCAATATAAGATCCCATACCAAGTTTCAAGTCCTGATTTTATCCAGAAGTATACAAACTCTAAATCATCTGTTTAAACTTTATAAATACTAAACACATACTTAAACAACTCCAATTTTCATACAATTTGGACAGGAGTCTTAGTTCATCATATAACAACTACTTTCCAGTTTCTAGAATTTTTCAATACTCAGAAGTATTTTTCCCAATTTTCATGTATTAAACTTGTAGTAATTTTAATAAATAATTTATAAAGAGTTTGTTTACCAAAATTTCCAGATCAAACTTTTTGTATAAATACTACTGTTTATAAATAAATTTGGGTGTTAGATCACATTTTCAGAAAAATCCATCAAAACAATTGTTGTATAAAAATAAATATATTAGTTCCATTATTTGTTACACGTGAACCAGGGTTGGGTGTATAACCTAATAACCACTAAAAATACCAAATATCTCAATACTAAATGTTTTTGAGTTCAATTCCCAACCAATGACTAATAAAACTTATTCTAACATAAAATCAAAGCTTAACGGGTAAAGTTTATACCTTCCGTATAAATGGTTCGCGTACGCGGAACCTCACGTATCACATGCAATACGAACCAAAAACACCATTAGGATCGTTTTTATCTCCCGAGCATTCTCACATTCTCAAAATTGACATGCAATGCCGTTTCGATGGCTATGCAACCCGATCAATTTCCTGTGTCGGTCATATAAAATGTTACGATCTGTTCGTATTCAAAGGTATCGTTCCCAACATCTGATCGGAAATTCCTACGGTAAAAACATTCATATTTGTGCTAAGAAACTACTTTCCAAAAATCGTCACGAACCAACGGTCGGATCTTCGGGGATCGACGATTCTTTGTGACCCAGTTTTTCAAATCCGAAAATCCGATCAGCCACATTCGAGGGAATGAAAAGCATACCTAAAGAGCTCTGATAAAAAATTCCTCTGGTAGGGTTTTGCGTCTATGTGTTTAAAACATCATATCCAAAATTTATGCATTTCTAACGGTCGGATTTCCGGGGATCGTCCGATCTTTAAAACTGCGCATGTATAAAACTTTCTGGACAGATTTTAAAAACTCTTTTTGACGAATTTAAGCAATGATTTAGAGAAATATGAGCTTACCATTGCATTCTTAGCGTCGAGAAATGGTTTCGGGTGAAAAACCGCATCTCCGACCACCTTCTGCCACCGCCGGACCACCGCGGACCGCCGTCGACCGCCACCGGACCACCACCACCACCACCTGAATTCTCTCCAGCCCTCTCCTCTTTCTCTCTCTAACTTCTCTCAATGAATTGATCAAATGAGAGAAAAAGAGGGTAGTGGGGTATTTATATACCTCGTGGTCTTCGATCGCGTGCCGGTTTCTCGTTTAAACGAACCCGATAAAAAAAAAATAGAGGCGTTATTTTGTCCAAAAATAACTTATTATAATTTATTATTTTCCCTCGAGTCCTTGAGTCTCGTAAATATATATCCTTTCGGATTTAAATTAAAATTTACGAAACCGTTCGAATCGGGTGTTAACGCGTATTAACTAGAACTTGATCAAATTTTTGACATTATAACACCCAAATAAATCTTGCTATTATTTTTTGTTCACTAACGAGTTCCTTTCGTTCGAAAGTTTATTTCACATAATAATAATACTATTATTATTATTATACGAACTTTTCGAACACGGGTGTTGACCGTAAAAGTCACGGTTGTCACATTCTCCCCCAGTTAACAGAATTTCGTCCCGAAATTCAACTGGTATAATAGTTGACAAGTTTTTTTTCGTAACTTAATTCATGTACGATCATCAAGAGAAATTTAGTTTCTTAGATACAGCAGTGAGATTTGACAAATCGAGATCTAAGAATCATAGAGAGTAGGCTACACTTAGAAAGGCTCAAAAGAAAATTGAATAATCATGAGAGAAAAATCCTTCGAATTCCAAAGAGTCTATAGATCATTGTTTCACCGGATCAGTCAAAAAGTACACTGCTGGTGTTATTCAGAAGATTAAGAAATCCGTCATATGATTGATATACACAAGTATACCAAATTGGTACAAATCCATAATGATATTATGATACAAAATCCTGGTGATTCAGTATCCTTTTATGAGCAAGGAAAAGTATCATCCGGCTTGGTGCCATTAAAGAATACTATTATAAATAGTAACCATAAAATTATAGTATGAGAGGTGCTATTAAGATCCAAAGAGTGGGTAGAATCACCACGACTCATTGGAATAAAAAAAATGTATCACAGCGATAACAAATACTATAGGTTATGAAGGATGATCATATCATATACTTAGAATACAGATAGATAACACCTCGTTAAAATGAAACTTTTCTTCAATACGAACTTCCTTAGGTGGTATAATTACGGATTCGTCGGCTAAACACCTGTTGAGACTCGATATACGATAAGCATCGTATATACCATTAAGCTCCTGAGGTAGTTTCAGTTTATACACAACAAGACCAATCAAATGATTATTACCAACCTCAACACAACAAAATGGTGATCAACCTTTGTGTCAAAACAGATCTTCTAATGGCGCTCATTTAATGCTAGTGTGATAACTGTTAGAGTAAGGAAATTTGACCAAAGGTAAAAGAGTATCCAAATTACCACCAAATTGTATCACACAAGCCCTTAGCATATCCTCCAAGGTATGAATAGTTCGATCACTTAGACCGTCGGTTTGAGGATAGTAAGTGGTGCTCATATCTAAGCGCGTTCTCAAAGCTTTCTGTATTGTTTGCCAGAAATGGGATGTAAAGCGACTATCCCTATCGAAGATAAAGGAAACAGGCACTCCATGCCTTGCTACAATTTCACTACTATACAGTCGAGCTAGATTTTCTATCTAGAAGTCCTCTCGGATAAGTATGAAATGCGTAGAGTTAGTCATTAATTAGTTAACAATGTCCCAAAATGAATCATAGCCGCCTAAATTTCTAGGCAGGCCTAGTAACGAAATCTATTGAAATTTGTTCCCACGTCCACTGTGAAATCCCGGGTTGTTGTATCTTGTGATTGTCAGTACGTTGTTGCGTCATAAGGCGACACAACATGGTTGTTATGTATACAACATAACCGTATAAGTAGAGACAAGGGAATTTTGAAAATCACCATAACAAAAGGACGAGAGTCACTTCTTGTACTAGAATTGAAGAGTGATGATTAGTCATTAGAGAGTGAATTAATAACGAGTACTCCGAGCTTAAAGGTTTACAAAGCAAGTATATAATGAGTACCAATATGATAGTACCAAACTCGAGTCGTTAAACCGAAGATTAACAAACATAGAAGATTATACTAGGATTCTGTCGAGATAAATTTGCTAAGAGTCAAATTTACTCAGTCCTATGAAGTGTTATAGCAAATGAGTCATCATCGTAAAATAGATGCCAGTGATGACCCGGTGCTACGTAACCTAACCACAAAGCATTAGGATTCGGTACTAACTCGCGTGTTAGTCTCGATATAATATAACCTTGTTTGATGATTTTCAACTAAAGGTTCGTATACATATTGTCGAAAGTTAGCAATGGGTTATATGATAATCAAGTCATGATAAGATATAGATAGAGCAAGTAACTAAAAATCCAGAACGATCTAATCAAGTAGATTAGTTAAAAGACTAGGTGCAAGTTCAATATTTGGACATTGAATTGACTAACACCAGAAATCGAATTTGGTTAATGGTCAGAAATGGAATTCTGAAATTTTAACAAGAAGTCCGTATCAAAAAGATGGTCTGCTCTTCACATCGAGTCGGCCAAATTTGATAGGATAACATTAGACGTCTACATCTTTCTTGATGTGTATTGAAATGATTCGGAAGTAATCCGTTATTCATCTAAATGAGAAAATAAACAGTCACGTTGTGGAAATAATCTCATAAAAATAGTGTCCCCCGAAAATGATTATGAGGTTTCTAACCCACAAAATGGGTAGACTTTGATATAATATCATTGTCAATTTATCATGGGGTTTGATTCTCATAAAGTAGACATCATAAAATAGGATAGGATCAAGTAAAACTTCATGAATTTATCAAATGTGAGGACGTCATGCTCATAGGTCCCTTAAGGATAATGCAGTCCCAAGCGGATCTTCAAGAGAGCAGAGTCAATTATGATTTGTCCCTTGTTCCTCTTCCTGGTAGTGTACAACTTAATTGGTTAAGAATCGTAAAACACATAAATAAATTCAAATTTTTCCTCCTATGATTTTGGGACACATCTTTCAAATGAAAATGTTTTCAAATTTCAACTTAGGTCCTCGCTTTTCCACTAAATTCGGTGGAAATGGACCATAAGGTTTCAGAGTTTATCCTTAGATCTCGCGTTGAAGGGGGTTAAATATATTATCCGTCAATAACTGGTAGTACAGTATGCCTGCAACTTTCTTGGCTTTCGAACGGTACCATTATGACTTACCATTTCGTATTTCACCCATACTAGTTATAGCCTAAAATCCTCTGCATAATGGTTTAAGCCATAAATTTGATGGAATGAGTGTTTGAATGTCATAGATTCGTATTCCTTCAGGGCACGTTTTAAAAAGTCGTTTCTAAACAGTAGTTGCTCTAAGGCTTTCTAATTACAGGTGATGGAGAGTAAGGGATGTGTATACGTCTCTACCTAGTTGGAAATCAGAAAGTCAATCAACAAAATGACATTTGAGGGAGAGAAGGTACAAAAAGGATATGAGACTATCCTATTCGGATCTATAAGGACAGTATACGTAGAGTAACAAATAGGGATAATCACCATAAATAAACTTTGAATGATTACTAATAAAATTTTCGGTACACAAGAAATCATTCCAACATAAAGTTTCATTTTCTCCATCAAAAAGGTTTTCAATAAGACATTGAAGTACCAGGAGAAATCAAGATTTGCAAAACATACGTAGCAATGTTCACAAAAAAGGGCATTAGTTTCATACTAAGCCATAGCTATCCTGAAATAAAAAGTTTTTGTAAATCCAACCAAAAGAATCATGGGCACAAGCTGTTCAGTGTCCATAGTAGAACTACAAATGATAGAAATAAACACGACAATGAACGTCGTAAAGATGGCCCCTCCCAAGTAAACAAGTTTCTCAAGTTAGGTTTCCACAATATGAGCGTCGCGGTTAAGAGAATAGGAATTGAGTGTACCAAATTACCATAGTGAGTGCAGAGCACTTGCAATGGAAATTTCAAGTAGGTGTAAAACTGAATTATTAAGAATATTTATCAGGAGTATAGTGAAAATGACAAACATCGAAATGAGGATTTATACGAACGATCGTATAGAAAGGTTATATTGTCTAAGAAAAAGAAGCTTATATTTCTTTAAGGAATTTCTCCATCATATTGTTACTCCATCGATGTTAGAGTATGTTTGGATTATAAGATAAAATACGAGGTTATACCGAGACCTCCGATGATAGTCGTACACTTACTGCAAGTGTCGAGCGTTGTAAAGTCCCATACTGAATTTACGTGGCCAATAAAATCTCAAGGGATATGATTTAGCAAGTAAAATAGATGAAAGAAAATCACTGTTGCTCAAGATCCACTAAGGAGTTGATTAGATGAAATTCAAATTTCTCTTATTCCTTCAGAATTACGAGAACGTTACACTTTGATCCATTAGGGGAGTTAGAAATGTCGTGGTCTGATTCACGCTAGACCGAGAGTAGTCGCTTACGTTGATGAACATATAACAAAATTGAAATGAGAAAATCTTTAGCTAGATCTCAAATGTGAAGCAATACTTAACAAATAATTGCCAAATTCGGTCCAAATACCGAGGTTAAATCAACTGAGAACAGATCTCTTTAGTGTCTCGGTCTAAATTTTTATGCAAAAGAAATCTTGATAAGAGTTTTGGATCCATTACGATTCAAAGATAAAAGAGACAATATAAATTCCCATGTCACCTGAGGTAGCCCATCGCATCATTCGATGTCTTTGACTCAACCCTAAGGTTACGATAGTTTTTTTATCAATATTCGAATGACTAGGAATCGGGACTAGAAATACAGATTAATCATGAACATTAACTCGGACAGTAAGACTCACTAGAGTTCTCATGCACTGCAGATTATGATTACTTGTGCACCCGTGATGATAATTTACTTTGTATGGTCCCTAAAGTGTTTCCCCTATCTCAAGCTCTCAACTAAAAAAAGGAACTGGAATGTTCATTGGATCATGTCATCGTGTTGCACTTTCACGTAAAAGTGTGGATGTTCTATCTGATCACTTTTTATTATTTGTACTAATACTCATGGATATGCAGACTAAGGTTGTTGTTGGATGGAGGTAATGATAGAGGGGAACAACCGACGTCCTCTAATAAAATAAAAAAGTGTGTGGTGGAAGTGAGGCAGTAATAATAGGGTAGAGATCCCTAAATCAGAGTCAAGCAAGTCATGCTACAATTTGTACATATAAATGGATCCAATGATCCAACAAAACAAACAAAAAAAAGTTTGTGGGTCTCCTGACCCGTAGTGTTCTCTCTCATTTAGTCCTGCTTCTTCACCTCGGGTTCCCTTTAGATCGAGCAATTCTGTCTGCCATATCTCATGGCAAAAGTTCTAGCCATCCAATCCAGCAGATCACAAAAGCAAGTATATACCGCACAAAGTGAAAACAATAGATGTCAAATAAGAAAAGCCAAGTCAAGAACTGGAGTAGATGCAGGTGCAGTGTAAGTACATGTACAGCTCGAGGTAACACCAAGACAGATAGAGACGGATATAGATTACCGCAAACGTAACCAGAATCATCAAAGAGTACGCGTAGTGCCGTGACAAAGTCATGATTATGACGAAGCAATGTGTCGTAGATAAGCAAGAGGTAGTATGCAATGCACATATAATTCCTACGGTTCAATGCAATAAACCTAGAGTTATAGTCTAGGTCTAGTCTCGGGTAAACCTAATTCTCTATAACCAGTGCTCTGATACCAAGTCTGTCACACCCCACCAAGGCGGAAGTACGGGGTGTAACCGGTATATCGCATTGAACACAAGTACAAGAGAAACTAAAAGGAAAGTTGTGCATTACATTGAACCATACTAAATGCTTCTAACGAATGTACGAATACATGAAAATCCTGAATCAATACAAAGGGTCTAAAATGTCCAACTACAACCAAAAGTACATAATAATAACTCTTCCCAAAAGCAAACCGTTTAAAGCTCGTTATACCCATAACTGTTTTCCTGAAAAGCATGTTTCGAAAACAGGTCAACTATAAAAAAAGTTGGTGAGTACGCAGGTTTTGCGACTCTATAAAAAGTAAGTAAATAAATTTCAAAATGTAATAGTAACCATCCGCAGATGATCAAGTACACGTGTTAAGATATAATTACCCTGAACCACAATCAAAACCGTCAGACTAGTTGTTGCCCCTGTATCCAGGTGTCGAATGTGAACACCTACTATGGCTAGTTATGCGCCTAAATGACCCTACAAGTCTGGTTGGCGCGACCAACCCTGGGCGGGGGTGTCAACCCAAATAGTACTATTCATAATTCCCACCGGCTATCCAAGCTAATTGATTGCGTTAAAGTGGGGACTTAATACATCCATAAGTAAACCCAGGTAACCCTAATCCCAAGTAACAACGTGTAGAGTGAAACAACTTTTCCCCCGTAAAACAGTAAAATGTGAAAAGTGGGGCCGCGAAACTCACCTGAACAACGTCGGTGATAAGTGTGACATAGTCAACAAAAACCGCAAAGTACGGTTAACATCCAAATTCTATCAAAGGCCAGCAGCCAAAAGCAAGCAAAGTGTGGCTAGCAACTCAGTGCTACCAAGGTACGACTAAGTCCGCAAGAGCCACAAAAACATGTGTCCTAACCGAGTCCTACTAACCAAGTAGACATAAAAAAAATAGCATTTAGGACGCCTAAAGTATAAAACTGATTCTACTACTCAAAAGTGGCTATGCAGTCGGTTGCATACCCAAAACCCGTGCACACACGTACAAATCGCTCAAAAGTTGTAAAACCGGCTTTTATATAAATTCGTGACTTTGAAACCTTAAGTTTTAGATTTTATTAATGAATATCAGTAGTTATAATTTCATATATGATAAAATCTCAAGTCACAGTTTCGTTTGACCAAAAACGCGATTATGCGCGTAAAATAAGGTTTACGGTTTAAAAATCCGATTCATCCGAAATTAGGGTTTTAGTGTGATTTTAGCACCCAAATTAAAAGTCCAAATTTTATATTTTAAATGGGGTTATACGTCTGTCCAAAATCCCTTAGAATTTTTATAAAATCAATTTTATATAAAAATTTCCAAAATTAATAACTTTTTATAAAATTTAAATGGACCATAATTCCAAAACCATACTTAGACATAAAGTTACTGCTTGAAATTTATGCCAATTGATCATATATATAAAGAAAAATTTCTGACCAATTTTCATATTTGTCCAATATCCAGATTATTTAATATGAATTTAATATTTTTAAAATTTTACAAATTCGGGAAAAATAGTTAAGCACATTAAATATTCACCAAATTTTTATCATATTAGTTTTAAGTCAATATAAGATCATATACCAATTTTCAAGTCCTGATTTTATCCAGAAGTATACAAACCCTAAATCATCTGTTTAAACTTTATAAATACTAAACACATACTTAAACAACTCCAATTTTCATAACATTTGGACAGGAGTCTTAGTTCATCATATAATAATTACTGTCCAGTTTCCAGAATTTTTCAATACCCAGAAGTATTTTTCCTAATTTTCATGTATTAAACTTGTAGTAATTTTAATAAATAATTTATAAAGAGTTTTTTTACCAAAATTTCTAGATCAAACTTTTTGTATAAATACTACTGTTTATAAATAAATTTGGGTGTTAGATCACATTTTCAGAAAAATCCATCAAAACAATTGTTGTATAAAAATAAATATATTAGTTCAATTATTTGTTACACGTGAACCAGGGTTGGGTGTATAACCTAATAACCACTAAAAATACCAAATATCTCAATCCTAAATATTTTGAGTTCAATTCTCAACCAATGACTAATAAAACTTATTCTAACATAAAATCAAAGCTTAACGGGTAAAGTTTATACCTTCCGTATAAATGGTTCGCGTACGCGGAACCTCACGTATCATATGCAATACAAAACAAAAACAATATTAGGATCGTTTTTATCTCCCGAGCATTCCCACATGCTCAAAATTGGCATGCAATGCCGTTTCGATGGCCATGCAACTCGATCAATTTCCTGTGTCGGTCATATAAACTGTTACGACCTGTTCGTATTCAAAAGTATCGTTCCCAACATCTGATCGGAAATTCCTACGGTGAAAACATTCATATTTTTTTTAAGAAACTATTGTACAAAAATTGTCACGATCCAACGGTCGGATCTCCGGGGATCGACGATTCTTTGAGACCCAGTTTTTCATATCCGAAAATCCGATCAGTGACTATCGAGGGTATGAAAAGCATACCTAGAGAGCTCTGATCAAAAATTCCTCCTGTAGGGTTTTGCGTCTATTTTTTGACAACATCATATCCAAAATTCATGCATTTCTAACGGCGGATTTCCGGGGATCGTTCGATTTTTAAAACTGCGCATGTATAAAACTTTCTGGACAGATTTTAAAAACTCTTTTTAATGAATTTAAGCAATGATTTAGAGAAATCTGAGCTTACCATTGCGTTCGTAGCGTCGAGAAATGGTTCCGGGTGAAAAACCGCATCTCTGACCACCTTCTGCCACCGCCGGACCACCGCGGACCGCCGTCGGCCACCACCGGGCCACCGTCGGACCACCACCGGACCACCACCTGAATTCTCTCCAGCCCTCTCCTCTCTCTCTAACTTCTCTCAATGAATTGATCAAATGAGAGAAAAAGAGGGTAGTGGGGTATTTATATACCTCGTGGTCTCCGATCGCCTGCCGGTTTCTCACTTAAACGAACCCGATAAAAAAAATAGAGGCGTTATTTTGTCCAAAAATAACTTATTATAATTTATTATTTTCCCTCGAGTCCTTGCGTCTCGTAAATATATATCCTTTTGGATTTAAATTAAATTTTACGAAACCGTTCGAATCGGGTGTTAACGCGTATTAACTAGAACTTGATCAAATTTTTGACATTATAGCACCCAAATAAATCTTGCTATTATTTTTTGTTCACTAACGAGTTCCTTTCGTTCGAAAGTTTATTTCACATAATAATAATACTATTATTATTATTATACGAACTCGTCGAACACGGGTGTTGACCGTAAAAGTCACGGTTGTCACAAATTGGGTTAAAAAACCATTGTGTATAAATTAACCATTGTGTATAAATTAAATTTGGGCCAAAATAAATTTGAATTTTAAAAGGTTTAAACTTTATAGTTTTTTTATAAAATATAATTATATATTTATATATATATATATAGGGGATGGTTCCCCTAAGAAGTGCAATTTGGCTAAGAAGCCTAAGAAGCAATCTTATCCATTCAATATAATAATTAATGGTACAGATTTAAGGGTAAAGATTCAATATAATGATCAAGGGTAGAGATTTAAGTGTAGGAAAAATAAGAGGTGAAGGAGCATTCTTGGAAAACCCACAATTGTTGATTTTTTTCAAATTCACCCACTTTTTTTAAACGTACATAACTTTTTCATACGACCTTATTTTTTTAAAAAAATTACACCATAAAATCAAGCGTTTTTTACCTTTAATTCCAGTATAGTATTGCTATACTTTTTAAAAAAATAAAATCGACACTTAATTAAATTGTGCTACTTTACGTAAATGTGCTAGTTTCTGGTAAAACAACACAATTAACTGTGCTGAATTGTAAATTAGCACATTTAAATGTGTTGCATTGTAAATTAGCACATTTAACTGTGCTGCTTTACTATAAAACAACACAAAACATAACAATTAATTGTGTAACTTGCTTTTCTTAGCTAACAAAACACAAACAAACCAGCACAATAAAAAATAGTATATCAAACTAGCACAAAACAACATTTTGATGCATAAGTTTTTTGTTGCCTGCCACTAAAACCGTTTTGTTGGTGTATGGATGTTTTAAATTTTTATTTTTAAAGAATGCTACCAAATTAGTCACATAATAATTGACTAAAAGTTGCACAAATTAAAGAAGCCAGCACATTTACGTAAATTGTGCTGTTTTACCAGAAACCAGTACATTTACGTAAAATAGCACAATTTCATTAAGTGTCGATTTTGTTTTTACAAAAAAATATAGCAATACTATATTCAAATTAAAGATAAAAAACGCTCGATTTTATGGTGTAATTTAAAAAAAAAATAATGTCATGTGAAAAAGTTATAAACGTTTAAAAAAAGTGGAGGAAGTTGAAAAAAGTCAACAAAAGTGGATATTACTTAAATACTCTTCCACTCCTTATTTTTTCTACACTTAAGTCTCTAACCTTGATCATCCAATTGAACGGAGGAGATTGTTTTTTAGGCTTATTAGCCAAATTGCGTTTTTTATTTGAACCTCCCCCTATATAAATATATAGGGTGAGATTTCGCTAAAAGTGTAAAAAGCAGTTTAAAACGCTCATAACCGGCTCATACGAACTCCGATTTTACTCATTTCGACGGCGTTGGAACCGTCTCGTCGAACTCTTCAATCTTAGCTTGTAGGGTTTAGATTTTAGGGTTTAATTTTTGCCTTAGTATTTAGCCTTAGGGTTTAGCTTTTAGTATTTAGGCTTTGGGGATGGGGGGTTTAGGTTTTGGGGGGGTGGGGTGGGGGTTAGGTTTTTTTTAGGTGGGTTGGGTTGGAAGTTTAGGCTTTTGGGGGTGGTGGTGGTGTTTTTAGACGAATTTTTTGGCTTTTTAGGGTAGGTTTTTAGGGGTGGGGGTTTTAGGTTTTTCGGGGTGGGGTGGGGTGGGGGTTAGGTTTTGGGGGGTGGGGTTTTAGGCTTTTGGGGGGTGGTGGTGGGGTTTTTAAAATATTTTTTACACTTTTTTACAGTTTTTAGACTTTGTAGAATAACCCTTCCACATATATATATATATATATATATGGGACGGTTCCACTAAGAAATGGTTTTCGCTAAGAAATACTAAGAAGTGGGTCAAACAAACTCCGATTGAGCTCATTCCAGCGGCGTTGGAACCGTTTCATTGAACCCTAACCCGGACCCAAAAACCTAAACCCCACTCCACCCGCACCCCCAAAAACCTAAACCCCCCTCCACCTGTACCCCCAAAAACCTAAACTCCCCTCCAACCCTACCCCGAAAAGCATAAAACCACCACCCCCACCCCCCCCCCCACACCACCCCCAAAAAATCTAAACCCACCCAAAAAAAACCTAAACCATAAAATCTAAACCCTAAGGCTAAACCATAAGGCTAAAACCCTAAAATTCAAAACGTAAAATCTAAACCTTAAAAGCTAAACCCTAAAATTAGCTCCAATGCCGCTGAAATTAGCTCAATCGGAGTTTGTTTGATATTGTTTCTTAAGGTTTTTGTCATTTCTTAGATTTTTTTAGCGAAAAACTACTTTTTATTTGATACTCCCTATATATATATATAAATATATATATATATATATATATATGGAACCAACTTTTTATGTGATAACCGTGCTAACCACTATCAAACAATCACATAATTTATAAATTATTTTTTCTTTTAATTCTTAAAAGATTATTTAAGTATCGTGAACATATATCTTGAACATAAATACGGAAATGATGAGTTTTACATATACGTACCAAATAATGTTACATCTATGTGACACAGAGTGTTTACGTATGTGTAACATTATTTGTTACGTATACGTAACACTATGTTTGAGAGTGGTTATCATGGTTATCACATAAATATTGGTTAGCATTTGAACCTCACCCTATATATATATATATATATATATATATATATATATATATATATATATATATATATATATATATATATAAATTATAAAAATTTTATGCCCCTCGAAAACCATCAAAATTACATGCCCCGTGCTACGGCACATGCCGCACATGCGACTGAACCACCTCTGGCCAGGAGTTTTTACAGTTGTGGGTTTCCTCCTGGGTGGTATGGGGCTGGATCACCATGTTTCTGTTTTTCGGGCGAAAGTAGAGGTGAACAAAAAAACCGGTTTGGAAATCTAAACCAGTTTCAAACCGAAACCCGACCCGCAACTAAACCGGTTTAGGGGAAACCGGTTTCAAACTGGTGTGAACCGTCGGTTTTGAACCGGTTCACTCTTCCCTGCGAAGGAGCGGTTTAGGACCGGTTTTTTGAGAACCGGTTTGGCAAACCAGTTTAACGGTCAAATGAGAAAACTAACCGTTGGGAAAACGACTATATAGCCGTTAGGAGCCGTTATTTTGTCTTTTTTCACCCATTTTAACCCCCAAACACATTATAACTAGGTAGTGGGTGTTTTGGTTAAATCACACTTCTCAAACCCGCTCTCTACACTCTCGTTTATAAAAAAACGCTCAAAAAAATGCTTTGGCCGATTCAAGTTTTGGTGTTTCCTATTCCGAAGTTAGCGTTGTGAAAATCATACCAACAACGAGGAACCCCGCAATTTGGTCAAACTACGATCTATGTGAGATGTATAACAGGATGGAACATGCTCGTTGCAAAAATTGTGGTGGGTTTTAAAAAAAAATCCAAACTCTACTCTAAGAACTCATATGAAAAAATCTTACCTAAGTTTGAAGAAAATTCCGGGTGAGGGTCAAGCATCTATGACAAGCGAGGATGGAATTTGAAACTTCGATCCAAATATTGTTCGAGATAGAATGGCGAAATTAGTTATTCAAAGAGGTTTGTCATTCAACCACTTCGACAACTCGCTCGTGACGAGGATGATTCAAGAAGCCCTTCAACCACGTTATCATCAAGTAAGTCGTAGTACTCTTAGACGTGATTGTCTAAAAATGTGAAAAAAAGCAAAAAAAGAATTAATTTTAGGTTTTGAAAAATTGGAAACCAGTGTGAACTTAACCACCGACGTTTGGTCGGCTCCACATGGTATTCCCGACTCATATATTTGCGTTACCGCTCATTGGGTTGATCCCAATACGTGGCAAATGATGAAACGTACAATCGCGTTTGATATGTTTGAATATCCGCACACGGGTCAAAATTTATTTCACATTTTAGATGGTGTGATAACCGATTTTAAATTACAAAATAAATTATTTTCAAAATCTTTTGATAATGCCTCAAATAATACAAATGCGGTTCAAAAATTAATATTAAAATATAAACCGATTTGTAACGGCGTTTTTTTCATAGTCGATGTATTGCACACATCATCAACTTAGCCGTGCAAGACGGGTTTGTGGTTGAACCCGTTATTGAATTAAGTAATGCATTTCGAGTCATGCTTAAAGACGTTTTTAGTAGTAACAAAAAAAGATACCATGAATATATTAGATTTTGTGATGATACGGGTTTGATTTGCTTAGGTCCCAATTGGGACCTCATTCATTTTTCAACCAATTGGGATCTCCCAACAAGATGAAATTCAATTCATAAAATGTTTCATAGTGCTATACGTCAAAGAGGAACTTTAGAAATTTTTCATGATTTGCTTTCCTCAAAACCGCGTCGTAAAATTAAAAAATTTCCGTCTACGAGTTGGGACATTCTTGAAAATATAACCGAATTGCTCGAAGTTTTCAAAACCGCCACCACTTTTTTATCCGGGGTTTATTACCTCACAAGTCCCTTGCTCTTAAACAAATATTTCTAATGTGTCACAAATTAGCCGAACTTGAAAATAAAATACTCTTTTTACGAAAATGATAAAACCGATGAAAGAAAAATTTGTTAAATATTTTAAAGAAATGTCTCCGGTTATAACTTGTGTCGCCGCATTAAACCCTACAATTAATGTTTACAGTGTTGAAACCTTGATTGATAAAATAACTTACGATTTGGATTTGAATTCCGAAGATATTCATTTTTCAACCGTAACAAAAACTTATTTTAACAAATGTTTGCAAGATTTGTTTGATATTTATTTACATAAATATGGTACAACACAAACCCCACTGATACGATGGGTGCGGGCGCATCAAGTAGTAGTTCGAGGAATGTTAACTTAAATTTGTATAACGAAATGAGAAATGAATTTAGTAAACGGGCTAGAGGTTCCACCTCGAGTAGCGAACTCGTAAGGTATACCGGAACAAACTTTTTATCATTTATGAGTCCGGATGTTTTTGAGGACTTTGATATTTTGGCTTGGTGGAAAGGAAACGAATCTACTTTTCCGGTCCTTTCCGCCATGGCCCGTGATTTACTAACCGTCCAAGCTTCCACGGTAGCTTCAGAATCCGTTTTTTCTCTTAGTGACATGGTTTTATCTATCCGAAGAACTAGACTCACTCCCGCGGCAATGAAAATGTGCATTTGCTTGAAAGACCATTTGGATGCGGTTGATAGGAGACAAGATAGAAGTTCGCTTGAAGACGAAATTGAAGTTGAAGAATTCATACACGAATCCGAGGTCAACCAAAGATTGGCGAACCCACTTACAAATGAAGAACTCGCCGAAGATGATACACTACAAGGATCCACTAGTAACTCCGAGAATGACGGTGAAGATTAAAAAAAAATCTAAAAAATAAAAATATATTTTTCATTTTCTCGTATTTTAGAATTATCTTGTTTAATTTTGTAATGTTTTGTGATTTTCGAACTCCTACAATATGAATAAACGTTGAACTTTATGTTTTTATTTGTTAAATATTTATTTTTTAATTTATTTTATTTAATTTTTTTTTAAACCGGTTCACCAACCCGAACCGGTCCAGAACCGAACTGAACCGGTTCAACAGGTTCGGGATTTTATATGTTATAAACCGGTTTAATCCAAACCGGTTTTAGTCAAAACCGGTTTAACGTTTGCGTTAACCAAACCGGTTTGTAACCGGTTCGGTTCAAAAACCCGGTTTGTGCACCTCTAGGCGAAAGACTGATCTGTTTGCTAGGTTGATCTTGGGTGTCCAAACCAGTGCTGAAAAAAGAGCAAGTGGTGAAATTATATACCCCGCCGGTGAAAAAAAGAAAAATGTACCCCACCATAATCACATGAAGTTGTGTCAGGAGTAGCACCTTTCCCTTAATTTTAGAAGATATGGGTGCGGTTAGCCGGAAACTAATAGTGACTAGGCACACCTATCGAGGACCAATCATGGATGTTCAATTTATTTATTTAAATTACCATTCTGCCCCTACCTTTATTTCTTCGTCTCCTTGCAATCTACATGATCCATAACCATGGACCATCTCCACACCATAAAAACCATACGCGTCATGCGGATGGATTCAAGGCCCACATGCAAAATAGAAATATCATCCTATTTTGTTGATGGTTCATTTTTAGCTAAAAAGTGCAAAGGTTGTTAATATGTTTGAGTCGGGTTTTGGTAATTTCAGTTTCATACTCTTTACGTGTTCGTTACTTAAGGGTGGAGGGGTGGAACCCCTTGAACCCTTAACTACCCTAAGGATTAGCTAATCTAAACACGTCATGTCATGTCATTTTTTCCGAAACTAACATAGGAAGGGTTAATGAGAAAACTAGTTGTTTTGCGAAACCTCCAATTTTAATTAATCATATCCCTAAATTCACTCATTCTCTCTCTTCTCTCAACTTATCAAAAAAAACTATTTGAAAACTCCCATTATATATAATTTACGTATATTTAAGTCTTGTGTTCAATCACACAAAAAAATACACAGAAACTAAAATTTTGGTTTACATAACTAGTTTACATAAGTTACATATATGTAACTATATAGATTAAAGCATAAAAAAATCCTAATAAAAAAAATACCGAGTTACATATATGCCACATGATAATTTACATACATTTGAAAACCCTAATTATATGTAAAATTACGTATATGTAACTATATAATTTAAATCAGAACAAAAATCAATTGTTGAAATTACATTGTGACAATTGTACGTTATGTTTGATCTCCATTCATGTGTGGGGTTGTTGGAAAATTAGTGAAAATTAAAACCTGGGAGCCATGAGCAACTCTAAAATATGGTTTTTCACTAACTTTGTACACAAATAATTATATATAATTATAACTAATATAACTATTGTTTACTGGGTTTACGTTCTCCTTGATGGGAAATTCACAACGAATCAAAACGTGTCCATAATGAAGCTAAGATGAATTAAATATTGACTCTCAAAGTTTTGCATTTAAAATGGAAAAACTAAGAGAAAATGGGTGAGAACTTGTACCTTTTGAGTGGTATATATACGTGAGAGTCTTCCTTGGATATTGTTCTTTAGTTGTAAAATATAAGTGGGGTCCCTAAAAGGTGCGAAGCACCCTAACTCTCACTCGCACACACATGTGCACGAAACGTGGCGATGGGTACCCGTTAGCGCTAATGGATTCAGACGTGTAGTTGTTGCTCGCGTGTGGCTACTGAGCAGTTGAGACTGTTGGTCAGTTCCTACTGATGTGCAGCAACAACATGACTTGCTGCTGCTCGGTTTCTCATAGTTACTGCCGACGGATATTAGTGAAAACATAAAAATCCAACGGTTTCAACTGATCATTAAACCGACGGATAGTAGTGAAAACTTAATTCTTATGTTTAATTCAACCATTTGCTTGAATGTTACGTTTTGGTTTGAGTAAGAACTAAAGTGCTACCTTAGTGGAACCTTACTATTTTGACAAGAATTTGAGAGACCTTATATACTCTCAAAAGACTCAAACACACATTTTTGACAATATTTGGCATATGGTTTGCACAAACTATTTTTTGTTGTTGTGCCCGGGAAATTTGTTTTAAAAAAAATCTGTGTTCAACACGTCGCCTCAACATATAGATTGTTTTGTTTCTAAATTGTGAATGTTATCCCTAAAAGATGTTTCTTTGACATATATCTACGTCCATTCCATGTAGGTCCGGACCAACACAATAATTACCTTCTTTAAAGGGTTTATTTTTAGTTTATAATCCTAGATACATGCATCTTTGCTAATGTAGAACGAAAACGATGTTCTTTTGTTGACTTGGTTGTTCGTTTTACTAGTCTTTTAGCTGCCGACAATATATATTTTTAATATGAAAATCATAAGTTGAAGTAAAAAAACAAACATTTAACCAACCCTATGAGAAATAGAATTGCCATCTTTTTCAAAGTTATCTTCCCTTACCCATGTTCAGTATATATTTGTATAGATTCACATTTCATTGTAATTTAAGAAGAGCACATGGATCCTCAGAAAACACACACACTGACATCTTCACATGATCCCACAATACTTTTCTTTCTAGTGAAATCAGTATGAGATAGGCCATAAAGTAGACATGTTCCATTAATGAATTTAAGTTCCAAGAAGTTACCAGTTCTACTGCAAATTGTCGATATAATCGTCGACACTGTATTCCCCATACCTTTAAATTACGTCCAATAGTCGTTGTGTATCTGATTATATGTGACATTTGACGTCAAATTATTGTGGATTTCGAGTGATTGGGATCGTTTATCGTGTTCGTGTGCTTGAAAAGGCTGAAAATTGGACGGAAAATTGAAAAATATAAGAATGATGGGGGATGATGAAAACAAGTTAAGTTCATTGAGGCAAAACATCCAACGGTTGGTGATCATATTGATCAGTTCATGGGCATCAACTTTAACTTCTGCTTCTGGCATCCAAAAAGTAAATCCTATGATTTAATAATATAATATAGAATTATATTCAATATTCTAGTTATTTATTAAAATAAGAAAAAACAAATTTCAAGCCCCTCTCATTTTGATTTATCTGAATTATAATTTGTTAGATTTGGGCTCAAAAATCTTAGGCCCTTCATTGTGGGCCTTTGAAACGAGGACTGAAATTTGGGCCTTATTGTGTTCAACCCAGCCGGTCGGGCTATATAGGAAGCATGGGTGATGGGCCTCTTTTTATACCATAATTCTCGATTTCTAGTATTAGGTGGTGGTGTGTTTTAGAGATGTAGTTCTATTTTTTTAAGTTAACTAGGTGGTTATATCCGCGCTCCGTGACGGGTGTCGGGTCAATCGTTAATAAAATTTAAATAAAAACATAGGTGTAACGGTAAAAGTAATGTTAATAAAAAAGAAACATAAAACTAAATAATAAAAAGAGTAAATTACAGAACTCGTCCTTTATGTTTATACTTTTTTTCAGATATTGTCCTTTAGCTAAAAAATTTTCAGAGATCATCCTTTATGTTTATAAATCTTGCACGTTATGTCCTTTGGCCCTAACCCATTTAAATTTCTCAGTTAAAAAATTGTCAGAGAAATTTAACTAGGTTAGAGATAAAGGACATAACGTGCAAGATTTGTAAACATAAAAGACGATCTCTGACAATTTTTGAGCTAAAGGACAATTTCTGAAAAAGGGTATAAACATAAAGGACGATTTCTGTAATTTACTCTAATAAAAAAGGAAAAATAAATAAATATTACCGGTTCGGGTCGTCAAAAACCATAAAACCGAATACAGAGACTGGTTCCGATAATACGAATACCGGCAATGACGTTATTCGCTCATAATAGGTTCGGCTCGTCACGATATCACAACGGTAACGGCACTAGCTATAGCTACGATACCAAAAGAAAAACTCGATTTTGAATACAACTTCGTTTAAAAAAAAATATATCGGAATGTTGACCAAACAAAACTAAAAGCAGACGCGCGCTCCTTTTTTTAGAAAAAGTTAATGAACGAAAGTTATTAAACGAAAATGAAATTATTAGAAAATGAAACGAGTTTAAAACGTATATTATATATATTATAAGGGGTGAAAATGAAAATATATAAAAAAATAATTTTTCTACTGTTCAACGGGACTTCCTTTTAATTTTATTTATAATTACATAAGTAAAAAATAATAATATTCTTAGAAATTAACTTTAAAAAATTACATATTTGAGATGTGGTTTTAATATGTAATATGTTTGGTTCTAGCACTAACTTTTGTTAAATTATGTGTTTAAAATACAACTTTGCAAAATCAAAAGGACCATTTATGTAATTTACTCAAACTAAAAGACAAAAAAAAGCCCCAAACCCTCTCGTCTCCCTCTCGCCTTAATATCAGCGAAACCCGACCCGAAACACCACCCAACCTAGAAATTGAGGCCATCAACCGTTTCTCCATCATAGACGACCACACAATCTGTTATACATCAGGTTCAGTTCATCAAGTGGGTTAATTGGGTCACATTTTTAACCGCACCCGAACCCTAAGACCCGCCATGATCCGACACACACCAGCAGCCTATCCCACGATCACCCACCCTCATGTTTATTTCATTTGTTTTGTTTTGTTTTTCATGATCCCAAGTTGTGGTAGTTAGCTAGTTAATTTCCATTTCTTTTAATTTCATGCATGTTTATTTACGTCCAAGTGTAGGTGTAGTAAAGATATGGAGTTCATGGGTTAGTTTAGTGGGTTAGTTATTTTATTTTTAAAAAAACTTGTAATGGTCTTATTTAAACGATGAATTGAAGAAGAGAGAAGAGAGTTTTATGTTGAATATTATGTGCAAGTTTTGTTAAACTTGAACCTTCCATTGCTAAACTTGGCTTGTTTAAATAGTGTTCTTTGGATTCTAAACTTGAGTTAAGTGGTGAATCTTTGGATTCCATTGAAGTCAAGGTTTGATTTTATAGGGAGGGAGCGGGGGTGTTGATGGTCAGGGATTGTGCTTCTTGGTCAGGGGTTTATGGTTGCCAAAATAACGGGGTTGGTTATGGACTTATGGTCGCTCGCATAAACAGGAGAGGGGGTTAATTTGTTATTTTATTTGATTTTTTTTTATTGTTTGAGTAAATTACATATCTAATTTTTTTATAATTGTTTTAGTCATTTATAAAAAACCTAATACATTTATAACAAAAGCTAATTTTAGAACTCAAACATATTTTGAAATAACAGATCTCAAACATGCAATCTTTTAAAGTTAGACCCAAAAAAATGTTATTTTTTCAAACTAAATAGGCTTCTTATGTAATTAAATCTATTTTAGTTACATGTAATGTACATTTCTAAATTAAATATAACTATTGATCATTCAACGTTAAATTGATTTCTAAAGTATTGCCAAAACCATAGTTCAGTTTTGACGGAATGAGAGGGTGCCCTTTGAATCACCAATTCAAAGTTGAGCATAGAGGGGTTGGTTAGGGATCCCTCCCATCTCTAATACTCTTTTTTTTCTATATCAGTTTATGTTGGAATAGTAGGTCGGTTGTATGGTGTTTGTTGGTTCCACCCACCAAACGACAATTGCGGTGGTGTAAATATGGAGTTTGGGTCGTAGGTGACGGAGATGGCATGGAGAACGGGTTGCATTGGTTTGGGTTATTTGTATTCATTTTTTAAATTGTTGTAATGATAATAAAGATTAGGTGACTGGATTATTTACTTTAAAAAATTAATTTTCTTTATTACTGTTTGAAAACGGCCCATACTTTGACCGGATTATTCACTCGTTTCAGTTTTTGATTTTTTTTTTCACACGATCGATGGATGAGGGAGATCAAACGACAAGTCAACAACTAGCCTAGTTCGCAATCCCAATTTCGATTGAACATTCAAGCGACAACGGACCTGTTACAAGTAATTTCTGATTTGTTTCGAAATCCCATTTATCTGTTACTCTACGACCGTCCCCCTTCTTGTCGTAGCTGATAAAAGATTTTTCCAAAAAATATATAGAAAAAAAATATAAATCTCATGCAATCAAAAGATTATGAGAATATCATGGAAATACCATGAGACTATGAGCTTTTACCAAATTTCACCTCAAATTCACATGATAAAACGGGGAAATAGTTTGTGAACTAATAATAGAGGATAATATGTATTGTAACCGTTATCATTTGATGCAATGGTAGCCCCAAGACTTCCCATGATGAAGGTTTTGGGTTCGAATCCTGGCCACAGCAAAAAAAAGGGTATGTGGCCAAGTCAGGGGGTTTACCCAGTTGGGGGTTCCTCCTGGGGTGGGCTGCCCTGGATATTTTAGATGTTGCCCCAGAGAAACCCAATTATCCTCGAATATCTAGGTGTTGCCGTTAAAAAAATGTATTGTGAAGTTTAAGTAGCTTAGTAAATAATAAATTAATTGTAAGAAAAATCTTAAATCATAATTTAAAATAGAAACAAGCATATCTATTTAGCCATGAAACTAATTTACCTTTTTTTTAATGATTTATCAGAATATCCTTATGAAAAATTGGGATATGTCTATTGTTCTTTCAGTCAAAGAGGTTGTGGTGTATTGGTTAAGGTAAGGTCCAAAGTCTCAAGGGAACCGGGTTCAATCCCTGTCATCACCATTAATTTTCGCGGCATCGCAAATGAGGCCTAGCTATTAGGCTGATGCACCAAGGTTTTACCCACGCCGATCCAGGGTTCGAGCCTCGCCTCTCCCTCAAGCCCGGAAGGGGGCCGTATTTGATGGGGTTTTTCTTTGAAAGCTCTCCAACTCCGACGTCAAGTGGGATCGGTAAAGACAACATATTGGTCGGAGTTGGACGAGACCCTCTCATGTGACGGGGGGTGCGACGTCACATCATTCAATGTTCGTCTTTCAAAAAAAATGTCTATTGTACTTTCACGACCTCCAATCATATTATGGAAAAAAAGGGATAATCACCAAAATGGCCATTTGACCATTCCCATTTAACAAAATGGCTTTTGACTTTTATCTTTGTCAAAATAGTCATTTTGGCGAAATTTAGGCATAATATTTCGCTGGACCCACCTTTTTTTATCGCTGTTAAATAAAAAAATTCAAATCTTTTTTTTAATATATCTGATAATGGCGAAAAATTGAGGCGAAAATATTGACTCGGGCATCGACCAAAAAAGTGGGAGTTACGGAATTTTACTTCGTTGCTTTTAGGATCAGTCAATGACTCGGGCATCGACCAAAAACGGTTAGGTGGAACATTAGACTCGGATGAAGACACTGGAACTTTATAATCAAATTGTGTTTCATTAAACTCATGTTCATATTTATTTAATGACGGTACAACTGAACTACTACTAACACCAGATTCTTCAGTAACGTACAAAGAAAACATTTGATTTGGATCATTTAAAACAACATTTACAATATAAAATATCACTATCATCCAATATATCAATTGAATGTGTGTAAGTAGACATTTTATAAGAAAAACGTATGACATTGCTAAACTCACATCTTTCAGAAATAAGATTTTCCAATGCAACGTAACTAATATTAGTAGGTAGACAGAAAACACGACGAAAACATTTTTTTGTATA